>CM020814.1:6374281-7026547 GCA_009859135.1 Formica selysi | reverse complement strand
TTTTCAAGAAGGACTATTTCGATTAAACATTATATAATGTTCAATTTAAGATTGGGCAAGATAAGAAGAATATGACAAGACAAACAAAATCTTATATTGAACTTTGAATGAATGTTGAATGAATTGAAATTGAATAAATGAAAAAATTGAATGAATGATTGAATGAAAGAACGAATTGAATTGAATGAAAGTTATAATTATAACTTTAATTAAGTAAACAATTAACATTTAATAGAGTATGTACACTAAATGGCAAATAAAATTATTTTTTTACACTCTGAGGCTTGTACTTTTAATATTATTTTTTTTTGAAAATTTATTGTCAATTTGGAAAATTTGGGAAAAAATTATTATTTTAAATAATCTATTATCCATATTCGAACAAAACACAAAGTACTCATATGATACGAGTAGGTATCGATACTTTTGATTCGATACTCGATAGGTATCGATACCGCGTTTCGATCCGAGTAATAAGTACTAGTATTGATACTTTGAAGGTATCGAATCAACCCTATTTGTATGGAAGTTAATTTTTATTTTATATTTTCAGTAGATAAGAACGAACGATTTTCACTTATTCGGACAGAAATTATCCAAATAAGTGAAAATCAGACATTTATCTATTCGATTTTCTAAAAATCAGTTCAATATCTGAATTCTCCGGTATGGGAATCGTATCAGAAATTAAACTGATAGAAATAATTACAATGTTATTAGCCGCATTTTGCAGGCTTTATATACGTTCATGACAAGAGGAGACTTGAATACGGGTATAGAAAGTGAATAGTGCGCCGAATAGCGGTAAGCAAATGAGTACGTAAATCTCTAATAAATATCTGGTAGCTTCTTGGTAGACATGGATATGTGGACAACATGTGAATATCTAGTGAATATCTTCGGTAGCTACTTGATAGATATGGATATATGGATAACACATGTATATCTAGTGGATATCTTTGGTAGCTTTTTGATGGACATGGATATATGGATAATGTGTACACATCCATTAAATATCCTCGCTAGTTATTTGAGAAATATAGATATTTTATTCATCTATTAAATGTGTCTACTAGTTATTCATAGTAGACATGAACATAAAATAGATACGTAGATATTCACTAGATATCTATTCGATATTTTGTTCTGTGTGGGGTGTGGCCGCCATATTGGATCCACCATTTTGTTTACAGTAATTTTGACTTCGGATTTGTAATCAGCGACCTCGAAAACCCTTGTATATCAAATTTTGCTCGAATCTAAATTCATTTCAGGTTTTGGCCAATTTTTCGGGATTTGGCCCCACTGTACGGCGACGAGCTAACAACGATCGCCTAAAGCCTGTTCTACAATAAGTCGTATGTCGCAGTCGGATGTCGGACGCATGCGCATTCGGTTGTCAATTGTCGCATAAAGTTGTCGGCAAGTCGGCTGTCGTTGTCGTAAAGAGAAATGGTCATTTCCCATTTTTTCCTACTTACGACCAACGTATATGACGCAATACGCGGTATTTTAGAATGGAATCCATCTGTGTTGATGAAATTATCATTGATTTTGTTGAAAAATGTTTATAAGACACAAATCAAACCTCAATTTTAAAAATATCATTAAGAAAAAGAAATATGGTCAAAAATAAATAAAAATTAGAAAAATTTGTATTATATAAATATGTCAGGTAAATGTATTTTTTTTTAAAGTTATTGTTATATTTATAATAAAACAAATCAGAATTTAATGTTTTTTTGTACAGCTTGACATTCTTGTCAAATTATAAAATTCTTCATGATTATTTGTTCGAAAATACATAAATAATCTTCGATGACCAAGTTTTTATCTGATATCCATAGTAATACGAGGTTTTACCAACCATCTTCTCATTATTCTACGTCTTCTTCTCAATATTAGTCTCATTTTTGTAATAAGTGTCCAAATTAATAAAAAATCTAAATAAATTCCCAAAGTTTCAATATTCATTATTCATTCATAACCTCAGAACTTAATGCGACTTGCGACTCAATTATAGAATGGCATGTCGTAATTATATCCGACATACAACATACGGCTAGCGATTAGCGACATCCGACTGCGACTTACAACGTATTGTAGAACGGGCCTAAGAGAGAGAATTAATCGTCGCTAGCGCGCATGAATGGCTGCGTTCCGATATTCACTGCAAGTACTGAAAATCTATAGTTTACGTCACGTACACTATACATTTTCAGTATTGGTAGTGAGTATCGGAACGCAGCCTATATAACATGCATGATAGTTGCATTTACATTCTAACGGGCCGCTTTCGCGAGATCGGATAGTTCGGTCGGGATCAGGGCTCGTGAAAAGGTCGAGACACGACGACAGACGCGTGATGTAATTTGTCTCTTTATTTGCCTTCTTCGGCAATGGTCAGTGTATAGGTAGTTATAAAGAATGAATTACGTCTCGCGAAGGGAATGCGCGGTGGATGACAATGTACGCGATATAATTAAAGCGCGATAGATGTTCGGCGCGTGTCGTAACAATATGTACGCGTGCGATTAATTCACGAATATATTATAAACCAGTGCTCGGAGATAGTTGCCCTTTTCGGGCCGATATGTGAAGCGACGCCTACGGTCCCCCCACTACTGCTCGAGGCTCGACGGCCGAGCCGCCGATCGCGCGGGTAATGCTATATCTCAGGAGCGTCCCGATCTAAAAAATATGCTGATATTGTACCTGCCGTCAAATCGTTGTTTAAAGCTTTGCCAGATAATTTGTCTATTAGTAACATATTATACAGGATGTTAAATTTCAAACGTAACAGGTGGAATATCTCGTAAACAATGCATTTTAGAAAAAAATGTTTCAAACAAAAGTTGTATGGTTTCGAGGGTGACATAAGATGGTGTCATTAATTTGACCTTGAAATGCTTGAAGGTCACCTTCAATTTTTTAAATGGAACCGCCTACTTCTTATTGCATATTCTTGTAGCTTATCTCGAGAGCTTTTCGAAACACTATAATAAAGTATTTTTTTATTAAGTACTTTTTGAGTTATTTTATATTTTAATCTGACAAATTTTGATAAAAAAATTAAAATATCTCGTAAAATATTTAGTTTTCGATAATCTTACCGTAATACTTTTATGTACAGAATAATGAGACAAATCAATTAGTTTAAAGAAAAAAACAAATAATTGTTTAAAAAAATACATCGTAAATAATTGCATACTTTATCTTAAAAACAATTATTTTTTTTATATTAATTGATTTGTCTCATTATTCTGAACATAAAAGTATTACGGTAAGATTATCGAAAACTAAATATTTTACGAGATATTTTAATTTTTATATCAAAATATGTCAGATTAAAATATAAAATAACTCAAAAAGTACTTAATGAAAAATACTTTATTATAGTGTTTTGAAAAGCTCTCGAGATAAGCTACAAGAATATGCAATAAAAAGTAGGCGGTTCCATTTAAAAAATTGAAGGTGATCTTCACGTGACCTTCAAACAACTATTCAAGGTCAAATTAATGACACCACCTTATTTCCCCCTCGAAACCATACAACTTTTGTCCGAAACATTTTTTTCTAAAATGCATTGTTTACGAGATATTCCACCTGTTACGTTTGAAATTTAACACCCTGTATATGTTATAGTAATATATATATTATATAATAAGTAATTATTCAGAATCACGGCTCCATCTGCAAATGGGCTGCAAATTTTTTTACAGACTTTTAATGTTTAGAAAGAAATATAAATAACCATTTTTAGTTGGGGAGGTCCAAAAAAAAGTTATAGACCAAAAAAGTTTAATTATTTCGAATAAGGTCTTTTCTGAATTTTGACAAATATGATCGGATCTCTCGGTAAAACTTTTTGTTGTGATTCCAACAGTGATAATCAGTCGGGGGAGCCCGTTCCTCATCACCCCCACCCCCTAAAAAACTAAAACCCCCAAAATTACCGAAAATTAGGTAATTATGTACTATAAAGTTCACCCCACAACACAAACCAAATTTTAGTTTTAAATCAGGAATAGGTTTGGGTTAGGTTATATCTTCCGGAAGCGGAGCTCCCCCGTAAAGGGGGCGGAATCCATTGCGTCCACGCATACACTTTCCCATCCACACAACAATTGTGGGGTGGACCTCGCTCTGCTTTGTAAAGTATATACGTGGACCCCCTACGGGGGCGGGGGGTCTCCACTTCCGGAAGATATAACCTAACCCAAACCTATTTCTGATTTAAAACTAAAATTTGGTTTGGGTTGTGGGGTGAACTTTATAGTACATAATTACCTAATTTTCGGTAATTTTTGGGGTTTTTCGGTTTTTTGAGGGTTGGGGGTGATGGGGGACGTGCTCCCCCGATTGATTATCACTGTTGGAGTCACAACAAAGAGTTTTACCGAGAGATCCGATCATATTTGTCAAAATTCAGAAAAGGCCTTATTCGAAATAATTACCCCGTTTTTTTCCGCTTTTTGGTCTATAACTTTTTTTTTGAGCCTCCCCCGATTAAAAATTGTTATTTACATTATTCTATAAGCATAAAAAGTTATTAAAAAAATTTGCAGCCCATTTGCAGGTGGAGCTGTGATTCTGAATAATTACCTATATTACTAATAGACAAATTAATATATTATATAATATATACAGTGTGTCTCACAATCTCCGTACAATATTTTAATAGCGTATTCTAGAGGCAAAATGAAGTAAAAAATCTTAATAGAAAAATATTGAGGCTACAATAGCTTTTGAGTTATAAGTGATCAAAGTTTGCCAATAATATTGCGTAGAATTCACGCCCTCAGGCTCGTAACTACATTTACACACGTACTGATCTGTCATCTATTATTGCTGACAGATAAAATAAATAAATTAATTCCCACAAAACTTCTCCGCGCGATCAAAACAAAAATAAACTTTGTTTCTTAAATGTGTGAAAATATTAAGTTTATATTTTTATTTAAATATAATAATTAATCAACCATTTAAATTGTTATTTAAGAAAAAAATTAAATATTTTACATACAACATTTATAGTTCGTTAATATCAGCTGACCGCCGTACATGGTATTCATATACATAAGAAACAATAAAATCAGCTGTGCAGCAAAAAATCAATATTACCTAATTTGTAAAATCAATAACAGATGACAGATCGGTACGCGTGTATGTGTACGGATCTGAGCGCGCGAGCTCTACGCGATATCACTGGCAAACTTTGATCGGTTATAACTCAAATACTGTTGTAGCCTCAAAATTTTTGTATTAGAATTTTTTACTGTATTTTATCTCTAGAATACACTATTAAAGTATTGTACGGAGGTTGTGAGACACCCTGTATATTACTATAACATATATAATATATTACTAATAGACAAATTATCTGGCAAAGCAAATTTAAACGACGATTTGACGGCAGGTACAATCTCAGCATATTTTTTAGATCGGGACGCTCCTGAGACATACGCGCGCGATCGGCGACTCGGCCGTCGAGCCTCGAGCGGTAGTGGGGGGACCGTAGGCGTCGCTTCACATATCGGCCCGAAAAGGGCAACTATCTCCGAGTACTGTTATAAACCGTAATGTATCGTGATATGGCGCGATGGCGTACGGCGAGGCCGTGTTTATTGTGACGGCGTAAGGTGCGCAAGAAACAGGGCGGTGGCTAGTCGGCGCGTGTACGGCAAGGCCGTGTCTATTTTGACGGGCGCTGAATTCAATATATGATGCACGGCGCGACAGGTATTTCGGCGCGGCAATTAATTCGTGCGGACGGCACAACCGTGCTTTATCTTTGCGTCGATATTAGATACGTCGCGTATTCTCAGATGCTCGAGGATGCGGTCGGAAACCGGGTACTCCCGATCGGGCGGAGAACTCTACATCCCTATTCCGAACGAGGATCTAAGGGCGGTCGGAGTCGAGAATGCTCGACGGGGCAGCGAACTCGCAAACCCACGGTCCGTGTAGCCGAAGCGATCGGATAATAGACCGGAGATCTGAGAGAGCGGCGAACGCTCTGCTCTCGTTGAATCGATCGGAAGATTGGTGAGGATTTGTAGTCGGAGCGGAAACCGAAAATGCTCGGCGGAGGATGCGAACTCATCAACCCCACGTTCCATCGTGTTTGCAAAGTTAAGGATCGGATATTTCGGAGTATTTCGAGCGTATTGCTCGAGAGGTTTCTGGTATCGGTCTGGTCGTGAGATGTATTTCGGCGACCTTTTTATACCGAGAGAATAACGGCAGCCTCGTCGTTTCACGGTGGTAGCAATAACGAGCGTTGTTTTCTGGTACGGTAATTTCGGGTAACGCGCCGTTTCCCTCCGGCGGGAAAACGACGTTTCCGGATGAGCGCTCGGCATTTTCCGGGAGCGCTCGGCGGTTCTCGGTATTTTAACGGCAGCCGTTTAACGGCTGCTCGGTATCTCTAATATTCTATCTCGCAATGAGCATTAAAAAGGGCGCTAAGCGCTTCTGCCCCTGCCCAGCTAGTGTTCGCCAAGCGGCAGACTTCCGGCGGTCAACTACCGGGTAACGATGGGAGTGCATCGTTACAACATTGTGTTAGAATGCGCTTTCATTTTTGCGACAAGTGTGTTCTGTAAATAGCACAGGAATTAATTTCCGACATCATTATCAACGTTTACACCATTTTTCTATTGTTTAATAAAGATCATTTGCGAGATTAATCTTTTGTGATAGTTGAATTCTTGGTGTAATATTACTACGTTATCCCAATCCATGATTTGATTGTGATCGATATTATATAAGGAAACTATCGATTGTTTTGATCGATGTTGTTTTATATTAGACCTATGTGCGGCGTGCGTGCGTGCGTCGTGGCGTGCGTGCGTGCGTGGCGTTGCGTGGTCTGCTGGTGCGTGCGTGCGTTGCGTGCGTGGCGTGCGTGCGTGCGTGCGTGCGGTGCGTGCGTGCGTGCGTGCGTGGCGTGCGTGCGTGCGTGCGTGGGCGTGCGTGCGTGCGTGCGTGCGTGCGTGCGTGCGTGCGTGCGTGCGTGCGTGCGTGCGTGCGTGCGTGCGTGCGTGCGTGCGTGCGTGCGTGCGGTGCGTGCGTGCGTGCGTGCGTGCGTGCGTGCGTGCGTGCGTGCGTGCGTGCGTGCGTGCGTGCGTGCGTGCGTGCGTGCGTGCGTGCGTGCGTGCGTGCGTGCGTGCGTGGGCGTGCGTGCGTGCGTGGCGTGCGTGCGTGCGTGCGTGCGTGCGTGCGTGCGTGCGTGCGTGCGTGCGTGCGTGCGTGCGTGCGTGCGTGCGGGTGCGTGCGTGCGTGGCGTGCGTGCGTGCGTGCGTGCGTGCGTGCGTGCGTGCGTGGCGTGCGTGCGTGCGTGCGTGCGTGCGTGCGTGCGTGCGTGCGTGCGTGCGTGCGTGCGTGCGTGCGTGCGTGCGTGCGTGCGTGGGCGTGCGTGCGTGCGTGCGTGCGTGCGTGCGTGCGTGCGTGCGTGGTGCGTGCGTGCGTGCGTGCGTGCGTGCGTGCGTGCGTGCGTGCGTGGCGTGCGTGCGTGCGTGGGGGGGGGGGGGCGTGCGTGCGTGCGTGCGGGGTGCGTGCGTGGGCGTGCGTGGGCGTGCGTGGGCGTGCGTGCGTGCGTGCGTGCGTGCGTGCGTGCGTGCGGGGGGCGTGCGTGGGGCGTGCGGGGGGGGGGGGGGGGGGGGGGGGGGGGGGGGGGGGGGGGGGGGGGGGGGGGGGGGGGGGGGGGCGTGCGTGCGGCGTGCGTGCGTGCGTGCGTGCGTGCGTGCGTGCGTGCGTGGCGTGCGTGCGTGCGTGCGGGTGCGTGCGTGCGTGCGTGGCGTGCGTGCGGTGCGTGCGTGCGTGCGTGCGTGCGTGCGTGCGTGCGTGCGTGCGTGCGTGCGTGCGTGCGTGCGTGCGTGCGTGCGTGCGTGCGTGCGTGCGTGCGTGCGTGCGTGCGTGCGTGCGTGGCGTGCGTGCGTGCGTGCGTGGCGTGCGTGCGTGCGTGCGTGCGTGCGTGCGTGGCGTGCGTGCGTGCGTGCGTGCGTGCGTGCGTGCGTGCGTGCGTGCGTGCGTGCGTGCGTGGCGTGCGTGCGTGCGTGCGTGCGTGCGTGCGTGCGTGCGTGCGGCGTGCGTGGCGTGCGTGCGTGGTGCGTGCGTGCGTGCGTGCGTGCGGCGTGCGTGCGTGCGTGCGTGCGTGCGTGCGTGCGTGCGTGCGTGCGTGGGCGTGGTGCGTGCGTGCGTGCGTGCGTGCGTGCGTGGCGTGCGTGCGGCGTGCGTGCGTGCGTGCGTGCGTGCGTGCGTGCGTGGCGTGCGTGCGTGCGTGCGTGCGTGGTGCGTGCGTGCGTGGGCGTGCGTGCGTGCGTGCGTGCGTGCGTGCGTGCGTGCGTGCGTGCGTGCGTGCGTGCGTGCGTGCGTGCGTGCGTGCGTGCGTGCGTGCGTGCGTGCGTGCGTGCGTGCGTGCGTGCGTGCGTGCGTGCGTGCGTGCGTGCGTGCGTGCGTGCGTGCGTGCGTGCGTGCGTGCGTGCGTGCGTGCGTGCGTGCGTGCGTGCGTGCGTGCGTGCGTGCGTGCGTGCGTGCGTGCGTGCGTGCGTGCGTGCGTGCGTGCGTGCGTGCGTGCGTGCGTGCGTGCGTGCGTGCGTGCGTGCGTGCGTGGTGCGTGCGTGCGTGCGTGCGTGGTGCGTGCGTGCGTGCGTGCGTGCGTGCGTGCGTGCGTGCGTGCGTGCGTGCGTGCGTGCGTGCGTGCGTGCGTGCGTGCGTGCGTGCGTGCGTGCGTGCGTGCGTGCGTGCGTGCGTGCGCGTGCGTGCGTGCGTGCGTGGTGCGTGCGTGCGTGCGTGCGTGCGTGCGTGCGTGCGTGCGTGCGTGCGTGCGTGCGTGCGTGCGTGCGTGCGTGCGTGCGTGCGTGCGTGCGTGCGTGCGTGCGTGCGTGCGTGCGTGCGTGCGTGCGTGCGTGCGTGCGTGCGTGCGTGCGTGCGTGCGTGCGTGCGTGCGTGCGTGCGTGCGTGCGTGGGGGCGTGCGTGCGTGGGGGCGTGCGGTGCGTGCGTGCGTGCGTGCGTGGGGCGTGCGTGCGTGCGTGCGTGCGGGGCGTGCGTGGGGGGGGGGGGGGGGGGGGGGGGGGGGGGGGGGGGGGGGGGGGGGGGGGGGGGGGGGGGGGGGGGGCGTGCGTGCGTGCGTGCGTGCGTGCGTGCGTGCGTGCGTGCGTGCGTGCGTGGCGTGCGTGCGTGCGTGCGTGCGTGCGTGCGTGGCGTGCGTGCGTGCGTGGCGTGCGTGCGTGCGTGCGTGCGTGCGTGCGTGCGTGCGTGCGTGGCGTGCGTGGGGGGGGGGGGGGGGGGGGGGGGGTGCGTGCGTGCGGGGGGGCGTGCGTGCGTGCGTGCGTGCGTGGGCGTGCGTGCGTGCGTGCGTGCGTGCGTGCGTGCGTGCGTGCGTGGGCGTGCGTGCGTGCGTGCGTGCGTGCGTGCGTGCGGTGCGTGCGTGCGTGCGTGCGTGCGTGCGTGCGTGCGTGCGTGGTGCGTGCGTGGCGTGCGTGCGGTGCGTGCCGTGCGTGCGTGCGTTCATAAATTCTCGTTCTAAGTTGTCTCTTAGTCTAACCTACATAAAATGCAATTTGGCCTTTAATTAATATTTATCAAATATTTTTGTTCCGTCGGAGCCACTCGCGTAATATACGGGGTGCATCATGTTATCATCGTTGCTACGCTATAAAAGAATAGCTCCATACCGTGCGAAGATACATCGATTTCTCGGTGTGAAGTTCGGTCTCTGCGCCTACACAGATCTATTTACGATCATTAATTTTAATAGGTCAAATATACGTTCACCTTCAATTATGTGACTCAGATAATCAACTTGAATTTTTAACAAATGACACTTTTTCCAATTAATAATTAATCCGTTCTGACTTATCATTTTCAATACGCGTTCAAGTTTCTCTATTCTGCTTTTATAATTGATCGACAGTATTATTAGATCATCCATATAAATGAGAACAACGTATTTCCGTACTAATTCATTAAACACGGCATTAAGGGGACATACCCGTTTGAAACCTCGAAAAATGAGTACATTTTCTAGATTTTTTTGCAGCGCAACGACTTGATAAAAATTTTTAATTTTTTTATGATATTAATACAATATTATTAACTCAAATAAATCCAAATAAAAATTATCAGCTTAAAAAAAATCTTTTTGGAAAGTTATGGGAATATTCGCGAAGCTTCTCCAAATTTTAGGTGGCTGCACGGTGTGCATAAAAACGTTCGTAAATCATATCCGAAATAAAAAATCCAAGTTTTTTTCTTATTAAACATTGTAATAGCTATCTGCTATCCAAACGTTTTCTTCAAAATTTAAAAAAATGAAAAGGTAAATATAGCGAAAAGAGGACCCAGCCTCAATGACCTTGATCTTGACATATGTTGTCAAGGTCATCGTCCTGAGTAACTCTCAGAAGGTTTTAACCGATCGTTGTTTACAAAAAAGTTATTAACAAACAAAGATGTGTAGAAATCAAGATTTATACATAGTCTGACAATGAAAAACTGGATATTTAAGTTAGTTTACAGAAATAGTCCTACGTATACTACACATATAAACTTAAATAAACATGCAAGTTTTTACATATATAGGGTGTTCAAAAACAAAATATAAGTATGTTGAATTAATTATTTATTGGATATAATCTGCTCATTATTTAAAAAAAAACATCAATACGCTTATCAAAAGTATAGAGTCTTTTAAATAAAAATTCAGCAATATAATGTTGATAATGATATTCTCGAGTACCGAAACGTGGAAGATTAGCAAGCCGAAGGAAGAGGAAAAGGTAAAACTTAAAAGTTTGAAATATACCAAAGTACATACATGGACAGTTAATGTTAGAGCGCGCCCTCCGAAGAAGACGCACTCCTGTTACCTCGACCTGTCGGGCAAACACTACAAACTACCACGGCTCCACTGTCTAGCGACGTTACCCCGAGACGGGCGATGGAAAAATCCAGCAGCGCCTGCGGGATCTTATGCGCAGGATGGACAGTTTGGCCGCGCCTGTAAGCCCACCTTCCTTCCCCAGGGCCCAGACTGCCGGTCTACACGCTTGTAGACGACGCAGCGACCCCTTTTTGCTTACAGACGCGCCCACGGGAAACCACGGGGAGGCCTGTCCACTGTATCCCGACCCGGATACACGCCCTGACCCTGTTTGGGCAGAGATTTGGGAGGAAATGTGATAAGGTTTGGATGGGTAGAGAGGAAATGACTCGAGAGCCATTGGATAACAGGTTTTTGGAGTCCTACCTATTAACCTCTAACTTAAGATTACGCGACGCGAAGATCATTCGAGAATGCGGCTTATCCGAGAAGATTACGGGACCGCACTCTCATAGCTGAAGACTCTGACTTCTCCAGCTGAATGACCTTTTCCTACACTGACCTTTTCTACACGAATCTACGATTTGAATCCCTTTAGCCAAAGGGACTCGCAACAGAATTCAGCGAATACTGCGTAGGCCTCTGAGCTCGACACGAAGAAGTGTGCCGTCTCCGGCCATCGCCATTCGCTTTGAGGAATTTATGCGCCGGTAGTCGAAATGAGGACCCGGCGCTGCAAGGCTTTTAAGATCCTAACATCACTCTCCGTACACAGGTCAGCCCACCCCGCGGCAGCATAAGCCACCGTCGGTGCGAACACTCTCCGGTAAATTGCGGATAGTGCCCTAAATCTCAAACCCCAATTGGCTCTCGCCAACCCACCTAGCTTTTGGAAGAGCATCCCGACTTTGTTCTTCAAATATTCACAATGTGTCCTAACTTTTAGGAATTTATCTATATAAACGCCAAGATATTTGACGGTCTGTTTGAACCCTATTTTCGTGCTTCTAATTTTTATTATTGGCGGTCTACTTTCAAAAGTCGCGATCTTTTTATTGTTTTTACGCATCCGGTCGTGCTCCTCCCCGTCTGCCTATTGGGTTCCTATTTATCGCGGCGCTTTTCAATATAATTCCTTCAGTCTTGCGTTCGAAGATCTGAAGTTTCGCGGACTCGCACCAATTTACGATCGCGTTGACCACCCGTTGGCCTTCTACCTCGATTTCGTTTCACGAATTACCGTTTATTACGACAACGAGATCATCCGCGTACGCGGCAAACCGATTTTCGACCGTGTTTTCCAGAAGCCGCAGAAGGCCGTCGAACATGAGGTTCCAACAAGCCGGACCGAGGACGGAGCCTTATGGGCACCCCCTCGTGGCCTGCTTGGACACCTCCGTAGAACCCAACGCGATTTTGACTTTGCGATTTTCGAAGTAACTCCGGAGTACTTCAAAGACGTTCCGCGGGCAATTCCGTTCCTTTAAACTAGCTAATATAAGGGGCCACCAGACATTATCAAAAGCCCCGGAGATTTCGAAGAGAAGCGCGACGGCATACCTCTTTTCAGAGGCAGACACCGCAACTCCACAACAGCATCCTCCGTCGACCTTCCGGGCATAAATCCGGACTGCCGATCGGAAACCCTACCCGGTGCCAATGACGTGTCCATGAGGCGGGTTTTGAGAAGTTTCTCGAAAAGTTTTCCTACTACGGAGAGGAGACAGATGGGCCTATAGGATTTCGTATCCTTCTCGTCCTTGTCCTCACCCTTCAGGAGGATTCGAAGCGAGCCCTCCTTCCAGATAGAGGGAAAGACACCCCACTGAAGGCATCCGTTGAATAGCTTAATAAACTGACCGGGAATTATCCTACAAGCGGCTTTCAAAACCGCAACCTCAATAAGGTCCATTCCTGGTGCCTTATTGTTTTTAAAGGTTCTCACCGCCACAGCCATTTCTGCTGCCGTGAAGAATGAGGCGTCGACTGTGTCGGGGGAAACCCTTGAAGCGAAACGGATTTCACGTTGTTCAAACGTGTCATCCTCTTCCCGGTCATCTGGAGTATGCACGTCCAGGAGGTAGCTGGCGGTCTCCTCTAAAGTCTTTGTGGAATATTCGCCACACCGGAGTGTGCTGAGCACCTCCTCAACTTGGAGTTTTCTCGCCTGGAGTTTGTAAACGAATCCCCAGGGCTCCGAGTTACCGTGCGATGTGATGAACTTCCGCCAGTTCGCAAGCTTCGCCCTCCTCACCTTTTTGCCGTATTTCCGCAAAGAAGAGCGGTATTCCAGCTTTAAAGCAAAGTGAGTGGGCTCGTCCCGCCCTCTCTGGAGTGCACGCCTCTTCCTATATACTCCCTTTTTGAGTATAGTCAATTCAACCGTCCATTACGGGTTGGACTTTCTGAAACGTCTTTTCTTTGGCATCGACGCGGAACAGGCTTCGATGAGTACCGCTGCCAGCGTCTCCGCCATCTCCTCTACTCTAGTCGCAGAACAAACATCGAGGACCTCCAGTTTTGATCTTGAAAGATCAGTCAAGCTCTCGGAGAACCGCTCCCAATCAGCCCGACGAGTGTCAAACTTCATGTTTGCGGCACCCCGATCTCCACCTGACCCCTTTGGTACCCTCAATCTGATGTCGACTGCGTTGTGGTCGCTGGTCGTCCAGTCGGACCTCACTTTCCAATCACCGATGAACTGGTTCATGGAGGGCGACGCCAAGGTTACATCGATAAAAGACGAACCTCTTGCCGTCCAAAAGTGGGCCCCTGTCCAGCGTCATTCACCACATTTATTCCATATGATCGGATGAGGTCTTCAAATTTAGCACCTCTTTCGTCTGTCTCTTGGGGACCCCAGAGTGACGACCGAGCATTGGCATCTACCGCCACTAACAATCTCTTCCCCCTCAGTGAATGAAACACCACTTCGAGGTGCCTGAGGTGCTTCTCTATCTCGTCGCTGTGCTGGAAGTAGCACGATGCGACGTAGAAGGAGAAGCCGGGAGCCAGCACTTCCGCACAGACGCAATGGGTTGTGCTAAGCTGCGAGAGAAACATCACTTGGAATTGAGGGTTGCAGACCGCCACCGCCGCCCACGGACGTTGCAAGCGCACGGCAGCCACCTTCATTCCCTTCCCTAAGCCAACGAAGGTGTGGTTCTTGCCATGCTTCTTGATGTGCAACTCCTGCAATAACAGGACGTCAAGTCGCTTCTCGGCAACGAGCTGACTCACCTCACCCGTAACTACAGCTGAACGCCTCATGTTCAGCTGCAGTATCCTCACTCCCGTGGACGCAAATGAGGGAGAGGGGACGCTATTTGCCGGAACTTGTTGCAGCGGCTGCGAAGAAGAACCCGGTTCACACACGCTGTGGGGTTGAGATTGGGGGACATTCGCGTATCTAATCTTATTTTCTATCGCGGATTTGTTCGCAGAGCTATTCGCGGAGATATTCGCGGACCTAATCGCGGGCCTAATCGCGGAAACTAACGGTATTATAATCCCTATTCCTAATTTCTTCCCGGTTGATGACTGCCGGTGAAGACCTTATTGAATTACAACTACTACTACTACTATCGCATCGCGTTAATGCAACTCGGACGGCGCGAAGGCCGCAGCCATGGGACTGTGCACAAAGTCGTGTTATGTCGCGGACTCGCTCGGGCACAGTTTGGCGAGGCGCTCTCGAGGAAGCGGGGGCCGTCTCCAAGCGCGCGCACGAGCGTACTCGCGACTCGACGATAGGCACGTCCCTTGCCTCCCTAACAGCGGCCACACCTGACGGGAAGCTATCAGCCAGGCGGGCACTTCTCCTCTCCAAAAGTTTTATAACATTGTTCATCATATTCTTAATCCCACGAGTTGGGTGGAAAAGAAGTCGAGCAACACAGAGCCACCATTACGCCGCCAAGCCAAAATACAACGAGGGGACGGCAGGTACCTCGAGGTGGTAGATCGCTAGCGACCGCGATTTTTACGTCCTCGCGGCCATTCAGATCATCGGCACGATACCTAACCTTAACCTTGCGACGGGCGCCATTATGAGGAAACGCCTACCTATATCGCGTCGATTTCCCTACCACGTCGGAACTAAACGAACGACCGAGCGATACGGTACATTACGACAGCGATGAAAGATGGGACCTGAAAGAAAGAGTAAGATTAGTAACCCCCGGTTCCGTCGCCGCTGGGTCTAAGACCTCAGAGGCGCAGGGCCCGGTGGGTGAGTACGACAGCTCCTGTTTCTCTCTACTGTATCGAGGTACAACAGAGACAAGCGGATGGAGATGGGCTGCCGGGAGATTGGATGTAGAAGGGATGGGAAAGCCGAGTACGGGAACGTGACTTCAGCCACTGCAGGTTCCCCACTCTTTGTAAGTATATTGCCCGCATGGCCGCAGACACATCCCACCAACGCATCTAGATGGGCTTGCTACATAAGAGCCATTTGGTAAATCTGACACCGACTCGTAGCTATGCAGTGTTCAAGGATGGGTAAAAGCGACAGAGTAGACAGATCAATGAAAGTGTTAGTAATGAAGGTGTTAGTGTGTTGTTAATTTAAGTGAAGAAAGCGTAGAGAGGGAAAAGGAGAGATAGAAAGAGCGTGTGTGTGTGTGTGTTGCTACGTAAGAGCCCTTTGGTCAGCAGTGCTGACATCGACTCGTAGCATTACATGCTGTTTTAAGAGATAAAGGGAAGGAATAAAGAAAGAAGAAAGAGAGAAAGAAAAAGAGAGAGAGAGTGTGTATGTGTGTGTTGCTACATAAGAGCCATTTGGCCAGCAATGCTGGCACCGACTCGTAGCGTTGCATGCTGTTTTAGGTAAGGGTAGAGAGAGAGGGAAGAGAATGGAGAGAAAGAGAACAAGAAGGGTGGACGTATTGTTAGTAATAGCCAGAGAAAATAGAGAAGGAAAGAAGAGAGTATAGAGATAGAAAATCAATAGTAAAAGCGATAGTACGAAAAGGAGTGAAAAGGGGGTTGAGGGGAGAGCTTTTAGCTCAGGAAGGAGAAGAGAGTAGAATGACGAAAGAAGAAGAAAAAGAACAGTGTTAGTAGTTTTAATAAGATATTGGTAAAGAGGGGTGATAGAGAGAGAGAGAGAGAGAGAGAGAGAGAGAGAGAGAGAAAGGGGTGGCTTTCCCAAAGGTGTGGGGAGACCTGAAAAGAAGAGAAAAGATTACTAACCACCGGTTCCGTCGCCGCTGGGTCGAAGGCCTCAGAAGCGCAGGGCCCGGTGGGCGAGTATTGACAGTCCCTGTTCCTCTCTACTGCACCGAGGTACAATAAAGACGAACGGATGGAGATGGGCTGCCAGGGAGTGCGGAGGGGGTGTGAGAGGAAAGATAGGAAGGACGCTGTCACTTATGAGCCATTCGCTCAGCATCAGATTTCAACCACGACACTCCCGGACCCCGAGATCGATTCAGAACATCGCCCGCGCGGGCCGGGATCCGGTGGATCAAACCGGATCACCAGCACCGGCGCAAGGATCAGTAAAGAGCATCACCCGAACGTCCATCAGAGAATCATAGTATCACTGATGCCGGCTCATGACTATGCGGAAAAGGGGGAGACACATCACTGTGGCATCACTCACAAGGAGAGGTCGCAGCTGACTCTTCACCAATTTTGATCTCCTTTTTTGTGATGAATCTTCATTGAATACAGTTAAGCCCTGTAAGAGCTTTTCGTCCAATGCGCCTTGTAAGTAGTATTTTTTTATACTTCAAATTTGGAGAAATTTGGAGAAATTTTAATGTAGGTTGTAAGGCATAAAGAAAGACACTTTATCGAACAGTGCCGCTGGCGTAGGGAGTAAGCGCGAGTACACTAATAGCGAGAACCCAGGTTTGAAACCACCTACGCTGTTAACATTTTTTCCTTTTTTTTTGATTATTTGATATGTACATGTAATATGCATTATTTACTACATAGAAATAAATATTTGGCATAAATCTTATATATTTGCCTACATAAAATTACTGTGAAATAAATGAAATATTTTTACAGAGAAATGTTAATACTTTTATTTTTAAAGATTTTTATACATTTTCTAAAATTTTTTGAATAATGCAATAATAATAATAATAATAATAAATAACTAATTAAACAGGTTATCGGGCGCAAAGAAATTAATGTTAATTAGTATTAAAATTATAAAACGATAAAAATAAAAATACAATGAGCGTTTCGGCCCGTTTTTGTACTATCTTCAGCGCAAGTTAAAAATATAATTAAATTATCGCAATCGGACAAACTATAACATAATAAAGCCGTCTAGTAAAATAAAAACATGATAAATATGACATCAGTGAATGAATAAATAAATGAATATATCAATGAATAAAAAATAAATAAATATGACATCAGTGAATAAAAAAAAAATAAATAAATATGACATTCAAGAAAATTTTAGAAAATGTATAAAAATCTTTAAAAATAAAAGTATTAACATTTCTCTGTAAAAATATTTCATTTATTTCACAGTAATTTTATGTAGGCAAGTATATAAGAAGATTTATGCCGATCTAATATATGCCAAATATTTATTTCTATGTAGTAAATAATGCATATTACATGTACATATCAAATAATTAAAAAAAAAGTAAAAAAATGTTAACAGCGTAGGTGGTTTCGAACCTGGGTTCTCGCTATTAGTGTACTCGCGCTTACTCCCTACGACAACGGCACTGTCCGATAAAGTGTCTTTCTTTATGTCTTACAACCTACATTAAAATTTCTCCAAATTTCTCCAAATTTCAAGTATAAAAAAATACTACTTACAAGGCACATTGGACGAAAAGCTCTTACAAGGCTTAACTATATTCAATGAAGATTCGCCACAAAAAAAAAGATCAAAATCGGTGAAGAGTCAGCTGCGACTTCTCCTTGTCAGCCGACACCTACCGAATCTTATTTTCCAAAGTAGGTGCGTTTTCAGGAGTACCACGAGAAGGTGGATGCACAACTTGAAAGTGAGAGGCTAGTGGTCGTAACGAGAGGACTGATATCGCGTAACGATTTCGCATCGCATAGCGACTCGCATCACGTTCCAACCCTGACCCTCAGACCCCGAGATCGACTCAGAACATCATCCGCGCGGGCCGGGATCCAACGGACCTATGGATCACCAGCACCGACGCAAGGATCAATAAAGAGCGTCACCCGGACGTCCTTCAGAGAGTCACGGTAACTCCTTACATACATGGACAGGAAGCACGCGCGCGCGCGCACACACACACACACGGGGGGGGGGGGTACAAGGGGGGTCTTCGGATCCCCTCCCGCACCCTCCCCGCCGGTAGGCAGGGTGGACCTCGCTTTACAATGTAGCATGTACTCAGTGATGCCAGAAACGGGTCCCGCGGCTCACGACTCAGCAATGGAAGGGGTAACGCACACAAGCGCGAGCCGCGTACATGTGGCACATGTACGCGGTTCGCGCTTGTGTGCGTTACCCCTTCCATTGCTGAGCCGTGAGCCGCGGGACCCGTTTCTGGCATCACTGCATGTACTTTGTAAGCTGTAAAGCGAGGTCCACCCTGCCTATCGACGGGGTGAGTGCGGGAGGAGGGCCGAAGGCCCCCCTTGCACCCCCCGTGTGTGTATGTCTGTATGTGTGTGCGCGCGCGCGCGCGTGCTTCCTGTCCACGCATGTACTTTGGTATATTTCAAACTTTTTTTGTTAATAACTTTTTAATAAGCAACGAGCGACGATTAAATTAGAAGAAAAAGTTACTCAGAATTATATCCTTGACAACATATGTCAAGGTCAAGGTCTCTGGGGCTGGGTCTCCTTTTCGCTATATTTACCAATAAAAAAATGGCGGCATGTTGAAAAAAAATTTCGGTTTTTTTAAATAAAAAAGTCCATCTTTTCTTTTTTATAACAAAAAAATAAGGAACCGGATTTAAAAAAGGCTTCGTTGGCAGATGCGGAATCTTATTAGAAACGTGCATGTAAAATTTGAAGTCAATCCGTCGAACGTAGCCCGAGTTTTCATGCACACTGTGCAAAACATAAATCTGCAAATATTTGCATAACTCCCAAAAAAAAATTTTTTTTAAGTTGAATATTTTTATTTGAGTAGTTAATAATATTGTAAAAAAATTAAAAATTTTTATCAAGTCGTTGCACTGCAAAAAAATCTAAAAAATGTACTCATTTTTCGAGATTTCAAACGGGTATGCCTCCTTAATACATTTTTGGAAAATGGCAGGCGAGTTATATAAACTGAATGGTAATTTAATAAACTCATATAATACCCGTTTGGAATTACAAATGCATTATACTTTTTACTTCATTGGTCGATTGATATGTAAAAAATTCTTCAGATCAGGAGTGCTAAATATTTTTGCATTTTGTAACATCCAGTTGCTCTTCAGCTGCAGAGGGTAACAATCTTTAATGATTTTCTTGTTTAATAATATTTTTAATATTTAATAACCCATAATCTATGTCCTATCCAGATCTTAGTTGAACCATCTTTTTTTTTAACTAATATGATAGAGTTTGCGTAATCTGAAGGCTGAACAATTTCGGTTTCTAATCAATCGCCAATTTGCGCATTTATCTTATTTTTTCGGTCGGCATTAATTGTCGTGGTTTTAAATTAATTAGTTTATTATCTTTCAACACGATCTTTATTCGTATGTCGATGTCATGTGTTCATTTCCATTTGTAATCGTCTATCAGCGTCTGTAATTTTTCTTGACAGTAGTCAATCGGGACCGTGGTCAATATCAACGTGGTCAATATCAACGTGGTCAATCGCAACGTGGTCAATCGCAACGTGGTCAATCTTAACGTGGTCAATGTGCTACTCTTAAATTCACAGAGAAGATTGGCCACTGCCATCATGTTTATATCTGCGTTTGTGGCACAAAAACAACGTCTGTCGTATTGCTCGTCGCTCGATCACTCGTCGATGTCATCGTTTGATCTATGTGACACTTTATCGCGTCCTGACATGCGTAAAAGTTCAAGCTCACGCTGCACTAAGATGAACTCTTTTTCAACTAGTTCCTTCTCTCAATACAATTCCCGATGTAGTATCTCGAGTACATCTCCTGATACAATTCAATCTCACGCTGATAGATCATGACTTAAGCTTCTTCATTACACTGACCCGCTCTTCGACACTTGTTTGATGTACCTGGCCATCTCTAACATCGTCCGTCATGTTCCTCTGACCATATTCTTTAATGAAAACATCGTCCGGCAATGCAGCATCGTCGCTTATCCCATCATTTGCAATTGCTATCGTGTCTGCGTCTTCTTCGTTATCATTTACGCGTAACCATTCGCTGTGAGGATCAGCGTCCATTTATCGACTTACAAGTTCGATTCTATTGCCTTTAGCACTGAGGCTTTCATTTTTCAAAATTTTTTTTAGTGTAGGACATTTGAAACTGCTCGGTCCTTTCGAGTATGTTATTTCTAAACACACCGTCTTATTCACGTCACATCTCGCCTGTGTCGTCTTCGTACGCGAATCGTCGTATTATCGGCGATGGAGGATCACTCGCGTTTTGCTTCGCATGATTTTGTACTTTTGTACAAATTATCATCGTTTTAACGTTGGGTTACGCTCACACTATTCTATCTCGGACAAGCCTCCAGAAATTGGTGTAGACTTTTTAATAATTAATATATACAGAGTATCCCAAAGCTAACGCTTGTGAACGGGTAGAACACAGTAAACTGAACAGAAAAGTTCTTTACCATTTTGCAATTTTTGCAATAATTATTAAAATATTAATTAAAAAGGATTGGCGAATGAGCACGCGTTTCGCGCGACTAGACCGTAGGACATACGCTCTAGGCATGCCAGCGGCGAGCTTCGCAGTGTCGCACGGCAACGAAAAATTTAGCCTCGCGCGTACCACGACTTTCGTCACGAGGCCAAATATACAGGGTGACCCGCAATGACTGCCCACTAAGTACATAGCATTATTCCTTACCAAAAACTAAGTCGAAAAGTCCTGAACCATTATTTTTATAACGCTTAATAAAGAAGTTATTATTAAGTAATCTGGCCAATCAGCGCCGACCTGTAATCAGGCGCACGTCGATAAGCTGCGCGTCTGGTAGTGTGCGTGAGCGCTCTGCCGCTACGGCGGCGCGGCGACATTTCTTCTTCGCGCATGCCGCTAGCATGCAATATTTTTACGCATCGTAATAATAGAAATAATTTTTTCTTGTACTAAAAATCATATTCAAATAAAATATAAAATAACTCAAAAAATACTTAATGAAAAAATACTTTGTTACAATATTTTAAAAAGGTCTCAAAAAGGACTATAAGAATATGCGATAAAAAATAAGGGTTTCCATTAAAAAAATAAAGTTGACCTTGAAATAACCTTGACAACCGTCTCCTACAAACATTCCGACAAACATTAACTTATGTCCCCCTTGAAATACTGCAACTTTTATTTGAAACATTTCTCTCTAGAAACAATATTTTTGGAGATAAAAATTTGTCACGCTTTATTTTGTCCATCCTGTAAAAATACTGCAAAAAGAAATTATATCTACTATTACGATAAGAATATTCTATGCTAGCGGCGGAGCGCTCACGTGCACTACCAGGAGCACCCTCACTGCGCCCTGCCAAAGGTCGGCGCTGATTGGCCCAACTTTACTCAATAATAATTCCTTTATTAAGCATTATAAAAAAAATGGTTCAGGACTTTTCGTCTCAGTTTTTGGTAAGGAATAACGCTATGTACTTAGTGGGCGATCATTGCGGGTCACCCTGTATATAATATACAGAGTGGACCATTTTAATCAATCTACGCGAATATCTCGAAAACTGAGCCCGATAGACAAAAATGTTTCAGACAAAAGTTGCATGGTTTCGAGGGGGCCACATGATGAAAATATGGACTTGACCTTGAGTGACCTTTTCAAGGTGAGGTCAATGTAATTGATGTTTTCTTAAATGGAACCTTCCACTTTTTATTACATATTGTTGCAGGTTCTCTCAAGAGCTTTCCAAACACTATAATAAAGTATTTTTTCATTAAGTACTTTTTGAGTTATTTTATATTTTAATCTGACATATTTTGATATAAAAACTAAAATATCTCGTAAAATATTTAGTTTTCGATAATCTTACCGTAATACTTTTATGAATATAATAATGACAAATAAATTAGTGTAAAAGAAAACAATTGTTAAAAAAATACACTATAAATAATTACATACTTTTTCTTGAAAACAATTATTTTTTTATATCTATTCATTTGTCTCATTATTCTGTACATAAAAGTATTACGATAAGATTATCGAAAACTAAATATTTTACGAGATATTTTATTTTTTATATCAAAATGTCAGATTAAAATATAAAATAACTCAAAAAGTACTTAATAAAAAATACTTTATTATAGTTTTTTGAGAAGCTCTCGAGATAAGCTACAAGAATATGTAATAAAAAGTTGAGGGTTCCATTTAAGAAAACATCGATCACATTGACCTCACCTTGAAAAGGTCACTCAAGGTCAAGTCCATATTTTCATCATGTGTCCCCCTCTGAATCATACAACTTTTGTATAAAACATTTTTTTCCATCCTGCTTACTTTACGAGATATTTGCGTGTATTGTTTAAAATGATTCACCCTGTATATGGTCCCTTTGGATACGGAGAATATGTTTCGACAGCGTACAAGCCGGCCCAGACCTTTTCTGTCCCTCTGTGACTCTGGATATTCTGCTTCTCGATTTCCATATCGATCTTGGATCTCATCCGGGTCGGAGTACTGGGCTCGTACATCGGACGCAGTCCTGTATCTCCGCGTCGAGGCTCCTATGCTAATTGTATGCGGAGTGGGTTCCCCTTCTGCATCAATTCTGCGGGCACCGGTTTTCTTAAAATACGACAACGACCATTCTCTTCCATAATTACGTCTGTTATTGAAAAGGGCAGAATGCCATTACCTGGCATGCTCCCGTATACGCTGGATTGGGCCTCCACTCGTCCTTGACGTCAACTTCTGGTGTCTCTTCTCACCAGATGAGATCCCGTCACTCTCCTTTGTCGTCCAGCGCAACTCTACGCTATTTCTCTTAAATTATCGCAAAAAAACGTAACAAAATTGCAAAATCGCGCCCGAATCCACCGCTTTTTCTCTCCCTAAACCGAGAGAACGGAGGCCCGCGCGACCGTCCGTGACGAGGCTATTTCGCCATTGTGACGGACGACAAAAACGTCTTGTCACAATATATATATATATATATATATATATATATATATATATATACAAGGTGTCCCGAATTTAAATGTCAAAACTTCAAGAGCATGTGAGGGATCGATAAACTTAGAAAAAAAGATCTTTAGAGATTTGCTCATTTTTATTTCGTTTTGGAAAATCGCAAAAAAACAAACAGAAGTTTTCACTAGAAACGTAAATAAAAGTAAAATTAATAATAATAAGACAAAGGCTCAAATAATAATAATAAATGTAAGCAAATAAAAAGGCAATATGAGCCACAAATATCACGTTAAGAGATTTATTAATTGTGTGAAGGCAATTGACAAATATCATATCCAAACGGGTACAAAGTGATATTAAAAAACATATAATACTAAAGCGAACGTTTCGGCCCTTTTTTTGTGGCCATCTTCAGCGCAATTAAAATAACAAATACAAGAATAAATAAATACATTAAAAAAATTATATGTATAAAAAAAAATATCGCAGTCATTGATTAAAAATTAAATAGCAAACGCACGAAATCGATCACACACGCATCCCGGGATGACGAACTCCCCGGGTGATAGGCCAGGAAGTTCACATCGTAAGATGTTATGAGGCTTGCCGGCATGTTGATATGCGAAACTCGAAAAGTCAAGACTCCTGTAGGAGCGTGCAATAAAATGTTAAGAGCGCTCAAGGGTAAACAGAGATAGTGCAAAACTTACATACAAATGCAACAGATGTATCCCAATAAAGAATATGACGCGATACAATTATTAATTCGTAAAGTTTAAAGACCACGTTATCTCTAAGATGTTTCACGAGACTTTAAACTTGTGTGTATACAATGCTAGGTCATTGGCCCTCGATGACATAAGAGTAAACACAACAACTCACTACACGAATATGTATTTATATTGGGAATGGAGAAATCAAAATATACGCGTCTTGAAAATAATCACAAATGTCATCTATGCATTAAATGTTAGGAAGCTTATCCAACGCAGTAATATATGTCTGGTGCAAGCCCTCGGTATCCGTTTGCAGATTCAGACCATTTATTTGTCTCCTTATGAACAACATCTCAGATATCAGTCGTTTGTTTAGATATTTTTCGCTGTCTAAAATCCGGACATGGTCCCAATCAAAATCATGGTCAAACTCTAATCTATGATCGGTAATCACCGAACCAACAGTTGAATTTCTACGTATGTGGTTACGGTGTTCCCCGATTCTCGTCTGTAGTCTCCTGCCTGTCTGACCTACATACGATGCATCACAATCCGCACAATTGATCATATAGATGATGTTAGTGCAAGATGCACTAGGAAGGACGTCCTTATGCACCTTAATAAAGCATGATAATTTATTAAGACTACAATAAGAAAGCCTGACGTCAAGATCTTTTATGATGTTTTTAAATTTGTGCGAGATGGTATGGACGAAAGGGATTGTAAAATAAGAGACGCTCTTATTATCGACATCCACATCGTAAGTTGGAAGGCCCCTACTAGTGATCAGAAATTTGAGACGGTTGTAAATTGTCTGAAAAATGAAATCTAATGGGTAGTTATTGTCCAGGAGAATTTTTATGATAAAGTCCAAATTTTTTTGGTGAAATTGTGGATGTGAAAGTAAGAAAGCTCTATCAACAAGGCCAATAATGGTACCTCTCTTTTGGCAAGTCGGATGTTGAGAAAGAAAATTAGGATACCGACCCGAGAAAGTAGGTTTATGGAACCAATCAGTTAATAAGCGGTTGTTAATTAGAATTATTGAGATATCTAAAAAGTTCAATTTATCATTGTCAGCAATTTCTAAGGTGAATTGGATTTTTGGATGTAAGGAATTAAAAACATTAACTGTATAATCCATAAGGTAAAATGGTGCAGTCATTGCGATATCATCAACGTATCTGAAGTAAAAGGATGGAATGAAAGTCAATGTTAAAAGAGCTTTCTCCTCCAAATCTTGAAGGACTATGTCAGCTATGATGGGAGAAATGGGGAGCCCATAGGAGTACCATAAGTTTGTTTATAAATTGTTCCATTAAATGTAAAGAATGTAGAGTTCAAAACAAATTTTATCGCTAAGATAAATTCCGTTGGAGGAATGGAACAATTGTTGGAAATGAGATCTATTCTTTTCTCGACACTCTCAATGGCAAGGTCAATAGGGATGTTGGTGAATAACGAGATCACATCCAAGGATAGCAATTTAAAATCATCAGTTACTGTAACATTAGACAGATTTTTAGTTAATTGAAAGCTATTGACAATGTTGCTATGTGCTTTAGGGAAACTTTTCAACATGATCTTATGAAGGAAAAAGGCAAGATGGTATAAAGGGCTATTCAATGAAGAAACTATGATTCGATACGGGCAGTCACGTTTATGTATTTTTGGAAGTCCGTATGCTCTAGGGAGATTGCCGTCACTACAATAAAGAGTTTTGTATGTTGCGGATGAAATATGATTAGAATTCTTCCATCTAGTTAATATTTGCGTAAAGAAGTTATCAGTTTCTTTGTAGGATCTTTAGAAAGAACAACATAAGTCTCGGAATCACTCAATGTCTTGTTCATATTATCAAGATAGGCATTTTTATCTAGAGCCACAGTCACATTTCCCTTATCAGCTCTGGTGAGAATAAGGTTGGAATTATCAATTAAAAATTTTTTAGTCTTACGATAAAGCTGATTTAACGTCAGATTTACTCCGACCTGAGAAGGAGAATACGAAGGAAGATTATTAATAAGAGAGGAGGCTCGGTTTCTGATGGATAGCTGTGCATAGGCCGGAAGATGTCTGAGGTTGTTTTCAATATTCTTAATAAATTCCATTGTTAGCTTAGAGGAATCTGTGAGAGGCATGCTAAAATTTTCTCCGAGCTGAAGCAGACCTTGGACATCGTTAGGAATAGGAGTGGAGGACAATTGTTCCATTCCTCCAACGGAATTTATCTTAGCGATAAAATTTGTTTTGAACTCTACATTCTTTACATTTAATGGAACAATTTATAAACAAACTTATGGTACTCCTATGGGCTCCCCATTATCTCCCATCATAGCTGACATAGTCCTTCAAGATTTGGAGGAGAAAGCTCTTTCAACATTGACTTTCATTCCATCCTTTTACTTCAGATACGTTGATGATATCGCAATGACTGCACCATTTTACCTTATGGATTATACAGTTAATGTTTTTAATTCCTTACATCCAAAAATCCAATTCACCTTAGAAATTGCTGACAATGATAAATTGAACTTTTTAGATATCTCAATAATTCTAATTAACAACCGCTTATTAACTGATTGGTTCCATAAACCTACTTTCTCGGGTCGGTATCTTAATTTTCTTTCTCAACATCCGACTTGCCAAAAGAGAGGTACCATTATTGGCCTTGTTGATAGAGCTTTCTTACTTTCACATCCACAATTTCACCAAAAAAATTTGGACTTTATCATAAAAATTCTCCTGGACAATAACTACCCATTAGATTTCATTTTTCAGACAATTTACAACCGTCTCAAATTTCTGATCACTAGTAGGGGCCTTCCAACTTACGATGTGGATGTCGATAATAAGAGCGTCTCTTATTTTACAATCCCTTTCGTCCATACCATCTCGCACAAATTTAAAAACATCATAAAAGATCTTGACGTCAGGCTTTCTTATTGTAGTCTTAATAAATTATCATGCTTTATTAAGGTGCATAAGGACGTCCTTCCTAGTGCATCTTGCACTAACATCATCTATATGATCAATTGTGCGGATTGTGATGCATCGTATGTAGGTCAGACAGGCAGGAGACTACAGACGAGAATCGGGGAACACCGTAACCACATACGTAGAAATTCAACTGTTGGTTCGGTGATTACCGATCATAGATTAGAGTTTGACCATGATTTTGATTGGGACCATGTCCGGATTTTAGACAGCGAAAAATATCTAAACAAACGACTGATATCTGAGATGTTGTTCATAAGGAGACAAATAAATGGTCTGAATCTGCAAACGGATACCGAGGGCTTGCACCAGACATATATTACTGCGTTGGATAAGCTTCCTAACATTTAATGCATAGATGACATTTGTGATTATTTTCAAGACGCGTATATTTTGATTTCTCCATTCCCAATATAAATACATATTCGTGTAGTGAGTTGTTGTGTTTACTCTTATGTCATCGAGGGCCAATGACCTAGCATTGTATACACACAAGTTTAAAGTCTCGTGAAACATCTTAGAGATAACGTGGTCTTTAAACTTTACGAATTAATAATTGTATCGCGTCATATTCTTTATTGGGATACATCTGTTGCATTTGTATGTAAGTTTTGCACTATCTCTGTTTACCCTTGAGCGCTCTTAACATTTTATTGCACGCTCCTACAGGAGTCTTGACTTTTCGAGTTTCGCATATCAACATGCCGGCAAGCCTCATAACATCTTACGATGTGAACTTCCTGGCCTATCACCCGGGGAGTTCGTCATCCCGGGATGCGTGTGTGATCGATTTCGTGCGTTTGCTATTTAATTTTTAATCAATGACTGCGATATTTTTTTTTATACATATAATTTTTTTAATGTATTTATTTATTCTTGTATTTGTTATTTTAATTGCGCTGAAGATGGCCACAAAAAAAGGGCCGAAACGTTCGCTTTAGTATTATATGTTTTTTAATATCACTTTGTACCCGTTTGGATATGATATTTGTCAATTGCCTTCACACAATTAATAAATCTCTTAACGTGATATTTGTGGCTCATATTGCCTTTTTATTTGCTTGCATTTAAAAGTAAAATTCTTAGTTTTATCGAAAAGCACCATAAGATAAAAGTAGAGCATGAAATTAAGAAAAGGGAGTGACTTAAAATCTTCTTGAAGTAAAATTAGAGGATTGTAAATAAACACACGACAACGCGGAATTATACCCTGCTTACTTTAATAAAAAGCTTGCATTATTACAAGAGAAGCCAACATTTTGAACAATACTTCCATTAAGGAAGTGACAGCATAAATAAATAAGTGTAAATAAATAAGTAATAAATAAATAAAAAAATGAAAACTTTTTTGTTTTCTTTCTTAGTGGTAAGTATAGGGGCAACTATGGTGCATCAAAACAAACCCCCACCCCATGCCCACTGGCGGCAGGCTTCTGCTGTGAGGGCCCTATGGTGGATCAAAACAAACCCCTCCTCCCTCCTTGTCTAGTGAAGCCAGATCTCTTCAAGTGTGTGTCTGTCTGGATACCGTCACCATTGTTGTCTGTCTGTGGGAAAAAAAATAGGTATGACTGGAGGGGGAAGAGATCGACGAGTGGACGTTTACGAGGCAATTTTTATTTTTAATTTTTTTCCGGGCGCGTGGAAATACTCGAGCTCGAACCTTGGTCCTCTACATTTCCAAACGGGGCCCTAGCATGTTGGGCTAATTGAAATCTTATTAGAATAAGGGTTAGATGTAGTATTTGTGGAGAGTGGCCCTCCAGCATAGAGGTCCCTGCACTCTAATACTCCCCCTCCGCCCGCCTTGCTGAAAATCGTGAGATGTACGGTATTGCCGCTCACCCCCTTCCATCCTTCCTGTTGAGAAGAGAAAAATCGGATAATGTACCGCTAGAATAAACCAACTGATATGACGGGGATGAACTCGTGCGTGCATGTACGGATACGGTTGTCCGTGCGGACGAGGCGCGCTACGCAGGTAGCAAATGACGTCATCGCTGGTGACGATACAAGGATCGTAAAAAGCATGCGAGTACGAGTGGCGATTGCGGAGGTTTAGAACACTATGATGTCACTAAGACGAGGGAAGAAAGGATAGGAAGAAAAAAATATTTTCACATAACCGATTTAAGATAAAAAACAGCTTTATTTATATTGTTTTTGCACAGGAATACGAAGTCTTGTACAATAAAAAATTACTATTTACATACAATTAAAATATAGTTATATTGCTTTAACAAAAAGATTATTTCGTAATGCAACGGATAATATGTATAAAGATAATAAGTATAAGTATAAAGATAATAATAATGAATTCGTTATAATACAGCGTTAAAAAAGAGAGTCGAGAAAAATAGAGAAGAAAAATTATCGTTCCGCTACATAACCGTGTAACGATGCATTTCCCCCATCGTTACTGTACCGTACCCGGCCGCCGATCCGCCGGAAGTCCGCCGCCCGACGAACACCGGTCGGGCAAATGCGGAGGCGCTGAGCGCCCATTTTTAAATAACATCAGAAACGCGTAAACATATAACCGCCGTCAGACGCGCGAAAACATCGAGAGCCGACGACGCGCTCGGGTAACCGTTCGACCGTTACCGAAAATACCCGAGTCGCGCGCGCCGGTTCAACGATAAACCAGATACCGTTAGAACAATAGGCGAATTACGCAGACGCGCGCGCCGAAAACCGGTATAAATAGAGCGCGTTTCTGAATATCGAGACCAGATCTTCCGCACCGCCAGAGTCTGTAAGACGCCTGGAAACCGCCTAGATCATTTACCGCTCAGAGAGAGAGAAAACGGGGTTGGGTGTACTCAGCCTCCACCGAGAGTTTGCGGCATCTCCGAGAGCGTTCCTTCTGAAACCGATTAAAACGAGGCCAACGGGAACGGGCGTACTCGTCCCCGTCGAGAGTACTCGACACCTCGCATACATCCGACCACCCACGTGCAACGGCGACTTTCTAGTGGTGGGAAGTTCCCTGCCATCGACGGGTGTTCTCGTCGGCCGTTGCACTCCTGAATTACACGGGGAAAGACCATCCCGAATAACTATCGAACGCACGAGACGCGTTTAGCTAATACGGCCCGACCGCCATCACGACATCCGGACTCGCCATTGATACGGCGCGCTAAGTCCCGCGCCGGGGGATGATCCACATCCCTACCGCGACACCGATCGATAGCCGCCATCAATAAGTACGCGTCAAAGGACCGCCCACCGGGCCGACCGAAATTACCGCCCGATAGGTAACGTCATCTGCCGAAATCACGGCCCGCGAGCTATAATCGATATTCGATCGATCCGCCGAAAGCGCGCAACGTGCAACGCACCCGCGCGTTGCATTGGATGCACCGCGCCTCAATACGACCGTACCGTTGTTCTTCCTGCATCATACACGCATCTACCTTAGATCTATATCGATTGTAAGCATTTATATCTCACGTACCGCCATACCGCCGTACGGACGACCGATACACATCCACACTACGATACATTCCATAATCTGCGCTCCGCTCGTCATTGTTATACCTTTGCGCACTCACTAACTCGCCACTCGTCTCGCACGCACAATAATACAGGCGCACACCTATACACCCGCACACACATATAACACACACGCTGTACATATACACCATAACACGCAATAAATTATCTTTTACCTAACATCACTTTCGTTCGTCTCTCGATACCCTTCCACGAGCCCCGGATCCCGACCGAGTTATCCGTCACCGCCTCGCGAAAGCGGTTTATTACAACCGTAAGGTAACGAACAATAACTATTGATAAATCTACGTTTTAGCAATACAGGTGCGCATACTTTAATTTCATCTAGTGTTACGATCTCATGAAACACAGTACGCCGAATTGCTCTAAAACGTAGGTTGATCGAAGTTCCAGCCGATCCTTCTTTATTTTCTTCATTTTCCCGTACTCTCTCTTTAACTAACATCTAATTTCTAATACTAATAAAATTGATTAGCTAAGAGATTTCAAAATTTAAGGTTATAACCTTCACTTTACAGCATTTGCGGCCGTCTGGCGTACGAACAACGTAAGCATAAAATTTAGGGCCATCGAATACAAACGCCTTGATATAACTACCGCGGCCGTAGTTTTCTAGTTCGTCCGTCATGTCGCCCAAAAGATTTCCCGTACGCGGTTCGTACTTATTCGGATTATCTGTGCTTACGTAAATATACAAATCCGTATCATAATATAAAACGCGACGATCTAATCGCTCTAAATGGGAATATAATTTTAAGCGCGCCTGTGCCGTCGTATACGCTGCTATTACAACATTAGTTATCGGTGAGGAAACGACAACCTCTTGTCGCAATCGCCATGAAATATATATTACCCCGTCGTTTACGGGTAATATGTCAGTTATCTCGTGCTCAGCACTGGTCAGCAATGTCACAAAACGCTGTGGCGTTCTCACGACATCGGTATTTGGTAAATTGAACCGCTGGCCAAATTTTCACCAAAATGCATTTAAACACAGTTTTGCGACCGAATGTAAATCAGGATTCCGAGCGATGTTCGGACGCTTATCGAGTACGATACCCTCGGTTTTCTCGTATTCTCGCAGATATCGCTCTTTAGCATCGTCTTCGTTTTCCCCCCATTCGCCCGGCCATCCACTGGCTTCTTATTTAAGCTGCAAGAATGTATTTACATATTCGGCGAACAATCCACTTTGACGTATCGCATGATCGAATTGGCTAACTTCATATTGCCAAATCTCACTTACAGCCGTCACGAGATAACCCTTTTCGACAGCTTTGCTTAATTCGCAGAACACCCATGTACCCTCGAATTCGCGTTCAGCATTGTCATGCGTACAGGTCGTCTGCGAAAATGTTTCGTAGCAACTGCGATATAAAGCAAAAAGCAATTTTCCCTGCACGCAATATGAGAGTACCGGATGAAATAGATCGTGTGGTGGGAATACTCTGCACCGTATGAGGCCTTCGAACGTATCAAAATTATAATTCGGAGCCCTTCCGATTAATACGGGACATTCCTCGCCGATGTAAATATCTGGATGACCGATTGAGAGCCCGTCTTCAATACATACGGGTACAAAGAACACACGTCCACGTATTTCTTCTGTACTCGTAATCTCATAACGAGTCACGATATTTCCTGTGCGTCCGCCGAAAAATGCATCGCGAGCATCGAGCGGACGCATTTCCACCATCGGATGGTTTTCGAGATATTTGCGCATTTCACGATTATCGCGTATATCCCGTTCGAAAGAGCATTCCCACTTTTCCGTCACTAGGCATCCCCGTTGTCGAAGTCGCCACAAGATTGCGAGAGTTCATTCGTAACGCGAGTCGATCGTTGCAATCCGCTGTCGAAAGTGCTTTTTCGCGGTTCATGGGAAAGCAAGTCGGGCATCCGTGCCAAAAACATCCGTGAAATTGAAGTACGTGGCGTTGTGTTGTCCCAGGATCAGATGTTTCGTAATATCCATCGACGAGCGTGCCATCGATTGTATAATATTTGCGCGCACTCTCTGCATGGTTTATAGAACGACCGAGCTCGTGCTCCATCCATACTAGCCACTGCAGAGCTTTACGCGAATGATTACTCATTTTTCTATATCCGCCAGTTGGAATGACACCTATCATATTCGGTTGCAAAAAGTTTTTCCTAAAAACTCTCATACACGTCGAAGCAATAGTCGTGCATTCCTCGAATGGACATATATTTCCGCGATCTATGAAAATTTTTCTAAATGTTATGCATGTTCGTCGCAGAATATCAACGTCGGTACGGTAATAACGAACGATTTCGCGTTCGAAATCGAACACGGTTTTTTTTGTCTCATGTCTGCATGCCATGTGAGAAAGCGTTCTCGCTCTTCCGGTGTCATAGTCTCCGGAGAATAATAATGCGTGTCGGGTAAGGGACCGTTATATAATTGATTTTCAACGATGTTAAACAAATGCGGAAAAATGCCTTTATCCGGCGTACCTTGTAATCCGAAAGCTTTCGATAACTCGAATAAGCGCATTGACATATAATTAACACTGTCGATGAATTTCGTATGTCCCATCGTTAACACCATGATTTTCGTACCATTTAAAATTACTTTAGGCTCTAAATTGTTGCGATTTTCAACAATATATTGTCAAATAAATTGTGCGTCGAACGCTTTCGCATTATGTACTATGCATACTATCTGTTTGAAACATTTTGTCATTCGCGTTGTAAAATCGACAAATTGTTTCACCGGATCGTGACGAAATATGAACTCTCGCACCCCGCACCAACGACAACGCACGGACATGTCGTTTTTTTCGCGCACGTTTGCAAATCTGTTGCGCCACGCAAAGGGTGGGAACGTGTTTTTTTACATTTTTCGTACCTTCTATGTCTCGTCTTGGCGCGTTTCGAAATCATAAAATACGAATGCTACGCGTTCCTTCTTGTGTCCGTATGCACGTTCATTTATCTCTTCGACGTTAAATGTACTCTCTTCCGCGGCATATGTAACCGTATTATCGGCGCGGCCAGTGTCGATGACGAAGACGACGGTTCGACGAAAGAACTATTATTACGACGAAGAGGCTGCATGAAGCATAAATGATTTTCAGGCTTCGGTGAACGGCTAGTTTACAATAAGAAACGCCGCATTCGTGTCTCGCGCCTGATTTAACGATGCGACCGCATCCGTCGCAAAATCGCACGATATTGCAAATACTTTTGGTCGATTTACCGTCGTACGATTTTACATTACGATGACGCTCAAAACACTCCTTACGTTTTACGAAAAATGTACGTTTACACGCGTTGCATTTTATAATTTCCGTGTCGGACTATTTACACGACGGCACGGCGAAACATCGCAGGCATTTATTCTGGCAGCGATGACCAGTTTTGTCGTTCCGATAACCTATATGCACAGTATGCAATAATTCCTGCAACCCGCGGCGGCAAAATTTATGATAGGGTTATAATGATGCGAACGCTCGTAATACATAATATTTAAGCGTAGGTTCGCGAGGGTTCGCGTCCGAGAGAAGCAAGTATCGTGATTCCGTCGTACATCGGTTTCTTACCGCGACCAAAAGCATTGAAATTATAAACAACAATGGCGATATTGTCAACGGCAAAATAGTGTTGAAAGCGCTCGATTTCCCGAATTCCGCATCCCTCTTCAAGTATCGTAATACCGGCATTCCTCGTTAATTGTGACGCGAGCTCACATTGAAGCGAGGATTGCGGGTATCTTACGGCATTCCATTTTTCATGTAATTCACTCGTACGCAAGTTACCGCGTTCATGATAAATACGCGCTACCATGAGAGCACGGGGAAAACATAAATTATCGGAATTTTGTATTGTTACTATCGAGCGCTTCACAACATTTTCGCATGTTAATTTAACATGTCTGTGGTTCGAAGGAACCGCGACATTAAAAACACGAATGTTAAAGCGTTCCGCGATATCGAGTTCCCCAGCACTCTGCGCTACCGAACTAACGAATTACCAAATATCCTCGTACGACAAGTCTCGCGCCGGACGAAAGGATAATCTTGCTGGACCCTGCGATAAATTCGCCAAATGGAAAGACAATTCCACATAATCTCCTGGTTCGCATAAATTTAACGCATACGCATGAATTTCACGGAACGCTTTTTCTAATAAACAATAAATATCTTCACCTCTATGTAGCAGCCGTATCGCGAAATTCGCTTCTCTTCTGATTACGCCAAATCTCCGAAATTGCCGCGTATTTTCCGTTAATAAATCTACGTAATTAAAATTAATATTGCCGACCTCATAACGATGTTGTTCCTGTTGTTGTCGTTATTGCTCCTCTTCCTCCTCCGGCTCTTCTTTACCATCTTCTGTCTCCGACGAGGGATTATCATCTTCAGCGACGACTTCCTCTTCATTCTCATTCTCGTCAGTTACTTCCTCATTATCACGAGGTTACGATGCTTGTTCTTCAGGAGACATTTCTTTATTTCGACCACCACCGCCTATCTGCACTGTCGAAGCAAAAGAAAAATTTAATTATAAATAATATAAAAATTACTTCTAAATTATTTTTATTCTCTTAAAATGTTGTATCTCACCTGGTGTGTGTGTGCGCGCGCGCGCGTGCGTGCGTGCGTGTCCGGCCAACCAAGGCAAGACCGCTAGCGTGTCCTGCCAACTAAGGCAAGACCGGAATGGGAACACTGGTGTATGTGAAGGAATAAAAACACTAATTATTTTATCAAATGTTCAAATTGATGTCCTTCGACAACTTGGCAGTGTCCTGTAAGCGAATGTAAAACGTATCGATAACGTTAGTTAAAAAATTGGGTGTGATTGAATTTGAACGTTCACTATTTTTTCCCGCAGCTCTTCTAAAGTTTCGGACCTAGTCTCATAGATCTTTGTTTTCAAATACCCCCAGTAAAAGAAGTCTAATGGGGTCAGATCTGGTGATCTCGGTGGCCATTCTATTGTGCCTCTTCTACCAATCCATCGATCAGTAAAAACATCGTTGAGAATATTTCGAGCTTCGAGAGAAAAATGAGCCGGAACCCCATCCTGCTGAAACCAGACATTGTGGAAAGCTTCTCCAGCAATATCCTGAATAGCCGGTATCACTTGGTTTCTTAGCAAATTGCAATAATTTTGAGAATTTATGTTTCCTTCAATAAAAAACGGTCCTATAATACGATTAAACATTATTCCGGCCCAAACGTTAACCTTCTGAGGATACTGCGTGTGACTGTTTCTCATCCAATGCGTATTTTCATCTGCCCAATACCTCATGTTTTGTCGATTTACAGAACCGTTTAATTCAAATGTTGCTTCGTCAGAAAAACAGTTCCAGTTGAAAAACTGACGATTATCAGCAAGTCGTGTCATCATTGTGTCGCAAAATTCCACTCTTCTGTCATAATCGTCTTCGGATAGCTCCTGGACTTGATGTATTTTGTAAGGATGATAGTGATGCTTCTTCAAAATTCGATGGACTGATGTTGTGCTAATATCATTTTCTTGAGCTGCTCTCGAGACCGATGTATAGGGATTATCGAATACAGTTAGAAGAACATCTAAAACTTTTTCGTCATTACTAGCATTTTTGGGTCTTCCAGATCTAGGCGCATCTTTAATTACACCGGTTCTTTGGAAACGACCAACAGTTCTTTCAACAGTGACTTTGAAATTGGTTCACGGTCAGGATATGTAGCATTGAATAAATCCGCTACTTCTCGATAGGACCTTATTCTAGTCGCTATACCCTCTCATCATCAATAGAGTGATCCTCTCCGTATCAGTTAAATGCATTTTCTGACAATAGAAATGTACTAAAAGTTGTTTGGTTCGAACTCAAATATCAATGCCCGTATGCCGGCGACCTATGATATGCAGTAGTTGATGTTTCCTTAGAGAGTTCTCACTTGTAAACTCATTATTTTTCGCGGTCGCTTGTGAATTTTCGAGAGCGCTTGTCTAATATCTTTTTTGCTTTAGTATTTTTCATTTTAGTACATTTTTGAAAATGCATTTAACTGATACGGAAAGGATCACTGTATTGATGATGAGAGGGTATGGCGACAGAATAAGGTCCTATCGAGAAGTAGCGGATTTATTCAATGCCACATATCCTGACCGTGAACCAATTTCAAAGTCAACTGTTGAAAGAACTGTTGGTCGTTTCCAAAGAACCGGTGTAATTAAAGATGCGCCTAGATCTGGAAGACCCAAAAATGCTAGTAATGACGAAAAAGCTTTAGATGTTCTGCTAACTGTATACGATAATCCCCATACATCGGTCTCGAGAGCAGTTCAAGAAAATGATATTAGCACAACATCAGTCCATCGAATTTTGAAGAAGCATCACTATCATCCTTACAAAATACATCTAGTCCAGGAGCTATCCGAAGACGATTATGACAGAAGAGTGGAATTTTGCGAAACAATGATGACACGACTTGCTGATAATCGTCAGTTTTTTAACTGGATCTGTTTTTCTGACGAAGCAACATTTGAATTAAGCAGTTCTGTAAATCGACAGAATATGAGGTATTGGGTAGATGAAAATCCGCATTGAATGAGGGACAGTCACACGCAGTATCCTCATAAGGTTAACGTTTGGGCCGGAATAATGTTTAATCGTATTATAGGACCGTTTTTTATTGAAGGAAATATAAATTCTCAAAATTATTGCAATTTGCTAAGAAACCAAGTGATACCGGCTATTCAGGATATTGCTGGAGAAGCTTTCCACAATGTTTGGTTTCAGCAGGATGGGGCTCCGGCTCATTTTTCTCTTGAAGTTCGAAATATTCTCAACGATGTTTTTACTGATCGATGGATTGGTAGAAGAGGCACAATAGAATGGCCACCGAGATCACCAGATCTGACCCCATTAGACTTCTTTTACTGGGGGTATTTGAAAACAAACGTCTATGAGAATAGGTCCGAAACTTTAGAAGAGATGCGGGAAAAAATAGTGAACGTTCAAATTCAATCACACCCAATTTTTTAACTAACGTTATCGATACGTTTTACATTCGCTTAGTACACTGCCAAGTTGTCGAAGGACATCAATTTGAACATTTGATAAAATAATTAGTGTTTTTATTCCTTCACATACACCAATGTTCCCATTCCGGTCTTGCTTAGTTGGCAGGACACGCTAGCGGTCTTGCCTTGGTTGACCGGACACGCACGCACACGCGCGCGCGCACACACACACACACACACACACACACACACACACACACACACACACACATTCAGGAACGCGCGTGCCGCGTGAAGCCTTATCTTTCTTCTGTTGTCGCTGTGGGCCCTCGCTATCGCAAAATCTCGATAGAAATGTTCAAATGATCATAACTCTGCGAAAACAAATCGTAGAGACCTCGGCGACCTCGCGTTGTTTTCGTCTTGGAAAGCCCTTTCGAACGAGCCCTCACTCAACTCCACATGCCATTTAAGATTTTTTGGCTCCCCCGACCCCCGACCCCCGCGGGTATAGAGGTGGGTGTTTTTGTGGTTAAATAATAGACTTTGTGATCCCATTGTATCCCTATAAATTTCAATCCTATATTTCAAACCATTCAAAAATTATTTAGGTGGCCCGGAACTTTTGGTAGGCACTGTATATTACTATAACATATATAATATATTACTAATAGACAAATTATCTGGCAAAGCAAATTTAAACGACGATTTGACGGCAGGTACAATCTCAGCATATTTTTTAGATCGGGACGCTCCTGAAGCATAGCGTTACGCCGCGATCGGCGGCTCGGCCGTCGAGCCTCGAGCGGTAGTGGGGGGACCGTAGGCGTCGCTTACATATCGGTCCGAAAAGGGCAACTATCTCCGAGCACTGATTTAGATTAATCATCGCCTCGCGTATTCGATTACATTACAATTGCACAATATAAATAAAAACATTTTGCTTACCATTTAAGCGGTTTCCTCGATGATTTGACAGCAGGAAGGCTATAAGACCTTCTGCATCCTCTTCCTTGTGGTCAAATGCCTCACGCATTTCTATTATCATCCGCAATATGCAACAACTCAACATAATCGGCGAAATAACATAGTCTATATAGCACTGCGAGTATAGTGTTCGAGCTGGCGCACGCAAATGACCGAAAAATTGTGCAACTTATTTCCGGCGACTCGTCCGATAACGCGGATAAATATCGTCCACTATTTAACGCAAATGACAAATTTGAGCCTATAATTATGCACTTGCACATTTGAATCCAGCCATTTTGTCATCACTCACTTACGAAATACACGATATCACTATTTTTCGCGGAACGACGCTCGTTACTTCAGACGATGTCGAACTCGGAAATACCTTTTTCTACTTCGACGCGAAGAATTTATTTAGACTCATATCCCCATTTTTTCAAGAAAGGAACGCCATTGAAAGATTTTAAATTTTTCCTTTCTTGATAGTTAGATTAGTTTAAAGAAAACAAAAAAGCGCCGCCAAAAAAATTCTCGGATTTTCATTTCGGGCGTTTTTCATTTCTTTTGAGAAAAAAGCGGACAAAAAATATTTTATTTTTATTACGTTATTAGCAGGTATTTAATTTAATTTTATTGCTTACGTGCTTTTGTTATAGTGGCGTCGAAGTAAAAGCTTTGTTGCGAGAGCTTTTTTAAAATTTTCATAGGACCGATAAAGTTATGCCAATTAGGAAATGCCCGCTCATATTTTTCCTTTTCACAATATATTCTATAAAAATTTATTACACGAGTGATAAACATTTATTTACGCTTTATAGCATATTCCGGATGTATTTACAACATTTAGAGAAAAAATTGTTCCCTTGTAACGAATTCAATTTCTAGATGATTCTAAATATTTTCCCGCGTAATTTTTAGCGTGTTGAACAAGTTTGAACATGAAAAATCCTGATTTTTCCTGTTATTTAATTGCGTGCGCAAACTTTTTCCCCCACTTTTCTTTAGATTTTGAGGTATAAATCGCGCGAGAAGATGCGAATCGTTATTCATTCGAGTTTGCTCATATGAAGTCTTAATTTCGGCTGCGATACAAGAATTCGGCGTTGTTGTGGCTAGTGTTCTCACAGTTTTATTCAAAATTGTTAACAATGGCTGCCACGCAGGAAGTAACCAATGACCAGAAGAATCTAACCGATTTTGTTAAATCTACACACGTTTGTGATATTAGCAAATCGGGCAACAAGATCGACATCGATGGTGGAATCAAAATCGCCAAATTCCGCTCTAGTGAAACGCGCTCATTGCATTCGCGGCGGGCGAGTGCTAGATTTTATAAGACATTTCCATTGCGACATTTTCAATCAAGACAAATTTTTAATTAATGGTGTAGAAATACGCTTGAGACTTGTCCGTTCGAAAGATTCGTTCTGTCTCATGGACAGTAACGGTTCACCGTCAAAAATTCATATACTAGATGTGAGCTTGCTCGTGAGAAGGGCGAAAATAAGTGCCGGATTGTTACTTGCACATGTTAAAATGTTGAGTAAAGTTACAGCCAAATATCCGCTCACGAGAGTCGAAGTTAAAACATCTACAATTCACAGTGGCGTTGTGGGTGTATCGTTAAATAATGTAATACTTGGACAACTTCCGAAAAGGATAATAGTCGGCTTTGTTAATAATAAAGCGTTTATTATTAAACGCTTTATAGAAATTTAAATCCGTTTAATTTCAAAAATTACGGAATAAATTCCTTCTCGCTGTACGTCGACGATATGCAAATTCCTAGTAGACCGCTACAACCGGTTTTCTCGTTGGAGGAACCGCTCTACGTCGAAACTTATGAAATTCTCTTCGCGGGAACGGGTATCCATTTTTTGAACGAAGGAGATTCTATAAGTAGAGACGATTATTCCAAGGGTTATACGCTATTCGCTTTTGATCTTACACCCGATCTGTCAGCTAATTACGCAGGGCGTTGAAATCTCGTGAGATATGGTAGTTTGCGATTAGAAGTGTGATTCGAGAAGGCTTTCACTGAGACCGTTAATTGTATTATTTACGCCGAATTCGATAATGTCATAGAAATCGACTCGTCACGTCAAGTCATCGTCGATTTTGTCGGTTAGATATTTATCGCGCACAAGTATTTGTCCGTTACAACTCGGAAAATTTCCCGCATCTTTTCCCATCCACGTCCGATCAAAATGCTACATCATTGCGTAACATATTAAAAAATGTACAATGTAACAAAAAAGAATTCAGTTTCATTCGAGACACGAACGTCGTCGCTTCACGAAGAGCTTAAACCTTGTCATCAAAAACGCTCCAGTTTCCCAATATAGATATAGTCATCGACATACAAGATTTCCGCGATACCAATGAGAAGTTTATCCCTAAGGAAGTCGCCGTTATCGCGATTGACGCTCCGTTCGTCGGCCATTGGATTATGTTCGCATTCATTTAGTGAATTACTAGAAAAAGTAAGTAAGAGAAGAAAACAATAGGCTCACGCGAAATTATCACGATATCGAATGGTTCGACGGTGAAGCTAATCCAAAATATTTTACAACGCATCTATGTGAAATAACAAGACGCGCACGTTACATTTACGTCAGAGGTAACGGAAAAGCAAGCTACTTGCGGAATCTACTCTCCAGAGATATATAGGGGAAAGTTGGGTAAAACCGGGTAGGCGGGTCAAACCGGATACCTTTGTTTTTTCGCAATAAATACTGCTACCTATGGCTAACTTGTTATTAGTTGTAGATTGGCGCCATCATTATTTTAAAACAAACCGTACCCCTGTGCACACGATATTTCTTTTTTAATAGAAGTTCAAAGTTTTTAGCCCAAGAAAGATCGATATCGAGGCAAGAATCGAGTCGTCGTGCACTTTTTCTATATAAAGCATCTGTTTCGGTAAGTGCAGCATTGCATTCTGTACATATTAGAGAGTATATCATATTAGTTTTGATCGGCACTTTGTACGCCGGAATATACAATCGCCGTATTTGTTACTTTTCTTGTGTTGGGGCAAAACCGGGTACTTACACATCTCATATAATGGAAAGAGGAAGAAGAGTTATCCTGACTTCGTGTCCCTACAAAAAGCAGTTGAAAACGAAAACTAACGCTCAGAAAAAGAAACCACTAAAAAAAAGCTTTTTGAGACCCCTAAAGTTAAAAAGTTAAATAAGGAAGTCCTGCAGCAATGTCGAACAAAAGGATATCATTATTTGTGATTTTTGTCAATAGAATACATCTTTATATTGTATTTGGATTAAAATAAATCTAGATTTTGTAATTACACGGTGTTTTGCATATGTTCAAATGGGTACCCGATTTGATCCTACCGATAGGATAAAACCGGGTACATTGACTTCTTCACAGAATCTTGTTATTCTTGGTAAACAAAATTTTTTTTTCAGCAGCTAGCCTTATTTTCTCATAGTTTAAGGTTCACTAAAGACTACTAATGGTCGGCAAAATTTTTTTTACTCTCAGATTTTTTGTAGGAAGACAAATCCAAAAAAGTACCCGGTTTTACCCTACTTCCCCTATATAATTTGGAAGCAATTACACCCGCATTCAAAAATCTGACGGCGGGAGAAGTGCGCGGACGATGGTGGTTACCACGGATTTCGAAAATTCGGAATCTTTCATTGCGCATTACGCAACGTATACAAATTAAAATATTAGTTGGTCGAACAAAATAATATCACCAACGACGATACGATCAGCAGTACTCAAGCTACTTGTGATTCTCCGGATAATTGGGAAATAAGCGACGACGACGATGTAAACGAGGAAATCAGTAGCGAAGATGATGTTTCCTGTGACATAAATAAAAATATTAAAATAGAGCCGAATAACGAAATACAGAAGAAAAATTTGCAAAAACCTGCGCGGTCAATAGAAAAAGAAGAAGAAAAAGAGAAATTTGAAAGATCCGAATTATCGGCGTTGAAGGATAGAGACAAGTTCGAAGCATCTACTAACTCCACACGAGCAGACATTGAAAACTCAACGTTACAAGTCGACACGACCAAAATCACGATACCGAAAGAGGTAAATACCGAAGTTATTGAATATACAGGGTGATTCAAAACAACCTTCTGTCCTTACAATGTCATATACCTGACTCAATTCTAAGACGATTTTTCCTTTGCCAAAATTTTTTCCGAGGCTTAGTTTTCAAATTATAAGCCAAAATAGTTAACGAATTACGGGCCGCGTACGCGAGGCAGGCAGGGACGGCGCAACTCACCGTCCGATGCTGGTGATTACGTGGGCGCTCGCTGCGATCAACTGTTTGCTACATGCGATGGGGTGTATGTGTGAGAGAGAATGTATACGCGTATACACACATTCTCTCTCTCTCTCTCTCTCTGTCTTTCTCTTTTATACCCATCGCATGTAGCAAACAGCTGATCGCACACACGCACTCTCTCTCTCTCTCTCTCTCTCTCTCTCTCTGTCTTTCTCTTTTACATCCATCGCGTGTAGCAAACAGCTGATCGCACACACGCACTCTCTTTCTCTCTCTCTCTCTCTGTCTTTCTCTTTTACATCCATCGCGTGTAGCAAACAGCTGATCGCACACACGCACTTTCTCTCTCTCTCTCTCTCTCTCTCTCTTTCTCTCACTCACTGACTCTTACCTTGTATGTAGAGATTCGTTGCCATCATACGACTCGATAAATAATATTTCCGTGTGACACAACGAGTAACTAGCAAACTTTTTTTTACTCGCAAATTGTACCACTTACCGAGCTTTTACGAATTAATCCACGCACTTTATCGATAAACTGAATTTATTAACGATTATAACGGTTAATCACAATCTACCGATTACTACCGATTAATGATTAAAATAACTCGAAGAAAGAAACGCGTTATTCGATGCGGAGACTGCGCGACGACAACAAGCAGGTTAAGTCGGTACTAGCGTTGTCGGCTGCCGGCTGCCGAACGACTGAATGTATCACATTACGCGTAATCGACGCGGACGCTATCATGTGTCCTGTGATCGGCTAAAGCTTCGACATTGTAAATTCGATAGTTTCGAAAATATGAAACTATAAAATATGAAAATATAATGACGTATAATAACATCGTTTTTTTTTTAATAATTTAACTTATTACTCGTTTTGCCTTTTTTCGCAAGCGAGACATGAGAAAAATTATTTTTATGTCTCTGCGAATACAAGGTGTTCCACGTAGAAATGTGTTGGTCGCTCTGAAAAGAGCGGATTAGTTTAAAGGCGAAAAAATTTTATAATAGGTGCTCAAAATGACCACCATCCATCCTAATGCAAGCTCTCATGCGTTTTAATAAATTTTTTTCGACGTTCTCCATTATTTCTTCGTCGATATTCCAAATTGCATGTCGCAATCTTGTATGTAGATCATCGACATCCTCGGGAAGCGTTTTGTAAATGACTTCCTTACAATATCCCCATAAAAAAAAAATCTAATGGGTTGAGATCCGGTGATCTTGCAGGCCAACGTATTGGGCCATACCGACCCATCCAACGTCCAGGAAACTGCTCGTTTAAATAATTTGTAACGATCCTGGCGTTGTGTGGCCCAGCACCATCTTGTTGAAACACGATCTTGTTTCTCTCTAGTAATGATACTTCTTCTAAAAAATCTGGCAGATTTTCTTCCAAAAATTCCAGATATGTTTGGCCAGTTAAAATATCTGGAAGAATAACTGGACCAAGTATTTCGGTCCCCATTATTCCAGCCCACACATTTATTTTCCAACGAGTTTGGAAGTTTCTTAATCGCGTGACTCTGGGATTTTCTTCGCTCCAAAAATGCATGTTATGCGAATTGAAAATTCCCTCTCGTGTGAATAACGATTCATCGCTAAATATCACACGAGAAGAGTATCTGGGATTTCGATTTACTTTTCTCAGAAAATTTTCGCAAAACGTACGTCTCGCTTGAAAATCTTCTGGTCGCAAATCTTGCACGAGTGTGTAGTGATATGCGTGCAATTTTTCTTCTTTCAATATTCTTTGCACAGTTGCATAAATAAATCGTGTTCTCGAGCAACCACCCGAATACTCGTTTCGGGTTTATGCTCGAAAGCACGTATAATTTGCTCCGTGTTCTGCAAATTTCTTGCATCGCGATTTCTCCCAGTGTCGTGTTTATTGAAAAGGACACTGCCAGTCTCGTGTAGCCTCTGAGCTGCTGCAAGTATGACGTGTGCCGATGGATGTCTTTCTCGATTTGGGTATAATTCGGCATATCGTCTTGCAGCTAAGTAATGCTGTCCTTGACATTCGCCAAGTGCCATCAGCATATCGTAATATTCTTTGTTTGTGTATGCTGCCATTTCGTCCTCTTAACGCTTCTAATAATCGAAGGATTATTGATCTTATTATCAATCGCTTTATCCTATTTATACGATCCTCGCGGGGGGTCGATACCCCCTCCGCGCCTCCCGCAACGAATAGCGCAATTCGGGTAATGACACGCGACACGCGACACCCGCTGGATTTGCGACCAGAAGATTTTCAAGCGAGACGTACGTTTTGCGAAAATTTTCTGAGAAAAGTAAATCGAAATCCCAGATACTCTTCTCGTGTGATATTTAGCGATGAATCGTTATTCACACGAGAGGGAATTTTCAATTCGCATAACATGCATTTTTGGAGCGAAGAAAATCCCAGAGTCACGCGATTAAGAAACTTCCAAACTCGTTGGAAAATAAATGTGTGGGCTGGAATAATGGGGACCGAAATACTTGGTCCAGTTATTCTTCCAGATATTTTAACTGGCCAAACATATCTGGAATTTTTGGAAGAAAATCTGCCAGATTTTTTAGAAGAAGTATCATTACTAGAGAGAAACAAGATCGTGTTTCAACAAGATGGTGCTGGGCCACACAACGCCAGGATCGTTACAAATTATTTAAACGAGCAGTTTCCTGGACGTTGGATGGGTCGGTATGGCCCAATACGTTGGCCTGCAAGATCACCGGATCTCAACCCATTAGATTTTTTTTTTATGGGGATATTGTAAGGAAGTCATTTACAAAACGCTTCCCGAGGATGTCGATGATCTACATACAAGATTGCGACATGCAATTTGGAATATCGACGAAGAAATAATGGAGAACGTCGAAAAAAATTTATTAAAACGCATGAGAGCTTGCATTAGGATGGATGGTGGTCATTTTGAGCACCTATTATAAAATTTTTTCGCCTTTAAACTAATCCGCTCTTTTCAGAGCGACCAACACATTTCTACGTGGAACACCTTGTATTCGCAGAGACATAAAAATAATTTTTCTCATGTCTCGCTTGCGAAAAAAGGCAAAACGAGTAATAAGTTAAATTATTAAAAAAAAAACGATGTTATTATACGTCATTATATTTTCATATTTTATAGTTTCATATTTTCGAAACTATCGAATTTACAATGTCGAAGCTTTAGCCGATCACAGGACACATGATAGCGTCCGCGTCGATTACGCGTAATGTGATACATTCAGTCGTTCGGCAGCCGGCAGCCGACAACGCTAGTACCGACTTAACCTGCTTGTTGTCGTCGCGCAGTCTCCGCATCGAATAACGCGTTTCTTTCTTCGAGTTATTTTAATCATTAATCGGTAGTAATCGGTAGATTGTGATTAACCGTTATAATCGTTAATAAATTCAGTTTATCGATAAAGTGCGTGGATTAATTCGTAAAAGCTCGGTAAGTGGTACAATTTGCGAGTAAAAAAAAGTTTGCTAGTTACTCGTTGTGTCACACGGAAATATTATTTATCGAGTCGTATGATGGCAACGAATCTCTACATACAAGGTAAGAGTCAGTGAGTGAGAGAAAGAGAGAGAGAGAGAGAGAGAGAGAGAGAGAAAGTGCGTGTGTGCGATCAGCTGTTTGCTACACGCGATGGATGTAAAAGAGAAAGACAGAGAGAGAGAGAGAGAAAGAGAGTGCGTGTGTGCGATCAGCTGTTTGCTACACGCGATGGATGTAAAAGAGAAAGACAGAGAGAGAGAGAGAGAGAGAGAGAGAGTGCGTGTGTGCGATCAGCTGTTTGCTACATGCGATGGGTATAAAAGAGAAAGACAGAGAGAGAGAGAGAGAGAGAATGTGTGTATACGCGTATACATTCTCTCTCACACATACACCCCATCGCATGTAGCAAACAGTTGATCGCAGCGAGCGCCCACGTAATCACCAGCATCGGACGGTGAGTTGCGCCGTCCCTGCCTGCCTCGCGTACGCGGCCCGTAATTCGTTAACTATTTTGGCTTATAATTTGAAAACTAAGCCTCGGAAAAAATTTTGGCAAAGGAAAAATCGTCTTAGAATTGAGTCAGGTATATGACATTGTAAGGACAGAAGGTTGTTTTGAATCACCCTGTATAATACCGCTCGTTCGTTCGTCTCCATGCCAAAAAAATAAACTCTCGCAAAATTCTACAAGCATTACATCAATGACAGACATGCGAGAGTTTATCCAGCCAACAGAGTCCCGAAGGTGTGGACGAGGTCGACAGCCATCGTCGCTAATATGAATGACCATAATCGATCTGGAGAACAATGGGTCGCCTTCTTCCTTGACGAGCATGATACAGCCATATACTTCGACAGCTACGGAATACCACTCTTGCACCCCGAATTTCTCCTCCGACTTCGTCGAAACTCCATTATCCATCGGTGGAATATTCAACAATTACAAGGAGTTTTTTCTCAAACATGCGGGCAATATAGTTGCGTATTCTTATATTATATGTGCAACGGTTTACTTAATCGGTTTCTTAGTCTTCTTATCGAAGATTGTGTGTGTGTGTGTGTGTGTGTGCGTGCGTGCATGCGTGCGTGCGTGCGTGCGGGCGTGCGTGCGTGCGGGCGGGCGGGCGTGCGTGCGTGCGTGCGTGCGTGTGTGCGTGCGTGCGAACATAACGATCGTTTAATTGTACACTTATTTCGTAAAATTTTTCTTCGCGAAAAAAGAAACGAGTGAAACATTGTACGCTATCTGCTATACTTCTACCCTACTAATCCTACTACTAATCCTGTAATTTAAATTGTAATACGATATAGAAAATACACGATATACTCCAATGTAATATTTTAATTATATGTAATAAGAATATTGATTTATGAAAAATTAATATCAATAAACGTGGGATTTTTTTACTTAAATTGTTAAATTTTTTTTTTCGTTTACTCCTTTTGTTCCTTTTTACAGTATAATGTTCCAAACGTTCGAACTTGTTAATGCCTGTTTTTTATTATCCTTTCATCTGAGGTAATATTGACATTTCTTTCGTCGCGGCAAATGCGAATTGGAAATTGATAATTATAGTGGATAAATAGAAAGTAAATCTTAAATAAATAAGAAGCCAATCATAAAACATTATAACATACAATTTTGTAACCGGAAATAATAACTTATATAGTGTTATATTGTTTTACAATTTTCCGAAAAAGAAACAAAGAGATAAGGAATAGACAATTCCATGTTTCATACATCGTCATACCTAAACTCTATAGAAACTAAGGAAATTAGCCATCTATAAAATGAAAATAATTAAAAAATAAGCAGCGTTAGAATAAGGAAATTTTTTTCCTATTTTATCGTCCTTTTGGAAAACAGTGGGGAAATATGTATAAATTCTGTCTTCCCATGAGAAAATCCAACATTAGTTTTTTATCTCGTGAAGTTTTTGTGACAAGTTAAGTGAATTCCAAGTGCGTAAAAATGTGTCGCCGATTTAAAAAAAAATTTTCCTACTGTGTGTCGTTGTGGTACCGCAATTTGATGCGAAAAAATATCTCTCCCAAATATCGGAGAAAGACAACGAAGAAAACTATCGATTATTTAAAAAGCCAACAGCTGTATGAGTGCTGTGTTGGCGATACTATTTTGCTTAGGACATTTTGGAGGTGATGTCCGCCTGTTAAACATAACAGGCGAAATTATATCATGCCGCCTAGCTAAGCAAAAAAGGTTGGATGAAGATATCGGCGGATATATAGCCCATCTTCTATTGCATTACCATCGTCAATGAGCGTCAGGTAAATGTATTTCACTTATAATAATAATTGCAAAAATGTAGTAAATTTTTAATTCTTATTTTAATAAAACTTTTATTTTTGTTAAAAATAGATATGGTCTTCGTTTCAAATATCGGAGTACCCAAACCACCGGCGAACAAACGACCTGCGGAGGAGCCTGAAGCAGGACCTTTGCGAAGACCCCCTGGTCAGCCCATCGAAGTTATCACGATATCGGGTAAATATTACTTTATGGCGAAACGCAAAATTTTATACTTATACATATATATATTGTTGTGCCTCTCCGGTACAACGGGAATTTGGGGATGGTCCAAGGGTTCGGCTCGTCTTAGGAGTTGGGATTCCGAGTGTCGAGAAACACGAGACAAATATTCCGTGCAATAATGATTTATTTGTACAGCTTACGTATCGTAAAGTTCGGCTTGGTGGTGCTTCGGCGACGTAACAATATCGGCGCTTGCGGAATCTCACAGTTTCTTCAAGTATACGCGTCACCACTTAGATTCGGAATACGGCCTCGAGGTACTCGTTATCTCTCTTTTATGGTCCGAAAGTAGGTGATTTTTCGGCACTAGATCGCGATGTCTTAATTGCATATTGCAACGAATTGCATATCTTGCATTTAATCGCGGTTTTGGGAGCGCGCGCAATAGCTTACGAAGTGCTGAATTTGCGCTATGCTCCATTTGACTTTTTTAGGTCGTAATTACGTTATTGGATTTACGAGTTACGACATCTATCCCCCTTTGGAAAAGAAAACGGAAGGGTAGTGACGTTTTCTATTTGAGACTGTATGTGAAACTCCGTTTACAATTGTTTCTTATTCTATGCGTGGTGTACGTTTACAATTTTTTTGGGCTCGCCATAATATTATTCTTATGATACTTATTATAAGTATTGCAAGGCTGCCTGATATCGGGTATATAACTTGCTTTTGTAAGAATGGATAATTATTAGTTTTATCTAATTCTTCTGTTATCTTCTGCAGTCTAGAGCTTAAGTCCATTAATTCGTTCTGATTTTGTATTATTTTCTTTAATTTCACTACATTAGGTTTTATTGATGTGTTGCTTAAGTCGAATTTTAAATTTGATATATTATATTCCGGCAAATATGTCGGGAGATGGGTAGTATCTATTACTCCCGAAGTTTTTACTATCATATCGGCCGTTACTAATTTATAATTATTCGTTAATGTAATTCGCCCTGTTCTAGAAATTTTTATTCTATTTTCTTCTTGGTTTTCGCAGCTTATAGTTATAGATTGTTCGATGAGCGTAGAGTACAACCACGAGTGCTGGTTAGTCAGCGCAATCCATATAATATGGTTAGAATGAATGTATCTCATCTTACAAAATCTTTTGTCTGCTGCGACTTGTATATACGCTTGGATTTCGCATAGTGAATCGTCGTTAATGTGATATATGGGTCTATTCTGTTCGTATATATAATGATTACTTATTTCGATACATTTATCTAAATTATTTTGTGTTGTTAAATAATTTTGATTTTCGCTGTCGATAGCTATTATGGTTTGATTTATTTCTACGAAAGTGAATAAATTTCCTTGACTGTGTATAGGTAGAAGTATTGCCTTTACTATATTGTATTTAGAGTGAGAGATTAGTGGAAAGCGTAAAATAGTATGTATATAGGGTGTGTCATAATATGCGCTAATCGTTATGAACTTTTCAATCGTTAGCCAATTGTTTTCGATGATACCAAAGGGAAAATGTAATCCTTGTGGTATTTGTGAGGTAGTTTCCTTGAGGCTATCTATAACTTGTTCTAATGGAATTAATCTAAAATGTATTTTTCCGTCTTTTATTGCCATTAGATGTTATAATATATCCTCAGTATCTTTCATTAAATCCGTTCTGATCGTGTTAATTATGTAAAAGTGTTCGTGTATTTCTTCGCGTCGAATCTGATTTGTCAATTGTTTTTGTATTTTGGAAGTAAAGTTGAGTAGTAACTGTTCATTATATTGTGTAACTTTTTCTAAATTATCAATGTAAGCAATTGCGGCATTTAATATTTTAACTTGATTCTTCATTGTATGATGTAGCGTTTGCTCTTGGTTTTCTAAGAGAGTTAGTTGTTCTTTGATGATTTTTTCATCGTTGGCATCCATTGTTCCAAAGAGAGTTTTCGCTAAAGATCCAATTCCATTGATAAGGCCTCTGCGCTTATCTGTTGGCGTTCTATATATAGTGTTTACGCGTCTCAGGAGTAGCGCCAATTTTTCATCTGTTTCGATTATTCCTTTTAAGGTTTGGCAGTTTTCTTGCGCTTTATTTTGTAAGTTGCCTAGGAAGAGTGCATGATCGATGTAATTTTGTAAATTATGGAATCTTTTATTTAAGGCTCCCATATCAATGTTTATTACTAGTTTCCAGCTAGATTCTACTTGATGTAGATCACCGATTTTTTCAAAATATATTCCTGGCTTTTGATTAAATTGTTCTATTTTATATTCAGCTTCTATGCTTGATTTTGCTGCTATATCTTGGGCCTTCCATGTCATTAGTGCTCTGGAAAAATAGATGCTTGTTTGTTACGCCTTTTCTTCTTTTAATGTTCTATGAAAGCTTTTAAGCGATTTACATGTGTGCATATTATTTTTCTCCCTACTTTGATTTTATAATTAACATCAGAAATTTTATCAGTAATTATGTATGGTCCAGTCCATAGAGAGTCGAGTTTCTTTGAACGTCCTCTCCGAACTGTTTCATCATGTAGCAATACTTTGTCTCCTACTTTGAATGTAGTTTGTTTTGCCCTTTTGTTGTATTGCACTTTTATTTTTATTTTTTCCTTTTTTATATGCTCTTTAGCGATTTGGTTTGTCGCTCGTATTCTTTCCTTTAATTCCTGGGCGTAGTTATCGTAAGTATACGTAGATTTCGGTGGCGTTGTTAGCGCTGTTGGTAAGATTGCTTGGTGTCCGTATACTAGTTCGAAAGGGTGAATCCTGTTGCCGTATGCCTGTTGAGGTAGTGTTATATGTGAACATGGCATAAGGTATCCACTCGTCCCAGTCTATCTGGTCGGCATTTATATAATGTCGTAAATACTCAGCTAGTGTACGATGTGAACGTTCTAGCGCACCATTACTTTCTGAATGGTATGCGGTTGTCTGTATTTTTTCTATTTTTAATAGTTTGCACATGTTTTGCACATGTTTTTGAACATATCGCTTAGGAGTATATTTAGGCCGGTTCTAACGCAAGTCCTCTGAGGGGAGGGGGGCGAGGGGCGAGGGGACACCGGCGCGGGGGGCTATGACGTCACGCAGGGGAACCGTGGCGAAACCGGTAGATGAGGGGCCCGCGGCGAAATCGGTAGGCGAGAAATCCGCGGAGGGGGAGGAGGACCCGCGACGCAACAGGTAGGCGAGGGGTCCGCGGGGAGAGGGGAACTGCGACGAAACCGTAGGCGAGGGATCCGCGGGGAAGAAGGAGACCGCGGCGAACCGGTAAGCGAGGGGTCCGCGGGAAGAGAGAACGCACGCGTCCGCGAGTAGATGTGAGAGAGATAGCGTGAGGCGTTCGCGTGTAGGAAAAAGAAAGAAGGAGGCGCAGAAATAATTGACATTTTTTATATATAATAATAAGTTTTATTTAATATTTATGTGTATCATATAAATGTGTGTGTGTGTGTGTGTGTGTGTGTGTGTGTGTGAAAAATAATAATACTAATAGTAATAATAATATAAAAATACAAAAGATATAAAATATATAATATAATATAATATAACAAGGTGACACTACCCATCTGAAACAGACAAAGAAACTAAATTTTATTAAAATATTAATACAAAGATTAAATTTATCATAAATTTTAAAAAAGATACTTACAAATTATTCTTCGATCTCTTGTTTGGAGGCTCGAGTCTAAATAGTTTTTTAAGGCAAAAGATATCCCAGTACATCCAGGACCAATTGACCGAATCGTACTCGAGCCTCCACAGTATCTCCCCATAATTCGTTCAATTCGTCTCGCACGTTCCGTCGCAATATTCGAATCGTCCGCCGATGTTCAAAGTTCATAAAACCAGGAATCTTGATATCACTCGTACACTGATACTATAAATCAGATCAAATCAAATTATAATATATTATAAATAATTAATATGATATACAACATACACAAATATTACTTACTCTTTGAAAAACTATTAAATTTAATAGAGCTCTCAACAGCCCCATTACTAAATCCTGCGCCCACCATGACGCGTTCAATTGGCCTTGACGCAAAACCAACTCGATCAACGATGGCATTTTCGAAATATCAACTTTCATTCACTGTTCTTTCAAAACTACTTCACTCGTTGTCAGACACTTTGTGACGGACATAACGGGATAGACATCGTCTCGATTAAATATTTTAGAGTAGGGGATGTATCACTTACAAAGAACGCTTACCTTCTGCACATGATAAGAAGACAAAAGTAAGCATGTTTCCGTGGACAACTATCCACAAATAAAATCTTTTAAATATGAATAACGTATTATTATAAAATGTAAACCACTATTAAACTACTATCGAACAGCTTTTGAACCACTATCGAACAGCTTTGAACAGCTATCGAACGGCTATCGAATGGCTATCCAACAGCTTTGAACAGCTATCGAAGAGCTATCGAACGGCTATTGAACGGCTATCGAACAGCTATTGAACGGCTATAGAACAGCCATCGAACCACTTTGAATAGCTATCGGACAGTTATCGAACAGCCATCGAACCACTTTGAACAGCTATCGAATAGCTATCAAACAGCTATCGAATAACTATCGAACCAACATCAACTACATGAAACGACAAATTAATTACTTATATGTCAATAAAATAAATATTTTAAAAATTGTATGTCTATAGACATGTAACATTTATATTTTAATTAAATGGCTGACGCTGCTATCTAACGTCACGTACTGAAATTTAATACTCGCATACTGGGATAAGAAAGAGGAAAAGGGAAGAATAAAAAAGAATAAAAATATATTTTAACAATAGTTTATTCTAAATAATGTTTGGGTGAATCTTTATGATGATTCATCCACCAATTGAATATTTTAAATATATTTTGTAAAGCACAATTTTTGAAATGTTTTTCACAACGCATAGTATTAGTAACATCACTCAGCTTATTTAACGAAGTGATATCTTCATAGTCCACATCCAAGGTCTCAATAATAACATCGTTTCTTGCATCATCGTCAAGTATATCAGCCAGTCATTCTCGTTTTTCGCGTCCTTTAACATACACGATAGGAGATTCTCCATCTTCCTCTTCCGTCGCACCCATCACAGCTCTCGTAATCAAACGCCTAGCGAAACTGGAACGTTTCCATCCTCCCATTGAAGTCCATGGTGATGTCCGATTAGCCATGAAGTTTGGCATCTCTCAGATTTTGTAAGCACACCCTATGGTACGGGACTTGCAAAAAAGTAATGAGAGAGAACAAATCCATTTCTTAATATCGCTACTTCCTTCACGATAAAGTTTCTCCCGATAATGAATCCTTGCAGATCCACAAACGTTGGCGCGATCATACTGATAATATTACTGTATGATTGCAAGAATGATGTACGACTGCTGTCGATCGTCAAAATCTCAATCTTTATATATTTTTGACATTGGAGGGGATATTTGCTGATCTAGGTAATTTTACGAACTACGTTGGTCAATGGGCAATATTCAAAAACGCGATCGTGCAAGATGAGACAATAGGCGGTAGTATTTGCCGGTATATCCTCCTTGCACTCAAACTCTAATCTCACGTCCACGGTGGAATTTTTAACAGACTCGTTTTGTCGCGAGCAATCAATAACCGCGAGAGGACCGCAATGTAGAAATTTTGAAATGTTTAATAGCACATCATCATTATTACATCCGTAATAAGATTTGCGAAAATAAAAGTACATATCAAACAAGAGGGCGAAGCTATTTTTATCGAAATCTAAATTCAAATCATCGTAGGGATAAAATTCCGAGTTAAGATAGAGTTTAACGTTGGTCAATTTACAGTCATCGAATGTAATAATATCTGTTGACACAGCATTTTTTCTACCAGTCTGCAGCGCAAAGATCACGTATCGCGGCTTCTCCAGCTGAGAGGCGGCTTTCACGGTCCACAAATGCTTGGTCGTATTATGCGTATGAGAATATAAAACGCAACGTCGACAGATTCGATACCAGCGATTATGCAGTTGACAATGTGTACGGTATACCGCTTGCGAATAAAAAGATACCGGGTTTAATGAAGGATGAAAATAATGGCGCTATCATGACCGAATTCGTCGGGCTTAGGGAAAAAATGTACGCGTTGCGAGTAGATGGTAAAAAGGATACGGAAAAAGTAAAAGGCGTTAAGAGTAATGTTGTTGCGAGAACGATAACATTCGACGATTACATGCGGTGTTTGAACGAAGAGATTGAAATGACGCGTCAGTAATCTTGTATAAGATCAAAATTACACGAAGTATACACTATTCGCGAGACAAAAATTGCTCTAAGTCCGTACGATGACAAGCAGTATATCATAACCGAAACCATAGACACGCTACCGTGGGGACATTACAAAACACCGTTGTAAATAAAAATTATGTATATTTATTGTAAATAAAAATTACGTATATTTATTGTAAATAAAAATTATATGTATATTTTATAAAGTGTACAATTTTGTTTATATTTGTAAAATATCTTTAATATTATGTATTATTGTTGTTAGAAAATAAACATTCAAACTCCCCGCGAATTCTTCGGCGCCACCTAAAACTCGGTAACCGATATATCGATACATTGATCGCACTGTAGATGTAAGACCACAAGTAAGAAAATAAAGAGAATACGTTAATATATCGTTCTGTAACAAAAGAGTCGAAGTCTGACTTCTGTGTATAGTAAGACACCTCAAAATCCATATCCCAGATATAAAATAACAATTGTTAACATATTTATAATATATTATATTTATCTATCCAAGAGTTGTGTGTAGCATCAAATCCCAGCCATTTCACATAGACCTCATCACCCTTTTTGCGTATCACCCATAGATATATAGACTGGATTGAGCATTGCGAGATAAACAAACGCGCGCCCGCTGTAGAAAGAGAGGTACTATATGGGAGGCCTATGTTTGTCTCTTTTCCTAGCATCTCATTGGTAATTTTCTATATGGAGGGGGACAAACTCACCAATGAGATGCTAGGAAAAGAGACAAAATAGGCCTCCCATATAGTATCTCTTTTTCTACAGCGAGCGTGCGTTTGTCTATCGCAACGCTCAGTCCATTCTATATGTCTATGGTATCACCCTTTCCACGAGATGTACGTCGGGATTAGCAACGCGATGTAACTCGTATTCGTAAAATCCGCCGGCGATGGGATTTCCGCGCGAATCTTCGAATACATAGGTCACGGGATTAGTTTTCTGCATTTTAACGATCTTAAACACTTCGATCGTCCAATTTGGCGTGTAATCTTTGTCAAAGATGGTCTTGAATTTACTCACGCGTACCGGATCGCCTACTTTGAATCTTGCCGGTGCCGCAATCTTTACGTTGCTGTATACCGTATTTAAAAGTTTATCGGCGATCGTGGGGCTAACATCGATAGGTCTCATACCGATAGTGCGATGTTTTCACGCATTATACTCTCCAACGAGCTGGGACAACGCGTCGATCCACTTGTAATTTCCATTATGCGTAAATATTTTCCACATATTGTTCTTTAACGTTCGGTTGAATTGTTCGACGACCGAGGCTTTCATGACAGATTACGTTGAATAATGATTAATGTTGTGTTTCTTCACGAGTTTCTGTACATTTGTGTTGTAAAATTCTTTTTCTCTGTAGGTTTGAAAATTTTTCGGGCATCTTTTTTCCATCATCTCGAATTATCTTTGCGATCGTTTCCGACATCTCGTTTCCACTCTTATTCTTGAGCGGTACAGCCCACGCATATTTGCTCAACACATCGATAACTTTGAGTATATAGTTGTAGCCTCTGTTGAATCGTGCATATGGACGCATCTCGATCACGTCCGTCTGCCACAGACCGTCGTATCCGCGTACTATGACACATCTACGTGGAAAATTTTTTCTCGCTGGAGCATGCGATTCTTCCACGAGCAGCTGTTTTTCAGAGGTCTTTCATAGCATATTTGATCGAGGCATAATTCGTAATAAAGAGATAATTCCTCCACGTATAATCTTTATGTATCTTTGTTCTCCTGCGCTGAATCAGATGTAGCCTGCGCTGAATCAGATGTAGTCTGCGCGTGAGTTGCATACCAAAGCATTTTCTGCATCTCATCCATCATTATTTGTAGCGTCTGCATATTCGTCTCGAACGTGATTATTTTTTTCTCAGATTCTTCCTGTCGATCTTCCAAAAGCTTGATACTTATTTCCATGTACTGTTTGTTTGCGGCATCAGTATCATCTTCCGGTTGCGCTACGCGTCGTATCTTGCGCGACCTTGCGTCAAAGCCGGAGGCTGTCTGACACAGAGCGTTATTGTGCACGTAATTTCTTAGTAATCCATTCCATTGATAGTATGAGTTGTTCGGTGTTCCCAACGATAATCCAAATTTATTAATCGACATTTCGATACAAACAATAATGATAGACTGACTCGTTTCGTCGACGCATAGTTTAATTTATAATAAGGCCAGCTTCGCAAAGTTCCTCGATAATTGATAATATTTCATTGTCATGGGCATTGTTGCCGGCTTGACGCGATGCTTCCAGCAATCGCAAGCGATCTACCAACTCGTTGGGATCATTCCAATGCACGTAATCGATCTTATTATCGTTTAACTGTGTTCGCTTTGTTCTATACTTTGACTCTTTTTCAGATGCTTGTTTTCAAGCATACTCAATGGCTCGATTTTCGTTTCATTAGATTCCACATTAATTGTATTTTCGACAAGTTGTTTTAGAGGTTCGATAATTGGTTTAAAGTGCCTCTCCAATGCGACGTCTTCCTCCATTTGACCAGTTTTTAAAGAACGATATTTTTTACGGATTGATTCGCTCGTTTTTTTCAATCTCTCTCGCAATCTTCTCACGATCGTCACTATCAATCGTCGTCGTCATGTTGCGCTCGGACGAAAATTTTTAGACGTTGCTTGATCGATATATCAATAGTGACTAACCATTTTACGATATTGCAAAATCGTTAAATCCTTTTCGATATCGTTCATTAGTCTGCAAACTGTCTTTATCAATCACTACAAATCCATACTTGTGTTGCCAACATTTCTGACAGAATGCACGAAAATCGTCATAAGACATGCCAGTATTTACATGATCGTTGTATACATGTTTCAAGTTTGTATCATCTTGTTTAAATAAAATCACTAAATTCGCATTGTCCCGTATAAGATGCTTGGGTATCTTGGCATAGTTTGATAAAGATACAAACAGTCGACGCTCGAGTGTCGACCCATTGCAAAGTACTCTTTTATCGTATCTTGCTTATCGCACGCCACGTCATCAAAGATAAAAATGGAATTCGTGTTTTATCGTCAAAATTTGTCACTTTGATTATCGTCGCTTGTCGCATGAATCGCATGGTTGCTCTCGCAAATCTCAAATCAAATTTTTGGAAAACGAGTCATCGGGGCCCTATTTATAGAGGGCGTATCCCGTTTGGACACGGAACGATTGGACACTGCACGATTGGACACAGAATTATTGGACACCGCACGATTGGACACCGCACAATTGGACACGCACACTGCACGATTGGACACCGCACGATTGGACACCGCACGATTGGACACCGCACGATTGGACACCGCACGATTGGACACCGCACGATTGGACACTGCACGATTGGGCACCGCACGATTGGACACGCATACTGCACGATTGGACACTGCACGATTGGACACCGTACGATTGGACACTGCACGATTGGACACCGCATTATTGGACACTGCACGATTGGACACCGCACGATTGGACACCGCACGATTGGACAGCGGTAATTATGCATAAAGAGGGCACAAGCAGAAGCATAAATTTTAGTTTTAAATCAGAAATAGGTATGGGTTAGGTTATATCTTCCGGAAGTGGAGCCCCCCCCCGTAAGGGGGGCGGAACATACTGCTTCCACGCAAATACTTTTTAATGCGTAGTAAGATTCTACATAGGTTTACAACTTTCCACGCGAAGCGAGGTTCAACGCAAACCTATGGGTCTAGTTTTTTGATAGTGGTGCCTCCCCGTAGGGGGGGGGGGGGCGAAACATACAGCCTCCACACATATTCTTTTTAATGCGAAGTAAGGTTCCACATAGATTTACAACTTTCCACGCGAAGCGAGGTTCAACGCAAACTTATGTGCCTAGTTTTTTGATAGTGGAGCCCCCCCGAAGGGGGGGCGGAACCCACTGTGTCCAATCGTGCAGTGTTCAATCGTGCGGTGTTCAATTGTGCAATGTCCAATAATGCGGTGTTCAATCGTGCAGTGTCCGAATCGTGCGGTGTCCAATCGTGCAGTGTCCAATGATGCGGTGTCCAATCGTGCAGTGTCCAATCGTATGGTGTCCAATCGTGCAGTGTCCAATCGTGCAGTGTGCGTGTCCAATCGTGCGGTGTCCAATCGTGCAGTGTCCAATCGTGCGGTGTCCAATCGTGCTGTGTCCAATAATGCGGTGTCCAATCATGCAGCGTCCAATCGTGCGGTGTCCAATCGTGCAGTGTCCAATCGTGCAGTGTGCGTGTCCAATTGTGCGGTGTCCAATCGTGCGGTGTCCAATAATTCTGTGTATAATCGTGCAGTGTCCAATCGTTCCGTGTCCAATACTGCGTGTCCAATCGAGCGGTGTCCAATCGTTCCGTGTCCAAACGGGTGTCACCCTTTATAGAGATACACCGAATCGAAACCGCTCAGTCTCGAAAATGTTTCTTCTTCTATCGGATAACAGCGATATTCTCGAGCTTACCACCTAGCAGTTACCGATTATCCCCAAGATTGTTTTACTGCGAGACTTTGGTAGCTACGTGGAACAATTGTGGGACAAGCTTCCTGAACATATAAAAGCTGATTCAGAGGTTCGACAATATCGTTGATGCATGCGACATTATAATTTTCCGTGGCAGCGAACACATATCGACGGTCCAACACCGTTAATAAAAGATTGTGGCAAATGCCAGCGAAAACTATAAGAGGTAGCGGTTTGTTAAATCGTGCGATAAACGCACTTCCTATCGTATTACATCTTCCTGGCTATCAGTTTTGCGGACCGGGAACTCATTTAGAAACACGATTGGTTAGAGGCGATCGAGGTATCAATCCATTGGATGCCGCGTGTCGCGAGCACGACATAGCTTATTCTCGAAGCAATGATCTCGGCCAACGACACGTTGCGGATAATATACTCGCCACGAAAACGCGAACACGTATTACCGCGAGAGATTCGACTCTTGGCGAAAAAGCAGCCGCTACAGCTGTTTGGGCGGCTATGAAAGCAAAGACAAAAAAATCATCGACGAAGAAAAAGACTGCGAAAAAACAAATACTTCCTATAGCGAAGCGCGGTGGTATCTTACCAATTTTACCATTATTGGGAGTTCTCGGTTCGTTGGCTGGCGGAGCAGCGGGAATCGCGAAGGCGGTGAATGATAGCAAGGCGGTGCAACGTCAGCTCGAAGAAATGTAACGTCATAATCGCGCCATGGAAGGTCATGGACTTTATCTCGCTCCATACAAGCGTAGAACGAAGGTTCTCAACAGCGGCTAAGAAAAAAAAGTCAAAATAACGGTAAAAATGCCTGCCGGTGTAACAACCAATGTACAATTGGAACAACTTGCAAGACATATGCATATACCATTCTTTAGAGGCGTTTTCATGCGCAATAATTTACCGATGAACGGCGTACGACGAAATGAGAGCGGTATCGTCAATTTGGATAACGTCGATGGTTCCGGTACTCATTGGGTAGCGTATGCAAAGAGGGGAGATCGTGTAGTATATTTCGATAGTTTTGAAAATCATCGACGCCCAAGGAATTAGTGCGATATTTTGGACAGAATGTGGCAAATATAAAATACAATCACACGTCCTATCAAAATTATAATCGAAGTATTTGTGGACAATTGTGTCTACGATTTCTTCAAACGGTCGATGATCGATATGAATTTAAAGCCTGACAATTCACCGTCGCTACTCAGTATTCGTTCGACAGTTTTCCAGCATGTCACTCACACTTACGTTGACTGGCAAGAGTAGCGTTCTTGCTGTAAGCTACTTTCCGGCTATAGATTTAAACGATGACGATTACGAGCTTGGTTTAACGGACTTTGAAACTTATACGATATCGAACGTGAATTCTTGGAATAATAAATTTTACTTTGATAACGATGACAAGGAAATTACAATTCCCGAGGGATCGTACGAATTACACGCTATAAACGAGTATCGCCGACGTGCAATTTTACGACATCGACGCGTAGTTGATTTCAACGGTATTGATGACAAAGATGTCGTGCGAGAAAAGAATGAAGATGATATCGAAGAACATGGCGAATATCCAATAATGCTTCGCGCTAATCATAATATGCTAAAGAATGAAATCAAATGTGTCTATAGAACAAATTTTAGTAAATCAGACAACGTTGGATCGTTGTTGGGATTCTCATCGAATCATATATTACAACCTCGGAAATGGCACGAGTCGGATGTACCAACAAATATTATTAACGTAAATATTATTCGTATAGAATGCAGCGTAACCACTGGCGCGTACAGCAATGACAAGCGCGTACACACGATACATGAATTTTCACCAAGCGTGCCGCCAGGATATAAGATATCGCCAGCACAGATCATTTATCTACCGATCATCGCACGGAGCATTACTGATTTAACGATACGCATTGTTGATCAAGAAGGACATTTGCTCGATTTTCGAGAAAAGGAAATTACCGTAAGATTGCATATACGGCGGCGGCAAAAAAAAAGCGTGTGTCAAATGAAATGCTTGTGTTGAACGAAAGCACGGAGCATACGAGAGACAATATCTTTAGAATCGTAGAAAAAAATGCTGTGTCAAAAGATATTACTACATTCGACGATTGTAAATTGACCAACGTTAAACTCTATCTAAACTCGGAATTTCATCCCTACGATGATTTGAATTTAGGTTTCGACAAAAATAGATTCGCCCTCTTGTTTGATATGTATTCTTATTTTCGCAAATCTTATTACGGATGTGATAATGATGATGTGCTATTAAACATTTCAAAATTTCTACATTGCGGTCCTCGCGGTTATTGATTGCTCGCAACAAAACGAGTCAAAAATTCCACCGTGGACGTGAGATTAGAGTTTGAGTGCAAGGAGGATATACCGGCAAATATTACCGCCTATTGTCTCATCTTGCACGATCGCGTTTTTGAATATTGCCCATTGACCAACGTAGTTCGTACAATTACCTAGATCAGCAAATATCCCCTCCAATGTCAAAAATATATAAAAGTTGAGATTTTGTACATCATTCTTGCAATCATACAATAATATTATCAGCATGATCACGCCAACGTTTGTGGATCTGCAAGGATTCATTATCGGGAGAAACTTTATCGTGAAGGAAGTAGCGATACTGAGAAATGGATTTGTTCTCTCTCATTACTTTTTTGCAAGTCCCATACCATGGGGTGTGCTTACAAAATCTGAGAGATGCCAAACTTCATGGCTGATCGGACATCACTATGGATTTCAATGGGAGAATGGAAACGTTCCATACAGCTTCGCTAGGCGTTAGATTGACGAGAGCTGTGATGGGTGCGTTCTTTGTAAGTAATACATCCCCTACTCTAAAATATTTAATCGAGACGATGTCTATCCCGTTATGTCCGTCACAAAGTGTCTGACAACGAGTGAAGTAGTTTTGAAAGAACAGTGAATGAAAGTTGATATTTCGAAAATGCCATCGTTGATCGAGTTGGTTTTGCGTCAAGGCCGATTGAACGCGTCATGGTGGGCGCAGGATTTAGTAATGGGGCTGTTGAGAGCTCTATTAAATTTAATAGTTTTTCAAAGAGTAAGTAATATTTGTGTATGTTGTATATCATATTAATTATTTATAATATATTATAATTTGATTTGATTTGATTTATAGTATCAGTGTACGAGTGATATCAAGATTCCTGGTTTTATGAACTTTGAACATCGGCGGACGATTCGAATGTTGCGACGGAACGTGCGAGACGAATTGAACGAATTATGGGGAGATACTGTGGAGGCTCGAGTACGATTCGGTCAATTGGTCCTGGATGTACTGGGATATTTTTTGCCTTAAAAAGCTATTTGGACTCGAGCCTCCGAGCAAGAGATCGAAGAATAACTTGTAAGTATCTTTTTTAAAATTTATGATAAATTTAATCTTTGTATTAATATTTTAATAAAATTTGATTTTTTTGTCTGTTTCAGATGGAGAGCGTCACCTTGTTATATTATATTATATTATATATTTTATATCTTTCGTATTTTTATTGTATATTATTATTACTATTAGTATTATTATTTTTCACACACACACACACACACACACACACACACACACCACACACACACACACACACACACACACACACACACACACACACACACATTTATATGATATACATAAATATTAAATAAAACTTATTGTTATATATAAAAAATGTCAATTATTTCTGCGCCTTCTTTTTTCCTTTTCCTACACGCGAACGCCTCGCGCTATCTCCCTCATACCCACTGTCTTTCGAACGCTACCCTTGTCGCTCCGATATGAATATATTATGAATGATATCCTTCTGCCACATGAATGAGATCGCCTCGCGCTATCTCTCTCCCACGTCCATATAAATACCATTAGCGCTATCCTTCTCCCACACATTGCGGACGCCTCGCGCTATCTCTCTCACACCTACTCGCGGACGCGTGCGTTCTCTCTTCTCCGCGGACCCCTCGCCTACCGGTTCGTCGCAGTCCCTCTCTTCCCCGCGGATCCCTCACCTACGGTTTCGCCGCGGTTTCCCTCTCCCCGCGGACCCCTCGCCTACCTGTTGTGTCGCGGTTCCCCCTCCCCTTCCGCGGACCCCTCGCCTACTGGTTTTGCCGCGGTCCCCCTCCCCCCTCCGCGGACCCACGCCTACCGGTTTCACCGCGGTTTTCCCGCGTGACGTCATACCCCCCTCGCCGGTTACCCCTCGCTTCTATATTTATTTAAAAGAATTACATTAATCACAAAAGGCGGACATTCCGGCCCTTTTTTTGGCCATCATCAGCGCGACGAAAAATAAAATTACAAATTAAATAAGCATCACAATGAGTTATAAACGATTTAAGCGCATAGTTACACGGTAACGGATGATAAAAAGCGCAAATCTCTCAGGTCATTCATAAGGGCAAAAACCATTTTCCAAACTATCACAGTCGTCACGAGGAAGAACGAATCTTCGATTCTTTGGTCGTAAATTGAATCCGGCATGTTGATATATTAATATTAACCGTGTATACAAGGGACGCAACGCATAAGTCGACATTAAAAATTTTTCTCACGATGCAAGATCTTAACTAAATTCACTGACTATCGGCGGAATAATTCTTTTGCTACGGTGGCGGCTTCTTGATTTGGTAAAGGAACTTGCCTTACTGAATTTCGTAAGATTTTCTTGGAAGGTTAGAATATATTTATTTCCGTTTTTTGTTACGGTTAATGGTCCTACAATATCTAGCGCACATTTTTCGAAAAGTCAGCTAGCTGTGTCAGTTATCACTAAAGGTGCTTTAGGTTTTCACTTTAATTTATTTTTTTGACAAAATTCGCATTTAACGATATAATTTTCAACATATTTAGTTAATCCGTACAAGTTATGTTTCATTCTAATCCTATTAATTGTTCATTCAATTCTCTGGTGTCCGCCTAAAGGTGCGTCGTGATATTCGTACAATATGCGCGCTTTATCTTCTTCGCTATAGTCTCTTTTTTCCTTATGATTTTCTTCTTTTTCTTCCTTTAGGTTGAGAACTACGTTGCGGCTTAACGCGTCGGTATTGGTATTTATTTTTCCGGATCGGTGTACGATTTCGTAATCATATTCTTCCAATTTTAATCTCCATCTTATTAGATGTGATCCTGGATTGGCTACATTGAATAGCCTTACCAATGGCTTATGATCCGTTATTATTTTAAATTTAATACCGTATAAATAAGGTCTATAATATTTTACTGCCCATACTATGGCTAATAACTCCTTTTCGGTAGTATTATAATTATGTTCTGGTCGCGATAATATTCTGCTGGCGTAAGTAATCGGCCGGTCTTGGCCTACTATGCCTTGAGACAATAGAGAGTTTTTGCAATACCGTCTTTCAGATACGGTGAACGCTAAAGTCACGTTATTGGGTCGAAAGATGAAATTGCGCATGCGCATCGTTCACCGTAACGCTATCCAGATAACGTGCGACGTTATTCCTGAGCGAATAAGGTTCACGATTAGCATCGACGTTATGACCATCGTAACGAAATCTGAACGACTGCGGTTTACGAGTGGGGATGACCTCGTACTCTTAAGAGAGGTTATATCCCAAAATCCGTACGAAGAAAAGGAAAAATGAAAAACAGTTGCAGACCGTGTAAAAATAGCAACACAAAAAGATTTCAGTTTGCGTGCCGTCCGAGATCATGTTGAACATCTTTTAAAAAATTGGATAAAAACAAACGGTGCGAATTTGAAAAAGTAAGTAAGTGTTCCAAATGTTTATGTAAACTACAAAGTACAAAAATGATACAATTTTAAAAACAGTAAATGACTTTACTATTATTATGGTTAGGTTTATATAATTTTAGATGCAAATTCTTCTTTTGTTTAATTATATATTGATTTGTAGATCGGGGATAGAAGAAGAATACACGGAAAAGGAGCAGCTGCTTCAAGAAATACAAGATTTGCAACGAGAATATAAGTCTTCAAGAAAAAATAACAACTCTAACCTACAAAAACTGGGAACACAAGCAAGAGATACAGCATTGAAAAATGTTTATACATCAGAAGCAACAATAAGTGAATTAGAACTTCAAGAATTTACATCTCCTACCTCTTCATATGCAACAAACGCTCCATCAAATCCAATGTTCTCACCATTTCCAATGTTGTCACCAACACCGCATGTTCAACGGATACTGCATCACTAAGTCCAGTCCCTTCACCACAACGATGCTTTTCACCAGGATCAGTACCATCACCAGGATCATCGTCAGCATTACCTTCTGCAATACCATTATCAATTTCACAAATGGGAAGTCCAGTACCCTCACCATATCGATGCCTTTCACCAGGATCAGTACCATCACCAGGATCATCGTCAGCATTACCTTCTGCAATACTATTATCAACTTCACAAGTGGGTCCTGTAAGAAATAAAGTTCGTGGTGGACTTAAAAATTCAACATTGCAATTTTTAGAAGAAAAACACAGCAAAGAAGTAGAACTTGAGAAACAGAAATTACAATTAGAGCAAGAAAAATTGCAATTTGAAAAAGAAAAATTTGAATTAAAAAAGGAAGAGCGGGAAACCAGGTTAGAATTGGAAGCAGAAGAAGGAAGACATAGCATTGTTGTAGCAGATCAGCAAAGACAATTGATGGAAATATTATTGCATCTTATTGATAAACCATAGATATAGTTCTAATTTTTTTTGACTGATTCTGATTATTTTTTTATTTCACATTTTCGATGTGATTCAAAGTATATTTATATTTCCTATTGAGATAAATATTGATTTTTTCTATTTGAAGTAATTTTTATAATTTACGTAATATTGTTTTGCATGTTAAGAAGAAAAATACTACTGCATAGAAAGACTGAATAGAAATATTATGTTGAATATTACTTTATGTTGAATAGAAATATTAATGCATACTATTGTAGGTTATGTGTTATATGTTATATGAACAAGTCAAAGATATAATTTTAATATTTTAAGCTAAATTTTCCATTTGTTCCAAAAACATTTATATATTTTATTGAAATAAATATAAATCTGTTTTATATATTTTTAGTATTCATGCTGTAGATATAAATTCCTACTCTACACGAATTTATTTCTTTATAGATTTTTGATAAAATACTAAGTTCTTAATATTTCTAGATATCCTTTAATACAATATGTTTCTTTTAACATTGTTTATTTACCTCTACATTCTTCTATTTAAAATACATTTTGGTGAAAATAAGTAAGCAGAAGTAATGTGAGTCAATACAATATAAATAATTGTTATAATACAATAAATATAATTTCTGTTATACGTACATATATTTCAGTACATAATACATTTATAAATTAATATCAAAGTAAGTATTCTTCTAGTGTAGGTGGATTAATATTAAAATATTGAGCAGTTTGGCTACTGTATAAGCATGTGTGACAATTCGCCAGAATTGTTGCTGTTTTATACATTAAAACTACATCTTGAAGCAAAAGTTTCTGGTTTTTCTTGAAATCAAGAAATGCAAATTGTATTATTGTTTTGCCAAAACCCCATTCGACCGCTTGCCTTACAGAGCTCATTCTTAGGTTAAAGATCGCTTGTTCGGGAGTCAATAATCTGCTCGAGTATGGTCTAAGCAATAGTTCGAGGATAGGATAGGCACAATCTCCATATAATACAAAATTTGCATCTGGATATAATGCACACCTTTCTAATTGAGTATATAAAGGCGAGTCTCTAAATATGCCTGTAAAGAAAATTTAACATATCATTGACCATGCTATAATGCTAAATCAACTACATTTATAAATATACCTGCATCATGTCGCCTACCAGAATATGGTCCATGAAGACTAACTATTATACCATCTGGACATAGTACAGATTGATACTTGATACAATGTTGCCGTTTGTGACCAGAATAATACTCTTGTTGATTCACAGATGGTCTACATATTGCTCGTGCTGTTCCGTCAATGAAACCCCAGCAATTCCGCACAGGTGCTCCTCTTGCCGAAACAGTCTTTGAAAAAATAATAAATAAATTTTACTTATTATTGTAGCAAAAACATTTAAGATATTTTTAATTATATTAAATCTCTCACCTGTGAATAATATTGTAGCTTATTTCTGTTAAGCCATGGTAGATTATTTAGATCTGTCAATAAATGTCCTTTTTGTTGTTGGATTATTCTCATTACAGTATTGGAAATTACTGAGAGATAAGGAGCAGACAGGCCGAATTCGTTTTCTAAATCTGACAGTCTATTAGGATATGCTAAACGTCTTAAGTATATGCATAAACCTTCTATATCTACAAAAAATTCAGAAGAATCTTTATATTTTCACGTGAGCGTTTTTAAGATTAGCTTACAAATCATAACTCTAATTTAGATAACTTAGTTAACTTACCTGAAACGACATATCGGTTTTCCGTTTCTATTCGGTGAGGTATGTTAAGAGCAGCTGCAAGTCTTCCTATTTCTCTTTCAAATCGAAATTTTGCTTTACATTCTTGTGCGCCAAATTATTTAAATCCAATCTTTGGTATTGCATATTTCTAATACGGACATTTTCACGTGGTATCAACAACTCGTTTATAATAGCTTCCTCTGCTAAATTGAAATCGAAAGCAGCAACGTCTAATAAGTCCTCCATCTTATATTTAAATACCGTTTCGCCGTACTTAGCGTCCGTTACGCAAAAACTCTTTTTGATTAGAGCACATAAAGGCAGAATACGGTATTGAGTCATGTGACTTTAACGTTCACCATATCTGAAAGACGGTATTGCAAAAACTCTCTAATATAGCTCCGATGGCATAATCTGATGCGTCCGCCGTTAAAAGAAATTCTTGGCTGAAATCAGGATATTTTAACACCGGGGCGGTAATTAATTTAGTTTTTAAAGTCTCAAATGCATTTTGTTGTTCTTCGGTCCATCCGAATTTTTTTTTTCTTTAGTTTTGTAAGAGATTTGGCAATTTTAGAGAAATTTTCTATAAATTTTCGATAATATCCCGCTAAACCTATAAAAGATTGTATTTCTCTCACCTTGGTCGGTGTTGAGAATTTTCGTTTGAAACTGCTTTTAGTTTGGAAAGATCAGACATGATTCCGTTTTCGGTTATTATGTGCCCAAAATATATTACTTCCTTCCTGAGGAACTCACACTTATCAGGTTGAAGCTTTAAATTATGTTTTTGTAATCTGCTTAATACTTCGATAAGCCGTATATTATGTTCCTTTAAACTTGCTCCGTATATGACTATGTCGTCCAAATATACTAGACATTTGATTCCTTCCTGTAGTCCAGTCAGCACAGAGTTCGTTAACCGCTGGAATGTGGCGTGCGCGTTCTTTAATCCGAACGGCATTCTATTGCCGGAGTGGCAATCGAACTCCGACGGGTTAGCGCCCTCATCTAAACGTAACTAAAAATGTCGATAATACCGACATTTTTAGTTGCGCCATTACCAACATTATTATTTGATACATGCATGTTAGAAAAAGCAATTTTTTGCATTATGTTCAATATATTGAAATCAGACAACATCACGTATTTTTACTGCTCTATCATTTCGCACGTGTAAGCATATCTAAGCGTGTTGATGACAGTAAAATATAGATGTTTCTGTCTTTATTGCATAATTTGAATACAATTTAAACATTACTCACATTATGACACTTTTCCATATATCTTTCAAGAGAAATAACTTGATCATTTGTGTATGTGCATATATGTATATTTATGTATACATGTATATGCATGGTATATAAGAAAAATATATATACATATATGTATATGATACATATACCCAGCAAACATCGAAACCAAAATATTTTATTTATTATTTTCATCTCTCCGATTATAATTTGCAAGCGAGATTGAGGCATCTTTTTTTGGTCAATATTGTTACGAGTATCAAGATAGATTTTTTTTTTTTAGTCATAATTTCTTATCATTTTAGAAAAGGCAGCAGTTTATTGCTTGCTAATTTTACAAAACTGTTTCCTCATATTCTTTACGAGTGAGTCTCGATTGCACACGATACCGATCGGACACGACAATATTTCCCAATCGGACACAGACCCAATCGGACACAGGCTCGATTGGACACAGTCCCGATCGGACACAGGCTCGATGGGACACAGACCCGATTGGACACAATTCCGATCGGACACATACTGTTGCAATCGGACACAATCCCGATCGGACGCGGGCCCGATCGGACGCGGGCCCGATCGGACGCGGGCCCGATCGGACGCGGGCCCGATCGGACGCGGGCCCGATCGGACGCGGGCCCGATCGGACGCGGGCCCGATCGGACGCGGGCCCGATCGGACGCGGGCCCGATCGAACGCGGACCCGATCGAACGCGGACCCGATCGGACACAGGCTCAATCGGACACAGTTCCGATCGGACACAGTCCCCATCGCGAAGCTAGGTCCATCCTACAATTGTTGTGTGAATGGGGAAATGTATGCGTGGACACAGTGGGTTCCGCCCCCCTAAGGGGGGGCTCTACTATCAAAAAACTAGACACATAGGTTTGCGTTGAACCTCGCTTCGCGTGGAAAGTTGTAAACCTATGTGGAACCTTACTACGCATTAAAAAGTATATGCGTGAAGGCAGTATGTTCCGCCCCCTCTACGGGGGGGCTCCACTTCCGGAAGATATAACCTAACCCAAACCTATATATTTCTGATATACTGTGTTCGATCGGGGCTGTGTCCGATCGGGATGGTGTCCGATTGCAATCATATGTGTCCGATCGAGCCTGTGTCCGATCGGGCCTGTGTCCGATCGGGCCTATGTCCGATCGGGCCTGTGTCCGATCGGGCCTGTGTCCGATCGGGCCTGTGTCCGATCGGGCCTGTGTCCGATCGGGCCTGTGTCCGATCGGGCCTGTGTCCGATCGGGCCTGTGTCCGATCGGGCCTGTGTCCGATCGGGCCTGTGTCCGATCGGGCCTGTGTCCGATCGGGCCTGTGTCCGATCGGATCTGTGTCCGATTGCAACCGTATGTGTCCGATCGGACCTGTGTCCGATTCGGTCTGTGTCCGATAAAGTCTGTGTCCGATTGGGACTGTGTCCGATTGCAACAGTATGTGTCCGATCGGAACTGTGTCCAATTAGGTCTGTGTCCGATCGAGCCTGTCTCCGATCGGGACTGTGTCCGATCGGACATGTGTCCGATCGGGTCTGTGTCCGATCGGGAAATATTGTCGTGTCCGATCGGTAATGTGCGCAATCGGGACGATCCCTTCTTTACATCCTTAGAATATTTCTCCTCATAAGGATTGCCTCCTAAAGCTATAGTCATGGCGAAAGCTGCAGCATAAATTCCACAACATATGTCATCAGGTTGTGTTTGAACCTTTTCAAAAATTGTGCCATTTGACCTTACTGTCGGATAGCGAAGATGTGTATATTTTTTCTCTTTAGCAACCAACTTGTATATGTACAGCCGGGTAGACTATTATATACGCGAAGTATGGTGCCATCAAAAAAAGAAAAAATACATCGCCAGTGATCACAGCAATAATTTCTTTCAATAATTTGTAAGCTTTTATTACTCTCTATGACTGGCTGCAATCATATGAAGGAATAGCAAATAATGCACACTTTGTCTTTCAAGTTTCTTTAAATTTCTTCTGGAATAACTGATTTTTAATAACCAGAATATTTATGAATAAACCGCATATGGGGTACGAAATATTTTTTAAATAACCAGCACACGAATAAAAATCGCCTCTGGGATAAAATATTTTTTGTAATAACCAGAGCGCACATGAAAACCGCTTCCGGAAAAAAATATTTTTTTAAAACAACCAGCTGACAAATAAAAATCGCCTCTGGGATAAAATCTTATTTTTTTAATAACCAGAGCGCACATGCAAATTCCTTCTGGAATAAAATATTTGTTAAAAGCAACCAGCACACAAATTAGACTGCCTCTAGCTAACAAATACGTCTATATAGATATATACATGTGTATTACACGTACGTACACGTATATATACATACATACGTACATACGTACATATATGTATATACCACTATACATATACATATACATATACCTCGTATATATACCACTAAAAAGAAGCTTGTATTCCATTATGTACACGTAACATACTAAATATATGCATTATATTTATTTCCACTGTTGCACCTGACACGTTATAACGCGTTATAATGATCGATTTTACTCGCGCTGTTTTCTTGTTACGCGTACGTACAGCACTTCTCGCGCAACTGCGAGTATCTGACTGCGTAAAATCATATCGCCGTATGTATCGGTTTACTCACGCTACACATATACTACTATAATAGAGAATATAAAAGAAAGTGGCGCACAATACTCTCGATACGATCAAAAAGCAACCAAACTCTGAAAAACGAAAGTACTTATATATATTAAATGTATATATTTTTATTTACGGAATTTATAAGCTGATAATATAATAATATTAGCTTATAATATTATTACCTAATGATTATAATAGAAATAATAAAAAAGGGTGTAGTTCCGAAAAGTACTCACCCCTGATTCTTTTGAAACTAAGTATTCTTACGTATTTTGATGCGCTGATTACGAAAATCATAGTGAAAATTGGCGACTATTTGATTTTCATGGTGAAAACCATGAAAAACCCATAAAAATTATAGTTTTTTACGCTTATCTCAGTAAATACGGAAAATCATGATAAATGTTTTAGACAAAAGTTTTAGATCTCACAGAGATAAACATTTTATGTTCTATTCATTTTTACCGTATGAGTGATAGTTCTTGGCAAAAACGATGGACTCTAAATCTTATATCTGTCCTCCCATCTAAGCATGTACTTTGCAGTACATATACGATTCCACATGGATTTGCAACTTTCCACGCAAAGCGAGGTTATATATTGGGACTTCTACGCAGTTCTGTCACCCTTTGTAGTTTCACCTATACAGCAATTGGTTTAAGATATATGTTTAACTTTGATTTTCTCGAAAACTATTATTCGTACGGTGAAAATGTATAGAACCTAAAATGTTTATCTCTGTGGGATCTAAAACTTTTGTCTAAAACATTTATCATGATTTTTCGTATTTACTGAGATAAACGTAAAAAACTATAATTTTTATGGGGTTTTCATGGTTTTTACTATAAAAATCAAGTAGTCGCCAATTTTCACTATGATATTCGTAATCAACGCGTCAAAATACGTAAGAATACTGAGTTTCAAAAAAATCGGGGGTGAGTACTTTTCGGAACTTTATCCTACATGTTTGATAACATGAATAAATATGGATAAAATATATGAAACGTTTTTTTCCATTTATAAATTAATAAATAGCTGTAAGTAATAATCAAATATCATAAAAATTAAAGCAAATGTTCTAAAGCAAATGTGAAAAATATACAATAGAGTACCAGGTATATAAATATGAAACCGGAATTTGCCCATAGATGGCCCTAGTTGTCAATGTAGTTACCGTCAAACCGCGTCATTGGCGCCATTTTCTTGTTTTGACATCTGATAAAGATTTTCAACTCACAACAATACAAGTTTCATACAACAGCATAGTTTTTAATAGCGTTGAACATGTCGAATTTTGTGCCTGGAAACTACGATTTGCGGACAGCACAGATTTTCTGTTACCATTTGAAGAAAACTGCTGCAGAATCGTATCGAATGCTTGTCCAAGCTTACGGTGAGCATGCTCTTGGTAAATCACAGTGCTTTGAGTGGTTTAAAAAATTCAAAAGTGGCGATTTTGACGTGAGAAACGAAGAACGTGGAAGAAGGGTCTGATCTATTATGAGTTGCTAAAACCTGGCGAAACCGTTAATACTGAACGCTACCGACAACAAATAATCGATTTGAATCAAGCTTTGCGTGAAAAACGACCAGAATATCAAAAAAAGGCAACACAAAATGATTTTGCTTCATGATAATGCACCATCACACACAGCAAAACCGGTCAAGGAAACGATTGAGGCGTTTAGTTGGGAAATACTTTCGCATGCGGCTTACTCACCAGACTTGGCTCCATCCGATTACTACTTATTTGCATCGATGGGACACGCACTCGCTGAGCAGCACTTCACTTCTTACGAAAATGTACGAAAATGGCTCGATGACTGGTTTGCCTCAAAGGAGCAACAGTTTTTTTGGCGTGGCATCCACAAATTGTCAGAGAGATGGGAAAAATGTATAGCTAGCAATGGGCAATATTTCAAATAAAATATTTTTTATCATTTTCATACAATAAACGTGTATTTTCTATACAAAAATTCCGGTTTCATATTTATATACCTGGTATATTATTTAGATGTATTTAGAATAGCAAAATAGAGAAAGAAAAAGTAACTTATTGCGTATTTCATGTATGCTCTATTAAATAAAAATGCATAAATTAATTTGTTTTTATGTAGGGAGACGAGAAAACAGAAAGAATAAAATCATACGAATAAATGAATATAATAATGAACTAGCAGAGAGAGAGGGGGGGGGGGGGAGAGAGAGAGAGAGAGAGAGAGGGAGGGAGGGAGGGAGGGAGGGAGGGAGGGAGGGAGGGAGGGAGGGAGGGAGGGAGGGAGGGAGGGAGGGAGAGAGAGAGAGGGGGAGGGGGGAGGGACGGAGGGTGAGAGGGAGGGGAAGATATATATATATATATATATATATATATATATATATATGATTGGGGGCCGGGAGGGAGGGGATGAGGGAGAGAGAGAGGGAGAGGGGAGAGGGAGGGTGGGTGAGGGGGAGAGGGGAGAGAGAGGGGGGCGAGTAAACGCGTAAGTGAATATGCGAGGAGCATGAAGCTAAGCGATACGTAGTACATAGTGATCGAGCGATTAAAAAGAAAGAGAGAGTATGATCGAGAGAAAAGATACTGCAATAATGTTAGTGCGTACATATATATTACTCTCACACGCATGAAAGAGACAAAGATAGTACGATTATGTCTGTCCTTCTCATGTAAGATTACAGCTCTGTCTATCGCGACATCATGCAACTAATCTACTGATCTGTTTTACTCTTGAGCCTCGATCTCGCACACACTCATATGCACGAAAGTTTTGCATAGTAAAATCTTTTTTATAAAGCTTCTAAACTCACTTCTCAAAGTTCACTGATACTCTTTGATAAAATGCCGAGTGCGGGATTCACTTGTTAGGCACGTGCAAATTACAAATCTTTTATATTAAGCAAATGTTGATGCAGAAGCCGATAATAAAACTGTAATTTTTACTTTTTTTCACTTTTTATATGAAATCATAGACCCCGCACTACGTTATTATTACGTACTTTAATTATGGAAAAGGATTTATTAATATCTATAATCAACAAAAATATTTTGCATTTTGACTAATATTGCATTCTGTCGGTAAAACAGAACAGTCCGACATCCTCTTAACTTTATTAATGTAATCGTTGCTCCTGTGTCAAACAGTAGGTTTAATTTCCCTTTTTTAACTTCCTGGATGGGAAGAGTTACTAGATCTAATCCATTTTTTGTTTGCGGTTTTCCTGTTACTTGCGATATTTGATACTCGAGGGCTGGTCTCGGCTGTGTTGTATTGTCTTTGTCTTCTTCTTCATCCTCATCTTGCGTTGTATTTTTCCTTCGTTGCCCATTCGTTTTATTACGAATTTGTGGCTTTTTATCTTTGCTTGATTTTGTCCGGTTAGATTGTGCTATCCCAAGGCGTCCGTGTAGACTCCAGCATTCATCTCGACCATGACCTGATTTTTTGCAGTAGGTGCAATGTTTTTCGAGTGTATTTATTCTTGATTGTCCCTATGGCTTCGGCAAAGAGAATCGGTTTGAATATCTGCTTGTTCGGCATTCTCGTCCGTGATGCCCTAGTTTTCCGCATTTATTGCATTGTAATACTTTATTTCGCGCTGCTTGCGAAATTGTATTGTCGGGCTTATGTCGCGACGCATGTTCTAATGGATCCTTGACTTTCTCTTCCGCACTGACTCCTGCGATTGCTTCTTGGAGCGTTGAGTAATGCTGTGCGAGCACCACCAATTTGATATCATCGTGGAGACCTATTTGGAAATTTTGCAGAGCTTGCTGTTGTATAGTGTCAAGTATAATGCGTTTTCGTTCGCTGCCGTAATCTTGACCTTCGATCATGGATTCATATAATTTCATGGCCAGGTTATCGGGGCGAAGCCCGTATGCTCTGGCGTTCTCGCCGGCTTTTTGTTTTGAGTTAAACTCAATTTGCAAGTGAGTAATGCTCTTCTTACTTAAATAGCAGATTTCGAGTTCTCTTTTAAATTGTCCGAAACTGTTTATATTTCGGATTTCAAGGTCTACCATCGCTTTTCCTTTCAGCTTCGTGCAAAGTATTGCTTCTAATAGTGTTCTTTCATCTGTGGGGTTAATATTTTTTATCGCGTATGAACATGCGCTTAAAAATTCTTTAAGTTTAGCTTATGAATTTCCGTCGAATTCCGGAATCATATCTCTTGCTTCTTTTAAATAACCGTTTAAAGGTGCCGATTGATTTCAAACATCGTTAAATGTTCGTCCGTATGTTACATCAAGATTAGTGTCATTCGGTATCGTTCGCGTTCTATTTAAATCTTCCTGATTTGCGCGTAGATCGTGCATTTGCTCGTGTAATTCTCTTTTTTCTTCTCGCATTTTTCGAACGGTTTGCATGATTTCGATTATCAGTGCATTCGTCGGGTGGAAAAAGGAGGAAAAGAAAAATTATTCAATTAAACTTACTTTTTTAAATAGTAATTCAGAGGTGGAGGGGTGGCGAATTTGTACGGTGTTTCGCTCTGTGTCTCATGTCGGCAGCCCGATGTTTGATTCGTGGTTGCTCTGGAGATGATGCCAAGTGCGGACACTGGTGGCACAAGTGCCTAACTCGCGAATTACGGTGCAAAAGCATAGAGTAAGACTGCGTGAAGCTGAAGACCGGAGAATAAGAGCGTGATGTGTTTGCGAGTTCTCTTTTTATAATCTTCTTTTTGGGGCGTATTTTAATTCTAAGAGTGGGAATCTTCCAAAACTTCGACGAATTGAATTTGCGCAGAAGTGGGGATTTTTCAATCTTAGCAAATTAAAAATGTGCCAGTGTCTTCGTTAGGCGGGCTGTTTCTCCTACTTTTCACGTTTCACCCGTAGTGATTGTCCATTGGTGAGTTCGATATTCGTTCGAAGATTCCTTGCACGTGTTCAGATTAGAAAAAGTCTTATTTTCCTATGATAATTTTTATTGCTATTGGTGCAGCTGTGTTTATTGAATATTTGTTGGAAAATTTTTATTATTATAGATGCAGCTGTGTTTGTTGGGTATTTCGTTAGAAAATTTTATATTGTTATTGATGCAGCTGTGTTTGTTGGCTATTTCGTTAGAAAATTTTATATTATCTTGAGGAAACCGGCATGGTTTCATCACCGATCTTTTACGTTGGTCTGTTTACTGAGCGATTCGTTTGTCTCATCAATCGACGATCACTTCCCGACAATTATTGCCGACACTTCGCGGAAGGAAGGAATTGTGGAATCGCCAGGACGTAACAATATATATATTGTTATATATAATTTTATTTTTTCGTTTATAGACTTGGATAACTCGGATTAAAAAAAAACATTAATATTTTTATATTAAACATTCTGTAATTTTAATCATACCTTTTTATATTTTTGTATGAAATATTGGGTTGAACGGAAAGTTCGTGCTATTTTTTCGGTCTTCATCTCTTAGTAAAAAATGGAACGTACTTTCCGTTCAACCCAATATATATAGTTTGAAAGTAACATATAACAAAAAGTATTTTTTTTCTCTTAAATTGGATGTACATAAAAATATTTTCTTTTATCCTATTCTCTCTTCCTTTCTCAATTTTCTTTTAAGTAGAATTCACATATTTTCCGTCGCATTACGAAATAATCTTTTGTTAAGCAATGTTCGGGAGTCGACCTCGACGAGATCGCCCGAAACTGAGAGAGAGACGCTCAGAGATGAGCGAGAAGCGGTGTGTAACGAATCCGTAGATCCGCTGGAGGATAAGGAGATGGATAGACAAGATTTGAATGCAGATGTTTTAACTATTCGTTTTATTCAAAATAATAGGAGCGAGCGACGGCACGTATTCCGCGAGTCCGACGGAAATCTTCGAAATGTCCTGTTAATGACTGCCCTTTTTCGCGGTTCGGAAATCTTGATTAAGAGCTTCTTGCTAGAAACTCTCGCGAGAGCGGAAATTTGCACGCGAACGCCGGATGGAATTTGGTACGAGGCAGAGGACATTTGCGATGCGGTTAACTAGCGTCGACTCTCAGACTCCACACAATTATCGTTCACAATGTCTTAGCACTAACTGATTGAAGAATACAGTTTGAGATAGGACCGATTTGACCGCCGCGAGGATATGAATGCGATCGTATGGCGAGACAATTCGGACCGAATTTGAGACGAGTAAGCCTACTGCGTACGCGACACGAGCGAGAATTTGCGAAATGCGAAAAGTCGATGAATTTCGACTTGCTCGAATCGTTGTCGTAGGCAGACTAAATCGACCGACCGCGGAAGCTCGCGCTCTGCCGATGTGAATAACAAGTTTTTCTGATTTCGAACCTTCGTGAACTTGCTGTTTGTCACAGTTTTTCATTCTAAGAAGAATGCGATCACGCACCGAGCGGGTGACTGCGACGCTGTTTGTTCTCGCTCGTGTTTTATTTCTTGAGGCTATCGTTTTAATTTAACGGCGACGTTCGCCGATTGAAATTTAGGCATCGAATGTTTCAATTTTGAACAAGCAATATAATTATATTTTAATTGTATGTAAATAGTAATTTTTCATTGTACAAGACTTCGTATTTCTATACAAAATCAATATAAATAAACCTGTTTCTTTATCTTAAATCGGTTATGCGAAAATATTTTTTTCTTCCTATTCTTTCTTCCCTCGTTTCAGTGACGTCATAGTGTTCTAAATCTCGCTGCCGTTTTTGCATACTTTTTACGACCCTTGTATCGTCGCCAGCGATGACGTCACTAGCTACCTGCGTAGCGCGCCTCGTTCGCACGGACAACCGTGTCCGTACATGCACGCACGTGTTCATCCCCGTCATATCAATTGGTTTATTCCAGCGGTACATTATCCGATCTTTCTCTTTTCAACAGGAAGGGTGGTAGAGGATGGGCGGCATCTACTATACATCTCACGATTTTCAGCAAGGCGGGAGGGGGAGTATTAGAGCGCAGGAACCCCTAGCTGGTTGGCACTCTGGTTGGGAGTGGCTGGAGGGCCACTCTCCACGAATACTACATCTAACCCTTATTCTAATAAGATTTCAGTTAGCCCAGCATACTAGGATCCTGTTTGGAAATGTGGAGGACCAAGATTCGAGCCCGAGTATTTTATTTTCGGCTTGTTCATGGACCTTATTGGTTTGTTTCACATATAAAATTTTAAATTCTTTAAAAACAAAAATCTAATAGATTTAAGTCAGAACGTCGAGTTTCACTGATCTTAGTAGGCTAATTCTCTAATTTTTATTAACGATGTTTTGTAATTATATTATTATAAAAATATATATTAAATTATTATAAAAATATTATTACAAATATATTATATATATAATTTTAATTTTAAAAAATATTATATATATATATATATATATATATATATATATACAGGGTGTTTCATTTTAATCGCCCAAGGCAAATATCTCAGAAAATATGAAAGATATGGAAAAACGTTTCAGGCAAAAGTTGTTTGGTTCGAAGTGGGACATAAGATGGTTTCATTGGTTTAACTTTGAGTGAATATGTCATTTAAAAAATAAAATATTTCGTAAAATATTTAGTTTTCGACAATCTTACCGTAATACTTTTATGTACAGAATAATGAGACAAATCAATTAGTATAAAAGAATAATTGTTTGTAAGAAAATTATTTACAATGTATTTTTTTAAACAATTATTTGTTTCTTTTTGTTTTTTTTTTGCACTACGAGATATTTTATTTTTTATATCAAAGTATGTCAGATTAAAATATAAAATAACTCAAAAAGTACTTTATGAAAAAATACTTTATTATAGTGTTTTGGAAAGCTCTCGACATAAGCTATAAGAATATGCAATAAAAGACAGGGCATTCCATTTAAGAAATTAAAGGTGTCCTTGACTTGACCTTAACGATGCCATCCAAGGTCAAACTAATGACACCATCTTATGTTCCTCTCAAAACCATACAATTTTTGTTGAAAACGTTTTTCTCTAAAATGCTTAGTTTTTGAAAGAAAAGGGGTGTACGGGTGGTCTAGGACACCCTGTATACATCAAATATTTTTTAAAATTAAAATTATATATATAATATGTATATTTGTAATAATATTTTTATAATAATATAATTTCAAAACATCGTTAATAAAAATTAGAAAATTAGCCTACTGGGATCAGTGAAACTCGACGTTCTGACTTAAATCTATTAGATTTTTGTTTTTAAAGAATTTAAAATTTTATATGTGAAACAAACCAATAACGTCCATGAACAAGCCGAAAATGCAATAAATTTAGGGAATTATTTGAACAACATCTAATGCTTTTCAATACAAGTGCAAATACTAGTCACTTTTAAGATGTGCATTGCAGTAAGGAGGTTATTCAACATTTTCTTATTATAATTTGGGAAATAACCCAGACAGCCAATTGTCCATGAGGTTGCTGTCATGCTGCCAACAATTGTTGTGAAACAGCTAATTTTGAAAAAACTAGGGACAAGCATTGCGTTTGTTGTGTTAAACGTGAATTCTAATTCTAAGAACTACAGATTGATAGCAATATGTTAACACCGATTTGCTATCAACAAACAGATTTACAACAGGTTGACGGCAACTCGTTGTCATCGATTTGTCATTCACGATTAGCGGCACATTGACAATTTTTAAACATTATGAAAGGTACTAATATATTTTAAATTATTCCATGACGTCTTTTTGACAAAAATCTTTTTAATGATATTATTAAATAAATAATAAATTAATAAAGTTTAAGCAATTTAATTCATAAAACTCAAAATTTTATTTATATGGAAATTAGATTTCTATTATATTCGACGATTTTCGTTCATTCCGATACTCTTTTATTCATTTCCGAACAATTAGTTCAAGATCCGTTGTGTAATCTCTTGTGTTGGGTTTGTATCAGAAATTAAATAAATAATAATGAATATAATAATAGGAAAATATATTACATTTTCGATGTTACTAGCTATATTTCGTAGGCTTTATATACTCTCATGAAAAAACTGAAATACGGGATAGATAGCGCATAGCGGTAAGCGAATGAACTTTAATATATTAAATCGCCAGAGCTATATGCTCTCTCTTTGTCGCAAATGTATAACAATTTCATGTTATTAATACTTTTTTGACAACGAGCTACAATTAAAAAACTTTATTGCTTGAGGAAATATGCGCGACAACGAATGGGAATCATTATATTTGTGTTATTGCCATCATATTGCTGTTATGATGCTCTAGACGAAACAACAAATCGTCATGTTGTTGATAGCATAACGTACCAGTATTGCTGATCGTTTGTTCTTGAAATTTCTTCAACTGATTACTTGTATAAGCTCTTACGTTGCTGCATTCAACGCGTTCTACTTCGATGTTAGCAAACGTACAACAAACATATAACAGGCAGTGCATTAGGTTGCTCAACTATAATAATACTATAATATGATACTATAATAATATAATATAATATGAGCACTATAATATGATCATGCTTGATTGTCTGGGAAGGCTTGAACAAGTTATGTTTATATAAAGTTTTTTCTTTTTGCTTCGTGCTTTATATTCATACTCTTTGAAATATTGACATAATTAGAAATCATTATCAAATAATTAAAAAACTATATATAAGCGTATAATGCGTATGTTTGCTATGCTCAAGCAATTATTATATAAAATGAATTTTAATAAATAATTTTATTTGATTTCAGATAACTCTGCTGGCTACGTGTCAATTAATCTTCCATTATTATTTATACAATTAGCAATTTTCAATGCATTTCATCGATAACTCGATAGGTAAGTTTAATATATAGTGGAATCTCACCGCCCACCACCCCCGAAATAGCGCTCAGTGGACGCGTTCCACTTGATGACCGCAACGCTCACGGTATCATCTCATCCTTGTTGTTCACCGACAGTTAAACAAAGACAAATGATGCTCGCGAGCGTTGCGGTCGTTAAATGGAACGCGCTCAGTATGGGACGCTATAATGAGGTTACTCCTACTTCTTCAAATTCGAGGCCGAAGCGGCCGCGTGAGACTTAAGCCGGGGTCCTACGGCGTGTGGTTCGTTACGACTCATGGCTTGCTTAGACTTGTTAAAAAATCGCTTCACAAATTAGCAAGCAACGGACTATGACAAATCACATAGGTCCCATGGCGCATTAGCTCGTCTAGTTCGTGACACGTATAGTTTCGTGGTCTTCAGTTTGAAATGGATAGCAAACGAGAAAAGATCAAGATTTCGATAAGCCCTTTAAACTCGCGGCCTATTTACCGATTCTCAACGGGAAGGAGCCACGAACCGCGAGCCGCGAGAAATAGCAAACTCGGTCCCACGGCGGATGGCGCTGACGACTTGATATAGTTCGCCAAAACTTGCAGAGCTTCTGTGCGTCGTGGAACCCCGGTTTACACGAACACGTCCTTTCAAGTACACTGCCGGGAGCCGGGAGAAGACATTGCGTCCACAGATCTACGCGCTGCTGCGCGATTGGATCCTTATTCCCAAACACGCTACTCAAGAATGGTCTAGCGTGATGCGCCATTTCGAAGTTCTACTATTCTGCTATTGTACCATAATATGCATTAATTATGTATGTTATGTATAGAAGAGATGCTTATGGGAGGGATGTTGTGTGCCCTTTCGAGGTGCACCATTTCGAAGTTCCACTATTCTACTAATGTACTATAATATGCATTAATTAATGTTGTGCATTTTGTTACAATAAATTTGATGCTTTGTATATATACAGTGTCCTGCAATCATCATACAATACTTTTTAATGATGTATTTGGCAGATTAGTGAAGTTAAAAAATCTAGAAAATCTAAGAAAATATGGAAGTTTAAATAGTTTTTTTTGGATTATAAGTGATCAAAATTGACTAATGATATTATACTGTGTGATAAAGTTCGTTAGGATTTATAGCTATGCATACATTTGTTATGCCCCTAACCACTAAGGGAGAGGTTTTTTGGGATTTGTATGCCCAAAGGATTAGGATCTACGCATTAAGTAAAACACTCCCGGACTTTTATAACAAATGAATATATTTGTTATCACTTTGTATACTGATTTGTACACTTATCGCGGATCGCGATTACAGTGATTTGGCGCAATACGTACGATAATTACTAATATTCAATAACGAGCAATAGCGAGTAAAAATGAGAAATGATAATGAGCGTACAATAGTAATGAGCGAGCGCCGGTTCGTCTTGCGATCGGCTTTAATACTAATTAATTAGGTTGGGAAGAGTATGGTGACCCTAGCTGGAGCATGTTTCTTGTTTCACATTTTTAATATTCATTTGTTAATTTAATCTTTCTCAATCTGATTTACTTTCTGCTATATTCCTTATTTTAATATTTAATGTTTAATTTCGTGACTTTTTAAATCTTTTTGTTCTACTTTCTATTGTTTAATATTAAGAAATTGATCGGGTTACGATTTTTAACATCAGAATTGCTTTAATTACTGAACTGTATTCAATGGAAAGGAACTAATTCATATAAGCTTTCTATAAAGGAAATAATTTTTTATAAAAAAAAGAGAAAGAGGGAGAGAGAAAGTCTCTTTTGATTACTCTATCTTTTAAACGCATGCGCAATAAAAGCTTTTATATAAGCTTGGTTCGGCTGATGTAGTTAAATATTTCAAAAATTTTAAAAAAATTAAAAAAGGCGCCAAACTTATGCATTTGTTGAAACAGTTGTACAAAGAAATATTATTTTAATATATATTTAGTGCTTACATCTGCTTTTTTACAGTTTTTCTACAAAAGTAATGGTATCAGAAAGTGGCACTAAATAATAAAATAAATATTATAAATGTGCACACTATAAAATTTAATTCAGTAAAATTTTACAAAAACGGACCCAGCCTCAATAACCTTGATCTTGACATATGTTGTCAAGGAAACTGTCCTGAATATCCTCCAAAAGGTTTTAAACGGCGCTCATTGTTTATTAAAAAGTTATTAACAAAAGAATTTTCACGAATTATATGTAATTGCATAAAAAAATGCAAATCCATAAACCTCTCCCTCGCCCACAAATCCACTTTTCAATTTTTGATATTTTTGAATATCCTATATAAAATTTTATATGTTTATTTAATTGTAAGTGTATATATGTGTGTGTGTAATAATACAGGAAGCAATATGTGGAGATTATATATAAAGATATGGGATGGAGAAAAGGTTCCAGCGAGTTGGAAGAAGAAGCTAATTATCCTAATAGCAAAAAAAAAGAAAAAAGTAACGAATCTAAAAGAATGTTGTTAATATTATTAGGTGTACAACTTTGCTTCCGCCGTTTTCCTATAGATGGCTTTAGCGGTAAGTAGTGGTCGAAATAAATAGATCATAGACGTCATGCAATAAACTTGGGCATCTCTCAACATAACCCCATAGAAACATTAGTCGATTTGTGTCTGCATCATAAAGTTATTCTCGATTGAAAATGTCAGTTTACGAGCCAAATTCTCCCAAATTCAATTTCCCGTCATTTGCGGGAGGTTTTAATTTTCTGCTTCAATATGAAGAAATCTGCGGCTGAGGCTCATCGAATGCTCTCAAATACTTATGGTGATGCCGCTATTAGTGAAAGAACGTGTCGTGAGTGGTTTCAATGCTTCAAGAACGGTGATTTTCACGTCGAAGACCGGCATAGCGGTGGAAGAGAGAAGGTTTTCGAAGATGCAGAATTGGAGGCATTACTTAATGAAGACTCGAGTCAAAGTCAAGAAGAATTGGCACGATCATTGGGAGTGACTCAACAAGCAATTTCAAAACGCCTCAAAGACATGGGAATGATTCAGAAGCAAGGAAATTGGGTGCCGTACGAGTTGAAACCGAGAGATGTTGAACGGCGTTTGTTTGCTTGTGAACAGTTGCTTGAAAGGCAAAGACGGAAGGGATTTCTGCATCGCATTGTGACTGGGGACGAAAATGGGTTCATTACGATAACCCCAAGCGCAGAAAATCATGGGGATATCCCGGCCATGCTTCCACGGCGACGGCCAAACCGAATATTCACGGCTCCAAGGTCATGCTCTGTATTTGGTGGGACCAGCTCGGCGTAGTGTATTATGAGCTGTTAAAACCGACTGAAACAATCACAGGCGATCGTTATCGAACGCAATTAATGCGTTTGAGCCGAGCATTAAAAGACAAACGGCCGCAATACAACGAGAGACACGATAAAGTGATTTTGCAGCATGACAATGCTCGACCCCATGTTGCGAAAGTGGTCAAGACATACTTGGAAACGTTGAAATGGGGAGTCCTACCCCACCCGCCGTATTCTACAGACGTTGCTCCCTCTGACTATCACTTGTTTCGATCAATGGCACACGGCCTGGTTGACCAGCACTTCCGGTCTTATGAAGAAGTAAGAAATTGGATCGATTCATGGATCGCTTCAAAAGATAACCAGTTTTTTCAACGCGGAATTCGTACGCTGCCCGAAAGATGGGAGAAAGTAGTGGCCAGCGATGGACAATACTTTGAATCATAAATGTATAACCAGTTTTTTACAATAAAGCCTCGAATTTCGGAAAAAAAACGGCGGAAGCAAAGTTGTACACCTAATAACATTATATAAATTATATGCAGCAGTATTAGCGAAGAAACTAAAAAAAAGATGCAAGAGAGTGACACCAGAGATTTAGGCAGGATTTAGGAAAAGAAGAGAGATAATTGACAACATATAGGTTCTAAATCACATAATAAGGAAGGAATTTGAGAAAAAAAGAGAAAATTGTAGCATTCTTCATGGACAGCGATATTCGACAAAATAGAGAGAAAGAGTTTGATAATGAAGAGAGGAGAGATAAGTGCAAGACTAAGAAGAAGGACTAAAAATTTATATAAAGAGATAAAATATAAAAATGAAGATAAAGGATAAGCAAAGTGATAGTTTTTGGACAATAAAGGAGACGATAGACTTCAACTGACAATGAGTTCTGTATTATTCAACATAATCATGGCAGATATAGAAAAGGGCACTATCATAAACAAATCGATGCAACTAATGGGATGTGTGGAGAATTTAATTCTGCTGGAAAATTAGTGTTTGCAATAAAATATTTATTTATGTATATAAAAGAAACAGCTAAAGAAGTTGACCTTGAAGTCAATAAAGAGTATTTATGTATATAAAAGAAACAGCTAAAGAAGTTAACATTGAGGTCAATAAAGAGAAAGAAATGCTACAGAGTAGAAGATGAAAAGATCGTATAGGCGAAAATCTCACAATTGGCGACCATAACTTTGAGATAACCCGTGAGTTCACTTATCTTGGCTCAAAACTTACGAGAGACAATAGAGCTAGTGAATACTAAAAAACGCATTTAGCGTAGGCAGAAATGTCAAAAATATTCTAGGAATACATAATAAACAAGTAGAGTTATGCAAATTAGAAACTTGCACATTGCTTCCTCATCATTTTATCTTACAAAGCTTAAGCTGCTTTAAGCATGCAGATTTTTCAATTTTTGCTTCCTCATAGAGGGAGCTTTGTGAGCGAAATAAAAATTAAAATGATTTCTTTCACCGATCCTCACTAAATTCAACATCAAACATCCTTTAATAATATTCTATTCATGTAAACAAATTTAATCCGATATCTCAAATTTTCTGAAAGTTACAGCGTGTACAGACATTTCTCAAAAAATTGAAAATTTTGTAAAAAATGAACCCTTTCACCGATTCTCACCAAAGTCAATACCAACCATCCTTGAATGATACTCTATCCGAGTAAAAAAAATTTAACCCGATATCTCAAAAATTGCGGAAGTTAGAGGTTGTACAATATATTGCGTACATACATACATACCATACATACATACACACATACACACATACACACATACATACATACATACATACAGACATTTTTTAGGAATATGATTTTTCGACGTTTTGGAACATTCTAAACACATCGGCATAGAAAACTCGAAAAAAAATTTTGTCACGAAAACAAAGCTTCCTCTATGAGGAAGCAAAAAGAAACATGGTAATTATGTACATTAACGGATACCTCGCCGATGATCTTGATCTTGACATATGTTGTCGAGGACATGACCCTGAGTAACTTTTCCTTATAGCTTAATCGGCGGTCTCTTATAATTTCTGAGATATTTAAAGTTAAAGTTTGATTCGAAACGAAAATTTGTTTTGGGTTATACAACGTAACTCACAACAAATTTGATAATTATTTATATTAAAAATTTGGTTTGCGATATCTGGAGGATGAAACTTGAGAAGGCCAAGTCCCAACTTGACATGTAGCCAAGTATTGTAGAGAGAAATCAGAGCAGGGAAATATAGAAGAATATTTATAGGAGAAAGAAAGATCTGGTTATTAGTTTACATAGATGACTTGATATTGTTGGCAAGTGTTCGCAAATCTCTAAAAATCGAGAAAAACAATGCGCTCGCAAAATTCAAAGATAACGACCGCGAGGTCGCTCGCAATAACACAAACAACTTTTTAACTAAAATAAGCGTTAAATCAAAAGATAAAAATAAACAAACAGTCGAACAACGCGTCTGGAAACTTCTCGAAAAATCGTCGCTATAAAACGGCTTGCACGAAACCCGTCGCGGCAGTCAGATAAAGTCGCTCAAGGTAAAATCGCAATTGAATCTCTCGCTATTTTAACAGATCTGAATCCTGTTCATCGGGCCCTCATAGGCGTATCCTGCAAGGGAACAACAGTGTATATTTTGACCAACAATTAAACATTCGTGAGAAAGTATAAATCACCTAAAAAAAACCTCACAAAGGTAAAAAAAATACGCCAAGTATATAAAAAAATCCCAACTTGTACGCAAAAAAAGTTTATTATTTATCCCTAAAAAATAACTTTTAAAAAAGTTTTTCCTTGAAAAATAATTTTCATACAAAATAAAAAATTAAAAAAAGATTTTCCTCCAAAAAATAACTTTAAAAAATAAAAACCTTTAAAAAATCAAAAATCAAAACTAAATGAAATCAATAGTTAACTAGCCAAGTATTTAGAAGCAATTCAGTTTATAAAGATTTGTAATTTGAAATAGTATTTGTCATAAAATCAATCTTGTATTTATAGAAATGTTATAGACAGATTCACAGATTCATGGGTTTCTATGAAATTAAAACACATTTTATTTTTATTAACAGAAATCTGATTTTCAAAATAAGTTTAACAATTTTGAATATTGTATATCACAAATTACACTATTATAGAGTTTATTAAGGGTATTATATGCTATAATATCAAATCATATTGTTGATGTTAAGTGCGATTAAAATTCCTTTGATTTGCAAAGTATATCTTACAGGATGTATAATTCGAAAGAAAATTTTTCATAAACTCAAAGCCGCATAAAACAAACTTACACCAAAGCAAAGTATAAAAACTTGGCGTTCCCCGGGTCGCATTAAGACGTGTATATATTATAAATATATAAAATTATTTTAATTTCTAACAATATATATGCAATAATTTTCACATAACATGAAATATTGTATGAACGATACAAATCTGGGACCATATATTTTAATACGACCCGGGCACGCCAAGTTTTTATATTTTGCTTTGGTGTAAGTTTGTTTTATGCGACTTTGAGTTTATGAAAAATTTTCTTTCGAATTATACATCCTGTAAGATATACTTTGCAAATCAAAGGAATTTTAATCGCACTTAACATCAACAATATGATTTGATATTATAGCATATAATACCCTTAATAAACTCTATAATAGTGTAATTTGTGATATACAATATTCAAAATTGTTGAACTTATTTTGAAAATCAGATTTCTGTTAATAAAAATAAAATGTGTTTTAATTCCATAGAAACCCGTGAATCTGTGAATCTGTCTATAACATTTCTATAAATACAAGATTGATTTTATGACAAATACTATTTCAAATTACAAATCTTTATAAACTGAATTGCTTCTAAATACTTGGCTAGTTAACTATTGATTTCATTTAGTTTTGGTTTTTGATTTTTTAAAGGTTTTTATTTTTTAAAGTTATTTTTTGGAGGAAAATCTTTTTTTAATTTTTTATTTTGTATGAAAATTATTTTTCAAGGAAAAACTTTTTTAAAAGTTATTTTTCAGGGATAAATAATAAACTTTTTTTGCGTACAAGTTGGGATTTTTTTATATACTTGGCGTATTTTTTTTACCTTTGTGAGGTTTTTTTAGGTGATCTCATTGCTTTTTGTGAAAATCTATGTTTTTTCTGCAAAAAATATATATGCGTTTTTAGCATATAATATTTAATAATATAATTTTAATTTTTTATTCATGTAGAATATCTAATAATAATAAATTTCTTAATAATAATAAGTAAATCACAATAATAAAGTTTTATTCTAGAATTGACATTCATTAATTTTATTTTTAGTATATGATGTTCAACAATAATATATATGTGCTTACATTATATTATCTCACAATAATACAGTTTTATTTATGTAGAATTGACATTCGTTAATTTTATTGAATCCTATATAGGCAATAAGATTTTGTATAAAGTAGCTCAATTTAACTATACCTATAAATTCATTCACTTTTGTATTACTGTAACATCATGTAGACCATTCTTCAACTGTATGATGTTACAGTAATACAAAAGTGAATGAATTTATAGGTATAGTTAAATTGAGCTACTTTACGCAATATTTTATTGCCTATATAGGATTCAGTAAAATTAACGAATGCCAATTCTACATAAATAAAACTGTACGGTATGATTGCGAGATAATATAACATAAAGTGCCATAGAGGATGCCAAAAAAGATAAATAAAGTACCATAGAAGATACCAAAGAAGACAAAGTATTTTTTATTTTAAGTATTTTCTTTTATTTTTCATTTATTTTTTTTTTTGATATTATCTTACAATAATAGAGTTTTATTTATATAGAATTGGCATTCGTTTTATTTTTAATAATATAATATAGTTTTTTATTCATGTAGAATATCTAATAATAATAAAGTTTAATAATAATAAGTAAATCACAATAATAAAGTTTTATTTATGTAGAATATCTCACAATAATAAAGATTTATTGTAGAATTGGCATTCATTAATTTTATTTTTAGTATATAATGTTCAACAATAATATATATGTGCTTACATTATATTAACTTACAATAATACAGTAGTTTTATTTATGTAGAATTGGCATTCGTTAATTTTATTGAATCCTATATAGGCAATAAAATCTTGTATAACGTAGCTCAATTTAACTATATCTATAAATTCATTCACTTTTGTATTATTGTAACATCATACTTCAATGTAGACCATTCTTCAACTGTATGATGTTACAGTAATGCAAAAGTGAATGAATTTGTAGATATAGTTAAATTGAGCTACTTTACGCAATATTTTATTGCCTATATCAGATTCAATAAAATTAACAAATGCCAATTCTACATAAATAAAACTGTACTGTATTATTGTGAGGTAATATAACATAAAGTGCCATAGAGGATGCCAAAGAAGATAAATGAAGTGCCATAGAAGATACCAAAGAAGATAAAGTATTTTTTTATTTTAAGTATTTTCTTTTAAATATTTTTTATTTTTTTTTTGTATTATCTTACAATAACAGTTTTATTTATATAGAATTGGCATTCGTTTTATTTTTAATATATAATGCCCAACAATAATATAGTTATATATAATATAATATAATTTAATAATATAATATCAATTTAACTACACCTATAAATTCATTCACTTTTGTATTACTGTAATATCATACTTCAATGTAGATCATTCTTCAACTGTATGATGTTACAGTAATAAGTGAATGAATTTATAAGTACAATTAAATTGAGCTACTTTACACAATATTTTATTGGCAATAAAATTAACGATACCTATTCTACATAAATAAAACTATACTGTATTATTGTGAGATAATATAATATAAGCACATATATATTATTTTTGAATATATATACTTTGGCTTTCTTTGCATACGTATAATATTATAATAGCATGTTGTGCAATTGCGAGATATATATCCATAAGTTTTTTTTTTATAAGATAACGTATCAGTTATATGTATGCAAAGAAAATCAAAATATACTGACAAACGGATTAATAAGTTAAAGCGATTAAAATTTTGTTGCAATAAGATCCACCTTAAGAATAATAAATACTACGTATGTATACTTTGGCTTTCTTTGCATACATATAACTTATAACTAATACTATAATAACATGTTGTGATATTGCGAGATATATATTTATAAGTTTTTTTTAAATAAAATAACGTATCAGTTATATGTATGCAAAGAAAGTCAAAATATATATATTATGTATACTGACAAACGGATTAATAAGTTAAAGCGATTAAAATTTTGTTGCAATAAGATCCACCTTGAGAATAATAAATACTACGTATATATACTTTGGCTTTCTTTGCATACATATAATTATTATTATAATAACATGTTTTGATATTGCGATATATATTCATAAGTTTTTTGTTTTATAAAATAACGTATCAGTTATATGTATGCAAAGAAAGTCAAAATATATATACTATGTATACTGACGAATTACTAAATTAAAGCTATTAAAATTTTGTTACAATAAGCTCCACTTTGAGAATAATAAATACTATGTATATATATACTTTGGCTTTCTTTGCATACATATAACTAATATTATAATAGCATGTTGTACAATTGCGAGATATATGTGTAATGTGAAATATATGTATATTCATTATATAGGTTTCTCTTTTTTTATAAAATATAATTATAGATAGAATATTTAAATAAAAATTTAATATATATATAAAAGTTATAATCGTTCTTTTTATTTTACACAGACATATAATTAAATCTAGTTTTTTTCAAGTCACACTTAATTCGTCTTTCTGTCTTTCAATATGTATGCAAAGAAAGCCAAAATATACATATACTACGTATATATACTGACAAACGGATTAATAAATTAAAGCGATTAAAATTTTGTTGCAATAAGATTCACTTTGAGAATAATAAATACTACGTATGTATACTTTGGCTTTCTTCGCATATATATAACTAATATTGTAATAGCATGTTGTGCAATGTGATATATAATTATCATAGGTTTTTCTTTTTCTTAAATAATGTAATATAGTTATACGTATAAAGAAAGCCAAAGTATACATACTATGTATGTATACTGATGAACAGATTAATAAATTAAAACGATCAAAATTTTGTTGCAGTAAGATCCACTTTGAGAATAATAAATAAATACTATGTATGAATACTTTGGCTTCCTTTGCATACGTGTAATATTATAATAGCATGTTGCAATGCGAGATATATATTCATAAGTTTTATGAACATTATCAGAGAGAAATCACTGACATTATTATATTTCTGATTATATAGTTGTGAAGTAAAACTTCTAAATTCCTACGATTTTATCAAAAATGTAATAATGTCAGTGATTTCTCTCTGATAATGTTCATAAAAATTATGAATATATATCTCGCATTGCAACATGCTATTATAATATTACACGTGATTCAATGTGTTGAATAGCTTGAAATTTGTGAAACACGAATACCGAAAATAAATTTAAGCTATAATTATATAGTTATAATTATAGCTTAAATTTATTTTCGGTATTCGTGTTTCACAAATTTCAAGCTATTCAACACATTGAATTCAACTTCAGTTCAATCACTTAACATAAGAGCAAGGATTCCCCTTACCCCATTATAAATAGTAAATATTTCTTTTACTTCGACAGTTATTAATCGTTTTTATGTCCATCCGAAGTTAAGTGCTTTATGGTCACTTCCCTCTATCTGTGTGCAATGAAAAGAACAGAATTTTAATATTTAATTTAATTTACATATCTAGTTTTATATGTGCTACTGAATGTTTTATATGTGCTACTATATTGTACTTACTGTCTGTTACTGTCAAATCTCTATAACCCAATATGTTACGCTGTTTAGCAAATATTGGTCTTATACCGTATGCAATCCCAGCTGAAGAAATCCCAGCTAAAAGTATACCGGCCTTCTTGAAAGGATTGATTGATTTTGCTTTATCCTGCAAATAAGCGCTATAATTTAGACAATATTCAGATATAATCAAGAAATAATATACTTATAAAACAATAAATAAACATATATTAGCAGACATATATAAGCAGATATATATACAAAATTTCAATCTACTTACTCGATAGGACCAAATATATTTTCTGCAGCAGATTCAAATATAACATTAACCTTATAATGTTTTATTATATCTTGACGTCGCGAACATTAACCTTATAACGTTATTATATCTTGACGTCGCGATGCTACCGCGTACCGCTTGATACGTATCATATACGTATGCACGCACATACACATTGTCTCTCAAGGCGTATTTGCGCACTCAAGCGAATAATCGTACATGAGCGCTGCAAACGCGCCTTGAGGGACAAACTCGCTTTGCGTGTGTGCGTGCGAGCATACGTACGTGAGAGTATGAAACTTATGATTATTATGATGATAATGATGGAAAACGAAAAATGTCACATTTCTGGTATACGATTATCATTCCTCAGGATTGACTGCACCAATCTTATTCAAACTGGTCGCAATCGAAAGCTTGCATCCACATTGTATAAGAAAAGTGCCGTTACATTTTTCATTAAAGGCTTGGTTCCTGAGGAATTTTATTCGAAAGTTTATTAGACGTAAAACTCCGGATAAGCTACTTGGTAGCGTCGCGGCTCCTGTACCTAGGCAAACCGTTGACAAGCTGGAACGAATTTTTATATATACTTGGCGTCGCGACGCTACCGCGTCGCTTGATAAAAGTGAGAATCTGTAGCTCCTTGTGTGCCCGTCACTCTCTCTGTCTCAACGGATCTTGCAAGCGCGCAAACAGCAAGAAACGAAGAGATGATGAAAAGGTTGGATAGGTATATGGAAAAAAAAAGGTTGGTAATAAACATGGAAAAGAGTAAGATGATGAAATCCAGTAAAGAAAGAACAGTTAAGAGAGATAAATTGAGATTGAAAGGGAAAGAAAGTGAAAGAAAAGTGAAACAATTTAAATATTTGGGGTACATGATGCAGAGTAATGATGGACAGGAAGAGCATATAAGAAAGGTTGACCACACTGGTAATAAAAAAAATGTGGGATAGAAAAAAGAAGATCCGGAGATGGTTGGAAAAGAAGTTGCGAAAGAGAAACTGTAAGCTGTTTATTTCATTGGGAAATGTTATACTGTTTGGAGCGGAAATCTAGAAATGGAAAAAGAAGAAAGAAATAGAGAAGGTTTAGAAGAAGTACATCAGATAGACGTTAGGTTTGAAGGAGAGAACACCGGAATATTTAATAAGAGACGCGATTAAAAAAAAGAAAATATGAGAAGCCGGAGAAGGGAAGAAGTTGGCAAGAAGATGTCTAGAGAAGATAAAGAAAGAAGTAGAGAAAAGAGGACAAAATGGGAAGAAAAAGAAAAGGATTTTATGAGGAAAGAAAATATGCCACGAGGAAATAAAAGAAAAGAAATAGGAATAAACATGACCGAGGAGTTAGAAGAAAGAGATAGATTACTGCAGGGATAGGAAAAAGAAAGAAAAAAAAGAAGTTCAAAGTATACAATAAAATGTACATGAAGATAGAGACGTTTGAGATATTCAACTAACTTAAAGAAAGGGAAAAGGAGGGGAATATTATCACAATAGCAAGATTTAGAATTGGAGAACGGAATACTAGAAGGTAGGTACTAGGTGAAAGAGGAGAGTAGAAGATGTAGAATATGCGAGTATGAAGTAAAGTCATGGAAATATGTGATAAAAAGATGTATATAATGAAAGAGAAAAGGGAAAAGATCAAAGGTGACGAAAATATTAAAAAAAGCGGAGACGAATAGATGAAGTAGTTAATAATCTTAGGATAAGAAGAAAGACTAAAAAGAGGGGTGCAAAAAAATAGCGAAACGAAAAAGAAGTTGGAAAATTAATTTGTATTATCTGTATTATAAATTAGATTCTATGAAGTTCTAAAGTTTCTGTAATACCGAAAGGGATACATAATAAAAATTATTTTATTCTGTAATAAATATGTTAAGTTCAATTTAAACTGTTAATATCCTTTAGTTAAGAAGATAAAAGAAGGGGGGGATAATTACTTACATATAATAGAATATCCTGTAGTTAAAAAAAAAGATAATGACTACAGATATTATTCACCCGATACTTATTACATTATATTAAAGTTATGTATATAAGAAGAAGGTTAAGAAATACATATAAATAAGAAGAAAAAAAGATTAAAATTGTAACAGTGCATCTTTCGCAACGCCACGGATTGGCACGCCAGTGACAGGATTCAGGAGAAGGGGAAAACTCCAACTGTGCACTCCAGTTGTGACGACATCTCGGTTAGCTTCCGTAAAACTTTTATTCGAGGTACAAAAGGTTTTGAGAATGTTTAAAAAGGATGCAGCGTGTGCGCAAGTGGGTTAATCAAAGCGCGGATGCGCATGAAAAGCGCAGTTGGGGCGTAGGACTTGAGACAGTGCAGAACAGCACGTACGGTGTCACTGCCAGATTCGGGACACGCAACAAGCCAAATCGTGGTAGAGGGGATACATACACAATCGAAAACCACGTTCATGTTAACATGAACGTGATTTTCTACTATTATGTTATTCTACACGGTTTGGCGTGTTGCGTGTCCCGAATCTGGCATCACTGTACGGTGTGGTTACACGGATTGCGGCGATTAACGGTAGCGCAGCGAGACTGCGGTTAAGCGAGACGTTATTGCCAAGTGGGATTTAACCACAGACTTTTATATACTACTAGACCGATAGCTCCTGGCTGAAAAATGAGGCAAGTGGTGGGGGTAGTTTCCGCTATGTCTTGTTAGGTAAATAAAGTAATATGTGTTTGTCGGTGTATCTACACTGTGTGTGCCAGATTGCTTTATTATTACTGAGACACACTTATTACTTATCATTATTATCGAGATACCGTGTATACAAACCGTGTATATGGCCGCCATATCCTCTCCACTTCGTCTTACTTTTCAACTGGGAGCTATCGGTCTAGTAGTATATAAAAGTCTATGGATTTAACGCTAGCGCGATATTTACAACGGTTTTAGACTAGCGCGGAGATTTATAGCGGACTTAATACTAACGTAGAAACGTACAGCATACTTAATGTTAACGCGGAGATTTACAGCGGACTTAATGCTAACGTGGAGATGTACAACGGGTTTATTACTGATGCGGAGATTTACAATGGACTTAATACTAACACGGAGATTTGAAGTGAAGTCGGGAACATCCGACGCGATAAGACGCCTCTCACTCGCGCGCGGTGTGGCCCCTACATTCGCCGGTCGCCCGGCAAGAGCAAAAACCACCTTGGACCATTGCGATACCGGAGTCGTGAATCGCCAAGAACATCCGACAGAAAGAAAGAACGCTCTGCTTCCGAATCCGCAAAAGAACGGAGCGTCGAACACCGAGAACGCCCGGTAGAAGCAAAAAACGCTCTACTCTCGGACTGACGAGACAAGATGACAGGATTGGAGCAAATCTTGCGGCTCTTTCGCTTCAGAAAACCTGGGCCAAATATACTCAAACGTATATTCAAGAAAAGAAAATACAAGACACAAAAAATTAAATTTCGAAACTTAAAAACTTTAGTTAAAAAAAAAATTCAAAAATTAAGATTAAAAAAATAAATATAAAAAAATTTAATGCAAAAAAATTTAAAGTTAAAAATAATTAAATTCAAAAAATTTTATGCGCAAAAAAATTGACGTTAAAAAAATAAAAGTAAAAGAATTTCATGTCCAAAAAAAACTTAGCGCTGTTATTCCAATTAAAATTAACTTTATGAATAAAATATAATACAAACTAAAATAACTTTACATAACAGCGCTAAGTTTTTTTGCACATGAAATTCTTTTACTTTTATTTTTTTAACGTCAATTTTTTTGCGCATAAAATTTTTTGAATTTAATTATTTCTAACTTTAAATTTTTTTGCATTAAATTTTTTTATATTTATTTTTTTAATCTTAATTTTTGAATTTTTATTTTTTTTAATTTAAATTTTTTAATTTTTGAGATTTAATTTTTTGTGTCTTGTATTTTCTTTTCTTGAATATACGTTTGAGTATATTTGAATTAAATAAATATGAATAATTATTTAGATATAAATAATTTATTATATATATATATGTATATAAATATTTTAAAAATATATATAATAATTATACATTTATGATCAATTTTAAGTTTTACACCCTCTTTTATGCCATATATATATACGTATATTTTATTGCATTTTATTTGCTTCTGGAAATAGAACAGAATGCAATTTTTTAAAAGATAAAAGAATGCAAAATTTTACAATTTTAATATTTCTTACATTAAATAAACCTACTCTAATTATAGAAAGCAATTCAACCGAATATTATGCATTATATTTTCCTAAATTTACTTAGCGTGTTTTTTTGATTTCGCTTCTTTTTGATGCTAATATTTTAAGTTGTTTTCCCGTGTTATTAATACAGATAAAATGTAATTTATAAATATAATTATTAAGAAGATAATATGGTAAAACTTTACAAAAGCGAACCCAGCTTCAATGACCTTAACCTTGACATATGTTGTCAAGGTCATGATCCTGAGTAACCTCCAAAAGGTTTTAGCCGTCGCTCGTTATTTATTAAAAAGTTATTAACAATTAAATTATACTATAAGAACAAGTATTAAATACAAAAATGATGACGTGCATATTTTGATCAATCTGGTTTAATCGTTCAAATTCTTCATCTTGCAAAGTTCATCCGTCGGCGCAGTGGGTTCCGCCCCCCCCCCCTCCCCCTACGAGGGGCACAACTTTCGGAAGATATAACCTAACCTAAACCAAATTTTAGTTTTAAATCAGAAATAGGTTTGGGTTAGGTTATATCTTCCGGAAGTGGAGCCCTCCCGTAGGGGGAGGGGGCGGAACCTACTGCGCCCACGCATGTACTTTGCAAGATGAAGAATATTACTAACTTACACCAACTTATGTTCTATTTAATGTACATGGTGTCCAAAAATTACATATAATTCATAGAAATTCTTTTGTTAATAACTTTTTAATAAACAACAAGCGATGACTAAAACCTTTTGGAGGTTACTCAAGGTCATGACCTTGACAACATATGTCAAGGTCAAGGTCATTGGGGCTGGTTCCGCTTTTATAAAGTTTTACCGATAATATTTTTGGTGGCAATAAATTTTTGTAAAATAAATATAATTTTTGAGAAGATATTTTTGATGGCGATTAATTTTTGTACAGGACTATTTTGGCTGCAGAAAGATATACTTAGCGCTTTTTTTTGCATCTGTGATGTCTTTTTTAGGCGGATAATAGGTAAATATAGCGAATAGGGGACCCAGCCCCAATGACTTTGACCTTGACATATGTTGTCAAGGACATAATTCTGAGTAACTTTTTCTTCTAATTTAATCGTCGCTCGTTGCTTATTAAAAAGTTATTAACAAAAAAAGTTTGAAATATACCAAAGTACATGCACGGACAGGAAGCACGCGCGCGCGCGCACACACACACACACACACACACACACGGGGGGGGGGGGTGCAAGGGGGGCCTTCGGCCCCCCTCCCGCACGCACCCCGTCGGTAGGCAGAGTGAACCTCGCTTTACAATGTAGCATGTACTTTGTAAGTTGTAAAGCGAGGTCCACCCTGCCTACCGGCGGAGTGGATGCGGGAGGGGGGCCGAAGGCCCCCCTTGCACCCCCCGTGTGTGTGTGTATGAGTGTGTGTGCGCGCGCGCGTGCTTCCTGTCCGTGCATGTACTTTGGTATATTTTAAACTTTTTTTGTTAATAACTTTTTAATAAGCAACGAGCGACGATTAAATTAAAAGAAAAAGTTACTCAGAATTATGTCCTTGACAACATATGTCAAGGTCAAGGTCATTGGAACTGGGTCCCCTATTCGCTATATTTACCCTTATATTTTATTTTTGAACACCCTATATATGTAAAAACTTATGTTTATTTCAGTTTATATGTGTAGTATACGTAGGACTATTTCTGTAAACTAACTTAATCATTCAGTTTTTCATTGTCAGACTATGTATAAATCTTGATTTTAACAAATTTTTGTTTGTTAATAACTTTTTAATAAGCAACGAGCGTCGATTAAATTAGAAGAAAAAGTTACTCAGAATTATGTCCTTGATAACATATGTCAAGGTCAAGGTCATTGGGGCTGGATCCCCTATTCGCTATATTTACCAATAATAATTTTGATATGTATGTTTGATATCTATGTTTGATATATATTATAAACTCATCGTTTTCGTAAAGTGAGATTAATTTCGTCAGTACATCATAATTTCGTTATCAATATGTTACAACTGGAAATATTTTAATGTTTATATTTTTGCATCGAGTACTAATGTTCACACGCCATGAAATGATTATTATCATAAATATTCTGTTGAATTAGCTTCACAAAATATATTTAATATAAGTTCATATCTTTGTTATTGTTTATTTACATCAAAATTTTACTTCAAATGAAAATATTTATGCCATTTAGTGTATTCATGTGTTTCATTAAGGATGTATTGCAGATACAATCCTAGCAAAAAGTAGCTGAAATTCGGTATTGACGAATATGTGTACTTTTTATGTAGTTTGAGTATGAGAAATTGTGTGGAATATTACAATTTAATCATAGCTACAGTGTAGACATATATTTTTGAATTTCTGTTGCTTTATTACTGAGAATTTCCGAATTTTGTGAGTCAAAATGATTAACTTTTAGCAGTGACGATAAATTCAACTTGACAACACGAAATTTCATTTATAAAAATAAAAGAATTTACTCGTACTGAATGGTTCAGAATATCAAATCAAAAATAAAAACAGTTAATAATCACAAAATAAACAAAATTTTCAACTATTTAATTGATAAATTTAATAATTTGTCATGTCTCTGGCGAGCGTGAAATATAACATTGCAATTTTTCATAAGTTGGCCAGATTGCGCACTCTATACATGAGGCCTACTAGATTATACGCATACGTAGATTATATCATATTTTCCATAACTGCGTGTGCTTTAAAGGTTAATTGTGTTTTTCCACAATGGGCAAAATAAATGGACGTTATTGTTGGAAAGGAAAAATAGTGACCAAAAGCGTGTATGAGAAGAGACTTTTCCAGTAAAAAGTTGGGGAGAGACGCAAAAAAGTGCTTCTTGAGTCTCAAGACTCTCAAGGTCAGGAATATATTGAGACTGAAATTCAGCAGAAAAACGATGAAGAAGAGGAAACATCATTAGATGGACGACGCATTGTCGATTTAAAGTTTCTGGGCCGACAAATGTGGTGTATTTCGTACAAAGAAGTTTTGTCTTTAGAATATATCGAAAAAGAGTTTCGTCAAGGATTGGTTCTCACTTGGCAATACGACGCCATAAATGCCTCCTTATAAATGAAGTGTCAACAGGCACAATGCAGTCTTCCAGTGACAAACGCAATATTCGTTTTGATATAAACTACAAAGCAGTAATAGGTATGATCTTTCTTTCCTTTTACCTTCATTATTATTTACCAATCATATTATATATAGTTGGGTGTAGTAAAACAGACCTTCACGTTTCAATATCTCGTAAACCAATTAGCAAGTAGGAAATATCTGCAATTTAAAAACCTATATAAAATTAACTTGAAAATATCAGAAATTTTATTGCACTCTCTTCATTAGTTTTCAAGATATTCAAGATCAAAAAACGTAGCTTTACTCTACCGTCCCCTATACCGTGTTCAATTATAGATACATATCGTTGTATGATTTTCTCTTATTATAAAATTATTTATCAACGCAGGTGACTAATATGAAACTGTTTATAGGTGCTTTGCATTCTGGACTAAGATGGTCACATCTGCAAAAATTGCTGGCATGTATGAATGTTCCATGCTTTCAGTTCAGAACATTTAAAAAATATGAGCAAGAAGTTGGATATGCAGCGGAAGACGTAGCCAAACAAAGCTGTCGGGACGCAGCCCTATTGGAAAAAACATTGACAATACAGCAAGCGGAGAATATTGAGAAACAATTGTAATTGAGAAACAGCTTTTTGCAGGCAATTTCTAAAAGTATTCCATGAACATGTAGAGAATAGAATGAAGATAGAAGAAATAAAAATAAAAATAATGGTGATTAATTAAATAAAAATTTGTACCAGAACATCGGTAACATCGAAACCTAGGCATCTCTGGCTCAGATCCGAGCTGTGCATTGCCAAAAATTTCTACCATAAAGATAAAAAATGGTCGGTACATAGCCGCTACAAATTACAATAAAACATCCTTTACACATTTTCGTTAATATTATTTATATTACTTTTTTTTATTCCAACTATATACTACGAAAGTTTATTTTGAATCTAGTTGAAGAAATTACGTTATCTGAATTTTATTCAATTCAGATCTTATAATATTTATTATTTATACGCTTTATGAAATAAATATAACTGTGTCCTGTATTTCGCGTTATGGAATACAGAGATAAAATATAAAATATTACGACTATTTTTAATTACAATATGTACAATTAAAAGATTTTCTGCTATTTTTCTACAAGGAATAAATGTTCAACTATAAACAATTAAGAATATTTTATATTTCTTATTTTATCTAGACCTGAAGATTTTCAATCCAATTTCATTCTTCATTCTCGACCAATAAATGAATCTCCTACTACTCAATATCCTCTCCTGATCTCCAACATTCTCCAGAGCCTGAAAAGTCTGTCGCGCAAGAAGGTCCCACTGTGTCATGGAATGATGTAGTCCGAATTATCGTCTCATATCACATGGGATGGAGTACCAGAGGGGCGAGGCGACAATATGATAGTAATAATGGTTTTGGAGCCATTATAGGCTGTTTGAGTGGGCTGGTTTTAGACTACTCGACATGCAACCATACATGTAGAAAATGCGGAAAGGATGGCCCAACACTGAAGCATGATCGTCGTAGAAATTTCTACGGATCGGCAAGGGCAATGGAAGCTCATGTTGCCAAGAAAATTGTGGTTGAGAGTGAGATTCTGCGAAATGCAAATATTGAAGTTGGGATATTGGTAGGAGACGACGATAGCTCTACTATTGCAGCATGTAGGGCTGCATTTAGTCATCCAATCATCAAGCAATCCGATGTAAACCACACGTCAGGAGGAGTTAAGAAAAAGATATACAATATTCAAAAAAATCATAAGGAGTTAACTAAGGATCGAATCGTATATTTTCATAGATGTTTTACTTATGCCCTAGCTCAGAATAAAGGTGACAGTATAGGTTTAGCAAATGCAATCCGGAGCATTCCCTACCATGTATTCAATGACCACACGAAATGTGGTACGTGGTGCGGCTTCGTTGAAAGAAAAGAAAATTATGATCACAAAATTATTCCCGGAGGTTTTCAAGATCAGAGATTATTCGAAGAACTGAAGAACATCTTCGACAAATTAGCCTTAAATGCACAAAAATTCTCGACAGGTGCATCGAGTAATGCAAATGAAAGTTTAAATGCAACCACGGCCAGCAAAGCTCCTAAGTCAAGATGCTACAACATGACTGCTTCTGCAGACTTTCGTTTCAGTTATGCTGTGGGCCAAAAAAATTTGGGCGAATCATATACGCAAGAAATAGCAACAAAAAAATCTATCACCAGGGAAACACCACACTCGGCACGTATCGAGAAAACAGAAAATTTTGTTGAGAAGACGCGAATTGATAAAAACACCTGCGTACAAAAAAAGACGTATGCTATTGAAAAAACTTCGTTCTGCTGTACGATATAAAAAAGAGGGCGTGGAAGGTGTTACTTATGAGACTAATTGTGCTCTTCTAACCGAACCTGCTATTGCAGCGAATGAAGAAAATGATTCCAGTACTGAAGAAGATATTTGTGAAATTCCTATTATCCTCCTTGATCTAGAAACTTCTGGGTTTCAAGCTGACTGCGATATTTTACAAATTGTCGCGAAATGTAACTAAACGATTTATTCAACATATATCAATCCGATTCAACAAGTTTCACCAAAGGCTACTGAAGTTCATGGTCTAGTCAATAGCTACGGCGATCTTATGCATAATGGTGTAAAAGTGCCATCAGTTCCCATTAGAATTGCATTGGGAAATTTCTGTATTTGGTTGCAATCGTTCGGAAAAAAAGTTGCATAGCAACGCATAATCTTGCATTTGATGGTCCCAGATTGTTCAGAGCAATCACTAAAAACAATTTAATAAGTAATTTTTCAACGCTGATTCATGGCTTTATAGATACCTTGTCGATTATAAGAAAAGTAACAGGCAGAAAAGGAAAAGATTCATGTACGCTCAGTGGATTAGCCGATGCATTGAATATTCAAAAGATTGGGGCACACAATGCAGTAAATGAATGCGCAATTCTTTACAAAATATTGAAAAAATTGGAAATAAGCAATAGCACTTTGTTGGAGAGTGCAACTTTACTCTCAGAACAAATTAATCATTGGAAATTAAGAAATAAAACCAAAGAAAATTTTCAAACGTTGTTGCCGATGCAAAATACTGTGAGCTCATCGATTCGGCAAAAATTAGCGGTGGCCGAGATTACATTGGATATTTTAAAAAGCAAATATGAGGCTGCAGGAGCCCTCGAGGAATTTATTGAAAAAAGATTAAAAAATAAGGGATTACAAGTACACAAAGCTAGCATGCAGAAAATAATTAACTGGTTTCGTTAAATTATCCTTTTGCGTAGACTAAATGATATATTGCAACATTTTTCTTATTTCGTTTATAAAAAAGTTCGTTTTGTTTCCGCATATTTTGTTCATGTTATTTTATATTTAAGATTTTTAGTTCGCTATATATATATTTTAAATGTGCAACTTGTAATTCTTATTGACATTCAGTTGTAATAAATGGTTCAATGTAACTATAATAAATAAATTGAAATTTTAGTATATACTTTTTCTCATGTTCCAAAACGTTCCTCGTATTCTTCAATATTCCAAACATTACGAAATATCCGAAGAAAACAAATTAGTAAAAACTGCATGAAAGATCAATTTCAAATGGACAGCAATTGCATATCTTATATAACTATCGAAATTTGCTATAAGTTCGCTACAGCTACTTCGGCACCATTCGGCACTATTTCTGTCTCTCTCATTCTTCTCAGCTGAGTGCGATATTGCCATATTTTCACAGTGAATTTCGCGTCATATCGGATGACATGACCAATTTCATCGAATTATATTTAATATCTTGTTAATCAGTCAGTACTTGTTAAATATTATTTAATCAAATATTTCCTCTATATATAAACTACACTTCTGCAAAGGACCCCGCACTAATTACATGAGAAATTGGCCATCGGTTAAATTGGCTGGAATTTTTTTATGTTATAGTTCTCATCATTCCGAACAAAAAACCTAATGGTCAAAAAGTCCATCTATGCATAGTTTTCGAGATATATTTTTTTAAACATTAAAAAAACGATTATTTTGCATGTATGTCTCGATAAGCGTTGGGCTGTATTATCTTCACTCTATATGCATGGATTGAATACATGTATGCTCGCATGTATGTTGGCATGAATCTGTATCACATGTATAAACATACATGCATGAATATACAGGGTGTCCATGTTTTTTGCACCAGGGTATTGCACTTGGATTTTTCATTCGTATTCACCTGTTTTTGTCGTCAACATTGGATATTCTTCTTCTCTCGAACGGACATGGTTCGCCCGGAGAGCGTTGTCATTAGTTCTTTTTTCACTCAATACTTGGATTTTTCATTCGTATTCACCTGTTTTTGTCGTCAATATTGGATATTCTTTTTCTCTCGAACGGACGTGGTTCGCCCGGAGAGCGTTGTCATTTGTTCTTTTTTCACGCAATACTACGATTTTTTCTTCGTATCTAGTTGTTTCTATCATTGCGTCTCGGTCTTATTTAATATTCTTTTCACCCTCATTGTCACAAAAATCTTACAATGCCTTTCACGTCCCGCAAACGTTGTTACGTTTGTAATCGTCAATTCAATCCGCGACAAATGGTGCGAATTGACGATGATCAAGTGACCAGACAAACCGCTATCCTCAGACGAGAAGAACATGGTTCGCAGCCCATCGAAATTGATGATGAATCTAAAATATGTTTTAATTGCAATATCAATATAAGAAACGATATTGACGAAATAGAACGGAATCCAAGTTGCTTGAGACTCAACGTCATTACTGACATTTCCAACCATCCTTGTTTGTTCTGCAGAGCTACGAACAATGTTCGGCGGTTGCCTATCACGGCTAGGGTGAACGTTTTCATTCTGAAGAATATTTACATCTCGGAAACAACAAGATGTTGTGACCGACATTTAGATGAGGATGGTTTGATTCACAAAGCATTGTTACCAGGTTTGACTTCTGTTCACAGGTCATATGTCATTAAAGGTCAGGAGTTGCAAATCTTCTTACAATCCCTCCGTGATGTAGCACTTAACAAGTGCAATTATGAAAATGAAAATGATTTCACTGATGAAGAGTTCGCATCCATAGCTCCTATCACAAAAGAGCAGTTCCGAGAACTGTATACATATTGCGACCCCGTTCCTCAAGCACGTGGTGTTAGAAATATCAGTAAGAAAGATCTCTTGATGTTTCTATGTAAACTACGACAAGGGTTGTCTGATGAATTTCTCAAGGTTCTATTCCAATATTCATCTCGACAAGCGGTTGGTTTGGCAATTGCAAACGTTCGCCAATCTCTTCTTTATAGACTTGTCCCAGCCAGTATCGGTTTCCAAGCCATTACTCGGGAACAATATATAGTGAATCATGTAACTTCTTTCGCTAATGAATTATATAATCCCGAACCAGATTCCCCGAGAGTTATTGCTTATATTGACGGAACTTACTCGTACATTCAGAAAAGTAGTAATTTTCGTGTTCTACGTCAATCATATTCAATTCACAAAGGTCGACATTTGATCAAACCTGCTCTGATAGTTGCTCCAGATGGGTACATACATATTGGCGATTCAGGGACCTTATTTCTCTGATTATTACAATAATGATGCTCAAATGTTGAGTAACGAGTTCCGACGCGATGTTGACACCATGAGAGAGTGGTTCCACGATGGAGATATTTTGATATTGGATCGTGGATATCGAGATGTTCAGCAATTACTGCAAGAGCTAGGGATTGATAATAGAATGCCAGCTTTTCTTATGCCAAATCAGAAACAGTTATCTACTGAAGAAAGTAATGAGTCTCGATTGGTAACGAAAACTAGATGGATAATTGAAGCTAGAAATGGGCATATCAAAACAATTTTCAAGTTCTTCGACCATACAATTATAGTGCCACATCTTCATCATCTTGGTGAGTTTTATAATATTGCGGGGGCGATAATTAATGCGTATCACCCCTTAATTCAAATGGAAGGAGCCAATGCGGAATTGGCACAAGAGCTCCTGAATAGGTCGAAGGAAGTGAACGTTGTTCAAGCACGAGTAGAAGTTGAGAGAATGTGTACCAGGAATGCACAATGGATTCATCTTCAGAATGGTCAGTTACATGATTTTCCACGTTTGTTATTGGAAAGTTTACGGGACTTGACTGTGGGAACGTTTCAGGTCAACCTAACACCATCGTACATACAAGATAAGATGCAACGTGATGGACAAGAGGAGTTCCAACTCGATTCCCTTCTCGGGGAACCAGGCTTGATAAGGGTTCGGATTTTCTCACGATTTCGTCGTGCAACAAAGCATCAAATATTCATAGAATACAATAACGATGTGACAGATGACGATGAGTTGGATACTAGGGACGTAATTTTGGGTCATTATTGCACTTGCAGGTCAGGTGCAAGAACATTGGGTACTTGTGCACATATTGCCAGCGTGTTGTGGTATCTAGGATATGCGCGTCATCAACCGGACATTGGATATCCGTCCTCATCGCTGTTGGATACTGTGTTGGATGCTGCTCACAGGCAACCCCAGCAGAATCTCAATGAACTTGGGAACGTTTAAAATGCTCCCGATCTTTAGGACACCACTTGCGTGGATGGATGATGAACATACGTCATTTCCGATTATTATAAACAGAGATACACACTCTGGGTGATTACTTCCGCGGAACTTCGATAATTGCTGATTATTTTCAATGGTTTTTGGAGACGAATCACGGGGATCTCTGCCAATGACGATGATATCAGATAATTTTCGATTATTTTCGGATGTTCCGAGGATGATGGATCATGTTTGGTCATCTTCGACTGTTTTAACGGATTTCCGAGTATTTTTAATGATTCCCGATCAATTTTTCCAGCAGTTCTCATACTGAGTGACTATTTTCGAAGAACTCTGATGATTTTTGATTATTGTCTATTCTTTCTGAAGCTTAGTTTGGAAGGATTCAGGCTATTTCCGATTTCCATCGCCAGACTCTACCTAAGTTAATCTTTTCCGACCTTCCCCGATCTATTCTGTACATTAAGTACATCCCTCCAACATCGTGAAACGAAACATCCGATACATTCCTTGATCTCTCTGAATAATGAAAGAATTTTTCACCCATTTCGAACGTTGAAGTATGATAGGGGTATTCCCCATTTTTTTGGACACCCTGTATATTCATGCAAGTATGTTTATACATGTGATACAAATTCATGCCAACATACATGCGAGCATACATGTATTCAATCCATGCATATAGAGTGAAGATAATACAGCCCAACGCTTATCGAGACATACATGCAAAATAATCGTTTTTTAATGTTTAAAAGAATATATCTCGAAAACTATGCATAGACGGACTTTTTGACCATTAGGTTTTTTGTTCGGAATGATGAGAACTATAACATAAAAAAATTCCAGCCAATTTAACCGATGGCCAATTTCTCATGTAATTAGTGCGGGATCCTTTTAATCAAATTCTGAATATTATTTCCATCTGTTTTGGCCATTTGAATCGACGTGGTCACTCTGTTCGAGAGCGAGGCGAAATAGGACGAGTGTGCGAGGATCTTTTGGTTCGCGGAAAATAAATCTCGCGAGTACAATTCACGTTCTTTAATTATAATCAAATAATTAACACAATCACAAATTATACAAAAGTTCCAGAAAAAGCTCGGTCGGGTTTATAGGCCAGTTTCACAAAAAGAAAAGCGGTTATCGTAAGCGGTTTCACAAAGAGAATAGCGGTTGTCGTAAGCGGTTATCAAAGCGGTTATCAAAGCGGTTAAACGTAAGCGGTAACTCTGCGCGTTTTCAGCGAGTGTCAAAATGCGGTGTAACTAAATATGCGGTAACTAAACGCGTAAGCGAGTGTCGGGCGCTCCTCACGAGCGGGCCCTTTTATAGCGGTGTTGAAAATCTCTCGCTGCCAATAAGTTTGAACCTCCGAGGTCGGTTCTAATATTCAACGCGGCGCCAAAATTCATTGGCCGCCCCTTGAAATATCGGCGCGAGATGAGACTTAGAGCGAGTGATAGGCCGGTGGCCCGTACGTCACGGGCTACGTCACGGCCTCGCGCGTGCCGGCAGCCGTTTGTCGCGCGGCTAACCGACAAAGTTGTTTGCGTGTTTTCTTGTTGAAATTGTTTGTCACATGGGCTTCAAAAGTCAAAAAACACCAAAAAACCTTGAATAATAACAGCGATAAGAATATTGTTTTTCGACTTTGTTCGCGATAGAATAATAATGCGAAGCCCATGTGACAACGAAGAAATTACTTTACATGTAATTAAATGCGATCTCAAACATTCCCGCCCGCCTCGGCACTCCGTGCCGAAATAAATTCGCGCGCCAAGGAACAGGTGTCGCGACTTGGCCTATGGTCCGATTGATTAGCGCGTTCGATCTGGAATGCGTGATCGAATGAAGCGGGGTGGTGGCGAGCGGGAGTGCGGGGAGAAGCGCTCATTCAGTGAAGTTGTGTATCGCGTCGCGTAAGGTTACGCACGAGTGCGGTGTTGTTTAGTTTATGTGATGAATGAATAACTCACAGTGAGAAAATTTATGCAAGTGAACAGTTGAAATTGAAAATTTGTTGGCAGAAGGCCATGCATTCGTGCGTGCAGTTTTGAAGTTAACGATTTTTTAAGTGCGGTGAGTGCGTGGCAGCGTAGACGACAAAAAGAGAATTAAAGTAAAAGCACAAAGTGAATATTGATGCCTCGAGAGAAATATTGCGAAATGTAAGAGTGAAAGCGGCGCGGCCCGTTGGATTAAATTCTACGGTATTTTTATTTCTTATAACTAGTGTACAAAAGTGCGGTTTTTTTTCTTTTTCGTGTCGGCGGTGAAGCTTCGGTGACGCTGGGAAGTGTCGCGAGCTTGGTGAGTGGTCGGCTGGGCTCTGTTGTGGGTGTCCGAATGGTCGCCACGCGCACGACGTCGTCGTCTCCGGGGTGCCGCGTGATGATGCGGGCGAGGGGCCATCGGCTCGGCGGGGTTGTCTCGGAGCGAAGCAAACACAGCGTGCCGATGTTGGGAGCCGCCTCGGGTCCCAGCCACTTCGGTCGAGAGGTAAGTCCGTGCAGGTATTCTCGGGACCATCTTTGCCAGAAATGGTCCCTCATTTTTTGCACCAGTTGCCATCGCGATATGTGAGTGTCCCTTTGTTCAGTCCGCGATGGCTCCGGTACGGCAAGAACCGGGGCGCCGATGAGGAAGTGTCCGGGTGTTAGTGCGGTGAAGTCGTCGGGGTCGTCGGATAAAGCATGGAGTGGCCTTGAATTTAGGCAGGCCTCCACTTGTGTGAGGAAGGTGCTGAACTCCTCAAATGTTAGCGTGGCTTCCCCGATGAGTCGTCTCAAGTGGTGTTTTGTAGATTTGACGGCCGCCTCCCAGAGCCCCCCGAAGTGCGGCGCGGCGGGTGGGTTGAAGTGCCATCGCACTCCCTGTGAACTCGTGATGTGCGCGATACGACGGCCGTCGGACGTTGATGCTTGGAAGAGTTTTCTCAATTCTCGGTCTGCACCAATAAAGCTGGTGCCGCAATCAGAGTATAAGTCCGTGCACAGGCCGCGACGTGAAGTGAATCGGCGGAAGGCGGCCAAGAAGGCCTCGGTTGTATAGTCCGAGGCCAACTCTAAGTGCACGGCTCGTGTACAAAGGCACACAAAAACGGCGATGAAGCCTTTGTACGCTCGATATCCTCGCCCTTTGGATGTCCGAATTTGGAACGGGCCGGCGTAGTCCACGCCGGTGCGGAGGAACGGGCTTCCAAGAGTGACTCGGCCGCGAAAAAGATTCCCCATCTGTGGTTGCGGTGCGGTGGCTCGCCATCGGGTGCACGTCACGCATCGGTGGAGCAGTTGCTTGACGACGGCCCGTCCTCGCGGAATCCAGACGCGTTGACGGAGCAAGCCCAGCGTGAGCTGTACTCCGCCGTGTAGAGTTTTTTGGTGACACGAGTCTACCAGAAGTCGAGTCAGCCATGACGTTGATGGGGCGATCATCGGGTGTCGTTCGTCGTTTGACAGGATGGCGTGCTTGAGTCGCTCTCCGACTCTCAGCACGCCGTCATGATCCAGGAATGGGCTCAGCTTTGATAGAGGGCTGCGGTGGGCGACGATGCAGTTGGCGCTTATAGCGGCGATTTCATCGGCGTAGTGTATTGACTGCACCACGCGGAGCCATCGGTGCAGCGCTTCATCGAGCTCGGCCGGTTCGAGAACCGGCTTTGGTTAGATCGACGTTCGTTTACGGATTTCGCCTTGAACTGCCCGCACACCATGAGCGCGTGTCGCTCTTTGCACAAGGCGCACTGTGCTGCGTTGGATTTGTGTCTTGTGAAATGAGTTTTCGCGGGCTTCGATGAGTCTCCGGAGACCTTGACGATTTTCGATCTCGCGGCGTTAAGCGTGAGCATTCGCTTAGTGATAAAGTTCAATAGCGTCTCGTGATTCGGAGGCTCGAATGAATCGCTCGTGGATGATTCCCACTCGAGCCTAGTGCGCGCATCGAAAAGTTCAACGACCAAGTGATTAAATAGGTCCATCCCGTGCGATCCAATCGGCCGCCCGATGCTTTCTTGCGCGTTCACGGCGGTCGTTACGGCGTGATAAACGCGGCTCAGTTCTTCCGCGGTTTCGCCCTTCATTTTTGATACGGCGGAGAATGTGGCAAAGTTCGACCGAATAAGTTCTTTCTTGTTCTCGAAGTGCTTCTTCAAGATAGCCCAAGCGCGCTCGTAATTCTCTCCGGTAACCGCTAACGGACGTATCAATTTTTCCGCAGGTCCTTGCAGGCACGAACGCAGATAGTGGAACCGTTCGATGGGAGAAACTGCGGAATTCGTACCGATCACGGACAGGAATAAATCACGGAAGGACGGCCAGTCTTCATACGCGCCTGAGAACGGAGGTAACTTGATTTTTGGCAACGCGGTTTTTAACGAGCGATCGCTATTTTGCTGCTCGTTAGACGCCGCCGACGGAGGAGGAGCAGCTTGATGCTGCTCAGCATATTCGGCGAGCTTGCCGCGTTGTTGAACGTAAGTATTTTCTACGGCATCAACAAAAGCAGTCGCGTACTCACTCTCGCTGTATCTCTCCTTATAGCTGGTGCGGATGAGCTCATGCTGTGTCTCGAACTTGATCCAGGATCTTGATCCGGGCCTCGATGCTGCCGAGGTTGATGCCAGCTGCGCCTAGCTTGCGTAGATTTTTCACCGACCTTGACATGCGACCGTGGATGTCGCGTTGAGCTTGCAGCAAATTGTTTAAGTCTGCGCACATTTTGTAATGTTTGTCTGTCCTTTTTCAGGTCTCGCTCACAAACTCGCGGATGCCGGCGATGACCCGGCTCAAAGGACCAGAAAATGTTCGAGAGCGAGGCGAAATAGGACGAGTGTGCGAGGATATTTTGGTTCGCGGAAAATAAATCTCGCGAGTACAATTCACGTTCTTTAATTATAATCAAATAATTAACACAGTCACAAATCATACAAAAGTTCCAGAAAAAAGCTCGGTCGGTTATAGGCAGTTTCACAAAAAGAATAGCGGTTGTCGTAAGCGGTTTCACAAAGAGAATAGCGGTTGTCGTAAGCGGTTATCAAAGCGGTTATCAAAGCGGTTATCAAAGCGGTTAAACGTAAGCGGTAACTCTGCGCGTTTTCAGCGAGTGTCAAAATGCGGTGTAACTAAATATGCGGTAACTAAACGCGTAAGCGAGTGTCGGGCGCTCCTCACGAGCGGGCCCTTTTATAGCGGTGTTGAAAATCTCTCGCTGCCAATAAGTTTGAACCTCCGAGTTCGGTTCTAATATTCAACGCGGCGCCAAAATTCATTGGCCGCCCCTTGAAATATCGGCGCGAGATGAGACTCAGAGCGAGTGATAGGCCGGTGGCCCGTACGTCACCGGCTACGTCACGGCCTCGCGCGTGGCGGCAGCCGTTTGTCGCGCGGCTAACCGACAAAGTTGTTTGCGTGTTTTCTTGTTGAACTTGTTTGTCACATGGGCTTCAAAAGTCAAAAAACACCAAAAAACCTTAAATAATAACAGCGATAAGAATATTGTTTTTCGACTTTGTCCGCGATAGAATAATAATGCGAAGCCCATGTGACAACGAAGAAATTACTTTACATGTAATTAAATGCGATCTCAAACACACTCGTTTTCCATAAGATCACGGGTTAAATCGCTGCAAATTAAAATCCTCATAACTTTTGATCGCTTCAGTGAATCGACACAGGATTTTTTTATAAGTTTCTGAACATATGTAAGAACATTTTATACAATTTTGGTTAAATCCCTAATATTTCAAAAATAGGTACGAAACATCCTTAAACAAAACGACATCAGATTACATCAGATTTCTTTAGATAAATTGTATTAAACGATGCTACTACAACTTTGAATATTAATATCCATGTGTAATATTGAGTTTATTATTTCTCCATAACATATAGCAAGTTTAGTATAATAATATTAACAGCTAAATCTTTATATTAATCTCACAAATACTAACGTTATAAAAATCATTCGCTTTCTTGAAACAATAATACAATACATGAAAATTAAATTGCATACAATTAGTATACATATTATTATGTAGGATATGTATTATTATTTTATAATATATATATATATATATATATATATATATATATATATATATATATATAGACAATTTTCTTTTATATAGATTTTATTAATTTTATTTGTATATATTTTTTTATTATTATTAAAGGTAAATATAGCGAATAGGGCTATTCGCTATAGTTTTTCCAGCCCCAATGACCTTGACCTTGACATATGTTGTCAAGGACATAATTCTGAGTAACTTTTTCTTCTAATTTAATCGTCGCTCGTTGCTTATTAAAAAGTTATTAACAAAAAAAGTTTGAAATACACCAAAGTACATGCACGGACAGGAAACACGCGCGCGCGTGTGCCCTTGCACCCCCCCCGCCCCGCGCGTGTGTGTGTTTGTGTGCGCGTGTTTCCTGTCCATGCATGTACTTTGGTATATTTCAAACTTTTAAGTTTTACCTTTTCCTCTTCCCCCGGCCCATGCATTCGATTTACTACACATAAATAAATGAATCTGCTAAAAATACATTTTCAAGACATATATTTTCAACTTTCACGTGTACATACACATTGATGTTAGCAGGTCGCGGAAATATTGCTTTGTGTTTACATTTGAATACCTTCCCTCAATGTTTATATTATTTCATGTTCATTTTTTATTATTTTCTGTACTAGTGAATTCTTATGATGACACAGTCTTGTTTAATTCTTCCAAGCGTAAAGTTCTTACTTTTCAATATATTAGTACAAATAATAGTGCATTTCGTTAATAATACAATGCATTTGCACGAATTTCTTCATTTAACATATAATTATGATGCTCTAATACAGTATCTTATTAATAAACAAGTTATTCGTGATAATATTCAATGTCCAAAATGTAGAAATATTATAACTTATACAAATATATTTAAAAGCTTTATCATGCATTGCATTAATAAATATTATAAGACTATATCTGGACGAAAAAAACAACGGATAACATGCAACTTTAAAATAAGTATGTTGAATAACACTTGGTTTTCTAAAACTCATTTGGATATGGTAAAAATTTGTCGGTTTATTGGATATTTTTTAATAATTAAACCACCACGACAATCTCTTATATGTAATGAGTTGGAAATACATGATAAAGCTGTTGTTGATTGGACAAATTTTTGTAGAGAGGTATGTAAATTAATATTTGAATGAAATATTTGGGTATATGTTTATATTTGTTACTTATACATGCATTTTTATATTTTTACTTTTTTAATATTTAGTTATTATCGAACTGGTTAATAAAAGAACAACAACAAATTGGCGGAGAAGGGATTATTGTGGAAATAGATGAAGCCAAAATTGAGAAAAGAAAATTTAACAAAGGCCGTATGTTAAAAGGACAGTGGATATTTGGTGGCATAGAACGTGCCACAAACAAAGTTTTTATTGTACCTGTAGAAAACCGGAGTTCCAAAACGTTATTACCATTGATTCGTAAATATATTGCTCCTGGATCAATTATTTATAGTGATTGTTGGCGTGCTTATAATGATCTCAAAAATGAAAATTATACACATCAAACAGTAAACCATTCTGAAAATTTTGTGGATCCTAATACTAAAGTTCATACACAAAACATAGAGAGATTATGGAGAGAAATGCGTGCTAATCTTCCACGTTTCGGTACTCGAGAATATCATTATCAACATTATATTGCTGAATTTTTATTTAAAAGACTCTATACTTTTGATAAGCATATTGATGTTTTTTTTTAAATAATGAGCAGATTATATCCAATAAATAATTAATTCAACATACTTAAATTTTATTTTTGAACACCCTATATATGTAAAAACTTGTGTTTATTTCAGTTTATATGTGTAGTATACGTAGGACTATTTCTGTAAACTAACTTAAATATCCAGTTTTTCATTGTCAGACTATGTATAAATCTTGATTTTTACAAATTTTTGTTTGTTAATAACTTTTTAATAAGCAACGAGCGACGATTAAATTAGAAGAAAAAGTTACTCAGAATTATGTCCTTGATAACATAGGTCAAGGTCATTGGGGCTGGGTCCCCTATTCGCTATATTTACCTTATTAAAGTTATAATTCTGTAATTTTATGTGTGTAATATGTTATAAACTCACTTTATTTCTTAAAATGAGATTAATTTTATCAATGCATGATTTCGATCAATTATGATTTCATTAACAATAAACCTTAACAGTTCATTTGAATGTTTAAATTTTTGTATCGGGTACTAGTATGTGTTTATATTCATAAAGGATATTTATTATTATAATGTGGAGATTTCATAAACATTCTATTGAATTTTCTTTTACATATATTTACATATTTATTTACATTATTACCAACAATATATGAGAATATTACTTTATCAGATATTAAAATTTACTTACATTGTTCTAAAAACAATATAAATCTTTACTACCTCGTGGCCATGGTTTGTATGAAATGGATTCATCATTAATATAAAACCATTTTGATTTATTACTTTTATGGTCTCTCAACATATTTGTATAATGACCTTCATGTAAATCATTTCCATAATGAAATATTGCACTAACGACTTTATAAAAGTTTGTTCCAATAGATATTTTAGCAGTTGAAAGACCTTTAATGTTACATTTCTTTACAATTCTAGATATGCCTTTATCATTTGATGAAAATAATATTAATTGTATTACAATTATATCTTTAAAAGAACATATATCATATTTAATAAGCAATTGATTGTTTTCTTTACAGTTTTCACATATTCCGTCAACAGGTGTCCAATGAGAAAAATTGTGTTTTATTAAATATTTCATATCTACGCTCTGCTTTAGAAATGTTGGAATAGTAAGTGTAGCTATTAAATTTTTTTGCTTATTAACGTTTGTGTAATTGCATTTTTTGAAATGGATTGTTGTAGACAAGTTGTGTTCAATGATATCTTTAAGAATCGTAATATTTGCACAGAGCGTTGTTAAAAATTCTGCCGCATCTTGTTGAACGTTAAGTGAAAACGGATCACCAAGAAATTGTCTTATACTCATACAGTTCAATACATTTTTGTCACCAATGTAATCATTAATTAATAGCTTCATAACGTCTGTTCCATCATGCTTCAATAATAATTTTCTAATAACAGCATTGTGTATAATACATTGTAGAACGGCATTTGCATAACAGGAAACATTATCTGTGTTGGTGAAGCCTTTAATGGACGTTAATAAAATACTTTCAAGCTTTGTTGATTCTTCATAAATTTCCTATCTAGTAACAGGCACTGTCCATAATCGATCCTTAATTTTATTATATTGATTTTTTTGTATATTAATGCTTTCTATATCTTGACTATATAAGTTTCTTAAACGATTATATTCAACAATGGCTAATTCATTAGCTTTTATAGATCCTGGATCAAAATTTATCAAATGTGATCCTTCTAGGGACGTGACTCGTGATAATGCCATATATGTTTGACCATAACTGAAAATAAGATTTCCTGCATCAATGACAGCCGAATTCTAACTTAAGCCTTGATTTTTATGGATTGTTATCCCATAACTAAGTAATAACGGAAATTGTCTTCGAATAACATATGCTTTGTCCGTTACTTCAAATTTAACTTACACGTTCTATATTGAATTGTTTTCCATTTGATAAAGTAATTGTTAATGTATTTACATCCTGATTATCAATATTACGTGAACATTTTGTAATTGTATCGATAGTTCCATTAACGAGTCCTAATGTGACATCGATGTTCCTATGTAGCATAATTTTTGCTCCTATTTTAACAATTATCTCTCTCGGCAGTCCGCCAGTTTTTGTACTATCCTCATCATCTGTAGCGATAACTTTTAATACTTTTTTCTTTAAATATTGTCGACAATCAATAGTATCTTGCGCTAATAAGGAAATATTTTCAGAAGATATGCGTTCCAACATTGCGGTATTAAGAACATTACATAAATTACATGTTGGTAACGGGCACACCGTATCGCATGGCAATTTTGCAATATAATTACATAATTCTTCCAATCTACCATTACACGATGTAGATTTAAAGTTTATTTTTCTGGAATTCAGTGTCCAAATATCATTATCTGTTACAATTCCAAGCCAAATCCTAGAAAGTAAATCTCTGTAATTGGTATCGCTTTTTTGGCGCATATTAATCCTAAGTTCATCATAAGTAAACAGATCGCGTTCCACAAATTTGTAGCCCCTAATGATTCCAAATATTTTTCTGTTTTAGCTTTATTCATCTTAATAAAAGCGGGCTCTTCGTGTACTGATGGCAATTGTAACAAATCACCTAATAATAATACGTGCTTTTTACCGAACCATCCATCATCATCATCAACCGTGTTGAATATTTCTGTTAATCTAAGATGTATATACATGAAAGTGATATTTGATACCATTGATATTTCATCGATTATAAAAAGAATAGTATTCTTCAATTGGTCTCTTAATGTTTTTAAAACAATATCGGATAATTTTCTGTATTTAGGAGTATAACCATACTCCACCGGTAATTGGAAAAGTCTATGTATAGTAAGTGCGTCAATGTTAAAGGTAGCAATACCCGTGGGTGCAGCTATTACAACATCTTTATTTAAAAATTCTTTTACCCAACATTTAATAGTTTTTATGAGATAACTTTTATCTGTTCCACCATCGCCGCTTACATAATGTCTCAAGCATTTTGAATTAGAATTAATGGTATTTGTAATCGTATCGAATACTCTGTTTTGATCATCATTTAGACCAGAAATTAAATCATCGATATTTGTTTCATCTGTTTTATCTAAAACATTTCTAAATTCTTGCATAGTATTCCCTGCTTCGAAAGCAAGAAATTCTGTTTCATTGTTAGATTGCTTATTCTCCTCTTGTGATTTTACTATTTCATTTAAGTAATTTTCAATATTATCTTTAATGTCTTTTAAGTATTTTTGATCATTCGTAATTTTTTGATGATAAGATACTGCTTCTGGTAGTTGTGAACATATACTTATAAATGCTTCTGCATAAGTAGAGTATTCTGATTTTATTTCTGATAAATCTCTCCATGGTTTGAATAATAATAAAAGCGAATAATAATATTTTTCTGTTTGCATTTCAACATTATATTTATAATGATTCATCAGATATCCACACTGTCTTTTTTTAATGTAATATGGATATTTACTACCATCTTCCAAAATACAAAAATTGTTGGCAGGTTTTTTCTTTGTGATATCATACCATTCTGCAAAATTATAAAGACTTAACAACTCGAGTTCTTGCGGTCTGGCTGGATAGTAATAATCAATTAATGATTTGCAAAAAATGTCTGTTGAATCTGCGTCCACGATTCAACTTCTTTCCGCGATTTTACTCTTCGGCCTCTGATTTGATTAACATCCAGCCATCTAATTATTGTACATGGATCCGTTCCATATAACGATATACCGAGAAGTGTGTCGCATGCTTCTAAAGCACCATACTCTCTATTATTTAAATTACGCATTGCAAAGTTTCAAAGACGACTACACAATGATTCTGTAGAATTAATTGTTTCGAATGTATCATTCGCATAACTAGATTCGGATTTTGTAGTATATTTTGTACAGTACCAATTTAATAAAGTTGATTTTTCACCAATAAATTGTCCATGTTGCCATAAATATCCATGTTGCCTTCCCATACAGTTAGAATTATAGCATTGTAATCATTAATATTCTTTTCTTTTTCTTCTCGTGGAAGATCGTATAATCTGCTTTTCACTTTTAAAGTTTTTCTTCCTGCTATAGACGATACTAGATCTTTCAAAATTAGATTATTTGTGATCGGACGTGGAAATCCAAATCGGCAAACACGAGTGACACCCTTTTTACTTTTTTTACATCATAAGCAATAATTATTATGAACATGACGTTGATGAGTATTTACTCTTCGATATAATAAATTGAAGTATTTTTATCGGGTAATTTACTTGATATATATTTCAGAAGAAACTGAGAAATTTCTTCATTAGAAGATTCGCCGATTAAAAGAGCGTCTTTTATCCATACTAATAAATGAAAATGTTGAGTACCTCTACCTTGATACTCACGTCTCCAAAAGTAATGTGTTATTTCACCAATCGGATGATCACTCGAACATATGAAATCGAGCATAGCGTGAAATTTATTTTCCACATATCTAGATACGGACACGGGATCAGATGCAATAAGTTCATTTGCAGATTTCGTGGACATATTAGGATTTATTTCTTGAAGATATTCAATCATATGTGACATCTCTTAACATTTGATACAACGCTGTTGAACTCTCGTTTGTTCTTTTTTTATACATTGGATAGATAGTAAATTTTTCGTAATATGTGTCTGGATCTGTGTCAATAATGCAACATGTTGGACATCATCGTTCAATTGATATTCAATGTCGTTTAGTTTATCAGTTAATAGATCATCATGTGATTTTGGTAATTGAATTTGTGCGTATAACGGATTGTGTTCTTTGAACCATGTTAATACTTCATAAACTTTTTTAACATCTACTAAATTTTCCCATATTCTTTTAGGGTAAATATAGCGAATAGGGGACCCAGCCTCAATGACCTTGACCTTGATATATGTTGTCAAGGACATAATTCTGAGTAACTTTTTCTTCTAATTTAATCGTCGCTCGTTGCTTATTAAAAAGTTATTAACAAAAAAAGTTTGAAATGTGTCAAAGTACATGCATAGACAGGAAGCACGCGCGCGCACTCATACACACACACACGGGGGGGGCAAGGGGGGCCTTCGGCTCCCCTCCCGCACCCACCCCGCCGGTAGGCAGGATGGACCTCGCTTTATAATGTAGCATGTACTTTGTAAGTTGTAAAGCGAGGTTCACCCTGCCTACCGGCGGGGCGGGTGCGGGAGGGGGGCCGAAGGCCCCCCTTGCCCCCCCCGTGTGTGTGTGTATGAGTGCGCGCGCGTGCTTCCTGTCTATGCATGTACTTTGACACATTTCAAACTTTTTTTGTTAATAACTTTTTAATAAGCAACGAGCGACGATTAAATTAGAAGAAAAAGTTACTCAGAATTATGTCCTTGACAACATATGTCAAGGTCAAGGTCATTGGGGCTGGGTCCCCTATTCGCTATATTTACCTATTTTAGATTTAGTTGGCACACCATGGACTAAAATGTATAATTCATGTTCACAATTTATTACGTCTATTGGTTTACAAATTTTTTTTATCATTTCATCTATTAGCAATGGTAAATGAAACATCCTGCCTTTAACTTTCTTTTGAAGATGATTGTGGTAAATTTTTCTTTAATACTGTTCCCACTCTCTGTACAACTTGAAAAGCTTTTGCTCTTTGTATCAAAATTTTTTCATATTCGTTTAACGTTGTTATTACATCCGGTATCTTGTCAACGTGCAAATTATTCAAAATACATGTTGGTGGTAAAGTGCCGTTACGAAAATACATTTAACAATATCGGCAAATATATAATGTACTCTCTAAACCAATATGTAAGTAATTTATTAATTTCTTCCATTGTTCTCCTGATAAAGATTTTCTAAATTTTCCTACATCAACAACATTTCTTTTAAAACAAAGTTTTTCACACGATAAACATGCAAATTGTGGTGTATCTATAGACCATTTTGTCAATACAGCGAAAGCCTTCGAATACTTTGATAGTATTTCATCTTCATTTAAATTTATAATTGTGTTATAGCCCAAAACGGCTATAACAAAATTAGCATAATTATTAATTATTAAATATTATTTAATGTCTTCCGACTATAACACGAAGCCGAGGAAGACGTATAAAGTTACGAGCGCAATCGCTGACAAAGCAAGCCACGCGCGGAGGCCACGCGTTCGCGAGACTCGAAGAACGATACGCCGGAAATGCAAGCAAAGAATATACGTAGCTTGCATCCGGGGTTTTTCCACCCAAAATCGAGCGACACGACCACCTATGGTCCTGTCGCTAAGCGATCCCCTCCAAAAAACTAATCGAACAGGAGGTGATAAAACTACCCACCTCGAACGAGCGCCAGGCAGTCCTAATCATAAAATCACACGAAGCAGTGATAATCATATAACTATATAGTACAGTCGAACTTAACAAAAGCAACCACGAGACGGATTGTAATCGTTTTCATAATAGAGAACGTTCCAGCTGATCTCGCGACGGCAGCCGCGATATCAGGCACGTGAAGCAATTCTATACCGCGATAAGCCAAACAGTTGTAGAGCGAGAAAGAAAGGAAGAGTTAAAGCTGATATCTTCAAATAAAAAGATTTTATTCAAATACGACTACAAGTTTGGTACAAACGGAGAGAAGACCTTGAACGATCCCGAACTTCCCAGTTCTAATTTGGCCAACGATCCCCAAAAATCTCTGTACCTCCACGGAGGCACAACAAAATTGGGGGCAGCGGTGGGATGTGCCAAAGGATCGCCAGCCAACTCGCCGAATAAAGACCTGTAAAAAACTAAAAGAGTAAATAACAGGCACGTCAGCAAACAAGTTAAAGCCGACGGACACAAGCAGAAGCAACACATACGGACGACACAAGCAGTACGAGAATCACGGCCAAGCAGCTGAAACCCGAGTAGGATCGCCAGCGTCCAAGGACCAACGCCGACCTACGACATCTCTAAGGACGACGCATCGCCGCCGGGCAACGACGCCGTACGACGAGCATCAGGCCGCCAGCCTTATCAGCCGCCGAGCGAGAGATTGCAGCACAGCAACCTACTGACCCAGTGAGCGAACATGCAGCCGTCTTATTACTGTAAGTCCGTAATATATTTGTAATTGCGTGAATGTCGGAAGGTTCAAACGTACCGAAACCGATAGCGAACCGATCGTGGTTATTAAGCGAACCAGCGCGACAAGCGATTAGCTTAAGTCTAACACCGCGAAAAAATTTTGATAACGCGCGAAGAAATTTAGAAACTCAATACTCGAGCGAAAGCGAGCCCGAGTTACCGGAGAACGTCGTCAAGGAACGCGAATTTCCGTTCAATAGTTTCGACGAAAGCCTATTTCCGTTTGATACGACTGACCTCACTGACCACACTCAACGCGAGACTAGACGTACGAGACCGTATATTAGCAGAACTCCAAGTAGAGAATCTTTACGACGCGAATTTTCACTAACCTCCTACGAGAGCGATCTGTTTGACCCAGATGAAATTTACCGCCAACAAGAAAATAATATGGCCGAATCGCGAAATCCGCACGAACGTACCCCCGCAAATCTGCCGCGAGGCGCGATAGACGAAGAAATAGACAATATGCGACGATCCATCCGCCAGATGGACCAAAATATAGCGGAGGCCGACCGCACGCCGCCTCCCGAAAGAAACTGCGAAGAAAGAGGAGATTATACACAGATCATCCACATTTTAAATGAAATACGCGCGGATATTAATTCATTAAACATACGAGTAACGCGACTAGAAAGCGCGGACACACAATTACCCCGTCATACAGATACTCGCAGGGAAAACGATAACGATGCGTTTGAAACAACATATGCGAGCGAGACGCGATATCAGAAATCGACGAAGCGTCGCCCGGAATTATCTGCCGTTAAAGGAAGCAAGAATAATGATCCCCGAGTTCGACGGAACCTCGCGACATAAACTGCAAGAATTTTTAAACGCGTGTAAATACGCCGTTCAGAACATAAATCCCGCGGACGAAGAATCGTTAATTCAAGCAATCTTATTTACAAAATTAAAAGGGAAAGCGATGCAGGATTTTGAGACGCGAGATATACAAACGTTCGACGAATTAAAACATCAACTTGAAACTTGTTACCAATCTAAACAAAGTACTACGCACTTACAAATCGAGTTCAATTCATTAAGACAAAAATCAATTGAAACCGCGCATGCTTTCGGACAACGCGTTGAGTTACTAGCAATAAAATTGTACGATGCTATGATTGAAGGAGAAGAGGACTTCTCACTATCAAAACGCACGATTCAACACACGATTAAAAAACAGGCGTTAATAAATTTTCAAATTGGATTACGCGACGAATTAAAGGTACTCGTACGCGCGCAACGATATACGACGCTCCAAGAAGCGATAACGGGCGCGAGCGCTGAAGAAAAACTTATCGGACCAACGGCAAGAATAAGCAACTTCCCGAATAAAAATAAATTCGAATCAAGCAATTCGCGACAGATTCGAAATTCGACTCCGCAATGTTTTAAATGTGGAAAAAACGGACATTACGGACGCGATTGTCGAAGTAATCGATACGCGCTTCCTAAACCGGAAAAATCCTCGCGGATAAATGCAATAAATAAATATTGCAAACATTGTAAAAAATCCGGATACACCCGCGACGAATGCTGGAGTTTGAACGGTAACCAGAAAAAAACGCGAAGAAAATACACACGACCGAAAGAATCCGCGACAACAAAAGCGACATTCCGAGTCCGACGGTAACAGTAGCGAAGATGATAAAAGCGAATCTAAAAAGACACAACCGCGACCTGCGTCCGAATATCACGTTACGCATATTAAAGATACGCCGAGCACAAAGAAGAAGACGGATTTATTGTTAATAACACTACCCATGCGACAAGCAAAGGATGAAAAATTACGGATGTTGTGCGATTCCGGATCAACCATCTCGTTAATAAAATTAAAACAATTAAAGGGCGATACCCTCATATATGAGGATAAAATCGCGCTCACAGGCATAACCGGGCATAAGGTACACACCATCGGAAAAATGTACGCTACAATTAAAGTAGATGGACATAAAATACAACATGCATTTTACGTTGTAAGAGACGACATTCCGATCGAATATGAAGGAATTCTAGGGATTGATTTCCTCCGACAACACTCAGTATCCTGCGACTACAAACAAAATCAACTAAAAATAGGAGACGCCGTGCTCAAGTTCCATTCATTTAATAAAATCATTCTAAAACCGCGCAGCGAAACCATCGTAAAAGCGGCAACGAATCAAAATCGGATAGGAGTAGTACGAGCAGAAGAAACAGCCCCAGGAGTCTATATCGGAAATTGTCTAGTAGAACCTAAAGATCACGCATGCCCCGTTGGGAGCGGTGCACTTGGACACAGTACAATTGGACACGGTACAAATGGACACGTTGCAAATGGACACAAAACTTTGCACACGGCTCAATTGGACACAGTGCATTTGGACACAATAATTTTGGACACAGAAGAAAATTAATTTGGACACCGTTCAGTAGCACACCGGTCAGTTGCACACCGTTCAGTCGCACACATAAAAATGCACACCGTTTAGTTGGACACATAAAAATGCACACCGTTCAGTTGCACACCGCTCAGTTGCACACCGTTCAGTTGCACACCGTTCAGTTGCACACCGCTCAATTGCACACCGGTCAGTTGCACACCGGTCAGTTGCACACCGCTCAGTTGCACACCGCTCAGTTGCACACCGCTCAGTTGCACACCGCTCAGTTGCACACCGTTCAGTTGCACACCGTTCAGTTGCACACCGTTAATTTGCCCACCGTAGTTGTAAAGCGAGGTCCACCCTGCTTACCGGCGGGGTGGGTGCGGGAGGGGGGCCGAAGGCCCCCCTTGCACCCCCCGTGAGTGTGTGTATGTGTGCAACTGAGCGGTGTGCTACTGAACGGTGTCCAAATTAATTTTCTTCTGTGTCCAAAATTATTGTGTCCAATTGAGCCGTGTGCAAAGTTTCGTGTCCATTTGCAACGTGTCCATTTGCACCGTGTCCAATTGTACTGTGTCCAAGTGAAGGCCACTCGCCCCGTTAGTGTAATGAATACGACCGATACAGAAGTCGAGATACAAACGCCACATGTTGTTATCGAAGATGTAGAATACGACCGAGAATCCGAAGTACACACTATACAAACGAGAACAAATTTTAAACCTACTTCCTCACGATACTCGCAAATTTGACAACTACTACGAACACAGCATTTAAATTCAGAAGAAAAACAGGCACTCTTACGGATATGCGAAGAATATTACGATACATTTCAGTTGGACGGAGAACCACTGACGTGCACCGCGACGGTAGAGCACGAGATAAACACGCGCGCCGATACTCACCGGTAAACACGAGACCGTATCGCCTTCCGGAAAGGCATAAAACGGAAGTAAATAAACAAGTGCAAGAAATGTTAAAAAACGGCATAATCCGAACAAGCGCGAGTCAATGAAACGCACCCCTATTAGTGGTACCGAAAAAAGCCGATGCATCTGGAAAACCAAAGCTCCGAATAGTAGTCGATTTTCGGAAGCTAAATGATCTGACGATAGGCGACTCATTTCCACTGCCCAACATCACCGATATATTGGACCAGTTAGGAAACGCCAAATATTTTACTACCTTAGATTTGGCATCAGGATATCACCAGATACCGATGACCATACGAGATAAAAATAAAACAGCATTTTCAACGCCCTACGGACACTACGAGTTTAATAGAATGCCGTTTGGACTAAAGAATGCACCAGCAACATTCCAGCGATTGATGAATTCAGTTCTGACAAGAATGCAAGGACTAAAATGTTTAGTTTATCTGGATGACATCGTTATATATGGATCAAGCCTAGAAGACCACAACAAACGACTCAAGGAAGTACTACAGAGACTTCGAGAAAATAATTTAAAATTGCAGCCGGATAAATGCGAATTTTTACGCAAGGAAGTGATTTATATAGGTCACATTATTTCGGAAGATGGGATATCTCCGGATCCGTCAAAATTAACAGCAATAAAAGAATTTCCGACGCCATAGAAAGCGAAGGATATACAATCTTTCATAGGACTAGCCGGATATTACAGAAAATTCATAGAAGACTTCTCAAGAATAGCCAAGCCACTGACTAAATTAACGAAGAAAACAGAAAAATTCGAGTGGACAATGGAACAGCAAAATGCTTTTGAAATATTAAAAGAAAAATTAATGACGACGCCAGTGCTAAAATATCCAGACTTTACTCAAGAATTTATAGTGACCACCGATACCTCCGACTATGCAATCGGAGCAGTATTGTTACAAGGAAAAGTAGGCAATGACCGGCCAATTGCTTACGCCAGCAGAGTTTTATCGCGAGCAGAGCAGAATTATAATACAACAGAGAAAGAATTATTAGCAATTGTATGGGCTGTAAAACATTTTAGGCCATACGTATACGGTACGAAATTCAAAATCGTAACCGTATACGTATGATAGATCAAAAACCATTAATCTGGTTATTTAATGTAAACGATCCCGGATCAAGATTGATCCGATGGAGATTAAAGCTCGAAGAGTATGATTATGAAATCATCCATAAAGCCGGACGAGCGAATGCGAACGCCGATGCACTGAGCCGCAATGTAAAAAGAGACACCCATGAAACAGAAGAGGAGCGAGAAGTCCTCGCAATAGAAGAAGAAACGAACTCCGACGAAGAGAAAAAATATACGGAGGAAGAGAAGAAACAGATATTATACGAATATCACGATGCACCCACAGGAGGACATCAAGGAATCGAGCGAACAATAAAAAGAATCCGCCTGAATCATAATTGGCACGGATTAACAAAAGACGTCGAAAAATACATATCAAAATGCGAATTTTGCCAAAAAAAATAAATTATCGCGAAAAAATAAAGTACCGTTAATAATCACGGATACACCGACAAAACCTTTCGAAAAATGCGCGTTAGATATCGTAGGACCGTTAACAATAACGACCAACGGAAATAAATATCTATTAACATTTCAAGACAATTTAACGAAATTCAGTAAAGCGATACCGATTCCAAATCAAGAAGCGAACACGGTCAGTAAAGAATTCGTTACAAAAATCGTTCTCGAACATGGAATTCCGGAAAAAATTTTAACGGATCAAGGCACAAATTTCTTAAGCGAAATATTTAAAAATACATGCAAATTATTAAAAATAAATAAAATACAAACAACTGCCTATCATCCGGAAAGTAATGGCGCGTTAGAACGATCGCATCGAACATTAGCCGAATATTTAAGACATTATATAAATGACGACCAGACAGACTGGGACGAATGGATATCCTTTGCAATGTTCACGTATAATACGACGCCACACACAGCTACGGGATATACACCCTTTGAACTAGTCTACGGACACCAAGCCGATCTACCTACGGCACTGACGAGACCGCCTAAACCGACATATAATTACGACGATTACGCGCAAGAATTAAAAGAAAGACTACGGGCAACAAATCAGCTCGCAAAAGAGCATGTTAAAGAAGAAAAAATTAAAGCTAAACAACAGTACGATAAAAATACTAGAGAAATAAAATTTAAAGTCTGTGACAAAGTATTAGTGTACGACGAGACACTCCGACGCGGACGATCTAAAAAACTCGAATCTTTATGGATCGGACCGTACACGTTAATTGAAAAGAATTCAGACGTAAATTACACGATAAAAAAGGGGAGAAAAGCAATCCACATGCACACAAATAAGCTGAAGCAATTTATCGAAAATTAAAATAAACTTACCTTATTCACAATATTATTAATTACCTTAGACACAATGAGACTACAGAATCACTATCATCGAGACGCTTGCAATAATCTTGATATTATAGCGAAACGAGAAGCAAAATATCTAAAAAACGTAATGACACAAATTCAAACAATATATAAACCACCGACTAACAGACGCAGAGGACTGATAGACGGAATAGGCTCGATAGCGAAAACATTGTTCGGAACAATGGACGCGAACGATGAAAAGCATATTAACGAACAATTAAATTTATTAGGAAATAAACAACAAACGCTACAACACGTGGTTCGAACTCAAATAAAAGTAATAAATAATACTATAGCGCATATTGAAAAATTAGAAAATATAATAGATCGAAATAAGAAACTTTTACAAAAACGGGTAACGGTATATACTGAACGCGCCGAAATAAATGAACATTTTATAATAATCACCGCGGTTATAACAGAGTTAATACGCGACGCGGAAAATACAATCGAATATTTAACATATATACGCAAAGGAGCAATGCATCCGAAATTAATGCCGATAGAAACGATTATTACACATTTAAAAGAAGCAACGCAACAATTACAACAAGGAATGTATTTCCCGTTTAAAGTTCACGCGGAAGATTGGCTAGCGATAGAAGAACATACTAAAATAAGCGCGTTCTACGATAAAAGAAATGTTTACACCATATTGCGATTCTCATTAATTACACAACCGAGTTACGATATTATAAATGTAATTACATTTCCCATACCGATGAATAATAACATATTTACCGTAACCGAAATAAATAATAAAATAATTGCAATAGATAAGGAAAAATTAACTTATCTTAGAATAACGGAAAGCGATTTAAAAAATTGTATAGAAATAAATTCCAAATATACATGTGAAAATACGATACCGATATATCGCATGAATCAAAACGCACCGTGCGAAATACTAATGTATACACTATCACGACAACACAATTGTAACACACAATTGATAAGCTCGAAAAATGCGATCTGGACAACATTACGACAACCGCACACTTGGTTATATGCGACCGCGACCGACCAACAGATAACGATACAATGCGATAATCGACACGAACACAAAAGAATAATTAAAAATACAGGAAAAATTACATTAAAAGGAAAATGTAAATTAACAACAACAGATATGACGTTACAGTCAATAAAAACAGTATACGAAACAAATATAGAAACCTATTTACCAGAAATAAATATCACGTTTCTACAGACATACAAGATGCATGATAACGACACACTAGAAAACGTAACGCTACACCGAACAGAATTAATAAAATTAAAAAATAAACTAGAAGAATTAAATAATAATCTACAAGACAACGAACAGAACTTCTTTGTTCAAAAACAATTTGTTTATCCAATGGCTACAAGCGGAATCATAACAATAATTATAATAGCCATTGTAACATATATAATTATAAAAAATAAAAAGAGGAAAATAAAAAGACCATCAGTCAGGATATACGGTGAAGAACCACGTATATCCTATGGACTCCCAAGACTCATACTAAAGCGTAGTCTAAGTACGTGATTTTAGATAGTAAGAAACGATTATATCAAATATTATATACGGGAAAAAATAATGTATTCGTTAGAATAAGGAAGGGTATAACTAAAGAAAAACGTTGTACCCCCGTTTTTCTTTTTTCAACGGGGGAGGGATGTTATAGCCCAAAACGGCTATAACCAAATTAGCATAATTATTAATTATTAAATATTATTTAACGTCTTCCGACTATAACTCGAAGCCGAGGAAGACGTATAAAGTTACGAGCGCAATCGCTGACAAAGCAAGCCACGCGCGGAGGCCACGCGTTCGCGAGACTCGAAGAACGATACGCCGGAAATGCAAGCAAAGAATATACGTAGCTTGCATCCGGGGTTTTTCCACCCAAAATCGAGCGACACGACCACCTATGGTCCTGTTGCTAAGCGATCCCCTCCAAAAAACTAATCGAACAGGAGGTGATAAAACTACCCACCTCGAACGAGCGCCAGGCAGTCCTAATCATAAAATCACACGAAGCAGTGATAATCATACAACTATATAGTACAGTCGAACTTAACAAAAGCAACCACGAAACGGACAATTGTAATCGTTTTCATAATAGAGAACGTTCCAGCTAATCTCGCGACGGCAGCCGCGATATCAGGCACGTGAAGCAACTCTATACCGCGATAAGCCAAACAGTTGTAGAGCGAGAAAGAAAGGAAGAGTTAAAGATATCTTCAAATAAAAAGATTTTATTCAAATACGACTACAAGTTTGGTACAAACGGAGAGAAGACCCTGAACGATCCCGAACTTCCCAGTTCTAATTTGGCCAACGATCCCCAAAAATCTCTGTACCTCCACAGAGGCACAACAATTGTCTCGTTATTGACATAGGTAGATATACATTTCCTGCATATAGTATCAACAATTTCCTCCAAAACTTGCACATCGCCAAAACGTACAGCTTTATCCTGTTAGAAATAAGTATTTATTTAAACTGTATTGAGGAACTATTAAAATAACGATGTTTGAATTATACCGCGCTGAAGCATAAGATATAGACATTTACGCAATTCTCGTGCGACACTTGCGGTGAAATTATTGTACTACGTTTTTCGTTTTTCCGGTCTTTTCGACTTCCACTCTACTTACCTTACTTTTACGTTGAACCGGCAAGCTAACCGCATGTGTGTACGCGTTATCCGAATAAAAGCCTTTATAATCAAGAACACTGTTGTAAAATTCCACAATCCTTAACATATCCAATTTTAATAGTTCGTTATAATAATGTGTCAAACGATAAGTAAGTCTTTGTATATATCTCACTCTTGGATAATGTGGTAAAAAATGCAAAGCCAACAATTTAGATTTGCATAATTTGGGATCAATGTAACATGCTTGCGAATGACTAAGTTTCTTTGACTGTTGATATGAACATGTCCCTTTTGATTTAACAAATGTCAAAATATTTCTTACTTTTAAACACTTGGATACTGTTGTTAGAAATTGTTTAAATCATTCAATTATAATAGCATCATTTATTCTGCTTAGATATCCACATTTTCAAGATATTATTTTTCTTCGTTTATTTTTCGTCGTTATTGGTAAAACATTAATTACTTGCCCATTTTTATTAATCATTAATGCTTCCTTAAATTCAACGTACTTGCAACTACTTTCAAAAAAATATGATTCTGTTGAAGCAATATGTTTACTTAAACCACATAAAACTTGATTATAATTATTGGAAATAATGTCATCCTTACATGTATTAGCACGACTTAAACATACTTCTGCTTTTTCTCTTAATAAGTTATATCTTAATATCTAATGTCTTTCTTAAGATGATTATGTATTTGTCCCTAACGTGTATACACCATTTAATTATTCGTTCTGCTCGTATTCTTTTTTCTTCTATTCGTGATCCTTCAATATTTTTTAAAAGAATTTTAACATATATCTCCATCGATTGCAAAAATCAAATTTTATCTATAATAATAAATTGCATGTGTTGGCTTCCCGTTTTGTTGCACGTTTTATAACTTCATTTTCTTCAACTTTATCACATATTATTTGTTTTCCGATCCGTAACTGATGTTGATTTCCAGTTTCATTTTTTTTTCTATGCGTTTTCGACGTGTATCTACTCTTTTATGTTCCACTACGCTTAAAAGTGGAATATTTTTGGAATGTCACAAGTACAATCTTGTGGAAAATGTTCAATTATATTAGTTTCAAAAATTCTAAGCAAATGATTTCTCATCAAAGAATGTTCATACTTTATAATGTCTGGTTCTAAACCAAATAACAATGATACGGCAAACGCAATAGCAAACACTCCACAATCATTTCCATTTGATTGTTGTTGCACTTTAGGAAATTTAATATTATTATTATTAAAAGTAAAAAATGGAAACAATTTTTTTAAATATATTTTATGGTGGGTATGTAGTTTTCCATAATTTAATGAATCATATATATATATATTACTTTGCTGTCGTAATAGCTACATACCCAGTGACCATCATACGTTGATGTACTGCTATGCAAGATTTGTATATGATCTTGCATATCTGAAATAGGCTCTATTGTTTCGGGACATTGAATTCTCCATGTATCACGAGGACAGAAAAAGGAGCAATTTTTTAGTAATGTTTGAAATGCGTCCATATGGGTATCTTCCAACCATGCATTTTGCTTTATAATATTTATGTCGTATTTTGATAATTTTATTATATTTTTTATTGCCATTTTTGCTTTTGTTATCTCTTATCCTTTTTCAATTCAATTTGATTTATTTGATTATTTATATTATTAACTTTTTTAACAAAATAATAATAAAAAGATATGAAAGTAAGGCTCTTAGACGATTAAAAATCAAAAATCCAAGTAAAATGGCAAAAGAGCCACGCGCAGTTTTTTGGGCGCAAAAATATATAAATTAAATCAAAAATTGAATTAAAAAATTAGAGAATTTCTTTAATTACATGATTCGCGAAAGGCGGACGTTTCGGCCCTTTTTTTGGCCATCATCAGCGCAAACAATAATAAAATCAACATTAAAAACGGTATACAAAAAGAGTCTTAAACAATTAAAGCGCAAAGTTACATGATAACCGACGGTAGAAGGCGTAATCCCTCATGTCGCTCCAAAAGGCAAAAACCATTCTCCATGCAGTCCATGTTCTTTCGGGGCAGAAACCTCGATTCTTTAAGCATGAATCCACGAACATGGTGATACGTTAATAATTGTGTCTGTAATATGAGCGGAATGGTTTGTGTCAAAAAACGAAAAGAGAGAGAGGTCCGTGTCGGAAATTACAGTAGTAAGACTTACATAAAAGAGACGCAACGCACAAGTCGACAGTACAAATCTTTCAGCAACGCAAAATCTTAACCAAACTCACTAACTAACCACAGAGTAATGAGAAGTATTGTTCGGCGAAAAAGGTGAGATGATAAAAACAAATATTATCAGTAACGGTAAACAACGATACAAAAAAATTAAAGATTGTCAAAACAGTGAAATGAAAAACAATATCAGCATTGTCTATAGTATAAAATCAAAGTAATAAATAAATAAATATATATGAAACAGTCGAGACACACTATCCAAAAAATAAAATAAAAACAAATTTTGTCGTTGTAAAAAAGATGTTTGTCAAATGAGTTATATTAAATAGATAAATAAATAAATAACATTTAAAAGATTGTCAAGTACAGTAAAATAATTATAAAATAAACATAAAAATTACTATGAAATATACGATAATAAAAAACAATGACCGCTGGCATTATCTGTAGTATAAAAAGTAATAAATAAATAAATATATATAAAACAGTCCAGACACACTATCCAAAAATAAATAAAATAAAAACAAATTTTGTCGTTGTAAAAAAAGATGTTTGTCAAATGAGTTATATTAAATAGATAGATAAATAAATAACATTTAAAAGATTGTCAAGTACAGAACAATAATTATAAAATAAACATAAAAATTAACTATGAAATATACGATAATAAAAAACAATGACCACTGTCAAATATGGTAAAACGCGATAAATGCAAATAAAATGTAAAGTGTGAAAAGGAGAACTACAGAAAATTAAATTTTTGAGAGCTTGTCTAAAACTGTTAAATATGCCTCTGGGAGACATTCGGTGTCTGTTTGTAGATTTAAACTATCTTTTTGTCGCTTAATGTGTAATACTTCGGAGATCAATCGCTTATGTAAATGTGGTTCATTATCAAGTATTTCTATTTTGTCCCACTTAAAGTCATGATTAAGAGAAATTCTGTGATCGGTTATAACAGAGTGATTTGTCGTATTTCTACGAATATGATTTTTGTGTTCCGCTATCCTCGTGTGTAATTGTCTCTTAGTCTGTCCCACATATGACGCATCGCAATTATCACAATTAATTTTGTAAACAACATTGCTGCGGGTCGATTGTGGGCAGGAGTCTTTATGCACCTTAATAAACTTATTCATTTTGTTAAGACTACGATATGAGAGTTTCACATTAAGGTCTTTAGTTATGTTTTTAAATTGTTCGGATATTGAAGGAACGTAAGGTATCGTAAAGTAAGAAACTCTCTCAGAATCTTCTGTACGTTTATCGCTGTCAAAATTAGAATCGTTATGCACAAGAGTTTTCAGGCGTTCATGAACGACATCGAAAATGGACCTGAGGGGATAGCCATTATCCATCAAAATCCTAATGATTAATTCAAAATTTTTTCGATGAAACAACGGGTGAGACAACCGAAACACTCTGTCATCTTTCACTCTGTGAAAAAAACTGCGCGTGGCTCTTTTGCCATTTTACTTGGATTTTTGATTTTTAAAATAATAATAATATGTAAATATAGCACTTACTTGATTTTATCTCTGCTGTATTAATTGTCTGTTGCCAACCTAACTCCTTTCTAAATGAAAAATAAAAAATATTAGATAAAAATTTTACAATTTTGAACATATTTTATGAAAAATTTTGCATTTTATTTATATATATATATATATACATTTTTTTGTAAAATGTAAAATTTTTTATATAATGCATTTCTTTTATGACTCAACACTATACTTTAATATACAGGATGTCCCACCAAAAGTGGCCACCCCCTTTTATCTTTTAAACTAAAAGAGATAGACCGTAACAAATATATATCAAATTAAATGGTTCAAACTGAACTCTATTGTGAGCATAATGGTTGCTTTCAAAATCTATTTGTGTTAACGAACAGAAAGGTATGCATAACTTTTTTATAATAATATATATATATATATATATATATGTGGATATTTAGATATGATAAAAGTTGTAGCGCTGTTTGAAACGAATACAACAATGTATGGTATAATGTAAATATTTTACATATTATACGATTTGAAAAATCGCAGGCGACGTCTACCTTTTCACTTTCTGCCCTGTGTTATGGCCAACTTCTGACTCGTCTATTAGAGATGTCATGTTGTCATTTGATCATAATACTCAATGTCGAAATATTCACATTATTATAAAAAAATTATGCATACCTCTCCGTTCGTTAACACAGATAGCTTTTGGAAGCAACCATTATGCTCACAATAGAGTTCAGTTTGAACCATTTAATTTGATATATATTTGTTATGATATTTATTTCTATCTCTTTTAGTTTAAAAGATAAAAGTGGTTGGCCATTTTTGGTGGAACACCCTGTATATTTTTATATATAAAATAACAAGAGAAATGTGCTTTAATAATTATCTTTATATTTAACTATTATTATTAATAATAATAATCTTATCAAAAACGTTTCATTATCAAGATGAATAAAATTATATTTTAATTAATCAACAGTCATGATATGTGATTATTTAGAGACAAAGCACGCGTGTCAAATATGCCCGATGAATTTGTGTCAAGGCATTCCTCTATTCCCGATTGTATAATTACTAAAACTTTAAAGATTATTGTAAATATAATAAACTAAAAAAACCTTACAAAGGTAAAAAAAAATACGCCAAGTATATAAAAAAATTTCAACTTGTACGCAAAAAAAGTTTAAAAATAAAAACTAAATGAAATCAATAGTTAACTAGCCAAGTATTTAGAAGCAATTCAGTTTATAAAGATTTGTAATTTGAAATAGTATTTGTCAGAAAATCAATCTTGTATTCATAGAAATGTTATAGACAGATTCACTCACAGATTTACAGGTTTCTATTAAATTAAAACGCATTTGATATTTATTAACAGAAACCTGATTTTCAAAAAAAGTTCAACAATTTTGAATATTGTATATCACAAATTACACTATTATAGAGTTTATTAAGGGTGTTATATACTATAATATCAAATCATATTGTTGATGTTAAGTGCGATTAAAATTCCTTTGATTTCCAAAGTATATTTTACAGGATGTATAATTCGAAAGAAAATTTTTCATAAACTCTAAGTCGCATAAAACAAACTTACACCATAGCAAAGCAAAGTATATTCGCACCAATACATATCTTTTCTGTAGGTACAGCTTTAATTTTTAAATCTGTTGCTTTAATAATTTTTGTATCACTAATTTTAAATAACGATAACTGTAAGATAATAATACTTCCTGTTATTATTATATCAGTCTTTTCAAGTACAGAGATAGCATTACAATTGATACATGTTTTTTTCAACATTATTCCAATGTGAAAAATTATATTGTATTAATTCTTGTAAAGTATATGACTTTTTTTAAATTTTCGGGTAATTGGAGCAATAATATATAATTTGTATAAATTTTTGTGTTTGTATAGTTGCATACCTTACATCGTAAAGTTATGTTTAATTGGTGCTCGATTACACTCCTTATATTATCTACGTTATTAATAAGATGTACAATAAACCCACTAACATCTCGTTGAATCTTTTCAGGATATTGATCTCCTGCCAATTGGCGTATTGCCATTATATTAATAGTTTCATTGTTTGACATGTAACAATTAATAAATTTTCTTATAATATTCCTATGCTCAAGACGAAGCAACAATTTTCTGAGAATAAAAGAATGAAGTATACATTGAATTGAAACATTAGCATAGCAAGATATATTATCAACATTTGGAAATCCTCTTATATGCCATAAAGTAGAATCATTATTATCCTTATCATTAACTTGACATTCTAAGATATTTTTTGATGATATTGCCCAAATTGTATCACGAATCTTGTGAACACGTTGTTTTAAAATATTAATATGTATAAGATCTGACCTGTATCGTGTTCGCAATCTATTATATTCTATTATAGCAAACTCATTTGCTTTTACAGAAGAGGGATCAAAATTTATAAGGTGCAATCCACTTAGGGTAGTCACTCGTGAAAGAGCGACATATACTTGTCCACAACTGAATATAGAATTTCCAGCTTCCACAACAGCATGTTTTAAACTCAGGCCTTGACTTTTATGAATAGTCATACCATAACTTAGACATATAGGAAATTGTTTTCTTATAACAAATGCTCTATCCATTACTTCAAACTTGACATTTAAACGTTCTATAATATGTTCTATTCCTGATGACACTATTATCTTAATCTTTTCTATTTCATTATCAATTGCGCTACGTATAATTGATGTAATTGTACCAATCGTACCATTTACAAGACCTAAACTAACATCGACATTTCTTCTAATCATTACACGAGCTCCTAATTTGACAGTTATGATTCTTGCTAATCCAGCTGTTCGAGAACTATCTTCATCATCTTTATTTAATATCTTCATAACTTTTTTCTTTAAATATGATGCACATTCTACCAGATCTTGAGCAACGAGTTCTATCTTATCCGAAGAAACACGATTTAACATTGCAGTATTCAAAATATCACATAATGCACAAGTTGGAAGTAAACAAACAGTATCCATTGGTAAATTTTGTAAATAATTACATAATTCTTGTAATCGGGCGTCACAATTCGTTTCTCTAAAATCGATTTTCCTCGTTTCTAAAATAGTTACGTCCGAATCTGTAACTGTTCCAATTCGAATTCTCGTTAATATATCTCGATAAGAGTTATCACCTTGTTGTCGCACATTAATTTGTAATTCATCATAACTAAATAAAGACCATAAATTTACAGAACCCATTGCACCAATATATTTCTCAATTTTTAATTTTGATAATTCAATAAAAGGCGGATCTTCATGCACAGGTGGAAGTTGTAATAAATCTCCAAAAAGAAGTATGTTTTTTGCCGAACCATCCATTATCGCAATCCATGGTATTAAATATTTCTGTTAATCGCAGATGTATGTACATTAAAGTAATATTTGAAATCATTGAAACTTCATCGATAATTATTAAAACAACATTCTTAAATTCCTCCCGTATAATTTTAAGGACTACATCAGAAAGTTGTTTATATTTAGCAGTACGGCCGTGTTCTACCGGTAATTGAAATAATCTATGAATAGTAAGTCCATCAATATTAAAAGCTGCTATACCGGTTGGTGCAGTTACCGCTGTGTCTTTTTCAATATATTTTTTAATCCAACATCTAATAGTTTTTATCAAAAAACTCTTTCCAGTACCACCTTCACCGCTTACATAAAGTATAAGAACTTCACTATTATCATCAGATATACCACAGTAATTCTATCAAAGATTCGTTTTTGATCAATATTTAATTGCGTCACCATTTCATCGACATTAACTTCAAATTTATTGCCAACATCTTTAAAGTCCCTCATAGCTCCTTCAACTTCGACAGGAACACATTCTAATGCACCATTTTCAAGACAGTCATTTTCATCTTCATTTTTTGTAATTTCTGATATTTTTTTTCAATTAATTCTTTAATATTATCCATATCTTGCTGAATGTCGGTTATTTTTTCATGATACTGAAGAGCATCTTTCAATTTATATTGTATTAAAGAAAATGCTTCTGCATAATTATCACATTCATTCTTTAATTCACTAATATCTCTCCAAGATTGAAATAATAACAATAATGAAAAATAGTAACGCTCTGGTTGAGTATGGACATTATATTTGTAATGATTGATAAGATATCCACGTTTACGTTTCTTTAAATATAAAGATTCACCAAGTAATACTTTATTGTCTTAGAAATTGGTTTAGTTTTCGTAATATCATACCATTTTGCATAATCATACAAATTAGTAGATTCTAGTTCTTTAGGTCTGCTTGGATAATATGTATCAATTAGAGAAGGACAAAAAATATCCATAGATTCAGAATTTAGCATTTCAATCTCTTTGCGAGATTTAAGTTTTCTACTTCTAATCATATTTACATCTAACCATCTTATAGTCGTTTCTTTGTCAGTACCATATAATGGTATTCCTAATAAAGTGTCAGCAGCTTCGAGAGCTCCACATTCTCTATGATTCAACATACGCATTCCAATATTCCAAAGACAACTTCTCAACGATTTTGTTGAATTTATCTTTTCAAATGTATCTTCTGCGTTATTACTCTTTTCTGCTTTGGAAATATATTTCGTAGTGTACCAAGTTAATAACGTAGATTTTTCATCTACAAATTGAATATCCATGTTTCCTTCCCAAGCAGTAAGAATAGCTGGATTATAATCATTAATATTGACTTCCTCTTTAGATCGTGGCAAATCGTAGAGTCTGCTTTCTGTTTTCAATTTTCTTCTATCCGCTATTGAAACAGCAACGTCTTTAATTTTCAAAGTATCTGTTACGGATCGTGAAAAGCCAAACCTGCATACTTTAGAAAAACCTACTTTAGTTTTTTTGGTGCGCAAGCAGTAATTATTATGTTTATGTCGTTGATGTGTATTTACACGTCGATATAATTCAGGTGATAACTGTTTATTTGGAATTCTACAAGTGACATATTTTAAAATAAAAGATGCAATATCTTCATTAGAAGATGTACCTATTATCGGAGCATCTTTTATCCAAATTAACAAATGAAAATGTTGCATACCTCTACCTTGATATTCACGACGCCAAAAGTAATGAGTGACCTCTCCGATTGGATTATCAGGTGAACAAATAAAATCAAGCATAGCTTTAAATTTATTATCCATGAATCTCGAAGTTGATACAGGATCGAGAGCAATAAGTTCGTTTGCAGATTTTTGATTGGCAATTGGTTCATTTATTTCTCCAAGATATTCTATCAAATCGGTCCATAACCACTCACATGGACTGATGGTAAGAAACCAAGTAGCAGGTCCATAATTACATATCATACAATGCAAATTACTTCTAGGTATTCTCCAATATTGTTCTGTATTTCGTAACTTTGAAAATATAGTATTTAAGTTAGATTCAAGCTGCTGGTTAGATAATTGCTCCAAATAAGTAGCAGCTGTATATCTTTCACGAGGATTGGTAACATTCATTTTATGAAATATTCCACTATTTAATTGTCGCATATTGTTATCATGTAATAAATAGAAAAGATATTGTATATTTAACCGAAATTGTGAGTGTTGCGACATAAGTCTCATTTTAATATATTCAAAATCAGTTATCCGGACACTTCTATCTTCATGTTGTCCATTCGCACCATATGGATATAAATCAGGAAAACATTTTATATCCAAATCTTTATTACGATTATCCAATGGAATATCTTGAACTTTTATCATATGATAAAGTGTAGTTGCAGATTCATTTATTCTTTTTTCATACATTGGATATATAGTAAATTGTTCATAATATTGATCTGTTTGCGACATTTGAGTCAATAATGCCTTACATTCTTCCTTAGAAGTATTATTTTTTTCATTTTCTTCATTATCTTCCCCCAAAGTTTTGTCATGAAGTTCCAAATCATGTTCCTGAAACTCAACATCTCGTAATTTGGATTGCAACAAATTTTCAGGAGATGTCGGTAGTATAATATCTGAATATATAGGATTATTTTGTTTTAACCATACTAAGGCAGTCCATACTTTTTTTATATCGACAAATTTTTCCCAGATTATATTTGCTTTAATTGGAATACCACGAACTAATATATATAGCTCATGATTTAAATTAATAGGTTCAGTCGAAGAACAAATCTTGTTTAACGTTTCGTTTAACGGCAATGGCAAGTGGAATGTTCTACCTTTCACTTTTGATATCATTTCTCTGTGTGGTAAATTTTTATTTATTACCGTATGCGCTCTTTGCACAATTTGGAATGCTTTCGCTCGTTGTATAAGAATTCGCTCGTAATCATTTAATGTTATTTCTTTTGGTACTGGTAGCACTTCGAGCTTATTAATTCTGCATGTTGGTGGTATTTTATTATTTTTGAAATATCGATCACAAAAGTTGCAAATAATATATTTTTCATTAATTTTTAATCCTATATTATTAATAAAATTGTTCCAAACTGTTGTATCATTTTTCTTACAAATTTTTTTAATAACAATATCTCTTTTGAAGCAATATTTTGTACAAGAAATACAAGCAAACTTTGGAACATCTATCGATCGTTTCGTAAATGCTGTAAAAGCAAAGTAATATTGAGAATGAATTTTATCTTCATTTAAATTAATTTCCACATTAACCTGTGTTACAGTTTGTCTTTTTGTTGAGCCTCGATTGCAATATCTTTTAGAGTGTTTATATCAACATCATTTAATGCTTTATGTAATTTATTTAATTTTTTATTAAAATTAATCAAATTATATATTAATCTTTTAATATATCGTATCATCGGATAATGGGGAGATACCATTTCAATAGATAAAAACCATGATTTACACATTTTATAGTCGATATAACAGCCATGAGAATGACCTAGTTTGTCTTGATGTATTTGATTGTAACAATTATAAAAACATAAAAATTTTTTACGCAGAATCATTAATGTACAATTTAAAAATTCTTCAAAGCAGCACTTCAAATCGTTAATAATGATCTCTTCCATTTTACAAAGAGAACTACAGCGCCATGCTTTTGTGGTTTTATGGTTTGATTCTATTAAGGGTAAAATATTAATTGCTTTACCTTTGGAATCCATTATTATAGGTTCAGAAACATTATATGTATGATAGGTAGTTTCTGCAAAATATAATTCCGAAGAAGCGGTATGTTTATCTTGTCCACAAAACATATTTACATATTCTGTAAGTTTTGATGAAGAACATTCCGTTGCACGTGTCAAACAAACTTCCATTTTTTGTTTACAGTTATTAAATGTTCTTTTCATTTGTAAAATATAAACTTTTCTTATATAAAAGCACCATTTTGCTATACGTTCAGCTTCCAATCTATTTTCAGACAACGATGACATTCTAAGAAGCTTTGATATATTTCTAATACACTTTTCTTTATTGTATTTCATATTATTTATCAGCATAATATGCTTGTTTTTATTATTTATTTTTGTTTTATTAATTTTGTTTCTATAGTAAATTTTTCCTTTTAATAACACATTGTTTCTATGTAATCTATAATATTTCTTATTTGATTCATTCAAATAATTTTTGTGTTTTTCATAAAATTCCTTATTCGATTTTTTAAAATCATTTTTGTGTTTTTCGTAATATTCCTTATTCGATTTTTTAAAATCATTTTTGTGTTTTTCGTAATATTCCTTATTCGATTTTTTAAAATCATTTTTGTGTTTTTCGTAATATTCCTTATTTGATTTTTTTAAATCATTTCTGTTTTTTTCATTATAATTTATCTTTTTTGTTAATAAATCATTTCTATGTGATTCATAGTATTTTTTATTAAGAACGCTTTTTTTATTTTTACTAATAACATCTGTCTTACACGATAAAACATGTTCTGAATAAATTTTACAGTTCTTACTTCGCTTTTTACTATCTTCACAATTATAATTTACTTTTCTTTTTATACCATGTTGGTCTCTGGTTAAATCTTTAGTAACATTATTAATATCGATACTATCTTTTATATTATTTTCATTGAATCCATATTCATGATTAATTTGTTTTAAATCAATTAATCCTCCAATTTGAGGAAAATGTTCTATTCTATTTGATTGAAACATTTCCGCTAAATGCTGACGCATTAAATTATGGTCATATATAATTCGATCCGGTTGAAGATCAAATAAAAGAGATATTGCAAAGGCTATTGCAAAAACTCCGCAATCATTACCATTAGGTTGCAATTGGACTGTTGGAAACTGTACTGGTTGCTTATCAAAGGAATAGAATGGATATAATTTTTCAAGATAGATTTTATGGTGTGCATGCAATCGTTTCATATTCAGTGAGTCATAAATATAAATCATTTTGGTATCGTAATAACTGCAAACCCAATGGCCATCTAAATTAGTTGCTATATCGCTACAGCTATGCAATATTTGAATATGTTTCTGATTTTTGGGAACAGGTTCAATTCTATCAGGACATTGAATTTTCTATGGTTCACGTGGTTGATATTTTGAGCAACTTTTCAATAATAAACCAAAATACTCAATATGAATATCTTCTAACCATTCACCTCTAAGAATAATCTGTATATTCTGCATACTTAAAGGTAAAATATTTGCAACAAGATTTATATATTTGTGTGCGTTTATTTTTGTTATGCAAGAACTGACATCTGTTAACAACGTATTTTCCTGAATACATGTATAATTTTTTTTACTATTTTGCGTTTTGTCTGCAGAAATATGCAATGATGAAAAAGAATTCTTAAAAGTGTCATGAGTAGAATGCTCAACATCATTACATTCATTTACAATATTATTATTTTTATTTATTATATTATAACGATCAAACGGATCTTTAACATATTTTTTTAATACTTGCTCCATTGTCATTTCAGTTATATTATTTTTTAATTTTATTAAATCTGCAGTCTTTTCTAGTTCAGTTTTCTTTTGTCGACATTCTCGTTTTTTCTAGCTAAGGTTTTCTTTTTTTGTATTTCATCTAAACTAAATAATTTTTTTGGATCATTAGGTCTTATAATTCGAGGAAAATGTTCTATTTTTTCTAATTAAAACATGTGTGCCAAATGTTGACGCATTAAAGTATGGTCATACATAACTGTATCTGGTCGAAGGCCAAATAAAAGTGACACTGCAAATGCAATTGCAAAAACACCGCAATCAAAAGAATTAGATTGATTCTGAACTAATGGAAATCGTACCGGTTTCTTATCAAAAGGATAAAATGGATATAACTTGTCAAGATATATCTTATGATGAGTATGCAAGCGTTTTAAATTCAATGAATCATAAATATAAATAGCTTTTGTATCATAATAGCTACAAACCCAATGCCCATTTTCATTAGTAATCATATCGCTACAACTATGTAATATTTGAATATGTTTCTGTTCCTTACAAACAGATTCGATTGTATCGGGACATTGTATTCTCCATGTTTCACGTGGTTGATATTCCGAACAAGATTTTAATAATAATCCAAAGTGATCAATATGAATGTCTTCTAACCATTTATTTACAAATATTATCTGCATCGCATAAGTATTTGGCGATTGAGTATTATCCATTATTTTATTAGCAGACATAACAAATTGAACACAATAAAAATTAGAATATTATTTATTTAAAATTTATTATTGTTTAACTTTTAAAACAGGCTATATAAATATTTAATAATTTAAAACAATTGAGCATCCAAATTTAACGCTCTTACAACAAATAATTCTTAATTATACAAACAAATATTCTCAATAATATCAAGCTGCTAAGACAAGGCAAGATTTAGCTTTAATGCAGCTAATTTTTTTATTCAGTGCTTATAGCAACTGATTTTTTAATACAGCGCTTATAGCAACCGATTTTTTAATACAGCGCTTATAGCAGCCAATTTTTTAATACTGCGTTTATGGCAGCCGATTTTTTTAGTACAGCGCTTATGGCAGCCGATTTTTTAATACAGCGCTTATGGCAGCCGAAACCCAGCGCCAGAGAGCAGCCGATATAACAATTGACAAAATTGTCAATCACGTTTAACCAGTAAATAAAAATTTTTATTCATTATTAACAATTGCAGTCCATGATAATATCACATATAAATATATTTTAAATAATACCTTCTTATGTAATTGAAATTATTTGAATATTTGCCACTGTCCAAAGCCAATGGCAGTCTGTCCTTTTATATGGCAACTACAATAATAGTGGCTATAATGAAATAATATTGCGACGTATGATAAATACTATTTTTTACCTATTGGTTAGAATTGTCTTCGATTAGTAATCGTGATGCACGTAACAGGTTACGATTGCAAGTAATCTAACCTACGTAAAGCACGTAATCGTAATCAAAGAATAAATTTTGCTATAGTAACGCAACATAATGAAAAATACGACAAATTAATGGAATGCTATCTTTAAAATGATTCAATCGATAATTATAGCAAAATCCGCCATCTTTAAAATAATACAGCCAATGAGAAACGATAATGATTTAATCGATAATTGTAGCTGTTTAATAAAGAACCCGAGAAATGTCTGGTTTCGGGGGTGTCGGGCAGAACAGTCAATGAGTCACACACACAAAGAAATATGAGCCGCACTTCACAATTATTCTAGCGATGATATCTCGCTTTATTCTAATAATTACACTAAATCTTATTAGTCTAGGATCTTACGCAATAGTTCTATAGTTTGTAAGTGAGAACGACCGCGAAATCCGCCGAGGAATTCGAGAGAGGTTGCAAGAGAATATTACGTCGATTTTCGACGTACCGCGTGCTTCGTACGATAACTGCGTATAAGTCCCCGGTGTCCCGAGAAGGGATAGCGCACACCTCACGCGCGTATGATTCTTTAGTTTGATGCTGTTAATTTCCGGGAGATGAAAATGACCGTTTGATACAACCGAATTAGAGTTCACTTGAGCAGATCCACGAGAATCTAAACCGAATATTCAGAGAGCAAAACTGTTCTAAAGGCAACGTGCGTCACGATAGACCGGTACTCACAGAATGATCGAGGATTTCCGGAAGGGTCGATATCGACGCAGGAGCGCGGATAAGGTCCTGAGAGCGTGCTTATGATTGGGTGATAACATTGCGCGAGACTAGTTAGATTGATCGGACAGGCTGCGGGATTGGGTCACGGCCGCGTACAAGAGGAAAAAGGAAGAGAGAGAGAATGCTAGAGAGAAGGACTAGAGTAAGTGAGATGCCGGTGCAAAGATTGAGAAAAGGGAGCGATATTTCCTGAACAGTAGCAGAACCATAAAAAAAAAGAAAAATATTTCTAGTAAATAGCAACAAGATCAGGATCCATCTGCCGTTTCTCCCAATTAAAAAAAATGGAAAGATCGAAGATGAGAGAAGAAGAAGTAAGTACTATTTTTGATATATATTTAAATTTTATCATATTTAAATTTTATCATATTTAAATTAAAAAATTTTGTAGATGTTGATAGATGATGATGCCGATTTCATGAAGGAATTTTCTCTGGATGATCCCGTCGCCGCCGCCGCTCCCGTCGCTAATCCCATCATCGCCGATAGCGTCGCCGCCGCTCCCGTCGCTAGTTCGATCGTCGCCGACGTTCCCGTCGTCGGCCGCAATCACATAACCGGCCCCGTCGCCGGTCACATAACCACCGGCCCCGTCGCCAGCCGTATCGCCACCGGCCCTATCGCTGGCCCCGTTACGGCCGATCCCATGGACGATATTGAACAAGGTAATATTTTAATTACAGAATTTTAATTATACCATATTGCTTGATACTTTGCTACTTACGTAGTGTATATTTTTCTTTATACTACTTTATAAAATAATATATAATTAGATAATCTGTTTTTAATAAATTTTATTTGTATTTTACAGTTCGAAGAGCAAGAGGCAGAGCTGCAGGGGCTCGACGGCAGGAAGAACGCTTCATGCATTTTTTAATGAAGTTATGTTCTGCGTCGCAAAAATATCATTGGGGCAGGGGAAAAGGACGAGGAAGAGGAAGAGGAAGAGGATGGCACTAAAAGAATCTCTTAAGCTGGCGCCAGACTATGCGCGTATTCGCAATTCGTGATTCGTAATTCGCGATTCGTGAACGGTATAAAGAAATCTGATTGATTGAATTTGACGAATCTTCCATTCACACTATTCACGAATTATAAACGAATCGCGAATACGCGCATAGTCTGACGCTAGCTTTAGGGGCTACGCACAATAAAAGGAATAAGGAACAGAGAATACAGAACAGAGAACGTGTGTACATGTAATGCGCAGAGTACTCCACTACGGTTGCTCTCTGTTCTATATTCCCTGTTTCTTATTCCTTTTATTGTGCGCAATCCCTTATTGCCATTAATTATTAATTATTAATTATTAATTATTTCTTATTTAGTCTGAATACGTTAATACGTTAAATATTGTTTTTAATTTTGTATTTAAGTAAAATTCTATGCAGTATTTGGTTAGGTTTTTTATGTTCAATATTATATATATGCTTTATGTTTAGTTAGCTCTTATAAACTAAAATATAAATTAATTTACTTCATAATATAATAATCATATTTAATAATGATATATAATATATAATAATCTAATATTAACAATAAACATAAAACATATATATAATATTGAACATAAAAAACCTAACCAAATACTGCATAGAATTAATAATAATGTTAATGTTAATAATAATAATAATAATTAATAATAATAATATATTATTATTATTATAATTATAATAATTAATAATAATAATATAATTATAATTAATAATAATAATAATTAATAATAATAATACTAATATTTAATTTTACTGTTTGTAAATTTTCTGCATCATATATAAATAAATCATTTTACTGATATTCTTTTTAAAATTATTTTATTTTAAAAAAACTAAAAGTCTAAACGTAGATAGATACATATTTAGTCTGAATACGTTAATACGTTAAATATTGTTTTTAATTTTGTATTTAAGTAAAATTTTATGCAGTGTTTGGTTAGGTTTTTTATGTTCAATATTATATATATGCTTTATGTTTAGTTAGCTCTTATAAACTAAAATATAAATTAATTTACTTCATAATATAATAATTATATTTAATAATGATATATAATATATAATAATCTAATATTAACAATAAACATAAAACATATATATAATATTGAACATAAAAACCTAACCAAATACTGCATAGAATTAATAATAATGTTAATGTTAATAATAATTAATAATAATAATAATAATTAATGATAATAATTATTATAATTATAATAATTAATAATAATAATAATATAATTATAATAATTAATTATAATGATAATTAATAATAATAACAATGATATTTAATTTTACTGTTTGTAAATTTTCTGCATCATATATAAATAAATCATTTTACTGATATTATACATACTAGACGTAGACTTACATCCTATATTCTATATTTATTTTATCTATATTCTATATTTATTTTATCTATATTTTTATTTTTTCTATATTCTATATTTCTTCTCGCTAACCAATTGTACATTTCCATGTTCATAATAATGTATTTGTATTTTGAGGCTATCTCTCAATTCGGCGTTTGCTGAATTTGGAGTAAAACTTACAGTCTATATCGAACCAGCAACCGTTCCAGAAGTTTTTAGGTTGAAACTGATGATCTTCTATGCATTAATATTATTTTTCACTTCACTCTATCTGTGTGCAAAGAAAAGAACAAAATTGTAATATTTAATTTAGTTTACATATCAGGTTTTATATATGCTACTCTATGTTTTATATATGCTACTTAATTGTACTTACTGTCTGTTACTGCCAGATCTCTATAACCCAATATGTTACGCTGTTTAGCAAAGTTCTTCAGCTGGGATTGCATACGGTTTTATACGAAAAAATCCCAGCTAAAAATATACCAGTCTTCTCGAAAAGATTGATCCTGCAAATAAGCGCTATAATTTAGACAATATTCAGATATAATCAAGAAATAATATATACTTATAAAACAATAAATAAACATATATAAGCAGATATATATACGAACTTTTCAATTTACTTACTCGATAGGACCAAATATATTTTCTGCAACGGATTCAAATATAACTTTATAATCTCAACCTTATTATATCTTGACGTCGCGATGCTACCGCGTACCGTGACTACCGCGTCCCTTGATACGTATCATATACGTATGCACACACATACATTGTCTCTCAAGGCGTATTTGCGAATAATCGTACATGAGCGCTGCAATCGCGCCTTGAGGGACAAAATCGCTTTGCGTGTGTGCGTGCGAGCATACGTACGTGAGAGTCTGAACCTTATTATTATTATGAAGAAAAAATAATCACATTTCTGGTATACGATTATCATTCCTCAGGATTGACTGCACCAATCTTATTCAAACTGGTCGCAATCGAAAGCTTGCATCCATATTGTATAAGAAAAGTGCCTTTAGATTTTTGATTACGGCTTTAGTTCCTGAGGAATTTTAATCGAAAGATTATTAGACGTAAAACTCCGGATAAGCTATTAGCGTCGCGGCCCCTGTACATAAGCAACATAGGCAAACCGTTGACAAGCTGAAACGTTTTTTTTTATATACTTGGCGTCGCGACGCTACCGCGTCGCTTGATATTAAAACATTTAATAGAATTCGATAAAATTGAAAGTAGTACAACTAAATTTAATGCGAAATATTACGTTAGCCTCAGATATTTTCTGTAATAAATATAGAATTATAGAATAAATTAGAAATAAAAATTACCTTAATCTTCTCACACCAATCACTAATATTTAAAACTATTACACTGCACAAACTATAACACAGTGAATTGCGTTGAGACAACGAAATCGAGAATCACTCTGTGCTGTGCTACGATCTGCGTAAAAGTGTATGTAAAACATTCTTCTTCTTCTTAAATATTAAATGTTTTTATTTCATTCGCTCCTCACCAGCGCCTTTGTATTAGTAATGTTTATTTTATGGAAGTATGTTCAAACAACTTTACCATAAAATGTATTAACATATCACGTATTTAATATGTCAACAAATTATGTATCTATTATAACGAGAAAGATGAAAGATATACTTATATGATATTACATTTATTATATTATATATATTTATTATATGTAACGAGAAAGACGAAAGATATACTTATATTTCATTTATTATATATATTTATTATGGTAATTATTTACATTAACGGACACCTCGCCGATGACCTTGACCTTGACATATGTTGTCAAGGACATGACTCTGAGTAACTTTTCCTTATAACTTAATCGGCGGTCACTGTTTATTAAAAAATTATAAACAAAAAAAGTTTGAGAAATTTGCCGCTTTGTGTCAGTGCTAAATGAATCTGGAAAATATGTATGTGTGCGTGCGTATACATAATCAGTGAATGACCTCCGTATACTTAGCAGACAAATTTGATATTTTCTATTTTTTATTATTGCAATCGTTTGGGAATCGTTTGGGAAAATTTAGGAATATAGTCTCATAGTTTAGGAAATAATAATTTATTTATAATAAATAAGAATTTATTGAGCGTATAGTTAGCAGACATAACTTTAAAAAAATTCTTTTTTTATTTTAGTCAATGTGAAATCATTTGGGAAACATGTCTGTAATGTTTTCAACGTTTGGGAAATAATATTTTATTTTATAATAATTAATTTCCTATCAGATAATAATCCGGAACCGGATACATAAGGTCAGATATGTAAAGCTAGATGGACGGGATCCGATATAGCCCGTATTATACTGATAGTAGAATGCCCGTATCAGACTACGCATTAAACGTAATAAAGACTAATCAGAACAAAAGGGACTAAAATTTCTTTATTTTGATTGGTCAAATTTCAATCTTGAATCTTGAATCTCAATCTTCAATGCGTAGTCTGATACGGGCTTAAGGGGCTATGCACAATAAAAGAAATAAGGAACAGAGAATAGAGAACAGAAAATATCCACGAATAATATATATTCCCTGTTCCTTATAGCTTTTATTGTGCATAGCCCCTAAAGGAATTAAATGATGCATTTAGCAACATGTATTAATACATTTACATTTACCAACTTCTGTTGTTTATAAAGAAACATGGAGCAAGGTAAAAATTATTCTTTGATTAGTCTATTATACTGCGTAATGTGCAAGTTTAGTTATCGAATATTTTCAGATCTATTTAACGTTACATTTAGTATAAAAAAATACTCATAAATTTTATTTTTCAAATGTAAAGTATTAATATATTTTATAGTATTTATATATTTTTGTATTTATATTTATATTATATATTTAAATATATTAACGAGATATATGTGTCACACCAAATGTACCAAAAGCATTATGACAATGAGCCAAGACGCATAAAATCAATCAAATATAAATTCAGCTATGTGTTTGCACGAGATTCTATTCAATTATCTAGTTAAATCTCATTTCATTCATGTATTGTAAGTATACATTTACTCTTAATCTCTCTTTCTTATGTATAAATTAGAGGTATATTTAAATAGAAAGATTAATAATACACATAAATATTTAAAAGATAATAGTTTTAAATCTTAGCACAAGTCAATAATACATATTATATTAATCTTGTAACGAGTCGCTCTAATATTTTTAACAATGGTTAGCGCATTTGGATATTTAATTTTATTTTTATTAAATTGTACATTAAAATTAATGATTACTGCGCATACAAATACTGATGAATAAACTCGCCTCACGTATACGAAGACAATTTCGTTTATTACCCTAATCGAACACTTGACAAAGTTGTAAACGCGTCTTCCGTGGACATGACATCGGTTAATTGACGAATTGGTGTGCCTGGAAACAGCATTCTTTTTTTCTTTTGCACATGGGGCGGGAGGAGAAAATGCATTATGCATACCACGGGGTCGACCCCGGGGTTATGTGGGATTCTCACCCACTAAAAACTCCCCCCTGATTTGTGGCTTGCCTATTGGGAATCCGGGAACCTGTTGTCATAGAACTTGTCGATGGCCGGTAAATCTGGATTCGTATGCCAATAAATACATAAAAGCAGAAGAAGAAGTCACAGAACTTTTTGCATCGGCAACAGCATCGTCATTAACGTGTTGCTGTCAGCGACATTAACAGGAATACAATGCCTCAAAGAATGTTGTTTACCATTGAGCTACAATTTAATTATAAGACATGTTCTTTTTTTTATTTAATAATACTTATAAATTTTAATATAAAAAATGAATGGAAAATGTGTTTAGCTTCCACAATATCTCAAAGCAATTACACAGTGAAATTAATTTTATTAATAATACTCACTTTCCATGCAGGCCATGGCCAATGTTCATAGCCATGGCCAAGTCAGGATATGACTTATTGAATTGATGAAGATAATATTGTTCTCTTTGTTCATTCCATTCCCATACAGATTCACCGTGTACACTCAGCTGTAAAGTATATTTGCTTAAATTATATTAAATGTTAAATGTTAAATGCAAGTTTTTGTCTGTCATACAAAATTTTATGTGAGCATGACTAACCCAATTATTTGGAAGACTTAGTCTTTCTTTCCCACCATTAGCCCATACATAATAAGATTTAAATAGATCCTGCCTCTCTACAGATTGTTTAAACCATGGATGCCCTACAGAAGAATGATTGGAATCTCACTCCAAAAAGACTTGTTGACCTTTTTCTGTTTTAGCTTTGATAAGATTTTCCAAGTCACTGATTGTTCCTAATTTCTTTCCATTTGTGATGGCTTTGAAATCTTCAGTTGCTCCTGTAATGTAAAATATAAAATGTTTATTAATAACTTTAAAAATCTACTTATTAATTTTTTTCTTGTTAACGTTAATTGCTTTATAATGCAATTTTATAAAAGCATTTTTATTTTTCAAAATGTTTTATGTTTAAGATATCAATTTTCTTATGTTGTGGTTTCACATGCAACTGATTGTTTTCATAAAATATTTTATGTTTCTTTATTTTTTTCATATTTTATGTAATACTTTTGACTAGTAATTTGAACAATTTTGTTTTTCTTAGGAGTTGTTATAGCCCGACAAGGCTATACTAATTATTACTTTATATATATAAATTACTTATATTGCAACACGCGAATACGCGAATAAGTATAACGCCGCGAGCATTGACCGCGCGAAAACGCTGACACAGCGAGCCACGCGAAGCCGAAGCGACCGCGCAATCACCCTGTTGCGAAAACGCGGAAAGGAAGGCGAAAGAATCGAGGAAATTGCGAAAATGCAAGCAAAGAAGTCCTACTTTGAACTTCCTTAGCTTGCACCCGGATCTTGCCGCCAAAATCGAGCGACACGACGCGTGGCCGCCAAACGACTCCCTCCCGGGTAACCAAGGGGATACAATAAAAAGACCCATCGCTAATAAGCGGCGGGCAGTCTTTATCCTTAATTAACATTACGCGGGCAGTATCGTTAACAGTCGCGAGTGTCAACAGCAAGTGTCGATAATTATTACAGTATCGAGTAGTCACGCATAGCTAAATCGTGGAGATCGAGGAGCGAGTATCGCAACGTAAACCCGACTCCGAACACGCGCACGCGAGTGTCAGTTAACGCGATACGCGACACGAGTAGATAATAAAACCGAGGACGAATTATAACTAAGACCATTTGTAGTAAATAAAAGCTTTATTTAATATAAAAAGTGTCCAGTTCTACGGGTAACCCGCCAGACGCATCCCGGATTCCTAAATCTTAATCCGGCAACGATCCCGAAATTTCCCGTGCCTCACCCGAGGCATAACAGAGTAGTTTATTATATGTGATATATAATTAAAAGATAAATGTGATACATAAATATAAATATTATTGTTCGTTTATAATGTTTAGTTCAGTTCAGAAATGTTTTCATTTTTCTATTATGGAACCATTGGTTCTTTTATGTGATATACAGGGTGTCCCGCAACGTGATGTCCACACTGAAACTGTGTATTCTTTGTGTCATTCTAAGTCAAAAAGTTTTAATACACATATGCCCTAAAGTCGCTTGTTTCGAAGTTATAGCGAAAAAATGCAAAAGTAGTTATTTCTCACACTAATGCGAGAAAAACACCTTTATAACTTACCTTACCGCACTAGTAGTGCGGAAATAACAGGCATTACAAAAAATATTGTATGTATGGCATGTGCGGAAGACAACGAACTACGTCGCGCATGAAGTTGCCGCATGAGCTGAAGCGAATGCGGTAACTTCATACTCGACATAATTCATCGTTTTCCACACTTGCCACACAAGATAATATTAATAAATTGACTGTCGTTTTAAGTGAAAACATCGCATAAACATAGCTGAGAAATTTCTCTTACCTACCAATCATGAGTACATCTTCCAATGAAGAATATGTCGATACTCATTTTTTTTTTTTTTTTTTTTTAGTCTGGTCTATGCGGATAAGCCAGTCAATCGGCAGCAGTTATTAAATAAAATAACAGACGCTTGTAATAATATACGTAACGATGCGGAACTTCTTTTGCGTTCTACAACCTCAATAATTCAAAGAGCAGAAGTGTGTGTAGACCAAAATGGTGGTCACGTTGAACAATTTATAAAGTAGTTTATAAAGTAAATTATTGTTTAATTATCAATAAATAATATTATCTTTAATAAATAATATTGTTCTTATTTTATGCAATTTTGTTTTTTCGCTATAACTTTGAGACAATCGACTTTAGGGCATATGTGTATTAAGACTTTTTGATTTAGAATGACAAAAAGGATACACAGTTTCAGTGTGGACATCACGTTGCGGGACACCTTGTATAAGATAAGATTATAAAGTTATTATTTTCTCCCAAGTTAATTTTTATTATTGTTAAGAAAATAAACAGAAAAATTATTTTGATACTACGAATAGGCTGTACCTTCTAATTAATATAGAATGTTTAAATTTATTTAGAACAGCTAAAAGATATTGTTCTTAGATTGGAAAATAGTAGAGTTTATTTTACTTTTTCATATATACATCTTGTCTTGTTGTTCTGTAACAATGTAATTTTACAACATAAGTTTTAATTCAATAAATAAAAAGATAACTAAATAATGGTTCTTTATAATACAACCCTTGGGTGGAGTTCCGAAAAGGGCCCGTCTCCGATTTTGATGAAACTTTGTGAAGTTTTCTTTTCAGGTTGAAATGAAAGATCCTAAAAGAGATTTTGGCGACTCCTACAAGAAAGTCATTTTTTAAGAGAAAATGGTACTGAATCGATAATTATTTACATTAGCGGATTTACATTTATACTTTGCCGATGACCTTGACCTTCACATATGTTGTAAGGGTGAGGTTGCTGATTAATATTCACTTTGTTTTATTTGGCGGTCTTGCATAGTTTTTGAGATATTTAACGAAAAAGGTTTACAGAGTTATATGATTTTACATGGATTTATCTTTCTGCGCGAAGCGAGGTCCATCCCATATCGCCCTGTGCTTCGGACGCGAAACTAAATTGGAAATAGTTTTGGGTTAGGTTATATCTTCCGGAAATGGAGCGTCCCCGTAGGGGGGGGGGCGGAACCCACTGTGTCCACGCATATACTTTACAATGTGATAACAATTTGGAACAATCTACTCTCTATTTTACAAATCTATGTAAAATTGTATAACTCGATAAATCTTTTTCGTTAAATATTTCAAAAACTATACTAGATTGCCAAATAAAACAAAGTGAATATTAATCAGCAATCTCACCTTTACAACATATGTGAAGGTCAAGGTCATTGGCGAGATATTTGCTAATGTAAATTGTTCGGGAGTCGACCTAGACGAGATCGCCCGAATCTTTAGAAACGCTTAGAGATGAGCGAGAAGCGATGTGTAACGCGAATCCGTAGATCCGCTGGAGGATAAGGAGATTGAGAAAAGAGTCGAGTGCAGATTGTTTTAACTATTCGTTTATTTAGAATAAGAGGAGCGAGCGACGTCACGTGTTCCGCGAATCCGTCGGATATCTTCAAAATGTCCTGTTAATGACTGCCTTCGACGCGAGTCGGAAATCTTGCAGAGCTTCTTGCTAGAGGCTCTCGCGAGAACGGATATCTTGCACGCGGACGCCGGATGTTGCTTGGCGCGAGGCAGAGGACATTCGCGATGCGGTTAACGAGCGTCGACTCTCGGACTCCACAGAATTAACGTTCACAATGTCTTAGCACGAACTGACTTGAAGAATACAGTTTGAGATATGACCGAATTGACCGCCGCGAGAATATGAATGCGATCGTATGGCGAGACAATTCGGACCGAATTTGAGACGAGTAAGCCTACTGCGTACGCGACACGAGCGAGAATACGCGAAGTGCGAATGGGAAAAGTCGATGTATTTCGACCGGCTCGAATCGTTGTCGTAGGCAGACTGAATAACGACGGAACAGAGTCGCGGTCGACCGATTTCCATAATAGGATCTTTTCGGCACCGAATGTTCGAGAATCGAGGTGTTTGTCACACTTTTTCTTTGTTTTGATCACGCGATCACGCGCTGATCGGCTGATCGCGACGATGTTTTTTCTCGCTCGTGTTTTGATTGCGGCTCTTACCGTTCAGATTTGTCGATTGAATTTAGAGTTTAAATTTATCGATTAAATTCAACGTTTCAATCTTGAACATAAATAATTATCACAATTATTATACTTTTCACCATTTTCTCTTAAAAAATGACTTTCTCGTAGGAGTCGCCAAAATTCCTTTTAGGGGCTTTCATTTAAACCTGAAAGGATGCTTTTCACAAAGTTTCATCGAAATCGGAGACGGGCCCTTATCGGAACTTTATCCCAACCCTTCTAATACAACAAATTTGTTATATCTATCTTACTATACACAGTCCGAATTTTTTCCACCCAGACTTTAAATCTCCCGCCTAAACGCGTGGCGCTATCTGTCGGAACTATATATCGTTAGAAAGATGGGAATGTCTTCTATACGTCAAGCGAAGTTTGAACGCTGTGCCACGTAAGATGGCTGAGTTATGACATTTCATGTGACAGCCCCTAAAAATTGTGTCGGAAAATTATAATGGAACAATGTCATAAAATTATAATGGAACAGTGTCATAAAATTCCATGCTAAATCAGGCATAAATGCCACAAAAACATTCGAACCCCAACTTCACAAAATCTATAATAACTGGAGACGAGACATGGTGCTTTCAATATGATCCCGAAACAAAGCGCCAAAGTGCCACCTGGAAGTCACCCGAAGAACCGAAAGTCCAAAAAACACGTCAAACACCATCAAAAATCAAAGCAATGCTGATCGCCTTCTACAATAGCAAGGGTCTGGTGCTTCACGAGTTTCTTCCAAGTGGCCAAACAGTAACGGGAGCATTCTACCTTGAAGTTCTACGGCGTTTGGTTGCAAGAATTCGACGCGTTCGGCCAGAATACAAAGATCCGGAAAGTTGGTGCTTGTTGCACGATAACGCACCATCTCATAATGCCATCATTGTACGCCAATTTCTAGCGAAAAATCAGATCTGCGTGCTTGACCACCCGCTGTATTCGCCGGATTTGGCACCGTGTGACTTCTTTCTGTTCTCGAAACTGAAATTAGTACTTAAGGGTTGTTTTTTCGAGGACGTAGATACCATCAAAGCTGCGGCGACGCAACAACTAAAGGCAGTACCGGTCGAGGACATGTACCACTCATTTGAATCGCTATTGAGTCGCTGTCAAAAGTGTATAGATGCGGAAGGGGAATACTTTGAATAACAAATAAAGAGTTTTAAAAAATATTGAATTGTTTGGATTTTATGAAAAAAGTCTGGGTGGAAAATTGTCGGACTGTATATACACAAAATAATGAAGAAATTATATAAAATAAATCACATATGAAAGAAATGAAATGTCTATATAAAGAGTTATGATAAACCGAATACGCACGCACGCATACGTATTCTCTTGCGTATTTATTATTAAATATAAGTATACAGGGTGTCCCCAATTTAAATGTCAAAACTTTAGGAGCGTGTAGAGGACCGATAAACTAAGACAAAAAGTCCTTTAGAGATTTTGCTTCGTTTTGAAGAAAATCGCAAAAAATGAAACAAATAATTTTCACCAAAAAACTTAAAACAACACTAAAATTATTAGATTTATCAAAAAGTATTATAAAATAAAAATTGTAGAACATGGAATTAAGAAAAGAGTTAAAATTCTCCTGAGGTAAAATTAGATTAGAAACAAAATTTCGCGTTGTCGCGTATTTATCTACAATCCTCTAATTTTACCTCAGGAGGATTTTAACTCACTCTCTTTTCTTAATTCCATGTTCTACAATTTTTATTTTATAATACTTTTTGATAAATCTAATAATTTTAGTGTTGTTTTAAGTTTTTTGGTAAAAATTATTTGTTTCATTTTTTGCGATTTTCTTCAAAACGAAGCAAAAACGAGTAAATCTTTAAAGGACTTTTTGTCTTAGTTTATCGGTCCCCTACACGCTCCTAAAGTTTTGACATTTTAATTGGGGACACCCTGTACATATTACAAAATGCAGAATTTAATATTTTAAATCCGAAGTAAATAAAAACTTCAAATTAGTAAAACAAGCTGCATCTGCCTCTTTGGTTTTAAGTTTTACTCAGCTAGAGTATGTTATGCATTCAGTTATGCTAAGTTCCATTTTTTTACATTACAAAATAGCATGTTTGAACTTTACTCTGTTAAATATTATAACAATTATAATATCTTTTTAATTAAAATACATTCTTGTAAGAGGAATGATCAAATTAATTTTGTTAATATTAAGCTTCAGCGACAAGTACACACAAGTATTCACGTTTTCTTTCTCCTGCTTCTTCATTAAGTATATTTCCAATGTAAGCCTCATCACTTTCCATACCTTGTATGAAATCGTCTACATCATTTTCGTCAATACCATCCAGGCATATATTATGTAATACTGTACAAGCGGTTATGACATATGGAATCATCTCATCAACATTCATATCGAGAAACTTCAGCCTTCGGAATCTATCTTTTAGTAGTGCAAATGCACGTTCAATCACTGATCGTTTTAATGAAAGAGCGATGTTAAATTCCTTCTGGGCCTAAAAAAATATCATAAAATGTACATATTTGAACAAATTTTCTTATTAAAAGAAAAAATATAACAATATGTAATAAAATCATCTTACAATTGTAAGTTAACCACGGTCAATATATGGGGACATACACCACGTTAAGACAGGATATGCCTTATCACTAATAATAAATTCATCATTTGGGAAGTAGGACTGTTTATGAACTGTGCTTGAACTTCTCTCCACAAGTCTGAATTTCTCAAGACCCTTAGATCTCCAACTGAACCAGCAAATCCCGCAAAACAAACAGTAAATTTCATACGAGCATCACAGACTGCCTGCAAAATTATGGCATACGTTTTCTTATAGGTTTTATAATATTGGGAATCAATCTGGAAAGAAAGAAATGCATGATACTATCTTTTCTTACTTCTTAATAATTCCAACTACATTAAAGCTACAATAGATCAATAATGTAATTACATACCTTAGGAGCTTTTATGAGAATATGTGTCAATGGCACCAATGGCACCAATTATGCCTTGCAACGATGAATTTTTATTGAAATCTGCTTTCACTCTATCAAGTTCTTCCCCTCTTGGTCATAAAATAATTTGGCTTGCTATGTCATTTAAACATTCAATGACTCTCATGAAACTTTTGTTTAACGAACTCTTAGCGAGATCAAACCTCTCCCCTACAGAACTGAAATCAATCATTCATACTAATTAAATCATCATACATTGTTTGTTTGCATAAGAGCAAATGTTTATCAGAAACTTACCGATAAGAATCAGGTGTTGTTAATAACTATAACGTTCCTAGTAATTGTTTCCTCACTGGAATTACAGATTTTTCTTCGGAAAATGAAAATATAGGACCGAGCATTGCCTCTAGATTTTCATATATTGTTGGGGTCATGCGAAAATGCCTTCTAAACTGCTATGTGTTTAATCTTGGAACGGTTATTTCAACATAACCTTCGACTCTTGAAGGTTTTCGTTGAACTCCACGTAACTGAACTCTTCTTCTTATATCTCCTTCGTCTAAATCCGAATCATCATTGGTTTTACTATCTGTATCAAAAGATACATGGCAACGGAGAAAATCATTACTGAGAGTAATCGCAGTAACCACAATAGTTCGCCGGCACTCATCCATGTGTAAGAGATTCTTTAATAAAGATCAATTTTCATTAAATGATTCAATCTTTTTGTAAAAAAATTCCTAGAAATGACAAACGGTTATATAGATATAAACCCAGAAAACATTTTGCTTATAAAAAATGCAAACAAAATCTTGTCAGTCTTCATATAAACATTTTAAATATACTTACAACGAGATTTGGCTCAATCAGGCTCGTTAGAACTGATTTTATATTTATAAGTATATATTTTTTAATGACCTGCACATCAGATTCCTAGCGCAATATAAATAGCCCCAATCGGTGTAATTACTGTTGTCTCGTCACATCCTTCGACATTTAATTGCATATCATCACATTTCAGCCATCGTCCTGAAGGTTTTCGACAGTAGCCAATAAAGTGACCAGGAATGTGTTCGATGACATCTATCAAGCTGAAAATAATAAACAGATCTTCATATGTTTAATAAGCAAATAAAACGATACATAATAAACGATATCTATGTATATTACTAAACATACCGGTACTGTTTTCCAAAATTCAGTTTAACTGGAACATCTGCTAACTGGCCATGTGTTTTCTTGCGATGTGTCCTCATATCCAAATCAATAAAGATGTGGAAATGTGAACGAATCGTTTTAATGACTGTTTCTGGGCAATTTTTTTGTCGGCACTTAACATTGTAATAATGTTCATTGAATAAGACGGCATCTTGCAATACTTGAATACCTTTGGTATTGATCGTTCTGGTATTTATTTCAAAATATGCAACATTTATTGGTAATGACGTTATACATTCCGGATTATTACATTCAGATGATCTAATTGCACTTGGCTCAGTCGGTTCGGAATAACAAAAGAGATACTTTCATATCGCAGTAATCGAGTCTTCTGCAATCAACTTGTGCGGTTTGATAGATGGAGCTTCAAGATCTTTTACAATCGGATAAAATTCATTTAAAAGGACAATACGTTCACGAAGTATTTCCATAGTTGGACCCATCTTCATAAATTTGCATACAAATTTTAGTGCGTGATTATTCGATGACTGTATATAAAAATGATATAGGGAATCATAAAGTGCACCAAATTGCAACATATGGATGATGGCATCAAACCCACAAGTTTTTTGAAGATCTACAGCGATATTACCAACTTTTATGATCCCTAATTTTAGCCCATTCCTCAAAAGAAAACCTCTTTTTCCTCCATTATCAAGTCTCTCGTTGAGAAATCGTATTTGTGGATATGATTGAAAATAGAAACCTACTTTCGCAGGTTTGTTCTTACTACATTTTGGACTCAAATTTTGCTGGTCACCTTTAGGAAGTTCAGTCGATACTTCTTCCTCATCTGATAATAATTTCGTGTAGTTATGGTCGATCAAAGGCGTACTCGAGAAAGTAGCTTTTTTTAATTTGGCGTTGACAATTCAGCAGTCAGTGTGGATTCTTTTTTCGTAAAGAGTTTGTTTTGCTCATAATTTGTAGAAAAGTCATGAGTATTATTGTTGTTTGTGTTACGTCCTGACGACTCCACGATTCCTCCCTTCCGCGAAGTTGCGGCAATGATAATCGATCGGTAATAGAAATGAGTCGTTCGGTAAATAGAGCATCTTGCGTCACACATTCCTTAAACATTTAGTCACTTATCAATATGTATATCTACGAGTAACCGTGAGAAAGACGCGACGAAACCGCGCCGGTCGCCGAAAAATAAATAAAAACCAGTAGATACCCTCGCAGTAGAATTCTCCAGCGGAATAAATAGCTGATAACGAAAAGATAATAAAATTCTCACAAAATATCTGATGAATACAACTAAATCAATAATGACGAAACTTCTGTAACGTCACATTTGGACTTTGTCTAATCAAATCACGGGCGTAAGGGAAACCTAGAGCTCAAGGGATTCTGAACTGATCACCAATCGACGATCGTCATGAGTGAAAATTTGAAAAGTAGGAGAAACACCCCGCCTAATGAGGACACTGGCACAATTTTTAATTCGTTAAAGTTTTGGAAGATCCCCACTCTTAGAAATTAGAATACACCCCGAAAAGAGAGATATAAAAAGAGGACTCGAAGGGACATACGCTCACTTACGCACTTATTCTCCGGTCTTCAGCTTCACGCAGTCTTACTCTGTGCTTTTGCACCGTAATTCGCGAGTTAGGCACTTGTGCCACCAGTGTCCTCACTTGGCATCATCTCCAGAGCAATCACGAATCGAACATCGGGTTGCCGACATGAGACACAGAGCGAAACACCGTACACAAATTCGCCACCCCTCCACCTCTGAATTACTATTGAAAAAAGTAAGTTTAATTGAATAATTTTTCTTTTCCTCCTTTTTGTCTTGTTTCTTATTTAAATCAAAACTTTCCGAAGAATGTTTCATTCTTTTAAATCATCAACCCGTTTCGGTAATAAGTCTTAGATAATTTTAAATCCTGATCTTAATGTAACACATATGCAAGCGACCAATTTTATATTTCTGACCGTTCTTAACATATACACTTATTTACTTATACATATTGATTTTGATTTTATGTTTTTATCTTTTAATCAAATATATTTTTATATTGTATTAACCAGTCAGAATCTAAATTGAACAGTAAAATCATTCCATTCCATTTCTGACTGATGTCCTCCGTATTAATGTAACACCCGCGAACTAAAACACACACATACACATGTACACTCACCGAGAAATTATAATCAACAATATTTTATTTTAATTTTTTTTATATAATCATGTATATCCACCATTTACTTTAAAATAAATAAATTTACATTTTGTTAATTTAAAAATCAAAATAACTCTTTATTAAACCCCCCACTCATTCCTCTAGTCGAAAGATCGCACTTGGTCCCATCCCGCGTAAAAGAGATTAAATTCTCTTACCAAAAAGGGACCACCGAACGAACGTCTGAATAACCAGCGTAACAGCGACTCAGTCGTTTACCTGCTTTTCAGACCTGTCAGTTCGTTCGACCCGATTCCAAACGCTACGAGACGTTTAATTTCGGGAAAATTAAAGATAGTTGTTGCGCCCTTCCGTCGACTCATCCTTCCTCGAGTCTAGACGTAACATTTGGCTCAATAAAAAAAAGATTTTGATCAATGTTTGCGATGTCGCCGTTTTGAAGATCGAGTAATTCAGAGAGAATTTGAGAAGTATCTTTAACATTTTTTGATTCTTCTTGGTTTTCAGGACTTATTTCATTAACGTCTACAAAAAAGCTCTCCTCATTGACAAGTCCTCTCCACCCTTCACCGCTCTTCAAATCAGAGTTATTCACCATGCGAGCCCTCTCACGCAACAGACTTATTGAATCGAAATTTATATTTACATATTGCTGTTGCGATAAAGATTTTGATCCTTCGTCTCCTGAACGTGGATCTGACGCCGGTTTTCGTACCGAAGACGCTGATTTAATATCTGTTGAAGAACATGGAGATAATACAGTTATTTGGGAATAGAACTCTGAATCTTGGTCTGAACGTGCTGATTTTTTCAAAGTGAGTTTTGGTCTTTTGCCTAGCGCACGTAGAGCTATTGCGAATTTTTGCGAGGCTGATTCTTTCTCTGGTATATGTGGAGATGGTACCGGCTGCCTGTGATTGTGATTAAAATGCTTTAATTTTGCCGCTACCTCATTAGTGCCAGAATGCAAGTCATTAATGTGCTCTTTCAAAAATCGATTTGCAGAACACGGCAAAGGGATATCTTCAAAAATTTTATTCCTTAATTCAGCAAAATATCCTTCCTGAGAAGCTGTCGACGCATGCGTTTGTTTGCCAGGGAGGGCCGCTGCAGTCCATATAGGAAACTCTTTGGCAATTTGTTCAAGTGACCGTATGAATTCCGGAAAATAAAAATCGTTTACAGTTTTACATTCCATCTTTTGCTGATCAGAAGGTGTGGACATTGAAATAAGATTTTTGATCCATTGATGAGTGACGGTTAAATTCTTATCATTTTTTTCTTCAACTAAATTCAAAGTATTTTCAACTTCCTCATCAATTTCAACGTTTTCTCTCGATGTTTCCAGCTTCTCGATAATCTGTCTACGTTCAGCCATGTACTTTTCCAGAAAGCGTCTAGCTTCCAAAACTGACACTTGTTTTTCTGATACCATTATACTTTCATCTTGGTCGGGATGCAGTGCAACGATGCATGTCAGTCGAAATATATGTTCAAATTCTTGCATTGTTTGACAGTCAATCATTAAAGCGACTGTACGAAGATAAAAACCTTTGACAACAGGATGGCGTAAATCTTTGATTCATTTCCACCTGGCGACAGCAGCCATTTGATGAGCTACATCTGCTCTTATTAGAGTGTTAAATGGCCGAGGTGTTTTATGTCTGTCTTTCGTTGCCCATTTGAAAAGAACGTCAACGTATTCTTTTAGTGTCATGCGGTTAAATGCTTCACACATGGCCAGTAACAAAGCACGTCCTAAATCAGCCATAGCTTCGTCTGATATTGTCGCCTCACATGCTCGTATCCATTCCTGAAGCCAAAATGTGATGAAGGCTGCGTCATGTTTTTCCGACAACATTTGGTACATAGGAAGAGTTTTACCATCAAAATTGATAGTAATTGTGTATAAAAATATGTGGCCAGTTTTTCGCCCTGGGAAAATTTTAAATTTTTTTACCGCCTTACCCGTGGCATCCAGATAAATTCAGGAAAATCCCTTTCTTACTCGGCAGTATACTTTTTCTATAAAAATTTGTTCTAGACTGCAGTAAAAAACGTAAAACTTTTTTGCTCCAATCTCACGGATAGCATTGCCGTATCGAATGTGTTGTAACATATTGCGGATGCTACTTATCATGTCCATTTTTACGCCTGATTTTATGCCAAGATCTTCCTTGTTGCATTCCATCTTTGCTTGTCTGTAAATATGACATTTTTGTACCCACGGAGGTTCGTTCTCTCCAAATTCCATATTCTCCGCAAGTAATTTCTGCCGATGTCCTGCGACTCTTCCTCGTTTTAATTTTCGTCCAATTAACTTCCTTTCAGAACCATTCAACGGTCTCTTAACTTCTTCGTGATAATCATTACGAGTATCATGCGTTGTGATTATCAAATGTAGTTTTCTGTTGACCGGCTTTTTGTCTGCAACACCAACAATTTTGTTATTACATTTTTTGCTTTTACATAATCCTTTGAACTTCAAATAGAAATCAGAAGATATGTCATTTTCATTTTCATCCTTATGTTCCATACGTACGTATGAGAAGCCTTCACTTGCGCACAGTACAATTGGACACGTTGCAATTGCACATTGTGATATTAGACACATAAAGTTGCGCACCGTTCGACTGGACACATTTCATTTGCGCACCGTTCAATTGCACCGTTGTTTTTGGACACAACACATATTTTTGTATAATTTGGAATACATACACACGCATGTATGCATGTATAATTTTGAAATTTTTTGACATTTATTATTAACTTTATTTGGTAAATAAACGTTTGTTACAGTTCGTTTACACACAGTTCGTTTGCGCACATTTCTTTTGCGCACATTTCTTTCACGCACATTTCTTTTGCGCACATTTCTTTTGCGCACAGTTCGTTTGCACACTTTCCCATCCACACAACAATTATAGGGATCTCGTTTCGCGTTATAAAGTATATGCGTGGACACAGTGGGTTTCGCCCCCCCCCCCTACGGGGAGGCTCCACTTCCGTAGGAAGTGCCGCTGCCACGGAAGAGATGGATGCTTGGTTCGTGCCTCCTCCCGCCTTAAATCCCCCCCTCGCTTTACTCTGCGGTGTACATCTGCGCCAGCGTAAATGCTGGTAATCTGTCCACTAGATCCACCACGTGGTGACGGTGGAAGATCGTATTATTAATTGGGAGCAGAAGAGGGGGCTGCTTAGGCGTAGTGGTTTAGGATGGACTACTCGAGGAGGCTTCCATTCATACTGGTGATGAGCCAAGACTCATCGCTGAGCGGCTACGGGGGCCAATTTTCAATCGTTTGATATGATTGGACCGCTCTGGAGACGTGCTGGGGATGTCGTCTCTCTGTGGCAATCGGCACTGCATCCATTGAGCGAGATTCCAACATCGCTCTGGAGTCGTATGTACTGTGTTAGAGTGGCGTAAGGTGCGAGGTCTAAATAACTCAGTGGTAAGAGCAGTTGCCCGGAAAGCGAAAGACTCGGGTTCGATTCCCGATTCAGCCACTTGTACCTCGTATATTTTTTAGACCCGCAAATGTTGTTTTCTAACAATTATTTATCGGGCTGAGGAAGTGTGTAAACGCCCTACACAGACACGACAGTGCCGCTGCCACGGAAGAGATGGATGCTTGGTTCGTGCCTCCTACATCTGTGCCAGCTATAGGCACATCTATAATGCTTATCTATAACCTAACCCAAACCTATTTCTGATTTAAAACTAAAATTTATGTGCGCAAATAAACTGTGCGCGAAAGAAGTGTGCGCAAAAGAAATATGCGCAAAAGAACTGTGCGCAAAAGAAATGTGCGCAAAAGAACTGTGCGCAAAAGAACTGTGTGCAAACGAAATGTGTGTAAACGAACTGTAACAAACGTTTATTTACCAAATAAAGTTAATAATAAATGTCAAAAAATTTCAAAATTATACATGCGTGTGTATGTATTCCAAATTATACAAAAACATGTGTTGTGTCTGTTCGAGATTGAGCGTCTCCAAAGGGAGCGCTCGAAAATTGGCGCGTTAGCGGCCATCTCGCGCGGCGCACGGCTCGCCGCAAATCAGATCACGCGCAAACAGCGGCGCTGCACGAATCACGCCAGGCCCGCGGCATCGCTCGTGCCGTTCGAAGCGGGCCACGCAGCGGTCACCCGAGAGAGCTAGAATTGCAAACAAATGCGAATAACAACGTTCTAATGTTCCTAATCATCGCAAATAACGCCAAACTTGATCTTTCGCGAAAACACGCCGAACATTCTAGAATAGGCAAAAGAACGATTGTACAAAAGATCTCTCGGGGAACCGCCGGGCGCACTCGTTCGTGAACTCCATCCGTGACAGTGTGTTATTATATCGTCTAAACTCTCGTGATAGAAAAGTCGCTCGCTTTTCCAGTTCGTACTCTCGCTTACGAAACGCGAAGTTTTCGATAGTAATAAAAGAGATTTTTCGTCGCTCGCGATTAATCTCTCGCAATTAAAACGCGCCGTTTATTCCGTCGCTCGCGGAATCGCGCCGTTTATACCGTCGCTTGCGGTATTCAAAATACATCCGCCGCTCGCGGAGAGTATCTTTGCGCGTCCGGTGCAAACGCGATCTCGCAGGCGCCCTTCTCTCGCCCACGTCCACTTCTATCTCGCACAGTGTCTAAAAACAACGTGTCCAATTGAACGGTGCGCAAATGAAATGTGTCCAAACGAACTGTGCGCAAGTGAAATGTGTCCAATCGAACGGTGCGCAACTTTATGTGTCTAATATCACAGTGTGCAATTGCAACGTGTCCAATTGTACTGTGCGCAAGTGAGCCTCTCCCCGTACGTATGACCATTTACCCAGAAAAGCACATGGGAATTTGTACATATTCCAAAATGCTTTTGTGATTACATTAGGCCAAATCCGTGATTCCAATTTTTTCTGTTGATAATTAGAAGGCTGGTCGGGCTTTATCTGTTTCCATTCAGTGGGTGAAAGAACTAGAGGAAATAAATCATTGTCAGAATCTCCATTCTCATCGGCATGATAAGATGATTCGTCTGATTCAGAATCTTCTGACAGTTCATCAATGGTATCATCTTTGATGATATTGACCATTGGTCTTAGAGGTTGGATATTTATACCTAAATTCGATTTTTTTTTTTTTTTCATATATTATCTTACCTTTCTCGGCACTGTCATAGATATCATTTGGCAAAAGCCCGAATTATTTTATCGATAAAATCTGGTTATTTCATAGCTATTAACGTCACAGTCTCATTTTGGCATCATTCCTACACCTCGTTGAGGATAAGGAGTTTGAAAAATATTGATGTAGTGAACAAAGGGCGGTTCGGGTGTAATTTCAAAATATCAGATCACAGAATCACCCTTGCCACATAAATATACTAGATATGTATCAGAATCATACAGAGGAAACATAACCCCGTTGCTTGTATCTAATTCTACCATAACTATCGGCTCGCCCAACATGTCGAGAGCTCGCAAAGAATATTGTCTTTCCGACATTTTACTAAAACCTGTCGTGAAGATCAAGCCACCCCTGAAAATATAATGCAAATAACTTGATCAAAATGCACGAAGGTTTCGTCAATATGTACTATCTAACATGATGGCCTTTTGTTACTTGGCATGTTAATCTCTTGGTGTGATTGTAATAAAAATGATTCTATATATGAACGTATGTGTGTGTATTTGCATTAGTCATTAATATCTTATTATCACATTCTCTTATACTACATGGAGAGTAATCATCAAAATTTTACATAGTTATCGAGATATTCGGTCTGTTTGAAATTTAGCACTTGTATGGAGCAAATACCTTAAAAAGATGGCACGAGTTGCTTTGCTTCCATCGTGAGCTATAGCTTCTTCTAATATTTCACCTGACCTTGGGTTCAAAATTCCAATTTTTTATCTTTACATGTAGTAACTAATCGAGATCCATTCCAGTTCCAACATGCGGAATAAACCACATCTGGATAATAGTCAATGCGTACTAAGGTTTCTCCTGTACCAACATTCTAGATAATAACAAGATTGTCTGAACCAGCTGTCAGTAACATATTTAATGCGGATGGATGCCAGAGCACTAAACCGATTCTGCGTTGGTGTAGTTGCAGATCTACCATCGATTCAATTAATGTCCTAGAAATACCTCCATCAGGTATTTGCCATATTTTGACAACACAATCTTCAGAACCAGAAGCTATGACATTATCGTTATGAGGACACTATGCAATATCTAGCACAGGTCCTTTGTGTCCACCTACTAAAGGATAGTCTGCTGATATTCTTCCTATCTATAATGTTTTACAACAATATATTGTAAACCGTTATTTGAAAGATATAGCATATTTCCATATTATATATACTATGTAACAGATTCTTTTATTATTAATCTGATAAAAAACGAGTTGTGTATATAGATATATATAATAAATACTAACAAAAGTATATATTCTTTCCAATGCATAGTAACGTACATAAAAAATTAAATGTAATCAACCAGAAGAATTGAAATGTAAGAAGCAAGAATGTAAAGAAAAGATTTCCAAAAAACCGAGAGAAAGCCTACCTTATTGTGCGGTAAGACGATAAAGGCACCGCCACCTGCCGATTCTACGATAATAGCGAGAAATTTGGGATTCACGACGCAAAATGTCCCACGATGATTTGGACACTCTAATATTGTCGTAACATTATTCACGTTTCAGAGAAGTTCCGTAGACGTGGCGGAACTTGCTGATACACACCACGCGGAAAGACATGTCTGCGGACTGCGGACGTTGCGGTATGAAACATATCTTCATTTTATAAATAGATTCCCCATTCTCTGCTTTTTCGTTATCAAATGGATACAACCGATATGTAATATATATATATATATATATATATATATATATATATATATGTATATATATATTATGTTTTCGATAACTTTTTGATCACTATATTTATAAGTGTGTGTGTGTGATGTGTGTGTATGTATACATCACATAGGTATACACACTTTATTGCGACTGTCACCATTATAGTGATATGCTTTTCCCGATTATCGCGATAAGTGAATGAAGAGATCGTTTCCTGCGTTTTTGTTGTGCCTCCGTGGAAGCACAGCGAATTTTTGGGGATCGTTGGCCAAATTAGAACTAAGGAGTTCGGGATCGTGCAGGGTCGTTCCGCCGTTGTAGTAAATATGTAGTTTGAGTAGAATAAAAATATTTATTTAGTTACATCGACTTTAACTCTTCTTTTCCTTTGCGCACTTTAACTTGGCTTATCGCGGTATAGAGTTACTTCGCGTGCCTGATATCGCGGCTGCCGTCGCGAGATCAGCTGGGACGTTCTTTATTATTAAATCGTTTACGTTAGTCTGTCTCGTGGTTGCTATTGTTAATTTATTCGCACTACGTAATTGTATGATTATAACTGGTTCGTGTGATTTTGTGATTAGGACTGCCTAGCGCTCGTTCGAGGTGGGTCGTTTTATCACCTCCTGTTCGATTAGTTTTTTGGAGAGGATCGCTTAGCGACAGGACCATAGGTGGTCGTGTCGCTCGATTTTGGGTGGAAAAACCCCGGATGCAAGCTACGTATATTCTTTGCTTGCATTTCCGGCGTATCGTTCTTCGAGTCTTGCGAACGCGTGGCCTCCGCGCGTGGCTCGCTTTGTCAGCGATTGCGCTCGTAACTTTATACGTCTTCCTCGGCTTCGAGTTATAGTCGGAAGACGTTAAATAATATTTAATAATTAATAATTATGCTAATTTGGTTATAGCCGTTTTGGGCTATAACATCCCTCCCCGTTGAAAAAAGAAAAACGGGGGTACAACGTTTTTCTTTAGTTATACCCTTTCTTATTCTAACGAATACATTATTTTTCCCGTATATAATATTTGTTATAATCGTTTCTTACTATCTAAAATCGCGTACTTAGACTACGCTTTAGTATAGGTCTTGGGAGTCCGTAGGATATACGTGGTTCTTCATCGTATATCCTGACCGATGGTCGTTTCATTCTCCTCTTTTTATTTTTTATAATTATATATGTTACAATGGCTATTATAATTATTGTTATGATTCCGCTTGTAGCCATTGGATAAACAAATTGTTTTTGAACAAAGAAGTTCTGTTCGTTGTCTTGTAGATTATTATTTAATTCTTCTAGTTTATTTTTTAATTTTATTAATTCTGTTCGGTGTAGCGTTACGTTTTCTAGTGTGTCGTTATCATGTGTCTTGTATATCTGTAGAAGCGTGATATTTATTTCTGGTAAGTAGGTTTCTACATTTGTTTCGTATACTGTTTTTATTGACTGTAACGTCATATCTGTTGTTGTTAATTTACATTTTCCTTTTAATGTAATTTTTCCTGTATTTTTAATTATTCTTTTGTGTTCGTGTCGATTATCGCATTGTATCGTTATCTGTTGGTCGGTCGCGGTCGCATATAACCAAGTGTGTGGTTGTCGTAGTGTTGTCCAGATCGCATTTTTCGAGCTTATCAATTGTGTGTTACAATTGTGTTGTCGTGATAGTGTATACATTTGTATTTCGCACGGTGCGTTTTGATTCATGCGATATATCGGTATCGTATTTTCACACGTATATTGGGAATTTATTTCTATACAATTTTTTAAATCGCTTTCCGTTATTCTAAGATAAGTTAATTTTTCCTTATCTATTGCAATTATTTTATTATTTATTTCGGTTACAGTAAATATGTTATTATTCATCGGTACGGGAAATGTAATTACATTTATAATGTCGTAACTCGGTTGTGTAATTAATGGGAATCGCAATATGGTATAAACATTTCTTTTATCGTAAAACGCGCTTATTTTGGTATATTCTTCTATCGCTAGCCAATCTTCCGCGTGAACTTTAAACAGGAAATACATTCCTTGTTGTAATTGTTGCGTTGCTTCTTTTAAATATGTAATAATCGTTTCTATCGGCATTAATTTCGGATGCATTGCTCCTTTACGTATATATGTTAAATATTCGATTGTATTTTCCGCGTCGCGTATTAACTCTGTTATAACCGCGGTGATTATTATAAAATGTTCATTTATTTCGGCGCGTTCAGTACATACCGTTACCCGTTTTTGTAAAAGTTTCTCATTTCGATCTATTATATTTTCTAATTTTTCAATATGCGCTATAGTATTATTTACTACTTTTATTTGAGTTCGAACCACGTGTTGTAGCGTTTGTTGTTTATTTTCTAATAAATTTAATTGTTCGTTAATATGCTGTTCATCGTTCGCGTCTATTGTTCCGAACAATGTTTTCGCTATCGAGCCTATTCCGTCTATCAGTCCTCTGCGTCTGTTAGTCGGTGGTTTATATATTGTCTGAATTTGTGTCATTACGTTTTTTAGATATTTTGCTTCTCGTTTCGCTATAATATCAAGATTATTGCAAGCGTCTTGATGGTAGTGATTCTGTAGTCTCATTGTATCGCACATCGTTTCTGTTTGTTGCAAATACTTCAATATTTGTTCGTATCTGTCGTTTAATATTGTTAGATCTAATTTGATTACTAATTTCCATGTTCCCTTGACGTAGTATAGCTGTCCAATTTTTTCAAAGTATAGGCCCGGGTTATATTCAAATTCTTGAATTTCATATGATGAGTCCGTTTCATATAACTCCGTGAGACCCGCGGTCCGTCGGCTGTTCCAGCTGACGAGCATCCTGTAATATTATATACTTTAATTTTATTTCTCGCGATGATATCCCGCGAGTGTCATTGTTATCGGTTAGTATTCTTTTTCTGAGGCTGCGATTCTGCGATTCTTCTGCAGGCTCTTCTGCGGACCGTCGCGTTTTCGTTCAGTCTCCTACCGATTTTTATACGGTCGACAGCGTACGATAGTTTGTTAATATTTTACATTATGTCGGCTGACAATGAGTCCGGTGATTATCGTCGAGTCCCGGTTTGCGGACCGGAGTTGCCCCTCGATCCTTTCGAGCGAGCTTATGCGGCCGTGTACCGTAGTTTGGAGCCATATTCGCTCCGTATTACTATCGATACTGTAAGTGTTGATCGTATAGTGGAGGAGGTGGTGCCGTATCCGTGCAGTGATTTGCGTTTTTTGGGGATTGAGTTGGGCATTGCTCGCCTTTATGATGGTCGTCGGTTCGAGGATCTTCGTTTACCTGCGGTCTTTATTCCTCGAGGTCGTGGGCTACTGGGTCCACTAGTTGGTAGAAGCCACTTCCGGCGGGGAAATTTTCCTGGAGGTCGCGGCTGTGGAGGACGGGATCACGCCTCTGTGGAGGACTTGCGTCGTTTTTTTGAGCGGATGAGGTGTCCCGATCGTTCCCGCAACGAATAAGGTAAGTTTATTTTAATTTTCGATAAATTGCTTCAGCTTATTTGTGTGCATGCGGATTGCTTTTCTCCCCTTTTTTATCGTGTAATTTACGTCTGAATTATTTTCAATTATCGTGTATGGTCCGATACATAAAGATTCGAGTTTTTTAGATCGTCCGCGTCGGAGTGTCTCGTCGTACACTAATACTTTGTCACCGACTTTAAATTTTATTTCTCTAGTATTTTTATCGTACTGTTGTTTAGCTTTAATTTTTTCTTCTTTAACATGCTCTTTTGCGAGCTGATTTGTTGCCCGTAGTCTTTCTTTTAATTCTTGCGCGTAATCGTCGTAATTATATGTCGGCTTAGGCGGTCTCGTCAGTGCCGTAGGTAGATCGGCTTGGTGTCCGTAGACTAGTTCAAAGGGTGTATATCCCGTAGCTGTGTGTGGCGTCGTATTATACGTGAACATTGCGAAGGGTATCCATTCGTCCCAGTCTGTCTGGTCGTCATTTATATAATGTCTTAAATATTCGGCTAATGTTCGATGCGATCGTTCTAACGCGCCATTACTTTCTGGATGATAGGCAGTTGTTTGTATTTTATTTATTTTTAATAATCTGCATGTATTTTTAAATATTTCGCTTAAGAAATTTGTGCCTTGATCCGTTAAAATTTTTTCCGGAATTCCATGTTCGAGAACAATTTTTGTAACGAATTCTTTACTGACCGTATTCGCTTCTTGATTTGGAATCGGTATCGCTTTACTGAATTTCGTTAAATTGTCTTGAAATGTTAATAGATATTTATTTCCGTTGGTATTGTTAACGGTCCTACGATATCTAACGCGCATTTTTCGAAAGGTTTTGTCGGTGTATCCGTGATTATTAACGGTACTTTATTTTTTCGCGATAATTTATTTTTTTGGCAAAATTCGCATTTTGATATGTATTTTTCGACGTCTTTTGTTAATCCGTGCCAATTATGATTTAGGCGGAATCTTTTTATTGTTCGCTCGATTCCTTGATGTCCTCCTGTGGGTGCATCGTGATATTCGTATAATATCTGTTTCTTCTCTTCCTCCGTATATTTTTTCTCTTCGTCGGAGATCGTTTCTTCTTCTATTGCGAGGACTTCTCGCTCCTCTTCTGTTTCATGGGTGTCTCTTTTTACATTGCGGCTCAGTGCATCGGCGTTCGCATTCGCTCGTCCGGCTTTATGGATGATTTCATAATCATACTCTTCGAGCTTTAATCTCTATCGGATCAATCTTGATCCGGGATCGTTTACATTAAATAACCAGATTAATGGTTTATGATCGGTTACGATTTTGAATTTCATACCGTATACGTATGGCCTAAAATGTTTTACAGCCCATACAATTGCTAATAATTCTTTCTCTGTTGTATTATAATTCTGCTCCCCCCGCGATAAAACTCTGCTGGCGTAAGCAATTGGCCGGTCATTGCCTACTTTTCCTTGTGACAATACTGCTCCGATTGCATAGTCGGAGGCATCGGTGGTCACTATAAATTCTTGAGTAAAGTCTGGATATTTTAGCACTGGCGTCGTCATTAATTTTTTTTTTAATATTTCAAAAGCATTTTGCTGTTCCATTGTCCACTCGAATTTTTCTGTTTTCTTCGTTAATTTAGTCAGTGGCTTGGCTATTCTTGAGAAGTCTTCTATGAATTTTCTGTAATATCCGGCTAGTCCTATGAAAGATTGTATATCCTTCACTTTCTTTGGAGTCGGAAATTCTTTTATTGCTGTTAATTTTGACGGATCCGGAGATATCCCATCTTCCGAAATAATGTGACCTAGATAAATCACTTCCTTGCGTAAAAATTCGCATTTAACCGGCTGCAATTTTAAATTATTTTCTCGAAGTCTCTGTAGTACTTCCTTGAGTCGTTTGTTGTGGTCTTCTAGGCTTGATCCATATATAACGATGTCATCCAGATAAACTAAACATTTTAGTCCTTGCATTCCTGTCAGAACTGAAATCATCATTCGCTGGAATGTTGCTGGCGCATTCTTTAGTCCAAACGGCATTCTATTAAACTCGTAGTCTCCGTAGGGCGTTGAAAATGCTGTTTTATTTTTATCTCGTTCGGTCATCGGTATCTGGTGATATCCTGATGCCAAATCTAAGGTAGTAAAATATTTGGCGTTTCCTAACTGGTCCAATATATCGGTGATGTTGGGCAATGGAAATGAGTCGGCTATCGTCAGATCATTTAGCTTCCGAAAATCGACTACTATTCGGAGCTTTGGTTTTCCAGATGCATCGGCTTTTTTCGGTACCACTAATAGGGGTGCGTTCCATTGACTCGCGCTTGTTCGGATTATGCCGTTTTTTAACATTTCTTGCACTTGTTTATTTACTTCCGTTTTATGCCTTTCCGGAAGGCGATACGGTCTCGTGTTTACCGGTGAGGTATCGGCGCGCGTGTTTATCTCGTGCTCTACCGTCGCGGTGCACGTCAGTGGTTCTCCGTCGAACTGAAATGTATCGTAATATTCTTCGCATATCCGTAAGAGTGCCTGTTTTTCTTCTGAATTTAATTCTGTGTTCGTAGTAGTTGTCAAATTTGCGAGTATCGTGAGGAAGTAGGTTTAGAATTTGTTCTCGTTTGTATAGTGTGTACTTCGGATTCTCGGTCGTATTCTACATCTTCGATAACAACATGTGGCGTTCGTATCTCGACTTCTGTATCGGTCGTATTCATTATACTAACGGGGCATGCGTGATCTTTAGGTTCTACTAGACAATTTCCGATATAGACTCCTGGGGCTGTTTCTTCTGTTCGTACTACTCCTATCCGATTTTGATTCGTTGTCGCTTTTACGATGGTTTCGCTGCGCAGTTTTAGATTGGTTTTATTAAATGAATGGAATTTGAGCACGGCGTCTCCTATTTTTAGTTGATTTTGTTTGTAGTCGCAGGATACTGAGTGTTGTCGGAGGAAATCAATCCCTAGAATTCCTTCATATTCGATCGGAATGTCGTCTCTTACAACGTAAAATGCATGTTTTATTTTATGTCCATCTACTTTAATTGTAGCGTATATTTTTCCGATGGTGTGTACCTTATGCCCGGTTATGCCTGTGAGCGCGATTTTATCCTCATATATGAGGGTATCGCCCTTTAATTGTTTTAATTTTATTAGCGAGATGGTTGATCCGGAATCGCACAACATCCGTAATTTTTCATCCTTTGCTTGTTGCATGGGTAGTGTTATTAACAATAAATCCGTCTTCTTCTGTGTGCTCGGCGTATCTTTAATATGCGTAACGTGATATTCGGACGCAGGTCGCGGTTGTGTCTTTTTAGATTCGCTTTTATCATCTTCGCTACTGTTACCGTCGGACTCGGAATGTCGCTTTTGTTGTCGCGGATTCTTTCGGTCGTGTGTATTTTCTTCGCGTTTTTTTCTGGTTACCGTTCAAACTCCAGCATTCGTCGCGGGTGTATCCGGATTTTTTACAATGTTTGCAATATTTATTTATTGCATTTCTCCGCGAGGATTTTTCCGGTTTAGGAAGCGCGTATCGATTACTTCGACAATCGCGTCCGTAATGTCCGTTTTTTCCACATTTAAAACATTGCGGAGTCGAATTTCGAATCTGTCGCGAATTGCTTGATTCGAATTTATTTTTATTCGGGAAGTTGCTTATTCTTGCCGTTGGTCCGATAAGTTTTTCTTCAGCGCTCGCGCCCGTTATCGCTTCTTGGAGCGTCGTATATCGTTGCGCGCGTACGAGTACCTTTAATTCGTCGCGTAATCCAATTTGAAAATTTATTAACGCCTGTTTTTTAATCGTGTGTTGAATCGTGCGTTTTGATAGTGAGAAGTCCTCTTCTCCTTCAATCATAGCATCGTACAATTTCATTGCTAGTAACTCAACGCGTTGTCCGAAAGCATACGCGGTTTCATTTGATTCTTGTCTTAATGAATTGAACTCGATTTGTAAGTGCGTAGTACTTTGTTTAGATTGGTAACAAGTTTCAAGTTGATGTTTTAATTCGTCGAACGTTTGTATATCTCGCGTCTCAAAATCCTGAATCGCTTTCCCTTTTAATTTTGTAAATAAGATTGCTTGAATTAACGATTCTTCGTCCGCGGGATTTATGTTCTGAACGGCGTATTTACACGCGTTTAAAAATTCTTGCAGTTTATGTCGCGAGGTTCCGTCGAACTCGGGGATCATTATTCTTGCTTCCTTTAACGGCAGATAATTCGGGGCGACGCTTCGTCGATTTCTGATATCGCGTCTCGTTCGCCCATATGTTGTTTCAAACGCATCGTTATCGTTTTCCCTGCGAGTATCTGTATGACGGGGTAATTGTGTGTCCGCGCTTTCTAGTCGCGTTACTCGTATGTTTACTGAATTAATATCCGCGAGTATTTCATTTAAAATGTGGATGATCTGTGTATAATCTCCTCTTTCTTCGCGGTTTCTTTCGGGAGGCGGCGTGCGGTCGGCCTCCGCTATATTTTGGTCCATCTGGCGGATGGATCGTCGCATATTGTCTATTTCTTCGTCTACCGCGCCTCGCGGCAGATTTGCGGGAGTACCTTCGTGCGGATTTCGCGATTTGGCCATATTATTTTCTTGTTGGCGGTAAATTTCTTCCGGGTCGAACAGATCGCTCTCGTAGGAGGTTAGTGAAAATTCGCGTCGTAAAGATACTCTGCTTGGAGTTCTGCTAATATATGGTCGCGTACGTTTAGTCTCGCGTTGAATGTGGTCAGTGAGGTCAGTCGTATCACACGGAAATAGGCTTCCGTCGAAACTATTGAACGGAAATTCGCGTTCGATGATGACGTGCTCCGGTAACTCGGGCTCGCTTTCGCTCAAGTATTGAGTTTCTAAATTTCTTCACGTGTTGTCAAAGTTTTTTCGCGGTGTTAGACTTAAGCTAATCGCTTGTCGCGCTGGGTTGCTTAATAACCACGATCGGTTCGCTATCGGTTTCGGTACGTTAGAACCTTCCGACATTCACGCAATTACAAATATATTACGGACTTACAGTAATAAGACGGCTCGCATGTTCGCTCACTGGGTCAGTAGGTTGCTGATGCTGCAATCTCTCGCTCGGCGGCTGATAAGGCTGGCGGCCTGATGCTCGTCGTACGGCGGTCGTTGCCCGGCGGCGATGCGTCGTCCTTAGAGATGTCGTAGGTCGGCGTTGGTCCTTGGACGCTGGCGTTCCTACTCAGGTTTCAGGTGCTTGGCCGTGATCCTCGTACTGCTTGTGTCGTCCGTATGTGTTGCTTCTGCTTGTGTCCGTCGGCTTTAACTTGTTTGCTGACGTGCCTGTTATTTACTTTTTTGGTTTTTTACAGGTCTTTATTCGGCGTGTTGGCTGGCGATCCTTTGGCAGATCCCACCGCTGCCACCAATTTTGTTGTGCCTCCGTGGAAGCACAGCGAATTTTTGGGGATCGTTGGCCAAATTAGAACTAAGGAGTTCGGGATCGTGCAGGGTCGTTCCGCCGTTGTAGTAAACATGTAGTTTGAGTAGAATAAAAATCATTTATTTAGTTATATCGACTTTAACTCTTCTTTTCCTTTGCGCACTTTAACATGGCTTATCGCGGTATAGAGTTACTTCGCGTGCCTGATATCGCTGCCGTCGCGAGATCAGCTATGACGTTCTTTATTATTAAATCGTTTACGTTAGTCTGTCTCGTGGTTGCTATTGTTAATCTATTCGCACTACGTAATTGTATGATTATAACTGGTTCGTGTGATTTTGTGATTAGGACTGCCTAGCGCTCGTTCGAGGTGGGTCGTTTTATCACCTCCTGTTCGATTAGTTTTTTGGAGGGGATCGCTTAGCGACAGGACCATAGGTGGTCGTGTCGCTCGATTTTGGGTGGAAAAACCCCGGATGCAAGCTACGTATATTCTTTGCTTGCATTTCCGGCGTATCGTTCTTCGAGTCTCGCGAACGCGTGGCCTCCGCGCGTGGCTCGCTTTGTCAGCGATTGCGTTCGTAACTTTATACGTCTTCCTCGGCTTCGAGTTATAGCCGGAAGACGTTAAATAATATTTAATAATTAATAATTATGCTAATTTGGTTATAGCCGTTTTGGGCTATAACACTGCGCTCCTTACATGGTGCATCGAAAAATGATTTCCATTCACCGAAATAGACGGAGTCGCGCGAGTGCGGCCGTACCCGTGCCAGAACTGCGAGATCGTGATTCAGAACGATTCAAAATAATATCAAAATAATACAAGACACTCATAGCAACTTAACCATGTATATGCCATATCGTGAAATCGGACGAGTTTCATTTTATATATTATATAAAATGTAATGTTTTCAGAATCAAAAGAGATGTGTTAAAAGAGATTTCGACACATATTACATACGCGCACGCATACATGCGCACACACATATACACACACACACACGTACACACACACACAACTGCGATGCAAACCGACCAGTTTACCGATAACGAGTCATAATTATTGTTCCGACCGTTTCGTTATCATGGTTAAAGCGTTATCTTATGTTAGAGCGCGATACATTTTTAAAAAATTGTAGTCGTAATCATAAAGATATATCCAGACAAATTTGCATAACGCAAAAACATATGCATAAGAAAATTAATTGGTTCATATATGTATGCATAAGAAAATGGACCAATCCAGTACGATTGACCAATCAGAAAGTCCTAATGTGCAACTGGTCAATTAGCAATGTGGACTATATCGGATCCCGTCCATCTAGCTTTGCATATCTGACCTTATGTATCCAGTTCCAGATTATTATCCGATAGAAAATTAATTATTATAAAATAAACTATTATTTCCCAAACGTTGAAAACATTACAGACGTGTTTCCAAAATGATTTCACATCGATTAAAATAAAAAAAGAATTTTTTTTAAATTATGTCTGCTAACTATACGCTTAATAAATTTTCATTTATTATAAATAAATTATTATTTCCTAAACTATGAGACTATATTCCTAAATTTGCCCAAACGATTCCGAAATGATTGCAATAATAAAAAATAGGAAATATTAAATTTGTCTGCTAAGTATACGGAGGTCAGTGAATGAATCTAGAACAATATGGCGTCTTGCAAATAGAGAAACATCTAGCGGTGTATCAGTGAACCTGGAAAATAGCCTAGCAACGTAATCTAGCGGCGTATCAATCAATCTGGAAAAACATAGCGTCTCGAAAAGTGACACCTTTTTGGCCGAAAAATTCATATGAAATATCGAGATCTGTACATCAAGTACACCTACCAGTGTCATTTTCATATTATTATATTTGGAAAAATCCATGTTCTCGATTGATATGTTCGTCTCTCGAAAGGATGGTCCGTCGTATGAGATATTTCGAATTCATTTTCTAAAATTTTCAAAAAACATCCTCATCCCGGTAAATGATACACGGTAGCGTCTGTTTACAGTAAACAAAAAGACGACGAAAGATGTACTTAGCGAGACGCTACCGCGTCTCTTGATAACTATATCTTTCGTCTAATAATACGGTAATTTGACGAATCGCCTTCGTACCCCAATCCCATTCCTTTTTCAGCTTTGGAGTCGAATTTCCCTCGGAACTGCTTGTCGACGTAAGTATACACATCTGATCCGAAAACGTAAATGTGCTACGTCAGGTTTGTTGCCATGTCAGACTTCGTAAGGGGTTGCCAGGGTATTGCTGGTCGAAGAGGTTCTGTTCAGAACGTAAACGGCAATGTTCACTGCCTCAGCCCAAAGCATCTTTGGCAAACTTTTTGCCTCAAGCATTGTCCTGGCGCTCTCGACGATGGTGCAATTCTCTCTTTCGGCTTTCCCATTCTGCTCGGGAGTACTTGGTGCAGTCGTTTCGTGGCGTATGCCCTTGCTCGCCAAGAGTCTCTTCATGTCACGGTTGCAATACTCTGTGCCATTATCAGTGCGCAGCACTTTCATCCTCTGTCCAAACTGATTGTGAAGCAAACACTTGAATTGCTTGAAGTATCCGACAGCATCGGACTTGTGTTTCAGAAAATAAACTTGTCGATAACCTGATGCATCATCTATAAATGTGAGGAAATATTTCGCTCCTCTGACGGACTCCACCGACATTGGTCCACAGATGTCGAAATGGATGAACTCTCCTGGCAATCTCTTCTTTCCTTCTGTTGAATCAAAGGAAGATTGATGTAGCTTTCCCATTTGGCACGCTTGGCAGAAAAAGTCTTGCGCGTCCCTTAACTTCATGCCTTTTACTACTCCCTTTTTCACCATGTCACGCACCGTGCGGCTGTTCATGTGTCCTAGTCTCTTATGCCAAACTCTCAGACTCGCAGTAGAGAGATTGACCTCATTTACGGCACTGTTAACTTTCAAAGTCTTGAAGAACATCCTGAACACTCCATTTTCCTGCTTTACATCCTGAGCGACTGTTATATCTTCCTTCGAAATCGAAACACTTTGTCCTCGAAACGTGACGTTGAAACCTTTAGAGGTACATACTCCTACCGAGAACAAATTCTTTTTAATATCCGGGACAAATAACACATCTTCGATCATTGATGGATATCATTGACTGTCCACTAACTTTTGAATTTTTACCGTACCTGTCCCACGCACTGAACAGACACCGTTGTCTCCGAGCCGTATTTCTTCTCCCGTGATTGGCTCATAATTTTCAAGCCACTCTCGTTTGTAAGTAATGTGCCTAGACGCTCCACTATCTATTAACCACACTTCACTAGAGTCAGAACTGAGCAATGCTTCCGTTTGGCTGGCAGGTATTAACGGTTGAATTTCGTCACAATGTTTATAAACTGTGGACACAAAAGCACAATTTTGAACCGATTGTGCGGATTTCTCGTACTTCTGACTAGCGTTTATTTCTTTTATCTGCAATCTCGGGCAAAATGTCCTTTCTTGTAGCAAAAATAACATTCAACATCGCTCTTGTCTCTCGGTTGACCTCTCTGTGTACTGCTTTGTGAAGAATGTTTTCCTTTGTGTTTTCTCTGTACACTCAACGCAGCAAGTGCGTTTGCGGTCTCGTCGTCATAGGCTAGTCGAGCCTCTTCTTTGAGCAGCCTTTCCTGCAGATTTGAAATAGTCTGCTCCGCTACTGTGACGCTGTCCCAAGCAGGAGATCTGTCATTATGTTGGTGGAGGTCATTATTTGACTTATCATGTTTTGAAGCAGGTCCTTTAACCCTGTAATGATATTTAAATGGGGAAGGATTTGAGCATCTTGAGAGTCGTGTAGGTTATCCTTCTTTTGGTTGTTGTTGTTTGAATTGGTTCCAGCTGCCTCAGCGTACGAAAAGGGTGGTTTGCCTATTTCATGAGAGGTTGAGGATTTCCTCTGTCTCAAAGGAGGGAATTTGAATCTTTGAATTTCTTTATAGACCACACAGCCCTTATAATTTGCCGGATGATTACCACTGCAAAGTACACATTTAACGTGTTCTGATCTCTCTTTTCTGGGACAGCTTGAGGTGGTGTGATTCCCTGCGCATTTCACGCATTTAGCCTGTCGATAACAGTATCTTTTAGTGTGGCCATATCTTTGGCAGGAGGCGCACTGAGGGGTCTCCCTCCTGGGCCTGGGAGTCTCAAAAATGATACGACAGTTTAAAAGGGTTTTGACATTATAGATTTGCTTATTGTTGATGCTTGACTTGAAATCAACGAAGAACATAAGGGTTTTTTCGTTGACCTACTCCTAATATTCCATAAGTTTGTTACCTGGTGTCCTAAGATTTCAATCGCTGTCTTGAGTTGCGAGGCGTCAGTTGAGGGATGAATATTTTTTAGGACCACTCTAAAGTTCCTGTCTTGCTTCAATCTATATGTGTGGAATTCAGTGCCCTTATTTTGGAGTTCTTTAACGATGGTGGAGTAAGCCTGGGTGGTTCTAGGTTGAATTTTAACTTCTTCTGCCTTTAATATTTTAATTTCGAATTCTCCATTAACAGTGTCTTTCAAGAGATCAGTAAGGGGCTGGATGTTGCTGACGCGATCCACATATATAGGAGGTGGCTTTGGCATTTTCTCTTCGGGTGAGTCTAGTTCAGTTTGTTGGGTTTGTTGATCTTCCTTTTCCAATGCATCGAATCTGTTGGAAGTTTGCACTGGGGAGCTTAGCCAGTAAGTATCAATTTTTGGCTGCCTTTGGTTTCTCATCGGAAGATCAGGGCTTTCGCCTAGTCTTTTCCTTTTACAATTACTTACTTCCTTCCATTTTCCTTCGTGGGAATTTAGGCCATCCTTATGTTCGGAGTCCATTTTTGTTTCTTCCTTATTCTGATGTGCTGGAAGGATGCCGCTGCATGAGCTTGCACGTGGTCTATTTAGCAGGGATAGAGTAGTTATTTGGCTTGGATTTAATGTAAGCGAGTTGTTTGAAGTTTGGTGCGAGTCTAAGGTGATTTCCTTTGTTCCTTTAATAAGCAGTGGTTGGCCTCCCTCAGAATCCGTGTGGCCATCCTCCTTAGAGGGTGGATTTTCCAGGACAGAGCCTGGACTGCCACTTGGGGTAATAGTTTCCTTTAGTGTTTTATCCATTGCTTATAATTGCTGGTTTTGGTCCGCCCCGGATATTTTATTTTTCCGGTACTCTCCGGCAAGCCGGCGAGCATTCCCCAATCCGTCACCTGGGGAGGCGCCCGATGGGGGACCAGCAACCCCCACGGGGAGTAGATATAAAGTAATATAATATAAAGTAATATAAAGTAATATAATATAGAATCAATCGTACATATTACGAAAGTGATCGCGTCGTTCGAACCACCAATCGTGCAATTTCCAAGCGTTCTCTAACGCGCAATTCTTCGCGTGATATCCGCAGCGAAAGGCCCGCGAAGCGTTTAGAGTCTCCAGACGTTCGATGTCCTCGTAATCGGCGTCGATGGTCTCGAGGGCTACGTCGCGATCGTCGGTGATGTTTCCTAAGATTTCGATCAGCCATTTTTTCTTCTCGTGACCTTTGATGTAGATCTTTATCGTCGAATCGGGGCTAGATTCTCGGCATACGGCGTCTCGAACGAGTCTTTTCATCGACCCGTAATTCACGTGTCCGTCGTTCCATTTTAGTTGATGATGGTTAGACGTCAACCAACACGCTCGCGATTTTTCCGCTCTCGTTAGCAGATCCCAAGACATCGGTGGGCGAAAGATGTAATGCGTCAATTCCGCGCCATTTCTTAACACGGCTACTTCTTTCGCGACGAATCTCTCGTTAACTATGAAACCTTGAAGATCGACGAAAATCGGTGCGTCCATCGTCGTTGTTAGCGGTACTCGAAGTGTTCGCCTCTATTATTCTCTCTTCATATTTTTTCGAATATCATCGCGCTTACACGATTCTGCGCACAACGTTGGTGAGCGGATTGTACTCTACCACTCGATCGTGAATGATAAGACAGTAAACTGTGGTATTAGAGGGGATGTTCTTCTTGCAATCGAACTCTACGCGAACGTCCACAGTGGCGCTCTTGATCGACTCGTTCTGTCGAGAACAGTCGATGAATACGAGCGGGCCGTGGATTAAAAATTTATTCAGATTTAAGAGCGCTTCGTCGTTGTCGTACGTTCTTCGAAATTTCGAGTACATATCGTACAGCACTGCGACTTTGCGCTTATCGAAATCCAGATTCATGTCGTCGTAAGGATAAAAATCAGAATTAAGATACAGTTTGACATTAGTCAGTTTGCAATCGTCGAATAGGGAAGGCTCCTCGGACAGAACGTTCTTCTTTCCGGGTTGTAGCGCGAAGATAACGTATCGCGGTTTATCGAGTTGCGTCGCCGCTTTGACAGCCCACGAATGTTTAGTCGTGCCCTGTAGAAGCGGAAACTCGTAGAGATCCCACGAGCGAAAAGCGACGTTCAGGTATCGTCCGCTATCCAACGTGCGCAATAACCTTAATTTATTAACATTGTTTAACACTATATGAGGTATTCGCCACTGTATCTTTAACAAAACGATTTTAGGCTCTTGCGTTTCGCGCGATATGATACAATTGTTATCGTTACGCGCTCGTATCAGAATAAGTTCGTGTCGTGCGTTGATCACGACACGCTTGTAATCCTCGCAAAAACCTAATAACACGTTGAGAGGTACGCAAAAGTTGAAATCGTTGATCGACGAATGAGTTACCACCGATAAGTCCCATCCGGCGTTCTTTAATATCTTGCCTTTTTCGACTGTCAGCGACGCGTAATTCTTGATCGTGCTCGTTATCCCAACGTTTCTGCTTCGATCGATCTCCACACCGTCAAGCTCGTAGCGAATCTCCTTGAACATAAACGCCGCGCAATTGTTCACCGGCCTCGTCACCGACGCGATGTCCTCTTGCGCATTCGACAACTCTTTCGACTCGAGTCTACCTTCTATATAGAGAAAACTATCGCACGGTAATGTGTACAGATCTTCCTGTTGTATAGGAATTCGTGTATAGTATGCGCGTATTTGTCGTTGTGATACGCTCCTGTTGTGACGTTGCACTCTACTCTAATGAGATTAATAGCCATAATATTTATCGGTTTATCGGACGCGTACCATTTATTCGATTGTAACATACGAGACGAGAAACCCAGTAGCGAACCGATGTTATCGGTTTTGTGAAATTTACTCGATACGCGCACTTGATCTCGCTTCTCATAGTGTTATCGTTACCGCGAAGCGTTATAGAATTTTCACTCTTATCACCGGTCTCATTGTCTTCGAAATAGTCGGCGCGGTCGTCGCCGACGTTATCTACACACACCATTCAAAAATTATTTAGGTGGCCCGGAACTTTTGGTAGGCACTGTATATAATCGTCATCGCTCGTTTCCGGTTCCACGTTCCCGCGCTCTCGTCTCTCCTCTTTCGCTCGTCGTTTGCGATGAATCGCGGCTTTTAGATACGCGCTTATAGCGCTTAACTCGTAAGATCCCACTGGAATCGCGATAACCTCGTCGTTGTCGTCGAAGTAAAATTTATTATTCGTGGAATTTACATTCGGTATCGTGTTATAAGTCTCGAAATTGATTAAACCTAACTCGTAATCATCGTCGTGTAAATCCAGAGGCGGAAAGTAACTCACCGCGAGAATGCTGCTTCGTCCGGAAAGAGTAAGAGTTAGCGACATGATTGACGAGAGCAGTCGAACTGCGCTCGATCGACGAACGACGGTCGATATTATACCGTGCGATTCCTCCAATCGACCCCCCGGAGAAATCGAAGACTCAATTGTCCACAGATATTCTGATCGCGCGTTTGCTCGGAGCGACGATTGTATCGGATGTTCGCATCGCGCCCGACATAACGCGCGAGTTCGCGCGAAGAACGAAAATTGCCGAAACCGTCGTAGTAGATCGCGTCGCCCCCTTTTTTCGCGTACGCCACCCAATGAGTACCCGGGCCGGATGCGTTGTCTAAATTCACGATGCTGCTCTCCTCGCGGCGCGCCCGCGATGGAAGGGCGTCGCGTATAAACACGCCTCTAAAGTGAGGCACGCGTGAAAGTATCGCCGCGCGATTTAACTATTCGTTCGTCGTTACTCCGACGGATGGGAGGATCCCTAGCGTCTGTTTACGCGAAGTTTTTTTTAGCTCTTCCTCTTCTTCTCGTCGCGGACGCGCCACTTCCGCGCTTGTACGGTGCGAGGTAAACCACGACTCTCCATTGCGCGATCGTGACGTTGCAGTTCCTCTAACTGTCGTCGCGCCGCTTTGCGATCGTTCATCGCTTTCGCGATTCCCGCCGCTTCTCCAGCCAAAGAACCGAGAGCTACCAATAACGGCAGCAGGGGCAAAAAGCCACCGCGTTTCGCTATCGGAAGCGTTCTTTTCCTCGTAGCGGCCGTTCTCCTCTTGCTCTTCTTTGTCTTGGTTCTTGTTGCGCCCATTCCGAGTTTCGTTTTCGATTTCATAGCTATCCATACGGCCGTCGCGGCGGCTCTCTCGCCGAGAATCGAGTCTCTCGCCGCGACGCGCTCGCGCGCTCTCTCAGCGAGTGCGCGGTCGGCGACGTGTCGATCGGCGAGTTCGCCACTCCGCGAGTACGCGACGTCGTGCTCGCGGCAGGCTGCGTCCAGAGGATTGATGCCTCGATCGCCTCGCGCGAGTCGTTTCGACTCCCGTTTGGAAAAAACCTAAAGTGAAACGAATACGAGCGCGACGACGATTAGACGCCGTTTCTACTCCGTTAAACGAGTATCCTATCGAGAGAAATCCATTCGCGCGGGACGAAACTGAAGAGGAAGTGTTCGAACCCGAGAATCTCGAGTCGCCCTCGACGTTTGAAATGCCGGTTAGGCGAACTTCGCGAACTTCTCAAGATCGCGAAATGTCGCACGGTCGGCTAGGACCGTTGGAACGAAAATACATGGGGGCTCTTCACGGCGGAGAAGCGCCGAATGAGATCGATCACGTTTATGGAGTCTACATCAGCGCGAAAGGCGCGATGCTCGGCAATAGGCGATTCGATGTAGACGCGGATGATTCCATACTTATAGATGAAATTAAATACATCGGTCCCCCGGTTTGTACGAATTGATCTTTATGAAAAATCCTGATAGTCTCACATACACGGAAAAGGATAAATTAAGATATAAGAGTATATTGTTAACAACGAACGCTCATAAACGCGACCATGACGCTAGAAAATCTGTTTTAGGAAATAAGGGATACAAATACAAGTTCGTTATCGCTCCGCTTATCCACGGCCGCGGCGCGAAAAAGACGGACGCGGGTCGCGTACCGTCGACCATGCGAGTCACGGACGATAGAATCGATTACGTTCATTGGGACGATCCGAACGAATTAGTGGATCGTCTGCGATTGCTGGACGCTTCGCTTCGAGCCGGCAACAACGCTCACGAAAACGAGATTCTATCGATAATCGAGGAGCTTCGCGAAACGGAGTGATCGTATAAATCGAACCGTCGCATCGACGATCGTCACAGTCGTACGCGGGATTCGCGATGTCCGTGAGCAAATTCGGTACACCTCTAAAAAACCGCGGCTACGACGCGAGAACCGGAAGACTACGTCCGGCTATCGAGTCTCTGCGAAATTACGTGCGCAATAACGCGCTGTGTCTAAGCTCTTCCGTCGAGTATGACGCGAGAGAGCGCAAGATAAAACGTCTGGCTAAGCCGGAAGAGGACGCCGACGCGACGAGCAAAAGCTACGTTGAAGGAATCACATCGCAATTGAGAAAAGACGCGGACGAGGCAGGGAAAGACGTCATTCTACTATTCACGAAACTCACCCAGCTCGATAACGCTCTGGATAAACGAATAGACGCCGCGGAGAGTTTTGTTTCCAAAATCGAAGCGCGCGACGACGTTCTGAGTAAACGAATAGACGCCGTGGAAAATTCCGTTTCGAGAACAGAATCGAACGCTAACGATCTAGGTAAACGGATCGATGCTTTGGATAAACGGATCAACGCTTTAAGCGATCGGATCGATGCCGCAAAAAATACGATATCGCTCAACGCTGTGGAGTCTTCGACGAAAAGCGCAAGCGACCGTAAAATACTGTTCAATCAGGGTAAAATGATAAAGGAACTAACCCAAAAATTGCGCGTCGCGGCGAATTCCGCGGAGAAAATACGAGAATTGGAAAATTCAACATCGCGATTGAAGAGAGACACAGACGAGCTATCGGGGAGAGTGAGGGAACTAGCGAAGATTCGCGAGAGCGGCGACGACGCTCGGAGCGGCGAGCCGCTCGAGAGAGAGATCCCGCCCAACGTCATCCTTGAGAGAAAGAGAAGAGAATTATGAGCGCCGAAAAACGAAGACTTGTCGAGGAGTTGCACGCGCCCGCGAGAAGAAACTTTTCGCGTCGTCGTGTCGCGATACGCGGGTACGACGACCTATGGCAGGCGGATGTGGTCGAGATGCGTCCTTACGCGAGACTCAACAAAGGCCACAACTACATCTACACACTACTCACCGTTATCGACGCATTAAGCAAATACGTGTGGGCTGTACTGCTTAAAAGCAAGAGCGCGAACGAGGTTACCCGAGCGTTATCCAAGATAGTGCGAGACTCTAAGCGGTGTCCGAAAAATCTGCAGACCGACAAAGGAAAGGAATTCTACAACGCCGAGGTGCGAAAATTCGCGGAAAAACGCGAAGTGAATCATTACTTGACGTACTCGGTGATGAAGGCGTCGATCGTCGAACGATTCAATCGCACGCTCAAAAATTCTATGTGGCAGTATTTCACGCTGAGCGGAACGTACAAGTGGATAGATGAATTACCTCGACTCGTCGAGGAGTACAACACGCGAAAACATCGCACTCTAGGTATGAGACCCGTCGACGTGACTCCAGCGATCGCCGATAAACTTTTAAATACGGTATACAGCAATATAAAAATCGCGGCTCCGGCGAAATTCAAAGTAGCCGATCCGGTACGCGTCAGCAAGTTTAAGACGATCTTCGAGAAAGGCTTCACACCTAACTGGACCACTGAGATTTTTCGAATAACCAAGATACAACGAACTAATCCTGAAACGTATCTGCTGAAGGATTCGCGCGGCGAACCGATCGCCGGAGGATTCTACGAGCACGAGTTGCTGCGCGTCGACGATCCCGACGTGTATCTCGTGGAAACGGTGCTGCGTCGAAGGGGCAACGAGGTTTACGTGAAATGGCTGGGAATGGACGAGTCGCACAATTCTTGGATAAATAAAACGGCTGTATTATGATAAAAATGTATTTTTATTAAATAAAACTACATATATTAAATAAAATTATTCGTTAGAAAAATAAAAATTATCACGAACTTTTCGCGTTCCATACGGGTTCTCTCTTGCACTCCATACGGGTTCTCTCTCGCGCTCCATACAGATTCTTTCTCGCGCCGTTACGCGGCCGCCACGTCCTGCGTTTTCTCTTTCACGCTTTAGACGGACTCTTTCTCACGCTCTATATGAATTCTTTTATCACACCGCTACGCGAACATCGTATCTCGCGTTAACCTTTTTTCACGTTGTTCGATATAAAATACTTCCGAGAGCATAATAAAGAGATTGTGGTAATTTCCAGGCTGTTCTATTTTTAATAAGTCTCGATGCAGATTTGGCAAACTGCTCTAGCCCGAGATTTGCAAATAAATCTTGAGCGAAGATACAAAGTTATAAGCTAGAATAACTTTCTAATCTCGGGCTAGAGCAGCTTGTCAAAACTGGCTCGAGACTCATTAAAAATAGAACAGCCTGGAAATTACCATGATTTTTTATAATGTAAAAATAGTTGAAAAAACTCGCGCGTCTCTTCGCGAGTATTTCGTACCTTTGCGTATCCCGTCTTTGTTATTTTTCTCTCTCGGAATATTTCATTAAAGTAAATATTGCTTATAAAATATGCTAAATTGTTTATAAAATATACTATATTATTTATAAAATAATCTTTATTATTTATAAAATAATCTTTATTATTTATAAAATAAACTGTGTTATATTTATACAACAATAAATTACCAAAGTTTGAACGTTTTAAGAAGCGTCTCCGATAGCGTCGTAAATAGAATGGCGAACGCGCGTCTTGCGAAATTACAAAGCACTCGCGAAAAAACGCGATCTCGCGAGTTCGATCCTCGCGTTCGTTTATAAATATTCTCGCGATTTTCGCGAGACATTCTCGCTATTCTCTTCTATCGCGCTCTCGGAGTATTTTATTAAAATAAACTACATTAAAATAAACTATATTAAAATAAACTATATTAAAATAAACTATATTAAACGCAAATAATATTTATTACATTCTCGATATACGACGTTTTCCTCGCTCCTTACAACGGTATTCTATAATGCCCCCACGGTAAAATATCCGTAGTTCCGGATATCACGTACGTTTATCGTCGTGCGGACTGAGCGCGACCTTCGATTCCGACACCGTATACACCTCGTGTAACTTGGACCTTATGCAAGATTGTTCGCGCCTCATCTCGATCCTTCGTCGAAGACAGCGCGCGTAATCTTCGAACGTTATCGTTCTTGCGACGACGCCGCTCTTAACACCCTTAATTCTTTTCGTATCGTCTCTACCGTCGACTCGTAGCGCGTACATTTTCGCTCTGAGCCCGACGAATTCCGTCATAATCGCGCCGGCGTTCTCGTCCTTCGTCGCAACAGGTATTTTCTTATTAGCGAGAGGCATACCGTACGCGTTGTCCACCACGTAATCGCTCGTATCAAATCTATCGATGTCGCGTTTCATATCCTTGTACACATCCTCGCACTCGATGCGATAAATGAGACTATCCGTATCGGTGTACATTATTTTACATTTATCTCGATACAACGGTAGTATATACTTGTAGTGAAATTCGTACAAACGAATCTTAGACACATCGAGAATACACATACCCACGTAAACCGGTTTGTTGAACTTAATCTCGAGTTTGCGCAATTCCACGGCTACGAGATTCTCCGCGAAGACGCTTCTGCTGCGAAAGTTCGGCATCGCGATCATCGCCTCCGCGCCGTATCGCCCGTCCCATCGAGTCACGAGTCGGACATCCGAGTGATTGCGCACATTCTCCATGGTCTTACCGAACACGGCGTTATTCATCAATTTGTAAAGATTTTTCTCGAACTCGTTTTTCGCGTTAATTCGTAGTCGCGTGTTCAGTTCGATGTATCCGCGCAGCCATGGGGATTGCGCGAATTGTAATATTCTGTGCATCCTCGTAACGCGTAATCCGTGTCGAACGCATTGCTGCAAATTGCGATAATCCGTCACGTAACGACTCTTATCGTACAGCGTGGCGAGAAGTTTCTCGTCATGTTTTCCGGGCGGCTTATCGCGCGTCGGGCAGAACGGCAAGTCCGCGTGAGAATCGTGAAGGTTGGACGGATACGCAAGGTCGACCTCTAGAATGTAACCGATAGGCGAGTTCGATGTCACGGACATTAAGTCGATGCTCGCGACGTCGTCGACCCATTGAAAATCTTCGTAAGGTAACGATTGACACATCGCCTATCCGTATAAATTATTTATATCGAAATACATGAGATAAGACGACGGTTCCGAAGGATCGTAAGTCTGTAAATACTTGTTATTAGCGCGCGCGTATCTATTGGAACATTGACTTAGCCCGCCGCGTATCCCGCGTTCCACGAACATCACGTATCGAATACCCGTATGCTTTAACATAGCGTCCCACGTATATCCAGGTAACAGTACGCGGGATCTAAATTATAACTTCTCATACACGCGTCGCGAAAATTTTCGAAGATGTCGGCCATTAAAAGAACGTCGGTTTTTAAATACAAATCGCTATAGTCGCCCAACGTCTCGACGCGAAACCGCTCCCAGACTCTTATCGCGCGCGCGTAATCGCTCTCGGATATCGCGTCACCGGTCAGCAAACTGTGGAAAGCCTCGCGCGGCGGTAAACGAGTCTCCAGCAATTTATCGGCGTCGTCGACGTATTCATACGGAAACACGCCTTTTCGCGCGAGAAGCTCGAAATCAGCGTCGTCGAGATCGAAAAATTCCGAACGCGCGATCCTTATCTCGCTCTTGTCAAGATACGACGCCAATTTTTCGAGACTCGCGCTTAGAAACTTGAAAGAATCCACGAAGCGCAATTTTAGGCGTCTCCCAAACCACCCCTCGTTTGACGCATCCTCGACGTTCTTCGTGAAAGAGATGTACGTTTCCTTCGTTAGCGGCAACAGTTCGACGCTGCCGGGAAAGGCGTTAGCCACATCTTTAATGATGAAATGCGTGTCGTAGCCCGATAAATTGTGAAAGAATACGGGAATTACGTAAGTCTCCTTATAATTTAAATTACAATTCGAATGCGCCGGACCTCTATACCGTCCGATTAGATGACAGTGATCGCGCACGCGAGTGTCTTCCGATTCGAATGGTCTCTCGCATACGCGATAGTGCGTCGCGCTCATGAATCTCTCCCATTCGTCCGGTGTAAGATCCGTCATAGGCGCATCGGTGTCGAGAATAGTCTTCGCGCGAAGCGCTAGATCGTACAGTTCTTTAACGAACCACGATACGCAATCCTCGCCGCGATAGGCTTTGTAAGTCGAGCCAGCATCGTCGAACGTGTATCGCGCGTAATATCCAGCGCTATAGACTTTGTGATGCTGAACGATAGACGTGTTCGATGTTCTCTTCTCCTCTTTCTTCTCCAGCACGCATTCGAGATCGGCGTACACCACGAACGGAAGTCTCTCCTTTCTACAGTAATTGCGAAACTCTAACCATTTGTCGTCTTTAGTAGGAAGGACTATGGCGCACTCGTTCATCCTTCCACAGCCCGCGCGGTGAGCCGATAATTTATCGCTCGTTCGAAAATAATGCATGCATCTGCGACATAACACACATTTTTAAATCGCGTACATTATCAACATTACGCGACAAATTTTTTTAATTCGTACTCACCGATCGCATATATGCGCTTTATGTTGCCTATCTCTCAGTTGCGAGCCGATGAGTCGGGACAAATTCTTGATCCATGCGAAATGCGCCGTATTATCTCGTTGCGTCGTATCGCTCAGATACAGCAGATTAACGTGTGTGTTCTTCTTATCACCGGTGAGACGCAAAGGAACGATACGGCAGCTACCTTTCTCGTTCTTCTTATCCCGAATGGTATATACGTTAATGGATATGTCATTAATACACTCGAATCTAGTAATTCCGTTTAAACTCATGGGAAACTCGACACCCTCCAGATTCAACACCGTCGAGTAGCGAGGATACCGCGAGCTTCTTTCCGTGTGTTTCTCGACCGGATATAAAGCGGCGACTACCGCCCACGCGAAACACGCGTTATCCGTAGATCGCACGTTAACCACCGCTTTCTTCAACGCGATCCCTCGCGGTATCTCGACGCGGCATCCAGCGCGCATAGGATTGTATCTGTTCACGTTCACGGTTAAATTTAGTATTCGCGATAACGCCCATCCGCTATCACGCTCTTGAAACTCCTCCAGCGAAGCTAGAATAGCGTCGACCACGCGCTTTCCGTACCACTTTTGCAAGTTGGAAAGAGATAAAAACGGATAATTCTTCGTGGCGATAGTCTTAATATTAATCTTGTCGCCCGAGACGAACTCGCCGATGAACACGGTATTGACCTTGACACTGTTATATCCATCCATAACATCGCGTACTCGATCGAGCACGGTATCTCTAGCGTCCTCGAGAAATCGCAAAGGTTCGACATAATCGAAATTGATAACCGCGCCGGTTAAAACGCGTCTAGAGAAAGCTGTCTCCATCTCGAACCACGAGAATCCCTCGCGCCTCTCTACGCCGCCTCCCACGCGTTCGAAACGCCGACGCAGTTCGTCTCTCGCACCCGTCAATCGAACGGTTCGAGCGATCAGAGAATTGATCGCTCCGGTGGATCTCCCCCGGTACTCGCCTCGACACCCCTCCCGCATAAACTCGAGACGCTCGTCGCACCGTCTCGCCCACGCGCGATACGCGTCCACCGTCGCGACATCCCGCGCGCTATCGAGAAGATCGCGCTCCTCCATCGTTTCTCGATTCATCACTCGTCGTTCAACGAACGCCAAGATCTTTTATTGATAAACCACGTTTCTTCCTCATCGTAACCCTCGATGTAGAACAAAGCTCTCGTCGCACAGCCGCCGCACCAATTATTCGACACGTCGAAAACCTCGTCGATGAGATCGCAAGCGGGCACTCTCTCGCTGTACACCGATTTTTTCACGTGTGTCGATACGCTTCTCACGAAACTCGATTTACGCGCGCAATCCGCGCAATTTCTCTCGTCCTCCTCGAAATAATTTCCGTTCTCGAATCGATAACCAAACCTATAGAAACAATGCACGACGTGATTCACCTCCCACGAAAATCTCGGAACTCCGTATCGCCGTTTCCAATTGCGATAAAGCAGATAGCCATCGGCTCCGACATTCGAGAAAGGCTCGTCGAATCGCGCCTCGCTCGCCTCTCGCACGAACTCTTCCGCGAAGCCGATCTTTTCTCTACAGTACAGACAGTCCTCTATATAACATTCGCGTAGTTCCTTCTTTAAACAATTCGGTATTTCCAAATTCTGTATATCCTCGATACTTCTAATTCGAATATTCACCACTCTTCCAGCTAATCTCGATAAAGCGCTCGGTACGTGCTTCATCGCGCCGCGAATATTCTCGAACGTACTAATATCTCGAGATCGTTGCGGCATCCTTTCATAACGGGGAAAAATAGCGAGGACGCGCCCCGATTAACCGAGCCGGATACTCGCTCTCGGACGCGTCTTGTCACCGGACGCGCGTCGTCGCCGGGAAACGAAAAAACTCGCCCCGAAACGCGATAAGCGCGCTCGTATCGCCGGAAAACGAAAAAAACTCGCCCCGAAACGCGATATGCGCGCTCGTATCGCCGCTAATCGTTCCTCTCTCCGTTCGACCGCCCTCCGACGATCCTCCGTCTCCCTCGACGCCGGATACCCGGCGTCCGCTCGCGGATCGCGCGCTAGAAGCGACGCGCGTCCCTAAAGAATCGCGATAGCGGATCGCGCGCTAGAAGCGGCGCGAGGGATCGCCGTCGCCCCTTCTAAGGAACGAGTCGCGCCAAGGTCGAGTCGCGCCGGGAGAAACCGCGACCTCGATCGAACCGAGCGTCATCTCCCGGGTGATCTTGTCAATTCCGTTGGACGTCTAGTAAGGTCGGTTCTAGCCCATTTCCATGAGCGCGAGAGAGATAGTTAGAGAGAGAGAGGAGGACAGAGATATGATTAGAAAGAAATAAAGAGATGACCGAGGGGGGGACGTGGGGGCGGGGGCAGAGCAGGGGGGTACGTAGGCCGAGTCGGGAACCGCGACCCCCGATCGAGCCGAGCGCCATCTCCCGGGCAATCTTGGCGACTCGTACCCGCTGCCTCCCATGACGTCACGCGCTCCCCCGACCCACCAACCTCTCGCCCCGCTTTCCCTCCGGCCGCGCTTCCCGTCTCGCCTACATACCCCCCCTGCTCTCCCCTCGGCCCGCACTTCCCCCCGCGGTCATCACTCTATCTCTTTTTAATCATATCTCTGTCCTCCTCTCTCTGTCTCTGTCTGTCTCTCTCGCACTCATGGGAAAAATGGGTTAGAACTGCCCTTACTATCCTACTTTGAATATTCCTTCTTTTTTAAAATTTGATTCATCCGTGAATATTTTATTTGGAAAATTATTATTATTTTCTTCTTATTCAATTAGCAACGTACGAAATTCGAAATAGGCATATCATTGTCTTGACCTTTTTTTATTTCAACCAATCACAACATCGATGTAAAACAATAGAAGTATGATAAATTTTTTTGTTAATCTTTTCACAAGGCTCTACGAGAGCAAGATTTTCGTAAAAAATGGAGTTCTCAAAGGAAGAGTATTGTGACATGTTATTAGTGTACGATGAATTAGGACAAAATACAAATGCTGCTGCTCGGGAATTCAATTCGTTTTCCTCATCGTAATCGGCCGAGTGTAAATGTATTTTTAAGATTGATTAATCGAGCACACACTGGTCAATTGTCATTGAACAGAAAGGGAATTGGTGACATCGATCGTATTGCCCGAAACGAACGAAATGAAGAAATTGTTCTTCAAGCATTTGAAGATAATCCTCAAAAAAGTATACGAGTTGCAGCACGTGAATTTAATTTATCTGCAAGTAGCATTAATAGAATTTTGGAAGACAATAAAATGCATGCTTATCATTACACTCGCGTGCAAGATCTACCCGGAGACTACGTTGCTAGAATCGAATTTTGTACGTGGCTACTTGAACAAGAAGAAAATGATAAAAATTTTGTAAATAAAATACTATTCACGGATGAATCAAATTTGTCAAGAGAAGGAATGCTCAACATTCACAATTACCATTTTTGGGGAGAAGAAAATCCTCACGTCATTAGCAGAAGGGATTTCCAAACCAAATTCAGCCGCAATTTATGGGCTGGTATTATCGGGGACTCTCTGGTAATTATTTATTTATTTGTTGTTTTAATTTATTGGTCCCCGAAGGGTTTCAAGGCGCTTTTTTAGGAGCGTACCCGAACCTTTACATGCTCCAATTCATACATCTTTTCTTACATATAAATCCGCTCTCTTATACACCTTTTCCTTACATTTATATACTTTCTATTTACGCTCTTACATCTTAACGTTGTTTTTACACATATTGTTTCACACTCTCCTTCGCTCTTTTTCTCCTTGCTCCTAAATTTCCCTTTCTCCTTTCCTTCTTACGCTCTTCTATCTAACGCCACACACACTTTTTTCTTATCTTCTCTCCTTTCTTCCTTTTCTCACTCTTAACCAACCCTCTTTGTTTCCTTTCTATTCCCCTCCTTTTTTCATCCTTCCCTCCCCCTCCACAATTACTCCCTATCCTTGTCTCCCTCTCTACAATTCCTTCTTTATCTCTTTCCACAAAGAGGTATATGGTGGGATGGGACACAAGCGGGATCGAACCTGGGACCTGACGATTGTCAGCCCGCGATTCAATGCTCTCCGCCACTCATCGCCCCAATTATTTATTTATTTATTAATCAATTCTTTCATTCATTTATCTATTTACTTATTTATATTAATACACGACCTAAATAGCTCGTACATTTTAGTGAAACCTATGAAATTATTAAAATTAAATTATTAATTATTAAATTTATGTTGTTTATACTTTTTATGTTCATAATGGAGTAGTATGAGTTCTAAATATTTTTTAGATTGGACCGTTCGAGTTGCCGCCACGTTTAAATGGGGAAACTTATGCGAATTTTTTGAACAATGATTTACCTGAATTATTGGAAGATGTTCCATTGCATGTTCGACGAGATATGCTTTTTCAGCATGATGGTGCTCCCGCGCACTTTTCTGTTAGAGCGAGACAGGTTTTAAACGATAAATACCCAAATGCTTGGATAGGTCGTGGTGGATCAATAAACTGGCCCGCAAGGTCATCAGATTTGAATCTTTTAGACATTTTCCTGTGGCCACATGAAAGAGCTCGTATACCGCGAACCCATCGATAATGACGCAGAACTGAAGAGAAAGATGTTGACATCTTTAGGCTACATCACGGCAGACATGATTGAAAGAGCGTGTCAAAATGTAATAAAACGTGCACGTCTATGCCTTGCAGTGGGTGGTGGACATTTTGAACACTTGCTAATTGTTATTTTGTATCTTGTTTATTTTGTAACGTGCATAAAGCAATTGTAATTCTTTTCAAATTAATCGAAAAACATTACACCCGATATTTCATCAAAAATACGTATTTGAAATTTTTCATATTCTTCTGTGAAACCTTATTTCGATATTACTTACACAATTATTTAATTATTCATTATTTATTCATTATTGATTTATTCTCTATTACGTACTAGTTGCTTAATCCTTAAACACGGGAAAATATGGGAAACTAATTTATGTTATTTGAGTAATTAATTAATTAATTGATTGATAAAATTATGATCAATTTGTTATTTATTAATTATTTATTTTACAGTTGTCATTTGTTAAGTTAATCTAATCAATATCCCGCATTTCCCATGTTTAAGGACTATGCAACTAGTACGTAAACAAAGTACACAAATAATTATTAATTAATACAGATAAATATCACTATTAATAAGATTAATTACTAATTAATTCATATTACTAATAGCAGAATAATGTAGAGTAATGAGAAACACGCATCGCCGCGGTACACGAGTCATGAGTCGAACTTGGTCGTGCCAATCCTGACCGCGCGAATTTCATGCGCTCCCATACGTCAACTTCAATGCCTCACCATTCAAATTCTATTCATCGGATCACTTTTTTGTAAAGAGCTTTTCGGCTTAGAATTTCATGAAGAATTTGTCATTAAAAACTTTTCCGCCAGTTCTGATACTCCCTGTATAATAAGAGATAAAACTGAAATTGTGTATATAATAATTGTATATAATATTTGTATATAATTGGGTATACTAAAGTTTTGTAATTTATTCATCTCAAAAGCTGCAATAGGTGACCAAAATGTAGAATAACGGTGTAACAATAAGAACACTTATATTCATATTGATCCTGTTAGAATGTATAAAATAATCTTGTTAGAATGTGTAGAAGTGTTAAAAAATGAAATTACATTAGACTCTCTCAATAATACACCTCGAAAGAGGATATTGCATTTCTTTCACGCGCTAACAAGTCACTCCCGAGTAAAATGAGAGAAGGTAACGACTTATTGGCGTTCAGCAGAGAAAGCGCTCAGTTATCGTCTTGTCAATAGTCAACGTTAATTTATTGGTTCTAAAAGTAAGAGGAGCAATCACGTTCGATTGCTACTGAACGGTTTTCTCTTGAACGCGGCTATTGCCGCGCAGGAATGCACAGAGCTGCGGGCGTGCCCTCTCCCGGCGGCGTAGAAAGGATACCTTTTTAAAAAAAGGTAAAAAAAGCGCCAAGTAAACGCGCTAGTTGTAAAAAACTGTCATATGTATTTATAAAAAAAATTTCCTAGAAAAATAATGTTATCAAAAAATTGCGCCAAATGAATAAAAATTTAAGCTATAAAATTTATTTCTTTTATTATTTTTTAAATAAAAACATTTTAACTAAAAAAACTGTTATACAAAGTAGTTGTTTTAATTTCCTAGAAAAATAATGATATCGAAAAATTATGCCAACTGAATAAAAACTTGTTATAACATTTTTCATTTTATTATTTCCGTTATTAAGAAAAAATATATTTAATAAATCGCAATATAATTAAAGTAGTAGGGCGTATAGCTAAAATAGAATTATTTTATAATTAATTAAATGCAAAACATACACACATCTAACGCTTTGGGATATATTTACTGAAGGAAAATTTCTCATAAACTCTAAGTCGCATAAAACAAACTGACACCAAAGCAAAGTATAAAAACTTGGCGTGCCCGGGTCGCATTAAGACATTTTATAAATATATACATTATTTTGATGTAATATATGTGAATGATAATATATATAGATAATATATAATGTATATGTATTGTGACGTGACGTTTTTGGGACGTCCGTCACAAGGACCGAATGGTCCGATCGGGGGCGGTTTTTCGGGGGCCTGCGTCCTCTCTATTTAGGGAGAGAGCGGCCCAATCGTCAGATCGACGAGAACTGACTTTTGTTAGTAATAGTATCGAAAATGTAAGCTCTAGATGAGCCCGCGAGTTGGTTGTCGGCACGAGATCGAGCGGCGGGATCCCATCCGGCGGAAGAAAAGGAAGAGAGAAGAGCGACGGCCGAAAGCGGGAGTCCAGGACACCCAGGAAACAGGAGACGTCAGGTCGTAGTTGTCTAATATTAAAAACATTTTTGATGGCTGACAAACATCGCTGCCGGTAAATTTATATTTCTTATGGCAGGAAAGGAACGCAGAGGGCCGGAATAATCCAGCCAAAGGGGCGGCCACTCCACCCGCACGAAGCGAGGGAGTCCCAAGGACGGAGCGGCGAGCGGACTCTCAATCCGGAGCCTATTCGACCAAATAGGAAAGAGAGCCGATCGGGCGCAGCCGTAAGCCCGCACCTTTAAGCCGAACAACAGAAAATCTTGGAAACTCCGGGGCGATGAACCCACCAACACGGCCGTGAGAACAACAAGGATCGCGAGGACCGCAGGACAGCCCTGCGTAACGCGAAAGCGCCACAGGTAGCACGATAGCGATTTATCGCGCCGGCGTGTCTCCTGCAGGACTCTCGCTCGGCACTGTTCGGCGAGCTGTACGAGAGGACGCAGGTTTTCCGAGGAGCGAGCGGAATATTAGACCGATCAAGGGAAGCACCGAGAACTTCCTGCCGGTGGGACGAGCGTCGTCGACCGATTTTGTTGCCGAATAATTGTAGGTAATTAATTCGGATGAGTCGCGCCATTAATAGTTGTTGAGCCACGCGTTTTGGTGAATTAACTTTGTGAATATTTTTGGTAGATTAAGTCGCACGGCCGACGTCACTCATTCGAATTATGTAAAATAGGCTCTCTCTATTCATTTCGCCGCCGCCGACAGTCATTAGTGTTAGTCTCGCGTTCGTAATTATTACATGTTGTAAAGTATCGGGATTTTCACGCTCGCGCGATCGATATTCCGGATCGCGCAAAGTATTGCGTCGCACGGCTCGTACACCACAGTCGTTATCGATAGTTTACGCAGTCTTTTTGTGTATTGTTAGCAATAATCTTGTACACGCTAAGCGTAATTAGAGTGAGGAGAAAGCGTAATTCTCCGATATCGGGCAGAATATCTATCGGGTGTTTGTGACCCCGTTGTTAGTTTTTGCGAATCATCCGAGTAATATACGTGGCGTATTTCAAGCAAAGGTCGTCGTTATTATTATTGAGGCACATTCCAGCACTACGAGCTGTGTTAAAAGACCGATTCGAGTCGTATCACCGGGAAATTTATATTGTATTGAAGCGGATTCACGGGCGATTCATGTGGGATTAAAGTAGTTACCTGCGCATTCGAGAGATTTCTTTAGTTGTCGTGGTCTAATTAAGTCTCGTACGGCGGAAATCCTCGCGGCCGAAAAGTTGAGTTAAAAGCGTGCAAGACGCCTGGTAATTTGATACGGTTGCGCACGGTCGTGTTGATCTCCGCGGAAATTAGATCATATGACATTTTATTCGCCTGTAGAATAACCATTGTCGTCCACGATTATTACTTCTGTGAACTGCTCTATACTCTTGTTGCATTTAATATATTATTATTGTTATCCTTATTTTTAACTTATCGAATGCTCATTTTTGTTCCCGTGTTCTCGATCCTTAAGATCTCGTCTGTTTCCCCCCCGAACCGCCCCCTCTACCATTTCGAGTATATTGAGTAGCCGCGGAATTTTGCCGTCGCGTTAATTATCGGTCTCGCAATTGTCTCTCAGCATTACTATTATCGTGAATGGTGCGGCCTGCCGTACCCGCGCCCAACTCGGTTTTTTTGGTGATATATAGACTATTTCGGGATATCGGAACCGACATTCGAGATTCGCGCCGAAGGTGTACCGTGGGCACCGAGAACCGCCCGCCGAATAAATAATTATTATTTAAATAATTAAAAAGAAATTACGGTTACAGTATTTATAAATTGAAATTTTAGTAGACTCGTAAATCATTATATATTTTTTTGACACATGCTTTTTGTATAAAACTTAATAAAATTTTATATAAAATGTAAATAAATTATACAAAAATTTTCTTTCAGATTATACATTCTGTAGGATAAACTTCGTAAATCAAAGGAATCCTAATCGCATTAAACATTGATTATGAATTGATATTGTAGCATATACAGGGTGTCCCATAATTCGCGAATCACCCGCCATGTGCAGGTAGAGCAGATGAAACCGAGAAGAAAAGTCCTTTTACCATTTTGCGATTTTCGTAATAATTATTAAGAAATTAATTTAGAAAGATGGGCCAATCACAAGCGCGCGGCGAGAAGAGACTTCCTACTCAGGCTGGGGCGGGGCGAAGCGGTGGGAGGGGCGCTCTATACGGCTACGTACGAGCGAACGCTGAAGCCATGCATCTCGAACTATTCTCTCTCTCTTTCTCTCTCTCTCTTTCTCTTTCTCGCGCGCGCGGCATAGAAAGTATTATGCTATTGTTTCCACACTACCTTGCGGTAGATAACACAGTGCATTTTCTTTAAAGTGGTATCCCCAATAGGTCTAATCCACTCTCATATTTTAATGTAAAAATTGTTCGAAGTATCTTCCTCGTTCTCGCACACAGAGAAATACATACTATAAACAAGTAAATATTACTCGTTTCAAGTATTTCAAAAGTTCATAGATCCGCAAATCTATCATAAGTTCATCATAAGCATCAAATTTATTCAAAATGTATTCTGAATCCTAGTAAATTTAATACTTCAATCAAAAATATTAAATTATACTTGAAAGAAATACACTAAATTTTTCTGATCTAATAAATTTTCTTACATTAAATTAACCATATCTGACTTTTCTTCGATATTTTATAATATTCTTCAAAAGAAAATATAAGGGCAAAGATCAAACTAGCGAAAAATATGTGGCTAAAACGGGAATGTGAGGAAATCGAAAAACTACAAACTTTATCTACACAAGAAGTTAAAAGGAACAACTGAAATCCATCGAAGAAAAAACTTCTTCATGATAATAGATGAAGATAATGAGGTGGCTATTGGTATTCAAGAGAAAAAGATAATTTGGGAAAAATACATAGAAAGTCTTTTCTTGGATGACAGACCAAGCATTCAAGAAGAAATAAATAATAATAATGATTTAACCGGACCCCCAATTACAAATGAAGAAATTAAAATAGCTATTGAAAGAGCTATAGACAAATACTTCAAAAAACAACAAAACAGCTGGTCCAAACGAAATACTATAGCAGAACTCCTCAAACTCATGGACAAAAGAGGCAAAACAGCTCTTCAAAGGCTATTTAATAAAATATATGATACTGTTTTTTACCTCGCCCAATGGTTCACATCGACCTTTATACCGCTACCAAAAAGGAACAACGCAAAGAAATATTAGAATCATAGGTTTATTAGCTTTATGAGTCATATTCTGAAATTATTAGGTGTACAAATAAGTTTCCGCCGTTTTTTATCAAAAATTAGGCATTTATTGTGAAAGAACGGAACCTAATGTTTTATTTGAAATATTGTCCATCGCTTGCCACTACTTTTTCCCATCTTTCTGGCAGCATACGGATACCGCGTCGGATATCGGAAGAGATGGATGCTTGGTTCGTGCCTCCTCCCGCCTTAAATCCCCCCTCGCTTCACTCTGCGGTGTACATCTGTGCCAGCGTAAGTGCTGGTAATCTGTCCACTAGATCCACCACGTGGTGACGGTGGAAGATCGTATTATTAATTGGGAGCAGAAGAGGGGGCTGCTTAGGCGTAGTGGTTTAGGATGGACTACTCGAGGAGGCTTCCATTCATACTGGTGACGAGTCAAGACTCATCGCTGAGCGGCTACGGGTGCCAATTTTCAATCGTTTGATATGATTGGACCGCTCTGGAGACGTGCTGGGGATGTCATCTCTCCGTGGCAATCGGCACTGCATCCATTGAGCGATATTCCAACATCGCTCTGGAGTCGTATGTACTGTGTTAGAGTGGCGTAAGGTGCGAGGTCTGAATAGCTCAGTGGTAAGAGCAGTTGCCCGGAAAGCGAAAGACTCGGGTTCGATTCCCGATTCAGCCACTTGTACCTCGCATATTTTTTCAGACCCGCAAATGTTGTTTTCTAACAATTATTTGTCGGGCTGAGGAAGTGTGTAAACGCCCTACACAGACACGACAGTGCCGCTGCCACGGAAGAGATGGATGCTTGGTTCGTGCCTCCTCCCGCCTTAAATCCCCCACTCGCTTCACGATATATCGGAAGAATGCTTCATCTTTTGAGGCTATCCACGAATCGACCCAATTTTTAGTATCTTCATATGATGTGAAATGTTGCTCAGACAGGCCATGCGCCATCGATCTAAACATGTGGAAATTAGAAGGAGCAATGTCTGGTGAATACGGCGGGTGGGGTAAAACTTCCCAATAGAGTGTTTCCAAATAGGTTTTGATCGGCGCCGCAACATGTGGACGAGCATTATCATGCAGGAGAATAACTTTGTCGTGTCTGGAGTAGTGGGCGTGCTTTTCCTTGAGTGCTCGACTCGATCTCATCAATTGTGTTTGGTAGACAGCCCCAGTAATGGTTTCGTTCGGTTTGAGCAACTCATAATACACGACACCAAGCTGATCCCACCAAATGCATAACAAGAGTTTTTTTTCCATGAATATTTGGCTTAGCTGTAGATGTTGAAGCATGGCCAGGTGGTCCCCATGATTTCTTCCTTTTTGGATTATCATAGTGGATCCATTTTCTCGTCACCAGTGACTATACGGTGCAGAAAACCCTTTCGTTTATGCCTGGCAAGCAGCATTTCACATGTGAACAATCGGCGTTCAACGTTTCTCGGCGTCAGTTCATATGGAACCCAATTTCCTTGTTTTTGAATCAATCCCAATGATTTCAACCGATGTGAAATTGCTCGTTGAGTCACTCCCAATGTAAGTGCAAGTTTTTTTTGCGTTTGGCACGAATCTTGATCCAATAATGCTTCCAGTTCCGCGTCTTCATACACTTTCGGCCTTCCGCTACGTTCTTTGTCTTCGATGTCAAATTCACCGTTCTTAAACTTTTGAAACCACTCACGACAACTTCTCTCACTTAAGGCAGCCTCACCATATGCTTCTACAACCAATCGATACGCCTCAGCTGCAGATTTCTTCAAATTGAAGAAGTAAATCAACAGTTCCCGCAAATGACGCTTATTCGGCTCAAAACTCGACATTTTCGCACACAAAAGAATATATTATACTGATAAAAAATCACTAATATTTTAAGGTTATGTTATTGACGTCCAATCTTACGATAAGGACGTTTTACATCTGACAATTTTAACCATAACTTACTGGTGGCGCCAACTTTTGTCAAACGGCGGAAACTTATTTGCACACCTAATATTTCTCAAAATTTTACATCAAAGAATATTCAAAAAATATAAGGGAACCATCAGTGACTCGCAGTTTGGGTTCAGACAGGGTTTGGGCACAAGAGAGGCAATAATTGCAAGTTCTAGTGCAAAATTGTTACGATCAGAGGAAAAATATATGTTTATATTTGATAGATTATGAGAAGACCTTTGACAGAGTACAACACCACAAACTCATGTACATCCTTAGAAGAATGGACTAATAGACATTCATTGCATAGAAAATTTATACTGGAATCAAACAGCTCAGATTAGAGTCGAAAGAGAGATATCGAGCACAATGAAAATTTGCAGGGGAGTCCGATAAGGATACGTCTTCTCACCTCTCTTATTTAATATTTACTCTAATAGCATATTTCGAGAAGCACTAGATGATACTGAAAAGGGCATAAAGGTCAACCGAGTGTGGATCAATAACATCCGCTATGTGGATGACACAGTGTTGATTGCCGATAATGTCAACGATTTCCAACAACTCCTTAGCATTGTAGGAAAACGTAGTAAAAACATGGGTCTAAACATTAATATTAATAAAAGGAAATTCATGATTGTTACTCGAGAACCGGACACATTTGAAAATACCACTCTAACATTCGAGAACATACTGAGAGGAACCTACCGAGTAAACAAATTTAAATATTTTGGAAAATGGCTTTGTGAGAACTGGTCATCAGACATGGAAATAAAATGTCGAATAGAGACCGCCCGGAGGACATTTATGAAACTCAGAGAAGTTCTTACCAATACAGACTTATACAAAGTCAAGATCATCGGAACTGCCTCTCTTCATCTTCATTTTTACCCAGACTTTGACCTCGATTTTAGAATAAAATTTATTAAATGCTATGTCTGATCAGTGCTCCTATATAGCGTGGAGGGTTGAACATTGAGAGTACCCACAATGAATAAAGAGGCCTTTGTGAGAAGTTTTGAAACGAATGAACAGAAACCGAGAGGTACTGACTACGATAAAAAGAAGGAAAATTGCATACCTGGGACACATCATGCGCAACACAAAGTACCAATTGTTACAACTGATTATCGAAGGAAATATCGAGGGTAAAAGAAGATTAGGGCGAAAAAAGATGTCATAGCTCCGGAATATAAGACAATGGACCGGATTAAGTATTGTAGAAAATGTAATACACACAACAATGAACAGACTAGAAATGGAACGAAAAGTCGTTCAACAAATAGAGTCTCTTGCACTACATAATTCTCTAAACATTTCATCATTTGTAACTATATCAATGAGTAACCATAAGAAAAGACGCAGAAAAAATCGATGATGAAACCATGCCGATCTCCTCCAAGCAATTAAATTACAATGTAAAGAAATAATATTAATAGATATCTCCTACGGTTAAATTTTTCGGTGGAAGAACAAAGAAATATCGGTGACGAAATCAGATAACAAAATATCCGACAAATATAGCTGCATCAACAATAGTGATAAAAGAAATCATAGAAAAATAAGATTTTTATTAATCTGAGTCACGTAAGAATCTACCGGGAAAGATAACGTTCAAAAGACCTTAGAATTTATATCAAACTCACCAGTCGACGATCACTACACGTAAAAATGCGTAAAGTAGAACAAATAGCCCATCAAATGAGGACACTGGCACAGCTTTACTATGTTAAAGTTTTGGAGGATCTCTACCTATAAAATTTAGAGCACACTCCCGAAAAAGATTATAAAAAGGGAACTCGTAAGGAACAAATAGTTTAATTTTTGATACAGTTTTTGCACAATTATTTCAATCTGCAAGTTCAGTGTCTTGTTCTGTAGTTCGTGTAATTTATCCAGTGTTCTCGTACTATAATCCGTGAAGTTTATTTATTATCAGTACTCATTACAATCAGTGTTTTCACTAGGCGTCCATTGCAGCAAACAAAGCGAAAAAGACTGCGATAATACATCCGGCCATCCCCTCGCTGAGCCAGCAACCAAAAAGTAAGTCGAAACGATTTCTTTTTATTATATAAATAAATTTTCTCATGGCCGAATTATAAACTTAGTTGTCGGTTTCTGCGGGCAGTTGTAAAAAATAAGCGGAATCAGAATAGCGAAAACGAAACATACTTCGGAAATCCAATTAAATTTCTCTTGTATTGATTTCTTTTTTTATATTAGATTTTATATAGAACTCCCTTCTTCTTCCTCTTCTACCACCTTAAGACTTATTATTTGTTATTCCTTAGATATATTTTATTTTTTCTTTTCTCCCTTTATTCGCGGGTTAGCAGATGTGATTAGCGTCAAGACCCCCATTTCATAAGGGTTAGCAATCACACTTTAGCATCTAAGCCCACATATACGAGACCCCATCTCTCCTTCGTGGATACTTGTATATTTAGCATTCAGACATTTAACATGCTGATTAGCAAATGCACTGAAAAGTAAACTCGCGAAAATCTTTATTCCCCTATCATTACATTACTATGTCATTAATAATATAATTTTTATTACATCATAATAACTTTTGTTACGTCATTAATAATATAACTTTTATTATTATTACTATATTTCAAACCCGCTTTATCAACCTCTTATTTTTTTCGACTGAAAAATGTTCTCCCGCCTTGATGTTAATATATTAATCTTTGTGTCGATTTCTTATTGTTAGTAGAAACCATCTCGGCCAAACGATTGAAATCGCGAGCAATACATCAGATTCGGAAGGTCTTGGCTCAGGCGTCCGCAGATTCTAATTTTCAAATCGCCTTAGCAAAATTAATATGAATTATGATCTTCATTCGGCATCACCAATCACGTACACAACATTGAATCCGCTTATCTTCCTTTTTCCCTCAATTTCCCCCCTAATTACTCTCCTATATCTTCTCCTGAACGCTTTTCCTCTCCTTTTTCCGAAAATCCTCGAAGATTCCTACGAGGACTCGTAGGAATCTTCGAAGTGTTCGAGAATTCCTACTCCCTCTCTTCTTTCCTCCGAATGGCATCAATCTCTCTCGAGATCTCCCTCTCCTGCACCTAATATTATTAGCGACTCATCGGGACTTCCGTTTCCGGTGGGAAAGCGTGAACAGGGAGAAAATGTGCTTGTGCGGAAGAGGAGGAGGAGACGAGATAGGGAGAAGTGAGAGAGATCGGAAGGAACAAAAGTGAGGAGCAGGAGGAGGTGCATTAAGGTGAATGAAAGGAGATATGTGGAGTAAAGGATCGGGATAGAGGAAGGATGCAAAGGTTGAAGCGGTTTGGAGGTTAGGAAAATGGGGGAAAGAGAGAGAAGATGGAAAGAGAGAGAAGAGGAGAGTCACGTGGGAAGCGACGGAAAGAGGGCCAGTAAGGAGGAGAGTAGAAGCGGATAAGGCAGAGCAGGGTAACGGGACAAGTAACAAAGAGCTGAGAGGGAAGACGTATGATATGAGATGGAGCAGATGAAAGGAAGTGGAACGCGCATATGGCGGTTGAACACGGAAACGGGAGTCAAAGGGGGAAGAGAGGAACGGAGAAAGAAAGGTCAGGCGAATTAAAGAGTAGTACGGCGCAAGCTAGGTTAGGGAGAGGAAGCGGACAGTAGAGCTTAATAGGTTAAAGTGCAGAGAGGCGGAAGAAGTAAGAGTATGAGAAAAGGTGAGAAGAGGAGAAGGAAACATAAGGAGAGGAGAGACGGAAGGAAGAAGAAGACGGAGAACATGGAGAAGTGGATGAAGGAGCTGGTGGAGGAAGTAAGGGGAATAAGGAATTAAGACTATGGAGAGAAGAGAGAGAGAGAGAGGAAGGAAAGAAGTGGATAAAAAGTCAACAGCGACGAGGACAGAGGAGGAGAGCGAAGAAGAGCAGGAAGAGGAGAGAAAGGAGAATAAGGGACCGAACAAAGGAAAGAGAGAAGAGGTAGAAGGAGTAAGGGAGGCGACAAAGGAGGAAAGCGAGGAGGAAAAGAAAGAGGGGAGAGAGGAAATAAAGGAGAAAGGCAGAGAAAGGAGAAAAGAGGAAGAAGAGAGACAGGAGAGGAAAGGAAAAGGAGATAAGGAGGAAACAAAAGGTAGACGAGGAGGAAGAGGGAGAGAAGAGGACAAGGAAGAGAAGGGGGGAGGAAGTAAAAGCCTGGTGGAACACGAAGGAAGATAGCGAGACGGATAGAGAGGAGAAAAAGAAAGAGAGGAGAAGCATGGACGAGAGAAAGGAGAAGGGGGAAGGAGGGGAGTTGAGGAGAGAAGGAAAAGAAGAAAGCCAGATACGAGAGGAAGCGGGAGGAAGAGAGAAAAAAGAGAAAATAGGGGGAGGGAGAATGGAGTAAGGTGAAGGAGGAAAGAAGGAGGAAGGATGAGATGAGGACCAGGAGGGAAGAGAGGGGCATAGAAGAGGGAAGAAGAGAAGAAAGGGAGACAAGGAGAGGGACGGATAAGGAAGAGGAAGATGAGAGGAGAGGAAGAGCTAAGGAAGTCAACAAAGATCTGGAGAAAGAAAGGCAGGAAGGTAGAGAGAGAAGGGAGAGTGAGGAGCGAGAGAGAAGAAGAAGGAGAAAAAAATATGGTATGGAGAGGAGTAAAAGGAGAAGAGCCGGAGGAGAGAAGAAAGGAAGTCGAGGGCATGATGGAGGAGATACTAGAAAGAAGGGCCAAGATAAGGGGGGTGGAGGAGAGAGTAGGAGAGGGTGGGAGAAAGGTTTTGATTGAAAAGGTTTGAAGAAAGGTTTGAAATGGAGGATGAAGGAGAAAGAGAGGAACTATTAGGGAAAGAACATGAGATTAGGAGAGCGTGGGGAATAGGAGTGATGAGGATTTGACGATGGAAGAGAGGAAGATGAGGTGGAGACTGTTAGAGAAAACAAAGGAGGAAAGAAAGAAGGGAAGGAGTGCGGTAGTGAGCAATAGGAGGATCTGGGTAGATGGGAAGGGGTGGTCAATATTAACATGGTCAATATTAGCGTGGTCAATATCAACGTGGTCAATCGGGACCGTGGTCAATATCAACGTGGTCAATCGGGACCGTGGTCAATATCAACGTGGTCAATCAGGACCGTGGTCAATATTAACGTGGTCAATATCAACGTGGTCAATATTATCGTGGTCAATCGGGTCCGTGGTCAATTTGAACCGTGGTCAATCGGGACCGTGGTAAATATTAACGTGGTCAATCGGGACTGTGGTCAATCGGGACCGTGGTCAATATCAACGTGGTCAAACGGGACGCTCCCGAAATTTAACAACCAATTTTATTTTTATATGAAAATCGTGCATAAATTTTCATTCTACTTGCTTATAAATAAAGTCAGATTTTCCTAATTAATGAATTATACATATATTCATTAACCCTTTCTCATTTCCCATTCTGAATATTGCACTTGGTTCCGCCGTTCCGCGTAAACGAGATAAAATTCTTTGACCAAAAGGGGCCATTGAGCGAACGTTCAAATAAACAAAGTAAAAGCGACCAAACGGTCGTTTACCTGCTTTGCGGATCTTACAGTTCGCTCGACCCGATTTATACCCTACGAGGCATCTGTCTTCGGGATAATAATTGTTACGCTCTTCCCTTGACCCATCCTTCTTCGGATCCGGATGTAACAGGAGCACCTCAAAGTAATTCTGCGGATGAGCATTTAATGTCTGCCTTATAACAAAAGCGGAGGCCTAGTAAAACTATGAGTAGTAGTGTTTCTAGCCATTGCTGGCTATCTTCTTTGCACATGATTGCTGCTTTTAATGTACGATGTCATCGCTCGACTAATCAATTGGAGACTGGATTATACGACGTTGTTCGTGTTTTTGTTGCACCTAGTCAGTTGGAGAGAGCTTTAAAAAAGCTGCTTTCAAACTGGCGTCTTTGATCCATTGTTATGATAGCGAGTGTGCCAAACCGTGCTACTCAGTTATCTAAAAATGCAGTTGCAATGATTTGCGCATAGATCTTAGGTAGCGATATTACCTTTGGCCATCTGGAAAATTTGTCAATGATCGTAAGGCAGTATTATAAAGCACATATATTGCATAGATATTAAGGCAGTATTTTGCCTAACTCGGATCTGCCAGTCTATGTACTGCATCGAAGATGTGTTTACGCAGTGACTTTGGTACGTGCCTTGTTAACAATCGCAATAGAGGGGTAAGTCAGATCCCAGTAGTGTAAGTTGTTGCAGTTGTAGCGTGATGTTTGTCTACAGCAGTTGTGTTAGTTCTTCATTCTTTGCCTATTCTGCTGCCAATTCTTCGATTATAATTACTAGGACGTCGATAGCGTCGATTCGGGACAGGATATCTGCAAATCAACAATGTTTTCTGTTCCTGAAACGTGATATTAATCGTGAACTGTGCTGACGTCGAGCTGACACACTTGTCGTGGGAATGCTTCGTCTGCCCGTTGCTTGACGCGAAAATTAGCGGCTTGTGATCTGTTTTTATTATAACGTCCTAGTCTTGTAACATCTCCTTAAAATATTTGATGCTCTCATAGATGACTAGGAGTTTACGGTCGTATGCGCTATATCTCCTTTGAGTCTCGCTTAGCGTTTTTACTAATTAATTAAAAAAGACTATTGAGCATAACTGTTTTTGGCTCTTTTGTTGGAGTGCGGGTCCAATCGCTGTCGGATGCATCTGTAGACAAGATGAGTGGTGTACCTTCTTGTGGGTGTGCTAGTAATATGGCTTGTGCTACCTCTGTCATGCATTTCTCAAAAGCATTGTTACTTTCTGTGTCCACTATTGTTTGTTTGTCATTTTTTAGGCTATCTTTCAGCAGATCATTTAGTGCTGTTTCCCTAGTGCGTCTCTGCTGCGTTTTTGAGGTGTCGGCGAGTTGAACTATCGTTTTGGGATGTGAAAAGTAGGGAATTGCTTTTATTTTACTTGGTAGCGATCTGGTGCCCTTGTGAGAAATCTCGTGTTCAAGAAATTTCTTTTTGCGCCGAAGATGCACTTAGCTGGGTTGATCGTCATCCCGGCGTCTTAAAGGCATTGGAAGACTTGTTTCAAATGATCGGCATGCTCCTATTGGTCCTTGAAAGCTATCAGGATGTCATCTACGTATGCGAAGTTGTAATCAAAACCTTGCAGGACCTTGAAAATAAGATGCTGGAAAATTTGTGCTGCGTTTCTGAGTTCGAACGGCATGGTTATGAACTCGAATAACCCAAACGAGATGATTACGGCAATCTTTGGTATGTCTTGTTCGGCCACAGGTATCTGATGGTATGTCCTTACGAGGCCAGTCAAGCCAGTGTTCTCAGATGTGTCTGGATGGGCGCGTATGCGAGGCCTTTTGCACTCTCACTGAAGTATTATACTGAGTGAAAGTATGTATGACTCCCTCTAAAAGCTGCTTTCAAAAATATATGCAAAAGTTTAAAAAAATGTATAGATGTTTTGTATTTATAGATGACAAACATATCTACATGCATATTTATTTACTCATTAATCAACTCCGTCCTGTCCTGTGCAGCCTATGTATACAGTGGAGCCCGCCAAAAACGCGCATGCCATCGCACGCTAATGTTTTTAGACCACGATTGTTAGACCGCGCATGCGTCCATTTGGGCACATCTGAGAGTACTGTGTCTGGTTGCTGAATATATGCTTACTGTGAAAATTCATGGCGAAGTCGTGGATATGCGACAGCGGGTAGCGGTCCGGGACCGTCACCGCGTTTAATTTTCTATAATGGAGACCGCATAGTCTCCAGGTTCCGGATTGTTTATTTGTCTCCTTGTGTTATTTGGTTACTTGGGTCGCGCTGCACGGCGGCGTACATTTTCGCATTAGATTGCCGAAATGTTTGTGATATTATAATAGCACTGACCCGTACATGTGCCTTATGCTATGTCGGCGAGTGATGCATCAGTTTCCCTATTGTCTCTCCCATAGCGATTGTGGCTATGGCTGCGATTGCGACTTCGCTAACGTGGTCACCGCTTCAATCCAAACGGATTTTTATTTGCTAGTAGGCATTTAGCAATCTTAATTTTTCTTTTAGTTATTGCCACTATTGTAAAGCAATAGGGTCTGTGGCGGCCTACGGCAACCACAAATTACGGTAGCGCAATATTCACGAAATATTAGCGCGTCTCGCAAGCGCTCGCATGTCCGCGCGTAGTGCGGGAGGCGCCGCTAATCGGCGCAAGGCGCTCGGGCCAACCTGGAAGTGGAAAGCAGTCCAGCGGACATATAGCGCGTCCGCGCATAGTTGCGGGCAACACCGCTAGGCGGCGCAGGGCGCCCGGGCCAACCTGGAAGTGGAAAGCCCCCCGGCCTGAATATAGGTCAGACCCCCTGCGGAGAAAAAAAAGAAAGTTCTTGGCGCCAGACGCCTCACTTTCTAGTGCAAGTCGCTAAGAGCTATAAACGTTGAACAAACGACACGGCGCCAGTCGCCGCGAGCCCTTCAAGACGCCACGGATCAAGAGCGCCATCACGCTGCCCACGGTAGCCGAAATCGCCTTCCGGCGAAGAACTCGCCCAACGCCGCTCCACCGGGTGACCAAAAGGAGAAAGGTGGAGGATAGCGCTCAGCGGACAAACAACTCCCGACGGTCAGGCGCTAGTTCGCCGACGTCCTCTGGCGCTCGCCCGCCATCGTCAGGCGCTAGACTGCCGACGTCCTCCGGCGCTCGCCCGCCATCGTCAGGCGCTAGTTCGCCGACGTCCTCCGGCGCTCGCCCGCCATTGTCAGGCGCTAGTTCGCCGACGTCCTCAGGCGCTCGGCCGCCATCGTCCAGCGCTAGATCGCCGACAGCCTCCGGCGCTCGCCCGCCATCATCTACGGGGACCTGCTCCCCGACAATCACCGGTGCCTGTTCCCCAATCACAATAAGCGACGGGTCACTGTCGCCCATCAGTGCAGGCTCACCGGTAATCTCCGGTCTCTGGCCACCCTTCAGTGACCATCCAAAGGAAGGAGCTCGCTCCGGCGCCCAGACGCCCAAGGTCGACAGTACCCGAACAGCAAGGGTCCTCGGCGTTCAGGCATCCAGCGACTCCGGCACCGAGAATCACCAACGGAAGAAGGACCGGCCAATTTCCTCGCCACAATGGGAACAAATCCTGGCATCGCCAACAATAAACTGGAAGCCACCTCCGCTGATTTCTCCCATAAAGATCTCGCCTATTAAGGAATACTCTAGGAGGAGAACTTGTGGGACGCAGACTAGTCCAATCCAGTTCCCTGCCCTCAAAAGAACGGCCGACGCTTCGACCCAGACAAAGAGACGCGGGGGCAAACATAAGCCCAGGTTCAACAACAACAACAATATACCTTATGCGTACAATCGCAACCTACGTTATTGATATATATAGTAAGAATAAATGTACTTTATGTTTGAAAACTGACTCGTTCATGCATCTACCTACAAGTAGGATAAATTGGGTAGTATCCTACGGCGAATCCCAAAGCGATACATTTCCTATCCCATACTTACCCACAGGGTCCTTCATTGTTACTACGTTAGTTCGTAAGCTATCGTTATAACGTGTCTTACTTCTACGCATGCGATTATTTACGTCACACATTTCTTGCAATAGCGTCACTATTAATGTCAATGCTAATATCGTTAGCGTCGCTATTAATGCAATATCACATATGCAGCAGGTCTTGGCAACTATTAATAGTTCTTGGTAACCATTATCAATCCTTAACAACCACTAATGTCCTTTGGCAGCCATTAATGTCCACCTATATCCGTATTACTTTAACGGCTCTATCAATACTTCCGAGTCTTTCAAATCACTTATGATCTTGCTGCAATTTTCACTTAACAGTTTAGCACTAGAAGTTCTTAATTCTTCATATTATCGTAACAGAGCTCTTCCTTCGTTGCAGTCGTATCTGCACAACATGTCCTTTGAGTTTCTTTTTATTTTTCAACAAAGTTTCTTAAATCATCTCAATTTACGTTAGATATCTACTATCTTCGTGCTAACTTGTCATTATGATACTCATACTGTCAAGAAATATTTACTGGTGACCGTATTCACACAGCTTTCTTATATTTCCGTTCACGGCGGCAAGACGACCGATTATCGTATTCGAATCCTCTGCCATAAGAATTTGTTTGCGTTCATTAAATATTTGCAACCCTTCAATAATTCTGAATTCTTCTAAATTTGTAATAAGTTTCGGGAATCATTGCCAGGATGCATAGTTAAAGGCTGGAAATAGACCAAACATTTTATTCGGAGGTTTGGGAGTACACGTCTGTAACTCGAAAGGATCGAAGGAAGAAAAACGACACACCTTCTTGTTTATAACAAAACATGAACGCTTTTCAGTAATTCAATAATAAAATAAAATAAAGGGAACTATAATAAAAAACTGGTTATACATTTATGATTCAAAGTATTGCCCATCGCTGGCCACTACTTTCTCCCATCTTTCGGGCAGCGTACGAATCCCGAGTAGTATATAAAAGCATACGTTCTGGACCGGATTTTTTTCCACCACCAAAATCAACTAAAAACATCAAAATCACCTATAAAATCATTCATAAAAGCAATAAAATTATAAAAACAACGAAGGACGCTTCCGAAGTGATTAAATCCTTCTTATTTATCCATTGGTTATGTGTATTATCAAAGCCTAGCCATTTAACATAAACTTTATTTCCTTTTCTTTTTAGAGCATATACAAAATAGAGTGATGAATTAATAAAAAATTTATATAATAAATGGAGAGGAAATGTTCCACATGTCAAATTATTAAACCACATTGTAATTTTGTTAAATCAAATAATTTAAAATATGGAATCAGTTACACCTGTTATGAATGTAAAAAACTTCAAAATGAAAAAATTACTTGTGATGTATGCTTTAAAGAAGTTCCAAAACGATATATGACTAGACATTTTAAACTAGAATGGCATATCAACTTAGATAAATTTATTAATAAACTATTACAACAAAATGATAAATTATGTTCAGAACTTTCACAGATTTAAGAATGTTAAGAATGTTAACTCTAAAAATTATGTTGATAAAAATTTTCACTAATAAATGGAGCCATCAAATAGTAACGAATTTCCTTTTCATGAAAATATTTTTTCTCAACCGAGAAAAAGAAAAGATGGGATTATAAATAAATCAAAAGACTTTAAAGAATTACCAAACAATTATTGTGATGAAGAAGAAGAAGTAAAAGTTGTTAGAGCTAAAGGCGTGTGGAATAACATGCTTGTTGATTATTCATTCTACTCGGATATAAATAGTTGTGATTTAAGTATATTTCTTAGAAGAACCAAACCATACGTAGAAGATAAAATACGAACCGGATTAAGAAAACATATAGCTGTAACAGTAAAATTAGTTGCAAAGGTGCAATATCATGTATTGGATTTATGTGGTAATGTAATTGACTTACATACACATTATTTTCATAGTAATATTGAGCATATTTTATCTGAGGATATAATATCTGATATAATAGAAATTATATATAATATCATTTTAAATCAATTTGCTAGCTTTAATGCAAAAAACACCAAGTTTACATTCGATAGAGTTATTCAACTTGATTTACAGTCCGATAAATACACCCCTCTTCGAGGTGAAACTTATGTTAAATTACCCAATTATATTATAGCAAAAGAATGCTGCATTAATGTTAACAATAGAAAAACTAATAAATTTAAATGCAAGAATCAAGAAAATCTTAGATGCTTTGAGTATGCATTAGAGAGTATACTTAATCCTGCTGATGATCATGTAGATAGACCTTACGAATATGATATATCGAGGTATGAAATTTTAAATATGAATTATCCCGTACAAATTATAAAAGAAAATACGAAAAAATACGAAGATTTTTTAAATATAGCTATAAACGTTTATCGAGTAGATGAGAATAATGGTAAGTTTACTATTGGACAAGCTATTACAAGTGATAATTATAAAGATAGAAAATGTATACATCTTTTAATATACAAAGAGCATGGAGTTGGAATTAAAAATATGAGTGCTTTATTAAAAGGACAAATAACAAAACAACACAGAAAGCGATACTTGTGCGAAAAATGCAACGATTCGTTTGAAAAAGAAGAAAAGTATAATGATCATGTTGCTCTGTGTATATATGAAAAACAAAAGATAAAAATGCCCACTAAATTAAATAGACAATATTTTTCCATAGGTGCGGAGCAATATCACCCGTATACAGTTAGTTCTGATTTCGAAGCAACATTACAAAAATCAATTATGAAAAATGTCATTCATGAACATAAGCCGAATAGTTTCTGCTTTGATACAATAGACGAAACACAATTAATAAATAATGGGAGTGTTGAACAGTTAATGAATGAATTTAACAACCTTATTGTTAAATATGTAAGAAGATATTATGAACTTAGAAAAGTAAATAAACCAATAGCAATGACAAAAGAAGATATTAACAATTTCAGAAAAGCTAAAAAATGCCATACTTGTAATGATACATTTTCTGACGAGGAAAGGCACCCGAAAGGCTTGGTCCAAAGGACACTAAGCAAAGTAAGAGATCATGATCACTATACAGGACGTTATCGCGGGGCAGCCCATGACAGCTGCAACTTAAAACTAAAATTACCAAATTTTGTACCAATATTATTTCATAATTTGAAATATGATTCTAAATTATTTCTAAGATGGATTTTGAAACTAGGAGCTAAATATGAAAACGGGCAGAAAAATAAGAAAGCTCTAAATATAATACCAAACACAAAAGAAAATTATGTTACAATTTCCATAAATAACGTAGTTGTTGATCAATATGAACAACAGTATGACGTATCAAAATATAAAGTATGTGAAAAAATATATAAGAATGAAATTATTGAAACTTGTAAAGAATGCAATTCGAAAACCATCATTAAAAAGAAAGGAGATATTAATAATATACATATGGAGGTGAGATTCATTGACACATTTAGATTTATGGACAAAAGTTTAGATTCATTAATTAAAAACTTTCTTGACGTAAACGATTGTTTTTGTTCACGTTGCAAATCTGTTCAAGAAATAACAAATATGAAGTTACTTCCTATAAACGAACATGATGTATTTAAAATGATTGGGAGATGCAAAAAGTGTAATGGGAATGTATTTAAACCTGTTGATTATTCTAAATTTAAAACTATGTTAAAGAGATTTAAAAAAGAAGACTTACATTTAGTTCTACAAAAGGGAATTTATATGTATGAATGGATGGACTCTTATGCTAAAATGTATGAGTTATATTTGCCTAGCAAAAGTAAAGAATGGTATTCAACTTTTAATGATGAAAATGTGAGTCCTTCTAAACTTAAATTTGCGCATAAAGTATATAGACATTTTAAATGTAAAACTGTAAAAGAATATCATAATTTATACTTGAAATTAGATACTGTTTTATTACATGACGTTTTTGACAACTTTAGAGAAAAATGCTATAAAGAATATGGGCTTGACCCCATATATTATATATCTGCTCCACATTTTGCTAATGATGCTTCATTAAAATACACTGAACAAACATTAGAATTATTATCAGATAGGGAAATGTACGAAATATATGAAACTGGAATAAGAGGCGGAATATCTATGATTCCACATAGATATGCATTAGCTAATAATTGTTACTTTTATGATAATAAAATTGGAAAGACTGTTAAACTATCCAAAGAAAAAGCGATAGAAAAAGGTATATATAACACCAAAAAGCATGTTAGCTATATTTTATACTTGGATGCTAATAATCTGTATGGATATGCGCTTAGTCAACCTCTTCCTATAGGAGAATTTAAATATGAAGATGTAAATGATTTCACTCTTGAAACAATTAAGAGCTTACCCTATGATGGGGAGTATGGTTATACGTTTCTCGTTGATTTAGATATCCCATTGGAATTACATGATAAATTTAAAAATTATCCAATGTTACCCGAACATTATGTACCTAGTTATGGTGAATTATCCGAATATCAAAAAGAAATGATATCTAAGGGAATAGGTAAAATACCAACTGGCACTAAACTTATGTGCACGTTAAAATCAAAGAATAATTATTTAATTGATTACCGAATGTTGCAAGAATGTCTTAATCAAGGAATAATATTAAAAGATATAAAAAAGGTAATATCATTTAGGCAAAAAGCATGGCTGAAGTCCTACATTGACTTAAACACAAAACTTAGACAAAAAGCTAAAAATGATTTTGAAAAGAACTTTTTTAAACTCATGAATAATTCGGTATACGGAAAACAAATGGAGCAGGTAAGAAACAGATGTCAGGTGGACTTGTTTTATTCATATGAAAATTTTGCAAGGTGTAAAAATTATGAAGATAGACAAATAATGAGTGGCACCCGTTTGACCACGTTAATATTGACCACGGTCCCAATTGACCACGTTGAGATTGACCACGTTGCGATTGACCACGTTGATATTGACCACGGTCCCGATTGACCACGGTCCCGATTGACCACGGTCCCGATTGACCACGGTCCCGATTGACCACGTTGATATTGACCACGGTCCCGATTGAAAAACCATGTAACACACACACACACACACACACACACACATGCGGGGGGGGGGGTGCAAGGGGGGCCTTCGGCCCCCCTCCCGCACCCCCTCCGCCAGTCGGACACAATGGACCTCGCTTTACAACTTGCGAAGTACATGCCCTAGTAACGACATGTATTGATCCGTGGTCAATCGGGACCGTGGTCAATCGAGACCGTGGTCAATCGGGACCGTGGTCAATCGGGACCGTGGTCAATCGGGACCGTGGTCAATCGGGACCGTGGTCAATCGGGACCGTGGTTAATCGGGACCGTGGTCAATCGGGACCGTGGTCAATATCAACGTGGTCAATCGCAACGTGGTCAATCGCAACGTGGTCAATCTCAACGTGGTCAATCGGGACCGTGGTCAATATTAACGTGGTCAAACGGAACGCTCCCCAAATAATAGATGATGATAAAGTTCTCGTGTATCGGAAAAAGAAAGAAATAACATTAAATAAACCTATATATGGTGGGTTTGTTGTTTTAGAGTTATCAAAGTTATTGATGTATAAGTTTTATTATAATTTTTTGAAGAAAAAATATAATGATAAAGCTAAATTGTTAGGAACTGATACTGATTCATTTATTATTTATGTGGAAACAGATGATCTTTACATGGATATAAAAAACAATATACATTATTTTGATACAAGTAATCATAAAATCGATTGGATGCCACAAGTAAATAAAAAAGTAATCGGTTTATTCAAAGATGAATATCTTGGAATAGCTTTAAGAGAATGGATTATTAAGGTCTAAAATATATGCTTTTAGATACGATGAAACTGAAACAAAGTTTTGCAAAAATACTAAAAAGTTTATAACAAAAATAAAAGAGAAAAAGGTATGTAAAGGAATAAAAAGATCAAATATAAAAAAAATGAAATTTGATATGTACAAAAACTGTTTGTTTGAGGGTAAAAACACAACTGAAACTGTATACAATATTACATCAAAAGAGTTGAAACTTTACACTGTTAAAACAAATAAAATAGCATTATCAGCATACGACGATAAAGTATATTTAAATAATAATATAGAAACGTCTCCTTTTGGTTATGAGAATACCAGGCAAAACCTGAAAGGCACCTGAAAAACGCCGAAAAGGCTAAGTCCGAAGGACGCTTAGTCCAAGGGACGTTTAGTCTAAGGGACGCTAATGTAGTTTGTTAAAGTCAAGAGTGTTAAACTCTGAATCAAGGACGTCCTTCGGACTTAGCCTTTTCGACGGCTTTCAGACGTTTGAACTTCACAGCTAAAATTCAAAACTTAAAAAACGTGAGCGTAATGATTGACTTACATGAAGTGCGTCCTACGGACTTAGCATAAAGACTAAGCGTCGAAGCGCAAACGTCGAAGCGCTCGGATCACATATCACTCAGTAATTAGTCATGTTTAACTGTTATCTTCGTATGTCTCAGGGAGATAACACATGCCTAGTAATCTTGAGATTGCCGGTTCGAATCCCAGCAATTCAAGATTTTATTTGCCAAGTGCGGCCAGCTTGGTAAATAATATGTAAAAAATAACTGAGTGGCGTTGTGTGTGCGTCCTGGTGCCAGGAATAGGAATAGGAATAGGCAAACCTCCGGTTCTTGAATGTGAAGCGTCTGAAAGACTTAGTCCGAAGGACGCATTCGACAAGAGCTATACAATTCTTTCTATCACATCTAGGAAACTAGATATGAATTAGAAAAGATTGTATACCTCAGGGGCCCCTATAAGAGTGTTAAACTCTGAATCAAGGGCGTCCTTCGGACTTAGTCTTTCAGACGTAAGCAATGAATGAAAGTTAATTGGAACTAAAAAGAAAAAAATCACCTGACGGTATGTACCCAAAATAAAAAAAAAACCAGCGCTGGCGAGCACATACCGTCAGGTGATTTTCCTCACAGAGGTTTTTGCATCCTTCGGACTTAGTCTTTCAGACGCTCCCTTCGGCAATGTCTTAGCAGGTCACTGGCACAGTGTTAATTCACTTGTAAACCTGCTTAAGATGTTCTTTTTTTCTTTCAATTAATATTTTTTCGAAACATTCTTAAGGGGCGCTTAGTCCATAGGACGCTTATATTTATATAAGAAAATTATTTCATTCTTTTTCATGTAAGTCAATCATTACGCTCACATTTTTTAAGTTTAGACCTTCTCCTTCGAAAGTAAGTTTTAATTTATCAAATAGACCTATGTTATCTCCAAGACGAAAATACATTACATTCGCAGGTTTGATATAAGTAGGTAATTTATTTGCAACAAATCTAAATATCGATCCTTCCACAAAATTTGAATATACACACATATCAAGGGCGTCCTTTGGACTTAACGTCCCTTGGACTAAGCGTCTTTCGGACTTAGCGTCCCTTGGACTTAGTCTTACAGACGCCTTTTCGGCGCCTTTCAGGTGTCTTTCAGATGCTTGACCTGAGCTAAGAGTGACTCCCTTCTGATTTTCCCCTTTGAATATAGTTTCTTTACCCGACTCTATAACAGCATATTGTGGAATATCAAGGGCTTGACCTGAAATAAATATTTTACCAAGATGGGTTATTATTAATTTTACAGGACTATATACCCTTGTTTCGTTATTATTCTTTTCAAATTTAAATTTGTTTATATCAAAAGCTAGCGGTACTACTTCTATGAGATTTATTCTTTCTTCTTCTATAAGATTTTTTAAGTTTTGAATAGCAAATACACCCTGGATTAGTAAACCTAGATTAATTTTACCGGGTTCTTTTTTAATAAGAGAAAGTCCTTCATTTTCAGAGTTTAACACTCTTGATTCTATTGCGTCAAATATTTTGTTCACTAATTTATCGTTTTTATCAAATTCAACGCTAATAGAACTCACTTCTAAATCAATTTTATATTTTGGTGCCCAGTTCTTTTTTTCTGTTTCTAGAATATTTTTAACTTTATATATGACATTCTTTTGAATCTTCAGCTGAATTAAGACCTTGACCTAAATTAATAGTTATTGTATACTTTGTTAGTATCCTTCGAACATAGCCTTCCAGGCGCCTTTCAGGCGCATCCTCTAAATTTAGTTCTTCCGGCACAAATAAAAATGTAATTTCAGATGATAAAGCATCCTTCGGACTAAGCGCTCCCTGGACTAAGCGTCCTTCGGACTTAGCGTCCCTTGGACTTAGTCTTTCAGACGCCTTTTCGGCGCCTTTCAGGTGCCCCTCAGACACTCTTTTGACGCTTAGACTTTCTGGCGCGTTATCATCTCCAGGAATATATATATATCTACCAATCCTATTTCACCATACTTTATGTGTTTAAGTTTATCAAAACTAAAAGATACCCCATCTTTTAAATTTCCTTTCAGTTTGTACAGCATTTATATGAATTAAAAGATTTTAATTTAATTAATTTAAAATTAATTAAAAATATTGAACTATCATTCTATTCATAACCATATCATAAGCTATAGTCTTTTGGTTTACAAATACTACGTAACAATTTAATCCCTTGAAAGATTTGGAAGGATCAGCAATTAAAATTTTTGGTAATTTCTCCACAGTGGAAATACTCTTTGGTTTATTCCTCAAATCAATATTAAAAAAGCAATTATATTCTATAAAATTGTCAACCGTGTGAAACTGAGAAATCATTCTATCAGGGCCATACAATGCTTCATCGTACTCTGAACTTGAACGATACAACTCGTAATAATCTCCCTTTTCAATTTCATAATTTTGAGGTTCGGAAGGATGTCTTTCTTCTCTATACAATATTTGAATATTCTTAATATTAGCATGGTCCCAATTTGTTGGATTCTCATTTTGGTCGTACAGAAATTTATCTTTTATAAAGAAAACAAATGCCCAGTTTGGTTCCTGAGTAAAAACAAAATCATTTAAGGGCATACGTAAAGTATTTAAATCTGGTAATCCTCGATATTCTACACACTGAAAGCATTTATATGTAAACGCATATTTACCAGCTAAACTAAAATGTTTCAATTCGTCTATCAAGTTTGTCGTTGTAATTTCATCATATTCAATATACCAAACTTTTAAATAACTTTCTAAATTAATTTTTCCACGAGGCGGGGCTATTTCGGCGTCACTAAACGTAAACAATGAGTCACTCAAATCATCTTTTAAAGTCATTACAATATGTATGTCTACACCAAATATAGGCCCACTTATATCATCAAAGAAACCAGGAATTAAATCTCCCATATCAATTGTAGGATAAAACAAACCATCACCCTTAATCAAACCATATTTTTTCTCAGCGATATCAGGTATATAAATATGAAACCGGAATTTACCCATAGATGGCCCTAGCTGTCAATGTAGTTACCGTCAAACCGCGTTATTGGCGCCATTTTCTTGTTTTGACATCTGATAAAGATTTTCAACTCACAACAATACAAGTTTCATACAACAGCATAGTTTTCAATAGCGTTGAACATGTCGAATTTTGTGCCTGGAAACTACGATTTGCGGACAGCATTGATTTTCTGTTACCATTTGAAGAAAACTGCTGCAGAATCGCATCGAATGCTTGTCGAAGCTTACGGTGAGCATGCTCTTGGTAAATCACAGTGCTTTGAGTGGTTTAAAAAATTCAAAAGTGGCGATTTTGACGTGAGAAACGAAGAACGTGGAAGACCACCGAAAAAGTTTGAAGACTGCTAAAACCTGGCGAAACCGTTAATACTGAACGCTACCGACAACAAATGATCGATTTGAATCAAGCTTTGCGTGAAAAACGACCACAATATCAAAAAAGGCAATACAAAGTGATTTTGCTTCATGATAATGCACCATCACACACAGCAAAACCGGTGAAGGAAACGATTGAGGCGTTTAGTTGGGAAATACTTTCGCATGCGGCTTACTCACCAGACTTGGCTCCATCCGATTACTACTTATTTGCATCGATGGGACACTTGCTGAGCAGCACTTCACTTCTTACGAAAATGTACGAAAATGGTTCGATGACTGGTTTGCCTCAAACATGCAACAGTTTTTTTGGCGTGGCATCCACAAATTGTCAGAGAGATGGGAAAAATGTATAGCTAGCAATGGGGAATACTTCGAATAAAATATTTTTTATCATTTTCATACAATAAACGTGTATTTTCTATACAAAAATTCCGGTTTCATATTTATATACCTGATAAAACCACTTGCTTGACCACTTCCTTCGCCTTCGTTTGAAATATTAGAACGCTTTTTCAATGTACTAACATGACCAACGTTATAATTATTATCCAACTCAGTATTGAACATTGAAACTTTAATCAAACTCCACATGTACGCAAACTAATTGTTAACTAAAAAGCTAGTTGTACCTTCAGGATAAGCACTTCCATCTTCCTTTGTAACTCGTATTTTTGGTAAATTTCTTGTTTTGTTTGGCATAAAACCATGTTTATCATTAAATTTTATATGAAAATCATATTCCTTGCCATGCCTTTTAATTTCAGGATAAATATACTTGTATTGTAATTTCACAATTTTATCTTGATATTTTTCAAACAAAAGGTCTTGATGTGAACTATGTTTTGATGTCATTTATAAGATTTATTTTTTGGGAGCTTTTATATACTATGATTTCTTTGAATCACATTTGTAACAATTTGCTATTAAAATATGTGTTATATTTTACGTATGTAATCTGTATTTACCATTTTTATTTTCTTTATGCTCGCACATTGATTTTGTTTTTGTCTTACACTTTAGGCAATACATCAATGTCATTTGTCACTCTTAGTTCAGGTCAAACCCTTATATAGTATAAAACATCCTTAATATCACCTATTCCAATTGTTTTTATTATATCTGTCCATTTTATTTTTTTAACTCCCAACAAATAAAGAACTATTATACATAAGTAACCACAAATAGCTGGATCACTCTTCTTTTGTATTTTCTTTGTATTCATAATGAGTCTATTTCCCCTAAAATAATTTTTCAATTCTATAGGTGCATCTTCCCCCACAGAATCAAAATAATTTATATGATTTTTATTTTTGAAATAGCAAACCCAATGAAAAAAAAGATTAATAATACCACACTCATTTTTTCTAATTTTCTTAGGTAATTCATTTAAATTTAAATAGACGTTTCTAAAATTAGGTATTTTAAGTTTTTTTACATATTGTTTTATATCATCATCTGATAAAGCTTTTAATACTAAATTTTCGACTTCTTTTTTAGATAGGCTGAGTTCTGCACCTTTATTATTTTCCATTTGTCTAAATACTTTATTTTCATTTCTAATAGATAATGATGGAAATAGTCCATAATAATCAGTATTTGTTTTTTTAACATGTTTTGAATTCAATTTAATTTTTTCACCTGTATGATAAAACCAAGCTTTCTTCAATTTCTGTTTTTGATAAGAGGATAGATTTAATTCCATTTAATAACGATATTTAAAGAGTGATGGTTGATATTTTGGTGTGTTGAAAGTTTCTTCACGGGGGACATCAAAATTATAATGTACAAATGGCATCATTTTATATGCCCGAATTTTATCTACGTGGCTTAGTCCTTCGTCGCGTCCTTCGGATGCCTTATTATTTCTAATCTGTTCTTTTAATGTTTCATCTAGAAATTTGTTCTCTTTAACTGTTCTATATATATCCATACCCGAACTCATAAGATAATATAAACAAGCGAAAATCATTGGGAGAGTTGCTAACCAAGGAAAACCCCCTAAGTTCTCAATAGTCTTGCTTGACATCAATCCAGTTGTTTTATATGGATGATTTTGATCTTCATAATATTTTAAAATGTTCTTAGCTAATTGTGGATTCTTTTTATATATTTCCAATGCCCTCTTTAATAATGATAACAAATCTTTTTCACTCATGTATCCCATTCCTAATTTTGTTTTTAATTTCATGGCATTTGTAACAACCCACGCCCAAAATCTTTTCGACTTACTAGCATCTGGTGACAATACTCTCATCCACGCTGCTTCTTGTAAAGTTTTATCTGCTTTCTTTATTTCACTATAATCTACATTTGGGTTTGTATAATAAAAAAGATCGTGTTGTTTGCAATGTTCATCTAAAGGATTTATTCCTTTCCACCCCTTTTTTAATCTCTCCTCAACATTCGTAAAAGGTTCACAAGCATTATATCCCAGTAAATGCATTTCTGGAACCTTCCCAGTTAGTTTATTTGAAAGTTTATTAATAAAACCACCCCCTTTTTTACTTCCTTTTCTAATTTTTGACGCACCCATTTCTTCCCATAAATATCTCAAAATATATTCCCATTTTGTATATTTAATTGAAGCTGGTCCTTTACTAGGATCATTATCTTTATAAATTGCATTAGTTTTATATTCTACATCTTCACACTCGATGTGATATATGAGACTGTCGGTGTCGGTGTACATGACTTTACATTTCTCTCGGTACGTAGGTACCATATAATCGTGGTGAAACTCGTACAAACACGTTTTAGAAATGTCGAGGATGCACTTACCGACGTAGATCGGCCTATTGAATTTCACCTCGAGTTTGCGCAATTCGACAGAGACCAAATTTTCCGAAAAGACGCTCCTGCTATGAAAATTTGGTTTCGGGATCATCGCCTCCGCGCCGCATCGTCCGTCCCACTTTGTTAATAATTTTACATCGACGTGATTGCGCACGTTTTCCATAGTTTTACCGAATACCGCGTTGTTTATTAACTTGTACAAATTTTTCTCGAAATCGTTTGTCGCGCGCGTTCTAAACCAGGTGTTGAGTTCGATGTAATCGCGGAGCCATGCGGATTGAGCGAATTGCAATACGCGATGTATCTATGCGACGCGAAGGCCGTGACGCGTGCACTGCTGCAGGTTGCGATAGTGTATGACGTAACGCTTCTTATCGTATAAGGTTGCGAGGAGCTTGTCGGGCGGCTTATCGCGCGTCGGACAGAACGGTAAGTCAGCGTGCGCGTCGTGAAGATGTTGCGGATACTCCAGATCGACCTCGAGAATATAACCTGTGGGTGAATCCGAAGCGATCGCGTTAACGTCAAAGTCAGAGATGTCGTCGACCCATCGAAATTCGGCATAGGGCAACGATTGACACATCGCCCAACCGTACAAGTTGTTTACATCGAAATACATCATGTACGACGATGGTTTCGATGGGTCGTAAGACGGCGTGTACTTGTTATTGGCTCGCGCGTATCTGCCGGAACATTGGTTCAGGCCACCGCGAATACCACGTTCGATAAACATAACTATGTCAATGTCTGTAAGCAATTCGAACGTAATATTCGTATGTTTTAACATGGCGTCCCACGTGTATCCGGGAAGAGTATAGTAATACGCGGGGTCGAGCCCATAACTCTCGATACATTCGTCGCGGAAATTTTCAAAGATATCCGCCAATAACAAGACATCCGTTTTTAAATACAGATCGCTGTATTCGCCCAAGGTTCGTAGGGAGAACCGCCTCCAGACGTTTTCGGCGTACGCGTAATCGCTCTCGGATACGGTGTCACCGATCAAGGAACTGTAAAATGATTCGCGCGGTGGTAAACATGTATCGTGCAACCTATCGACACAGTCAATATATTCGTATGGAAAGACACCTTTTCGCGTCAATAAATTGAACTCTTCAATCGATAAATTTTGAAATTTCGATTTTAAAATTTGGAGTTTATCATTATTTAGAAACGATGCCAATTTTTCGAGACTAGTACTGAGAAATTTGTACGAATCGATGAACCGTAACTTTATATCGCTTCGCCAATCTGATCTTTCGGCGGTATCTTTAACGTGTTCCGTGAATGAAATATACTTTTCTTTCGTTATCGGTAGTACGTTGATCGAGCTTTCAAACGCGGTAGCTATTTCCTCGATGATAAAATGTGAATCGTAACCGGATAAATTGTGAAATACTATAGGAATGCAAAAAGAGTCTTTATAATTTAAATCGCAATTTGAATGCGCGGGATCTCGGTACCGCCGGTAAGATGGCAATGATCGCGTACGCGTGTATCGTCTTGCGCGAACGGTTTTTCGCAAATGTGACAGTGTGTCGCGCTGTGAAACTTTTCCCGCTCATCTCGCGTTAAATTTACCATGGGGACATTCGTGGTTAAAATAGTCTTCACACGTTGCGCTAAATTTTTTAATTTTTCCACGAATCACGAAACGCAATCAGTACTGCGACGAGAGTGATACGCGGATAACGATTCGTCGTACGAACAATGTACATAATAAGTTATGCTAAATACTTGATGATGTTGAAACGTGTACGTACACTGTAAAAAAATTCAGTAAATTTACACAAATAATAAGTGTAAAAATTACATAATTAGTCCAGTAAATATAGAAAATCATGTAATTTTACAGAAATTATGTAATTCCACAAAAATTATGTAAATTTGTCTTTTATTGTGTAAATATATCTGATTTTATATGGAAAATTACATAAATTATAGAATATTTTAAATATTTTATGTAATTATCCAAATTTTTGTAATATTACGAAATATAACAGTAATATTCCATGTATTTGTGTAAATTTACTGAATTTTTTACAGTGCATGAAATATTACTGTTGTATTTCGTAATATTACACAAAAATTTGGATAATTACATAAAATATTTAAAATATTCTATTATTTATGTAACTTTCCATATAAAATTAGATATATTTACACAATAAAAGACAAATCTATACATAACTTTTGTGGAATTACATAATTTCTGTAAAATTACATGATTTTTTATATTTACAAGATTAATCATGTAATTTTACACCTGTTATTTGTGTAAATTTACTGAATTTTTCCCGCCATCACGCCGCCGTACTGCTCGTGCAGCTTGTTAGCGCTGGCAACGCGTGACACCAGGCCCAAGCCCTGGCATACCGATCTTTCTTTATTCTCAAAATATATGTCCTGTTCTTTTTAGCTGAATTGGCTGCACTAGTTTAGAGTTTATCTTTTTTCTTCCAATGTGGAGTTTCAGCTAAAAAGACCTATTATAACAGATCTACTATATAGCGCCGGGCCAGAGTGTGCCGTATATTTACGGTACTGATTGTGCGAGTAGCGCGCCATGCTTTCCCTCCTTTACCCGTCTTTGCAGGCCTGTGGCCCGGGACCCAGGATTCCCGGGCAGAGATGCTAGTTTCGAGACACTGCCCGCTGCCATAGCGTGTAGAGGGGATACGCACACAAGCGTAAACCGTGTACATGTAATGCGCAAAGCGTTTGGCGCATTACATATACACGGTTTACGTTTGTGTGCGTATCCCTTCTACACGCTACGGCAACAGGCTATAACAGACAGCGTCTCGAAACTGGCGTCTGGCGTCACAGTTTCCGGGATATTCTATCGCTGGTATAAAGAGAAGACGTAGTTTTGTGCAACTTTTCGTTCAACAAGAAAGGTAAGTACAATATTTTATTAATCTTTTTTCAAAACATATATATTACTATAAACATTATGGCTGTTCTGTGTTTTATATCGTTTAATATTCTGAAAAACTGTTTCATACGACACGTGCTATAAACTCTTTGCAGAATATTCCAGGGCATCTGCGACGTATTCTGGCCTGGAATATATTGGAAAGAGTTTAACATGTGTCGTATGAAACAGTTTTTCACAATATAAGACACAACAGCCATAATGTTTATAGTATTGACGTATTCTGGAATATTTTATATGTGTTAATACGAATGATATAGAAACAGGCGAATAAGAGCCAGACGCAGAATAAACGCGCAAAGAGAGGTGTTATTTAATTGTAGAAATAGTTTAATCAAGTGGAATCGATTCTACTTGATTAAACTATTTCTACAATTAAATAACACATCTCTCTGCGCGTTTATTCTGCGTCTGGCTCTTATTCGCCTGTTTCTATATCATTCATATTATCTTATATTAGAGCCTCTTTATTTAATTTTATATGTGTATCACTTTTATATTCTTACACTCATTATTTTGTATTTAAGTTTGATTAAGTTTAAAACTTTTTATATTTAAATTTTTTGTGTAAATTATTAACAGTCTAATAATATGTTCTAATTACAAAAAAATAGTATTATATTTACATAATAATATTATTAATATTGTAATATTATATGTATTATTGTGACATTCATTCAGTTTTATTCTTCTTAAATCATTCTTTATATTAAATATGTTATAGTTACTGCTTTTGGAAGACATGTATATATGTATATATGTATATATGTATATATAAAATTCCTTTGGAGTCAACACAATTTCTTTCTGAGTTTCTTCACTTAATTTTATTTCAAGAGAGGTCGTATAGAGTTTTGTCCAACTTTTCGTTCAAGAAAGGTAAGTACAATATTTTATTAATCTTTTTTCAAAATATATATATTACTATAAACATTATGGCTGTTCTGTGTTTTATATCGTTTAATATTGTGAAAAACTGTTTCATACGACACGTGCTATAAACTCTTTGCAGAATATTCCAGGGCATCTGAGACGTATTCTGGCCTAGAATATATTGGAAAGAGTTTAGCATGTGTCGTATGAAACAGTTTTTCACAATATAAGACACAACAGCCATAATGTTTATAGTATTGACGTTTTCTGGAATATTTTATATGTGTTAATATGAATGATATAGAAACAGGCGAATAAGAGCCAGACGAAGAATAAACGCGCAGAGAGAGAGATGTTATTGAATTGCAGAAATAGTTTAATCAAGTGGAATCGATTCTACTTGATTAAACTATTTCTACAATTAAATAACACCTCTCTCTGTGCGTTTATTCTGCGTCTGGCTCTTATTCGCCTGTTTCTATATCATTCATATTATCTTATATTAGAGCTTTTATCTTATATTAGAGCTTATATTAGAGATTTTATTTAATTTTATATGTGTATCACTTTTATATTCTTACACTCATTATTTTGTATTTAAGTTTGATTAAGTCTAAAACTTTTTATATTTAAATTTTTTGTATAAATTATTAACAGTTTAGTAATATGTTCTAATTACAAAAAAAAATAGTAATATATTTACATAATAATATTATTGTAATATTATATATATATATATATATATATATATATATATATATATATATATATATTGTGACATTCATTCAGTTTTATTCTTCTTAAATCATTCTTTATATTAAATATGTTACAGTTACTGCTTTTGGAAGACATATATAAAATTCCTTTCTTGAATTTCATCATTTAATTTTTCCTTTCTTTGATACACGATTATTTAATTAACAATGTTCAAATGTGAGATGTGCAACTGTGTATTTTTATCTATACGTTTGTATAACAAGCATCAAATTCTTCATAAAAACTCGCCTTATTTAAAAATAATCTGTCTGTTTAAAAACTGTGGACAACATTTTAATAAATATCTTAATTTTAAGAAACATATTCTTAGAGGGCACACAACAGATTATAGGAAAGAAACATGCATAACTTATTGTTGCAAAGAAAAAAATTGCAATGCTTATTTTAGCAATAGAGTAAATTTTAATAAACATTTATATGATCATATAAGACAAAATAAAATTGGGATTCAATGTGATTACCCAGTTTGTTCTACTAATAAAATTTTCAATACAATCAGCACTTACGCAGTCCACATATGTAGACATCATAATACAAATTTTGATAGGCAAGTTATTGCTAATAACAAAGAAGTAATAAATTTTGATACCAGTAATAATTGCAACTATTTTTCACAAGAAGAAACTTTAAATCAAGAAACTTATAATCAAGTTTTTGGTGATGTAAATAGTAGCGAAAAAGCTATATCACAATTATACTTAAATTTGACTACAAAATATTTCTTAACAGAATATGCTCTTCAAGCCGTAATAGATGGTATGTCATCTGTAGTTAAACTTATTCATGAACACTTTATTACGACTTTAAATGAAAGTGATCTTGAAAATGATATAAAAGAAAAAATTAAAGATATCTTTCAATGTAGTTATTCTTTCTTCTCAAATGTTCATGATTCTGTAAATGGTTGTCTTCGAAATACATATTCGAGAAATATATATTTTCAACAAAATTTTCATATTGTGATGCCTGTACAAATTAATTTAGAATTTGATAATAATCACAAGCAATGTTTTTATCATTATATTCCAATTTTGAAAACTATACAAGTATTATTACAAAATTCTGATATTCAACATTTGTGTTTAAATTCGTATAATAATTATAATAGTAATGTGCTTTTTGATATAAAAAATGGCAGTGTAATAAAAAACAATAATTTTTTTTATAATAATAAAAATGCGTTGCAAATTATACTATATCAAGATGCATTTGAGATATGCAATCCATTGGGTGCATCAAAAAAAAAATTTAAACTTGTTGGCATATATATGATGCTACAAAATTTGCCTGCTTATCTCAGATCAAAAGTTGATAATATACAACTTATAATATTATGTTATGAAAAACATATAATGTTCTTTGGTTGGGAAAAAGTAATGGAAATTTTAATACATGATTTAAGAAGTTTAGAAAAAGAAGGAATAGATATTTCTCTTGGTAACAAAACAATTAATTTTGTTGGTACTGTTGTTGCCATGGTGGGCGATAATTTAGGAAGTCATCAAATCGGTGGCTTTGTAGAAAATTTTAGCTCTTCAGAATATTTTTGTCGTTTTTGTGATATAACTCAAAATGAATTTAAATCAAAATATACATGCACTAATATAAACAGAAATTTAAAAAATTACAATTTGTATGTAACACAAGCAAAAAATAGTATGAAAATTGTAAAGGGCATAAAGCATGATTCGCCTTTAAATAAAATTAATTATTTTCACGTCTGCAACCCAGGATTACCGCCCTCCATAGCACATAATCTTTTTGAAGGGATTGTTCCTTATGATCTTATGTACTGCATAAAATATTTTGTGAAAGAAAGTTGGTTTACTTATCATTTTCTAAAATATCGATTACAAAAAATTAAATTTTTTAACGAAAATATATGCAATAGCGTTCCTCTTATAAAAGATTCATCTAAAATTGTAGGCACTGCAAGTCAAATTAGAAGAATACTATTAATATTTCCTTTAGCTATCTTCGATTCAGTTAAAAATGTTGAGAATGATGTTTGGATGTTAGTATTGCATCTTCGAGAAATATGTTCTTTAATATGTGCTCCTGCTCTATCTTTTGGTCAAGTTGCGTTATTACAGGAAAAGATAAATGAATATTTATCATTGAGAGTTAAATGTTTTCCAAGTATCAAATTAAGACCGAAACATCATTATATTTCACATTATCCCTCTTTAACTTTATTTTTTGGTCCGCTGAAACATTTATGGACCTTGCGGTTCGAAAGCAAACATAGATATTTCAAGAATATTGTTAAACATTCCCAAAATTTTAAGAACGTAACGAAATTATTATCACACAAACATCAATTTTTACAAACTCTATATTTCAAGAATAGATATTGTACTTCTGCAATAGCAGATAATGCACAAGAATATATTTCTGGAAATTTCAATAATGATCAGATTTTTTTTATAATAATAGATTATTTTCATGACAAAGAAAATGAAAATGTAAAATACATATCTTCACAAGTTATTTTTAAAGGTATTACGTATAAAAAACATATGTGTATCTGCGTAGGTAAAGATTGTTATGATTATTTGACTATATGCAAAATTAAATATATTTTAATAAATGAGTGTTATACAAACATTTATTTTTTGGGTACTACAACATCAATTATATACAATCCTGATTTTGGTATATATGAACAGTTAGAAATTAAAGGTCTAGATTACAATGTCGAGAAAATCTTTTTGTTTCCGTACACTTGCTTACTTGCACCGCATCCTATTCTTGAAACGAATTTACATTCCATTCCCACATATGTCTTCAAATATGCACCACTTGATTTATAAATTTGGATTTTAAAATTATGTAAGCATTTTATACTTCAGCATTACTTATTTTTATTTTATTATGCATATATATATATATGTCTTTTATTTTGTAGATGTCATATTTGTATAAAGTCTGGTGTGCCAATAGGCAAAAAAAAATATCACTCGTAATTAATGAATCAGATAACATGCTGTCGGATGTTATTGTAAAAAGTAATATCAAGGGCATTGCTGGCTCTGTTCTTGTTATGGAAAAAGATGGCACAAGAGTCGATGACGATGATGTTTTAAAATTTTGTGCCGGTGAAACTTTTATGTTGCTGCAGCCCGAAGAATCGTGGTCTATACAAAATGAAATTGAACTTAACAAAGCATCTTCTGATACTGCTTCACTCGCATCTAGTTTAAACGACGAAACATTTTTTTCATTCTCATCAAGTTCGCGATCCATTTCATCGCCAACAAATGAAATATCGGATAATAACATACACTCACGTAATAAAAATTGGAATAGTTTTCGAATACCATGGGATAATTTAGAGTCAACAGTCATCGAAGAACTACAAAATGGACGTCGCAACAAATATGCAATTAATGCTGTTGTGAATCGTACAGTGTCAGAAATGCGAAATGTACAAAACTTTATACCATCTAAAGCGTTCAAGATAATAGCTGAAAAAATTGTCGATAAATACCCACAAACTTTCAAAGATATAGATGAGGACGGTAAATGTTTTGGAGACGGATCTCATACAACATATTTAAAACTTCGAGACCGAAATTGTTATTTAAGCAGACCACATATGAAAAGATGTTCAAGCCGAAGATTAAATATACCACTGAAAAAACAAAAAAAAGTTTTGTCCGCTAAAGCTGGGTGCAGTAATTGGCAGCCAGAAAAATATGTTGATAACGAAACAGAAGAGACAATAGAAAATAAGAGTAAATTTCTACGTCAAATAATCCATGATGATTCATCAAGAAGCGATCCTAACATTCAACATAAAATTAATTCATATCTTGAAGCTACATATCCCGCGCAAAGATTGTTTCTCAACAATGTTCATAAAATACCTAGTATTGAAGATATTAAAACCACATGGCCAATACTTTTACAAAAAAAATACATGTTCTGGCATTACGAGCAACTAATGGGACATTCTATAGATCTTCTAAAGAAAGAAATCTTAAAAAAACAAGAAAAAATACTCACTTACGGACAACATAAAAAATATAACGATATCATTAATTCAAATATCCCTACAGAGCTAAAATTAATAAAAATTATTATGAAACATTTCAAAGAAGATTTTGAAGGATTATTTAAAACATATCCTGTAAATATTTTTTTAAACATGTATCGTAATTTTTTTTGCTTCTAAATGTCACGAATTTGCATTTAATTAACTAAAATTAATTTGTTAAACAGGAAGGAACATCCTTGGGGGATATAAAACCACCAATTATGGCACCATGCATCGTAATCATAGGTAACTTAGCTATAGTTATACTAGATTTGACTTTAGTATATTATTATATATTTGTGATTGCTCTAATTATTATATATTTGATACAGATGATACAACATGTCGAATGTTTTATTTATATATAGAAAATTTATTGATTGAAAGGACATATTGTTTTTATGAAGCCTTACAAATATTGATGTCTGTATATTATATTTTCAATATGGAATATCCCAAAAATAGTACATGTACCTTCGAATTTTTACAAAGATATTTTTTAAATATTCATCCAAGCCTCAAAATCTCGTAAAGTGTCAACGAAATACAAAGTCCTTTCATTGTTTAATAAGTTAAGAGACATATCAGACAAAGAAAATATTACTACACACAAATAATGTATAATAAATATATACAACAACAGTAAGTATTAGCCATATTAAAAAATTGTATACGTTATTCATATTAAATTTGTAATAACATACACTGTTATTGTAATAATGTACATTGTTTCAGATTCCTACATAAAAATTAAAAGTAGAAAACACCAAAGTGGACTAACAGGCCTTACCGAAAGTCGGATATCAATCTCAACACAATCATAACCATCAGCATCATCCTTCCAACAAATTTAAATCGTCGCCGTTCTTCTAAAAGAACGGCCGCTCTGCCGCTAGAAACACCAAAGACAGCCGGCAGAACTGCAGGTTGCAGCCCGTATAACAAAAAGTCGTACAATAGTCCGAAGAACTCGTCGCAACAGCAAGTTAAGTGAATTTGAACGATATAATAGACAGAAAGATATAACAGAGAAATCTGAATGAATTCGTAATCATTCGCGTGAATCTTCCCCATACAGCACACAAAGATTGCATACATATTGTAGCAATCTTTCACCGCAATATTGCAACTTTGCAAATTCACTGCAAAATGTTGCTGCACCATTACTGTAGAATTGCAGCAATGATAAAATGTCCGCTTTTAGGAATATTGCAACAAAATATTATAGCAATATTGCAATGTAATGAATTTGCAATGATGTATACATATTTATTTTTGGGTATATAAATGTGTAATTAGTGACGATACATTGTAATTAAATGTCTTTATTTGTACTTATGTTAACATTATAAATAACATAACATTGCACATAACATATTATTGCACTTAACATGTTCACGAAATAAAAATATATTTTTTTTTTATATTAGAGAAATATATAAAAATGGTTCAGCTTTACGCGCCGCTTTTATTACCACTAATAATTTATTGAATTTTGTCCATTATTGTTTTCCTTTGTTAAATGTCTGTAAAAATAAAATAGAAGTTAAAATTCATATTTACATAAAAATATACATACTGCAAATATACATATATTTATATATAAAATAAACGTTCCACGTACATACTTTGCTCTCTTAATCCTAACAGGAGCTTGGGCAAGCTACTTGGAAATGGTGTCTGCAATTTCAACATCATTTACATGCTTGTATGTCGTACGAACAGCTTCTATAACAAAAAATTATTATAAACATTACAATATAATTTGTATACACAGGATGTTTGTCACTTTACATATCGTATGTGTGTGTGTGTGTATGTGTGTCTGTGTGTGTGTGTGTGTGTGTGTGTGTGTGTGTGTGTGTGTGTGTGTGTGTGTGTGTGTGTGTGTGTGTGTGTGTGTGTGTGTGTATGTGTGTAAGTCAAATATTTAATTTTGAATTAGTGGAACCTAAAATTATATAAAAAATTAACTTACGTATAATTATTCTTGCAAGAGCTAAATCTTGAAAGCTTCTCTTATTAGCTTTCTTTCCAGTCCATTTAAAATGTTGTGCAAAATCATCTGTCAGAGCTTTTTTTTAAGATGCTACGTAACATTATGTGCGCAGTATTTCCACATTTAAGTTTAAGCATACCAGTATTAACACAAGTAGTCTTTGAAAATAAAATATATTTTATATAAATCTGTAAAAATAATATATAATTTAGATATTTAAATAATTAATAATTAAAGATGAAAGGACAAGCCCCCAATATAGGTAAAGATGCTTACCTGTTAGTTGAATCCCAAATATACGTATTACTCAGAATACTAGCGGAAGCAGCAACGAAATATAAAGAATATACTTTTGATATATTCACACTGTGTGTAGAATATCCTATACAATGAACCACACTATACAAATGTTTGGTGATATTCTCTGAAACAATATTAGTAAAAATATTTTAAATAATATTTTAAGTATTTTATATTTTAAATTCAGAACAAAAACATAAATATTTTTATCAAATATTTTAAAGTTCATATCTACAGCAAAATAGAAAATTAGAGAAAGCAAAAAATATCCACATAAAAAATATACGAACATATATCATAGATAAATATAATTTTTACTTTTGCGATCTCAATAATTTTAAGGTTATATAGGTTATTAACCTTAGGACATGCTATTCTATTATAATTAATTAATACATAATTTTAACAGTATATATAGGTCGCTATAATAAAACATAATATTATCAAAAAGCTCTTACCTTTTCTCGTACGCAACAATAAAAAATGTGAATCACGAAATACACGACAATCACAGATATGTGCAGCAAGACCGGTGCCTACTACACACGCACACAACGCGTACATGTGCTGCGCAAAGCGTACAGTGCAGCAATATAAGCCAATTTAAGAAAAATGTTTTAATAAAACGAACCATTTAGTATTGTTTATCGTTAACATCTTTCATGTAGAAATATTGCAAAAAATTATTTTTTATAATATTTTATTATTAAAATTATATAAAATTAGAATTTTGCAATATTTCCGAAATATTAATGTCATGTTGCTACAAGTGTGCTGGTACTTTGTGGCTCTATATTTGTGCAATGTCTTTGTAATGTTGCATTGCAATTTGCAACATTGCAATGTTGCTGCAATATAATTGCAATGATCTGTGCTGTATGGGTCATCTATCATTCGATTGTATGCATGCTTCGGACATATAATAATCATTACGACATTGCATCAAATTCAAATTCGATTCAAATTTTTCGTTGTTCATAATATTTTATAGGCGTAATTGTCATATCAAAATCGCATCACTTATCTATATATATGACTTAATCTCTCTTTCTATATAATACAGTAACGATAACAATAATATTAAGGATAAATAATAACAATGATTGTATAGTAAGATAAGGCCTTAATGATACAAACAGCGTGGAGAATACGATTCAAGTTTTAAAAAAATTCCCTTCTATTATTCTTTTTTTTTCTTCGCAATAAGCAAAATTATTTCAAGCCACAGACTGAGTAAAATTATTTGACGTAGTATTTTACGTAATGTTATTCTTTTTTTAAAACTTTCCTGATAACTTGTTAATAAGTTCCTTGCAACAATACATTTATTTTTTTCCTTACGTCAATTCTTTCTTCGATAAGCAATTAATCTTAGGAAAGATGAGTTTGCGGAATAGTTGTGAATATGTGATAGATATGAAAAAATAGACTCAATTAAGAAGAATGCAAGATTGATAGAAAGATAAAGAAACGATATCAAAATATGCAATTTTGATTTTTTAGTTACTTGCTCCGTATTTATAATTTCGTAAGACAAAATTTTCAAAACACGACGGTATCTATATAATAGTTGACACAATCATGCGTTAAGCTAACGATGGCTCGATTTGATTTCTGACGTCGGAGATTTATTGAAAGGAAATATATTTGCGGATATATTATACATAGACAACGACGGTGTTTATCGAAAAAAGCGAGCTCGAATGTGTGCGAAACTTTTTTTTTGTTCTCTTTATTTGGTTTATATATTGCTAAATATGTATATGGTTCTTAAATTGTTTTTTTAGTAAAAACAAATTTTATATGTGGTTATATAGTTTTACTTTTCCAAATATACTACTGTGAATTTTTTGAATATAAAAGTAAATTTTATTAACAGAGAACATTAACAAGAATTATTATAATATATTACCAGATTATTATGTTACATTAAATTATAATAATGTATTTAATATGCATTAAACATGTATTTTTATTTACTGCTATTGTCAATAAAACAAATTCTTTTTTGAAACAGGATAAATATTTATTTCTCCAATTACACGGCATGTCGAAAATCATATATATATATATATATATATATATATTATATATATGTATATATGTATATGTATTTTGTATATTTGCGATATTACATTTTAAAATATTATTTTTATAACAATTATTCAGGAAGATTAGTTGGAAACACACAGACAATATATATATATATATATATATATATATATATATATATATAAATATATATATATACAAATATATATATATATATATATATATATATACAATATATATATACAATATATATATATATATATATATTGTATGTGTGCTTCCAATTAATCTTCCTGAATAATTGTTATAAAAATAATATTTTAAAATATAATATCGCAAATATGCAAAACATTATTACAAAAATAACGTAAATATAACTGATATAACGGAAATTTCGTATTTTGATTTGTAATAATACAAATGCGTAAACTATTATTACATTTACATTTTGTGTATTTACACTCTGTTGCGTGAATTTAGTATTTGAATGTTTAATAATAGAATTACAAAAAGTATTGTTACATTGTTATTCTGTAATTTTACATACTGTTGTGTAAATTTAGTATTTGAATGTTTAATAATACAATTACAAAAAGTATTGTTATATTACCATTCTATAATTTTACATACTGTTGTGTGAATTTAGTATTTGAATGTTTAATAATACAATTACAAAAAGTATTGTTACGTTACCATTCTATAATTTTACATACTGTTGTGTGAATTCAATACTTGAATGTTTAATAATACAATTACAAAAAGTATTGTTACATTACCATTTCTGTAACTTTAAATACACATTGTAAATTTACTTCTGTAATTTGCTTAATTACAAATTAAGAAATTTATTTTACTTGTAGACTGCAAATTTACAAACGCATGGAAATTTACAACTATTATAGTGGGTCTCAAAATTACCCACTATCATCGGTGTAATTTTACACAAAATTTTTTTACAGTGTAGACGTCATCGGATCACCGTCGGTCTTCCTCAGCACGCACTCCAAGTCGGCGTATACGACGAAAGGAAGCCGCTCCTTTCTGTTGTAGTTGTTGAACGCGAGCTACTTGTCTTTATCGCCCGGTAATCGGATGACGCATTCGTTCATTTCTCGGCAGTCTACAGTGTGCGACTGCAACTTGTCGTCTGATCTAAAATAGTGTAAACATCTGTAAAAAAAAAAATATTTAATTTTTCTTTTGTATATATTTTATATATTGCATTTTTTATTAAATGTACGTACCGATCGCAGATATATTTTTGGCCATTATGTTTGCTCAGTTGCGAGCTCACGAGGCGGGATAAATTCTTGATACATGCAAAATGTCCGACGTCTTGCGAATCTTGTATATACAGCAAGTTGACGTGTCTGTCCTTCTTTTGCTCGCTCAGACGTATCGGGATAATGTTATTTTCTTTCTCGATGCAGTATACATTTATCGAAATGTCGTTATGAAGTTCAAATTTTTTAATTTGACTCATTGTCATCGGAAACTCAATGTCCTGAAGATTTAGCACTGTCATGTAATGAAGATACGAAGATTCCCGATAAACATGATCTTCAGCTGGATACAAAGCAGCGACAACTGTCCACGCGAAACACGCATTGTCTTTGGATTGCACGTTTATTACCGCTCTCTTCATTATTATTTCTCGCGGTAATTTAATATGGCACCCCGCGCGCATTGGATTATATTTATTTATATTTACAGTTAAATCGAGGATTCGCGACAACGCCCACCCGCTATCGCGTTCTTGAAATTCTTCGAGCGAGGCAAGGGTGGGCTCGACGACGCGTCGCTCGTACCACTCGTGTAGATCGGACGTGCGAAAGAGTTCATATAATACTTTCTGGTATTGATACTTTTATTTGCGCGTTTATCACCCGTCACGAATTCACCATTGAACACTGTATTAATTTTCACATTAAAGTGTTTTTTCAGCACGTTTTTCACGTGTTCGAGCACAATGTCTTTGGCATCCTCAACAAATTGACGAGGCTCGATGTGATTATGATTTATAACCGCACCGGTCAATATGCGGCCCTCAAACGCCGTATCGATCTCCCGCCAAATGAGTCTTTCCGCGGTATTGTCACCACTGTAATTACCACCACTATGTATAAATCGTCTCTCTAATCGAGTCCTCGCACCCTCGAGTCGTGCGATTCTGGCCACCAAAGATTGCCGAACTCCGATCGAGAGCCGCGGACACTTGATACGACTGCGTTCCTCGAGCTGTTTGATGAATTCTTCGCATCGCTGCGCCCATGCAAAATACTCGCCCAAAGTGGCGACTTGATGCGACAGCTCCAACAGATCACGTTCAGTCTGCTCGGCGTTTTCCATGTTTTTTTGTTTTTTTTTTTGTTTTACTGCGTACAAATTGGGCATATGTTGCACGTCATTATCTGATACAATGGTTGTCTGCAATTAGAGCAGGATCGACCACTTATCACGTCGTATAGTTCAGTCACATGCTTCCGAACAGCATACATGTTCCCATAGTCAGTGTCTGCTATAACTATCATACACGAAGCACATACAGCATAATCACTACCCGTAGAATAATGAAAGTATATGACACAAAATTTTGTACGTCCGTTTAACGCAATAATTTCTGAATGAGGCACTATCTTCTCAACAATTTCCGTGAGGTCCTCGCTTTGATCGCTGTTGTAATCACTGTCGTCTGATAATGCGTGATCTTCGTCAGACGACTCGTCTAATATTGCCTCGAAATTATTTATTTCCATTTTCGCAGATTGACAGAATGACAAAATCTGGTCGCCGTCGAACACTTGGCACACAAAAATTATGAAGAACCCACTATATTTTTTAACCGATGTATACGCTTTCAAATCGTGTACTACTATAGTTTTGACACCCTTGGTTCTTCATTTATATATTTCATCTATCGCTTTTAAACGGCTCTTCCTAGAAAAATTGCGTGGGAGTAAGGTCTCTCTAAGGTTTAACGAATTGGACTTGTGCATAAGTGGGGATCTTCCAACTTTAATAAGTTAAAAATTATGTCAGTGTTCTCATTAAGCGGGGTGTTTCTCCTACTTTTCGTATTTTACTCGTAGTGATCGTCGATTGGTGAGTTTGGATATCGGTTCGAGGGTTCCTTCGCACGTGATCATGTTAGAGAAGATTCTATTTTCTTATGAGTATTTTTATTGCTGTGGATGCAGTCATGTTTATTGAATATTTCGTTAGAAAAAATTATTGTCATTATGTGCAGCTGTGTTTGTTGGGTATTTTGTTAGAAGAACTTTATTATCTAGTCGATATCTTTTAGTTTTCCGCCAAAAAATTCCACTAAGGAGTATCTATTTATTTTTTGTCATCTCGAGGAGACCGGCGTCGTTTCATCACCGATCTTCCTGTATCTTTCTCACGGTTACCCATAGATATAATTACGGTCTGTTTATTGAACGATTCGTTTTTATTACCAATCGATGAACATTGCCGCAACTTCGCGGAATACCTAGTCGGTATCTTTTAGTTTTCCGCCAAAAAATTCCACTAAGGGATATCTATTTATTTTTTTGTCATCTCGAGGAGACCGGCGACGTTTCATCACTGATCCTCCTGTATCTTTCTCACGGTTACCCATAGATTTAATTACGGTCTGTTTATTGAACGATTCGTTTTCATCATCAATCGATGAACATTGCCGCAACTTCGCGGAAGGAATTGTGGAGTCGGCAGAACGTAACAATATTATTTATAAATGTTGCGACCCCCGATAAACGGTTCTTCCTAGAAAAGAAATGAAGAGGACACCGCGCCGATTCGGTCGCACGTGCAATCTTGCGAGGCGCTATTTGTTTATAATATAATATAAATATAATATAATACAAATTCGATGATCCGGACATCGGTACCTGCCTTTGTAATACACCGCGCCGATTCGGCCACACGTGCAATCTTGCCAGACGCTATTTGTTTATAATATAATATAAATATAATATAAATATAAATATAATATAAATTTGAGCATTCGGACATCGGCACCCACCTTTGTAATACACACGCGCCGATTATAAACATACCCAACATGCGACCCCCAATAAACGGCTCTTCCTAGAGAAAATGAAAAGGATAATGGTTTTTTTTTGTTTTTGTTTGAAAAACTGTATTACCTTGTCGGCATTCCCCGCGTGACGTCATTCCCCCGCACGGTTTCCCCTCGCTCCGCATATCCCTCGGAGGACCTGGCTTAGAACTCCCCTATTAACACTACTAATGTGCTTTAGACATCGTAGGTCCATTAACTATTACAAATAATGGAAACAAATATATTTTAACGTTTCAAGATAATTTAACAAAATTTAGCAAAGCAATTCCGATACCGAATCAAGAAGCCGCGATAATTGCAAAAGAATTCGCGACAAAAATAATTTTTGAGCACGATATTCCAGAAAAAATATTAACAGATCAAGGAACAAATTTTTTAAGTGAAATATTTAAAAACGCGTGTAAACTATTAAAAATCGAAAAGATTCAAACAACCGCGTATCATCCGGAAAGCAACGGAGCGCTAGAACGATCTCACCGGACTCTAGCCGAATATCTTCGACATTATATAAACGCCGTTCAAACGGATTGGGACGAATGGATTCTCTACGCGATGTTTACGTATAATACGTCACCGCACACGGCGACAGGGTTCACACCCTTCGAATTAATTTACGGGCACCGAGCAACATTACCGACGACATTGTCGCAACCGCCTAAGCCCACATATACATATACATATACATATACATATACATACGAAAATTACGCGCAGGAATTGAAAGAAAAATTACGCACCTCACAGCAAGTTGCAAAGGAGCATCTGAAGAATGAAAAAATAAAAACTAAAGAAAATTATGATAAAAAGACTAAAGAAATCAAACTCAAGGTAGGAGAAAAATCCTTTTGTACGACGAAACAGTTCGCGGAGGACGATCGAAGAAACTGGACTCCCTATGGACCGGACCCTACACGATAATCGAAAAGAATTCGGAAGTGAACTATACAATAAAAAGGGGAAGGAAAAACATACGCGTCCACATAAACGGATTGAAACCGTTTATTGAAAATTAAAAAGTAGGAGAAAGGAGAAAAAGAAAAATGAGCGAATAAAATAAAAAATAGAATAAATAATAAGAGAAACAGAAATAAAAAATTCCTATCTTAACACCCTCCACGTCCACGCCCAGCACCGCGACCCAGGTTCCACTCCCGCATAGCCTGAAGAAGAGCACAACCACGACCCACAGGACGAGGCTCAGGGTTGAGAAAGCGACCACGACCCATAAAACGAGGCGCCGGATCCCAACGAAACTCAAGCCCGCGACCCCGATTGATATGGGGCGGCGGCGTGTCAACAGGCCCAAAAACAACGGCACGATCAATTACTAGATCCGGAAGACCTAGTAAATTGACCTCGCGAACAAGCGCGGGCGCCAAAAGCTGATCCCGAAATGAGCGAGCAAAATGATCGTGCTCTTCCGGATCCTGACCCGCGCGACGCCCGTTATCGTGCACCGAACTATGCCCCGCAGCGAAACGAAACTCACTCGAACTCGAAGCCATGAAAATACAAATCGACAACACAACGCGACAACAAAACAGCGCGAAAGAAAATAACGTCCAAGACAAGACGACGTCGGAAGACAGACTGAAGGGAAGAGCGAATAAAAAAGGGCCTGGAAAGGGCTAGATAAAAGCAAAAATTAGCTGTATATGCATCTAGAGAAAAAGAGAATGCACCGCAAATGATTCTAAGAAAATATTATAATATAATACAAAGCTTTTTATAACAGGAGTCTTATTGCATGAAGCACCTGCAAGGAAACCGAATCTGATACCCAAGTCGAAATAAAAGAATTTAAATATGAACCGGGTATCTACTTCGAAAAAATGGGCAAGATAAACCAAATTGAATCCACATGGAAAATGGTGATAAAACTAGATATCGCTGCAATGGACCATCGACATGAACAATTGAGAAACTATATGGCACAGACGAGAGCTCTATGCTACGATAAACCATTGCAAATAAAAATGAAAGAAACCTGCCACAACCTGCTACAAATAGCAGAAAAGGACAGAGAACAAGCAGAAAAATTGCTATAACGTCTGAAAATTGCGTACCAAGCACCCAAGAAGACAAAACGAGGGCTAATCGACGGTCTAGGAACGATAGCCAAAGCACTCTTCGGCACAATGGACGCAGACGACGAAGAAATGATAAAGGAGCAATTAAATCTCATGCAAAGAAATCAGCAAACGCTGCAGCACGCGATGAAAAATCAAATTAAAATATTAAACGCAACAATTGCGCACGTGGATAATGTTGAAAAAGTTCTGCAAGAAAATGAAGAACAATTCTTAAATATAACAGAGAAGATGCAACAGGCCTGGATACAAACAGAAGTCGGATATGGACAACGAGAAGATCTCGACGAACACTTTATAATATTAAATGCCATAATAAAAGATCTAACGAACGATCTTATGGATATTATCGCGCATCTGACTAACGCGAAAAGAGGGGTAATCGACATAAGGTTATTACCCATAGAAAGCATTCTAGAGAATCTCAAGGAAACAGCGTCACAAATACCGCAGGGAACGCACTTTCCATTCAAATATCCGCAGAAAATTGGAGAACAATCGAAAAGTTCTTAACAATTAGCGCATACTACGATAATACAAATATATTTACGATTATAAAGATTCCGCTAATCACATACTCCGAGTATGAAATAATAAAGGCAATCCCATTACCTACGCACAAATTTAATAATACATTTATATTCATAGAAGTAAATCAACCGATAATAGCTATAGACGTAGATAGCCGAACGTATTTTACGCCTACCGAAAACGATCTAAATAAATGCGTGCGAAATAATGATCAATATGTTTGCGAACAGAATTATCCCGTACATTATTTAGACGAAGGAGCGCTATGCGAAGTACAAGCATATGTACAGTTAGAGACATACACAAACAATTGTAATATTCGACACATACACACGAATACAACAATATGGATAGCACTGATTAACGCGAACTCATGGTTATACTCTACACGAGCAAACCAACCGATCGAAATAACGTGCGAAAACGACGCAACGCGAAAACTAGAAATAAAAAGAAGCGGACAAATTATATTAAAAGAAAAATGTAAATTAACAACACAAAATGTCATAATACGGACAAAAAAGCCCGCGATAATAACAATCGTACAGACAAATCTACCAGATTACAATATTACGATGACACACGACAAACGAAACGAAAAAACATTGGACAAAATTAGACCGATAAAATTACGAAAAGTCATTAGAAACCTGACAGAATTAAGGGACCTAAGCGAAAGACTTGACGAAATAAACGAAGACTTAAATAACAATAACTTTCCTACTAACGAACACGTTATATATCCCGTAACTTCAAGTTGTACAGGAATAATAATAATAATTACCATAATAGCAATTATATACGCTAAGAAAAAATGTAAGACAGAAAAGAAAAAATTACCAGAAACTAATATAAATCCAATGTGCAAACCGAGAATAATTCAAGAGCACATCTACGGCACCGCAAGCGAATCGAATAGAACAGCTGAGATAGAAACCGACACCGTGATAACTAACACTGCGATGCTATATTAAAATAAAGTAGATTTAAAAAACACTACAATTGTAAAATGCGAAAAATATATAGCGAAAAATATATAAACGAAAATTCACGTATAGTTAATTTTCTTTTTCCAAAGGGGGAGGGATGTCGTAACCCGACCAATTCCTCAATATATTAAAAGATAAAACAATAAAGTAAAACAGAAAAGATTAAGAAAGAGCTGAGTACAGCAAAGCATTAAAATTAGAAAAGAGATCAAGGAAAGATAATTAAAAAAGAGTAAAGTAATAAAAGATTATTAATAAAATAAAAGTAAGATACGTGACTAAAGAGAAGGAAGTCACGGTCAAGTTCTCGGAAGCTGAGTAAGCAGCTGACGAGACAGCTGACGAGCGGTGCACGAGACATGCTCCGGTCAGGGACACCACACTCCTCCCTAATCAACGATCTAATTAATTAATATATATTGAGCACTAGATGCACCGACGCTAGCTCTGTAACATAGCTCATTAACATCGCTCGCTCACGCGCTCGCTCATATCAACAGTATCGATATACCGTACGTATCGCGCCCGTCTATTATAATCGCGACTAAGTGAAAGTGTACAAGAACCTGTGAAATATATCAATTTATACCTAACGTCCGGGAGTGTCTTATTTCGAGCGTGGATCCTAATCTTTTGGGCGTATAAATCCCTAAAGACCTCTTCCTTAGCGGCTAGAGGCACAACAGTAAGTATATTATTGCAGCATCAAATTCTCTTATCTTTCTTAGTGTTTCCTTTTCCACGACACGTGAAAAAATAATTAAAAATAATAAAGAAAAAAAACAAAAAAAACAATAATAATAATAATATTAATAATTAATTCTTTTTGTAATTGTTAGGCAAGTATTGTTAGTTAGTATTATTTAACTAAATCATTTAGTAATTATTATTAATGGCCGCTCGCTGCTCCCGCATATCCCGACTCTCGTCGCGGGGCCACCAAGCTTTTCGTTTCCGTGCGACACTGCGAAGCTCGCCACTGGCACGCCTAAAGCGTATGTCCTACGGTCTAGTCGCTCGAAACGCGCGCTCATTCGCCAATCCTTTTTAATTAATATTTCAATAACTATCATGAAAATTGATATGCAAAATGGTATACAGGACTTTTCTGTTCAGTTTATTGTGCTCTACCTGCTCACGAGCGTTGTCAAGGATACTTTGGAACCTGTATATTTTATTCGCATTGTATAACAATAGAATCAGAAACCATTATTTAATCTCACAGAGACATGAATTATTTGTCGCTGTCCAATTTTCGCGTTGAGCATTTTGTTCCCATAAAACCCGACGTTGCGAATCTCTGGGAAACCCCTGTTTTGCAGAATTATTGCAAAAAGACGCAGCACATCCATACATTCTGCACAATTGTTCTTCAAAATTATTCGAATCACAATTCGGCACTTTTCATATGCAACACTGTCACGTGCATACGTTTAAAGTAAGATGGCCTATATTTCTTTCTTTCGCAGAATTTTGCCAGAAAAGTTGTCCAGACTCTGATAAGAGGGACTCTAGAGAAAATAAGTAGGAGGGATAAAGCGAGTGCGAAAGAAAGCGACAGGCATGCGGCACGTAGAGTGTATTTAAACCTTTATAAACATGATCTTTATACAGGGTGATTCAAAACAACCTGATGTTTTTGAAATGTCATATTCTTGAGTGAATTCTGAAACAATTTCTCCTTTTACAAAATTTTATCCGAAGCTTAGTTTTTATTATAATTGAAAATAGTTAGGTATTTACAATAATGACAACGACAGCGAATAACGGGCGCTACGCTAAAGAGAGAGAATCGTAATTACGCGACTAACGTAACGCACTTATCTGAGGATGCTATAATTCCACGCAATATAACAACTGTACAATATCGATAAATTCTTCAAACAATCAGCAAGATACCGATTACACAAAATCTACCGAAAGTATGACACATACGCGGCACGCGAGATTTTCACGACGCACGCGATAATTTCGAGATGCGAAATATCCGCCGTACATGAGCTCGCTGCAAGACAATAACGAGATACAAAACGGTAGTGATACAAAGTAATACAAGATAATATTCGAGAGATACAATTATGATTGTCGGCGGCAAGATTCCCAGGAGAGAGAGTAACTACGCGATAGAGCAGCGATGATTACATGGCGCGACTCATCCGAACCGTATTCGAAATTGGTGGCTTACAAAGGGACGACGTCAGTCTCACCAGTTTCCAGCTATACTTCCGCTCTTTCGGTAGATCTCCGTGATGGGCCTCCGTCTTGCACGCTGGTCCGCCGAACAGTGACGAGCGGAAGGTCCGCAGGAGACACGCCGGCACAATAATGTACAATTAGGTCACCTGTGATGCTTCTGGGTCCTCAGGACCGTCGTGTGGTCTTACTGGTCTTTGCGGTCCTCGCTGTATTGTTCTTTCGGCTCTCGATCGGATCTCTTTATTTCTTGCTGTTTTCCTTTCGGACGTGAAGGAGATATCTTCGGCAGCGTACAAGCTAGCCCGGCCCTTTTATATACCTCCTTGACTCTGGATGTTCCCCTTTCTTGATTTCCCCATCGATCTTGGATCGTATCCGGGCCGGAGTGTTGGGCTCGTACGTCGGGCGCAGTCCCATACCTCCGCGGCAGGGCTCCCATACTAGGGGTATGTGGACTGGCCTTCTGTCTCCCTGCTGATCCTGTGGACAGCGATTTTCTCAGAAAGCGACAGCGAACAGTCTTTTTTGTAATTAATCATTTTAGTACGGAAGGCAAGATGCCATTATCTGGCGTGCTCCGTATGCTGAATCGGGCCTTCACTCGTCTTTGGCGTCAAATCCTTGTGCCCTCTGCTGTCACCGGATGAGGTCCCGTCACCCTCCTCCGTTATCCACCGTCATTTAACGCTAAAACTTACTTAATTGCCAAAAAGAGAAAGCGCAAAAATCGCGGGGTCGCGTTCGAACCCGCGCTCGGGCCGCTCTCTCTCCCTAAGCCCAGAGAACGGAGGCCCGCGCAACCATCCGCGGCCGGGCTATTCCGCCTTTGTGACGGACGAGAAAAACGTCACGTCACAATCTATACATACGTAGTAACGGCAGCTTGTATCTGCAGCGTAACGTGCTGACTGCACTGTTACAAAATAAAAGTTTTAGTTTTTATTTTATAAGATGGACATATTATAGATAAAGAAAGATCCTTGATGCTAAAGTGTCGCCGAAAGCGAAAGCGAGAACGAATGAAGAGGAAACGAGATAACTAACATCAAAGGCTACGAAGTCTCTCTCGCGAGGTTCTTTTTATCTAATCTTTTATGTATATATGTCATGTCACTATAGAAAATAAAACTTTTGTATTTCGCATTTTATCGATTTGGAAAAAAATTTTAATGGATTAATGAAATTTTTGCGATTGAAATAATATTAATTACGACATAAATCGGATAATTTTTATCTAAATATATAATCAAAATTTTAATTATTAAATTTCAAAAATATTTCGGTTTTAATTTTTTGTCTACAATGATCTTTTTTTATGTGCGATTATGGCGCATAGAGTTGTGCGTCTACTCTCTCCCGAAGGGCTCAGGTTCGAAACCACCCAGAAACATCGAATATATTCAATCGTCACCTCTCGGAAGGCAATGGCAAATCACCGAGAATATATCGCCAAGAAGAACTCCTCTAATCTAGGCCGTTCGGAAACGGCATTAAACTGTAGATTCTATATATTTGCGGAATATTATAAAAAGGCGTGGAGAGGTCACGAAGAGTTTGTCCCGTAACATGATTGCGTACATTACTAATCGGACACGACGATATTTCCCGATAGGATCACAGTCTCAACCAGACACAGTCCCGATCAGACACAGACAAAAAACTATAAAAATCCATGTGGAACAATATAATTATAGACTTCATAACACCGAAAGCACCTGTCGCTATGGGTTACACCTCACTTCGCACGAAAAATTACAAACTCATGTTGAAATGTATAATTATGAAATAAATCTCGTCACACTGAAAGCACTTCTTAATGTGGAGTAGACTTTGCTTTGCACGGCAAATTACAAACTCGCGTGAAACTGTGTCCAATTAAGGCTTGTGTCCGATCGAGACTGTGCCCGATTGGGACTGTGTCCGATCAGGACTGTGTCCAATTGCAACCATATGTGTCCAATCGGAAATGTGTCCAATTGAGACTGTGTCCGATCGGGACTGTGTCCGATAGAAAAATATCGCCGTATCCGATCGGTAATGTGCGATCGGGACGATCCCGTCACGAACACCCGGACACGGGAGAGAGGTCAACAAAGTTGACCTTTGTCAACTTTGGCTCACAACTTAAAAAACTATTCTTAATATCTTTTTCTGTTACAAGTGGTTCTCGGATCTTTCCTAAATGGATTATAAATAATTTCCAATCTGTACAATAGACAGATCATTTTGCGTCTATCGCTGTGCATGCTCGATTCCTGATTCGCATAGTGCTAAAGATCAAAGAAATATAATCTGTTATGCCTCCGGAGAGGCACGGTAGTTGGGATTGTTCGCCGGATGGAATTTTGGGAATTCGGGCCCCGCCCAAGAGACTCACCGATTTGATTGTTGATGGAGATAATATTCTTGTAGTCGGGATAGAAATATATGGATCTATTTTATTCACAAATTGGATTTATTACAATGTTCCCGCACGTTAGCTCGCGTTAGCGGATATCTTGACGTGCGCGTGTCTGTGAGTCGAGTTTCGGTCGCGAGACTCACTCCCCGATCTTTCATAACTTATCTCTGTCGACTACGTGGCTTTACTTTAATAGCTGCCCGTAAGGTTGTCCGGTATGATTAGCGATATTAACTGCCCGGTAATACTTTTGGTATTGAGACTGCCCGCCGCTTATTAGCGATGGGTCTTTTTATTGTCCCCTTGGTTTCCCGGGAGGGGATTGCTTCGCCTGATCGCAATCAGGACCATGTTTGGTCGTGTCGCTCGATTTTGGTGGCAAGATCCGGGTGCAAGCTAAGGAAGTTCGAAGTCGGTCTTCTTTGCTTGCATTTTCGCAATTTCCTTATTCCGCTTGCCCTAATTTCCGCGTTTTCGCAATCGGGGTGATTGCATTGTGGTGATGACTCGGGCTTCACGCGTGGCTGGCCTTGTCAGCGCTTCGTGCGGTCAACGCTCGTGATATGTTTTCGCGTTACACGTTGAGCAATGTCTTATAATATAAAATAATATATAACTAATAACTAGTGTATAGCCTTTTCGGGCTATAACAAATCTAAAATGAATATAAAATAAAATGATACGGCGCACCTAAAATAAAAGCATAAACTCCATAAACAAACAATACCCTACCCGTTTGGGAATTTCTAGCTTAGCTGTTCTGCGTATCTGTTCTTTGCTTTGATAGTCTCCTAAATAAAATAACATAAATATAAAAGTAACAAAAGCGATCTACTTTTTAACACGTCTACACTCCCTATGCATCGTTTCGCATAAAACTAAACAAAATAAAAAACGCGTACATCAAATGAGGATATTGTGGAAATATAAACATAAAAGGTAATTTTTAACTGAAAATAAATCACATGACATGCTATACGTCTAACTCTATCACGTATCGACTTAGTATTAAGTATAAAATAAAGTAGAATAAACACTTTAATACTAAACAAGTTCAATGTCTCTTGTGGCTTTTACAATCTGAAAACACAATACCAGTTTCCAAATAATCTCCCCTTCTGGAAATTAATGCTGCACAAGTGTAATATAATTTCTACCTATCATCAGCACTAAATCGAATCCGGCCCTTTCGAGCCGACCCTTTAGTAATCTTGGTGATTTACCGCGTAAATTTTAATCAAAGCAATCCGCAACTGCTTTGTCTACGAAGTCGTCTCGCTCCAGGTTGCTGTCCAGGGATAATGTCAGAGTCTCAGCCTGATCATATCAAACCTCCTATACTTAGTTTTGGTTTATTTACTTTTTAACGTATTGTACCAATGAACAATACTCCAATTTTATTATTTTTGTGTCAGCAAAGTCCTATTTAATTTTTGTAGCATTTTTTCTAGCATGTCATGACACAGATTTGCTCGTTTTTTACTGCATTTTCGCCAAGCTAAAACGACAGACTATGCTTAACTTCTGGTCAAAGTTTTGGAAACATAATATGTAGCATATATTTTTTTTTAAGCATCGTAGGTGCATTCTTGAGTGCTTTCAATCTACCGATTATCTCGTACAAATTCCATAAAGCTTATTATTATTAAAAATAACTTATATACTCTTTTTCCAACTTCTTAAGAGACATATGGGAGAGAAGATTCGAACGTATTCGAATCTGAGATCTGCTGACTACTAGTCAGCAACTTTTACACGAAGCCATGCATCATCTCTTGTAGCATATAATTTACAATACTGACAGATTTGGCTATCTGGAATATAGGATGGCCCCGAACATTCCAGCCAGACTTTGAGATCTTATAGGAAATTTAATTCTGAACAAAAAATTTCCTATAAACATGGGTCGAAAAATGCTTCCTTAAGAAGTTATCGCTCAAAAACCTCTAATGCAATGGAAGAGCAAAAGGTGAAAAGAAAATGAAATAAAAAGAAAATGAAACTTAATAAATTTCTTGAAAAAACGATAAAAATAAAAAATAAAAATCTTTTTCTGTTATGAAAATAAAATAAATTTTTTTAAACTAAAATAACACGTAATAGTAGAAAATGAATAGACGTGAAAAAACTAACTGTTCTCAAAATGTCCCCCCCCTAGCTCCAATACACTTTCGGCATCGAGTAATGACCGATCTAGTCGCTTCACGGATTTACGTAACGTATTACGTAGGCGCATCTAACAATAAGTAACAAAAGCACTTTTTGTACGTTTGAAACTGGTTATATCAAAATCTATGGAACTGGTTATATCAAAATCTATGGAAATCTATGGAAAATCTATACAACAATCATTTTGATTTCATTTGAAAGATAATTTAATTTTCTACAACTTTTGTTTCGATACTTTTTGTTAAAAGACGCACATTTTCCATGATATTTGGAAAAATGTGTAAAATAATCACGATTTCAGAGGTTTTTGAACGATAACTTCTTAAGGGGTTACATACCTTTGTCGAGTAAAAAAAATCGATTTTTTTTATCGGCTTATTAAATTGTATATAGTTTCAAAAATCAATGATTCAAAGCGCATTAAAATATTCACAAAATTGACAAAGATATGAACGAAAATGCGAGAGTGGACACGACTCGACCGCTTGGTGTGCACCGAGCTCGAGACGCATCGAGACGCGCTCGACTAGCTGCCTGTTGCGACTTGTTTGCGATAAGTTTGCGATAAGTTTGCGATAAGTTTGCGACTTGTTTGCGATCAACCGAAATATAAAGCATTTAGTGTTCGCAGCTCGAGTGGTGCACATCAGCTGAAAACATTATATAGTATAGTTTAAAAGTAATAGTTAAACGCAGAAAAAAAATGATACGTCGGTCGATCGATTCTAAAGGGTCGCGTGGAATGCGACATATACGGCCAAAGAAAAGAAAACCACCGAGTAATAAAAGTATGGAAAGCGAGACAAATTACACGAGCGCGTCCGCGAAGAAATTGCACGAAAAAGAGGACATTTCATTTGATCCGAACTTTTCGTATTGCATTCTGCAATTCGTCGCTGTTTTTTCAGCAGTTTCAGATTGTGTAGTTTGTAAGCGATGTGGGGGCGAAATTAAATTTTTGCAATCAAGTGTTCGCGGTCTCGGGTTCAAGTTGAACATTAAGTGTATTACATGTAACAAAGACATTAATAGTGTATGTTCATCACCGCTCATAGGAAGTGCATACGAAATTAATAGACGATTTGCTTTTGCAATGCGTATTCTTAGTAAGGGATTAGCGAGGAATGCAGCTTTTTTGCGGCATAATGGATTTGCCCAAGAATGTCGCACAGAAATCGTTCGACGCGATCATGCAAAATATACATATTGCTGCGAAAGCCGTCGGTATGGAATCCCTGAAAAAGGCTGCTGAAAATGAAATACAATTAACTAATGAAGCTGCACATCCAAATGTACCAGACGGCCTTAAAGTATCTGGAGACGGAACGTGGATGAAACGAGGATTTTCTTCGCTTTTTGGTGTTGCAACTATCATCGGATGGTACACGGGAAAGGTCATGGATCTTATTGTAAAAAGTTCCTACTGCAAAGAATGCGAAACTCACGAAAAAGAGAAAGGTACTATGAAATATGAAAAATGGCTAGTAAACCACGAAGGACAGTGCTCAGCAAATCACATTGGAAGTGCATGAAAAATGGAATCCGATGCCATTGTTGAAATTTTTCAAAGATCACTTGAGTTGTATAATGCTGTATACGCATACTACATTGGAGACGGCAACTCAAAAACGTTTTCAGCAATTGTTAAAGCTTCTATATATGATAATATAATACCGAAGAAATTAGAATGCGTAGGACATGTACAAAAACGCATGGGTACCTGGCTTCGCAACGTTAAAAAAACGTATAAAGAAACAGCAAAAGTCACTAAATCGAAGTCGCAGAGCCTCGAGGGCAAAGGAAAATTAACAGCATCATTAATTGATGAATTAATTGTATATTACGGCTTGGCGATTAGAAATAATTGTGATTCAGTGAAAAATATGAAGGACGCAATTTGGGCCACATTTTATCATAAAATTTCCACCGACGTAAAGCCACAACATATGTATTGCCCGACCGGAGCCGATAGTTGGTGCACATGGCAGCAAGCGAAGACTGCAGGGACTCTCAAGAATTACGTACATAAACCTGCGTTACTAGACATCGTTCAAACAGCCATTAAACCTGTGTACGAAGCCCTAAGTAAAAAAAAATTGCTGCAAAGGTGTCTAGGAGGTTATACACAAAACAATAATGAAAGCTATAATCAGAAAATTTGGAAGATCGCTCCGAAATCGACTTTTGGCAGCCTTAGAATAATTGAAACTGCTGCTTATGTGGCTGCGAGTACTTTCAATGACGGAGCCGATGCCTATCTTCGAATATTAGATGTATTGGGCATATAAATTGGACGAAACGCTTACGATTATTGTCAGCAAGAGGACGCAAATCGGTTGATGCACGCTAGGATCAAGGCGCAGCAACAGACAAAGGAGGCGAGAACTGCTCGTAGGCAGGCAAAATCAATGCTAAATATGTCAAATGAAGCTCAGGAAGGTACTTCTTATGGCTCCGGAATAGCCGAGTAATCGTAAGTTCGATTTATAAAAGATATATTAAGAAGTTTTCATTTTAAAAGTTTAAATGCGTTTTTCTCAAAACGTTTTTTTTTGTCAGTGTCTGCACGATAACTCAGTGAATTTTTAATATTTTTGGATAAAATTTTAACGAAAATTTTCTTCATAAAATTCTCTAACATCTATCGGGAGCTTTTTCCGATTTTCGATCTTGTTTTTTTTTTATAACAAAAAAAGTGGACAAATTTTAAGGCAAAATTGTAACTTCTTTTTTCAAGTTGCCTAATTTCGTGAATTTTTATAAATTAAAAAATCCCCCTCGATAGATCGTAACTATAACATTTCTTTATAAGAAAATATTTTTATTTTTCAGATCGAACTAACCTACAATGCAAAATCATGCAGACACTAGGATCATGAACGCTCATCATTGGTGCATGCAACTTGCCATAAAAGTTACAATTTTTTATGAAACTTAATAATTTTTTATATACATATACTCAAATATATAACAAATAAAATAAAAAAAACTCTGTATTGATTACTGCATTATTTACTGAAAAAAAAATTCCCGAAAATAGGCCATTCTTGCGCGCGACAAAGGTATGTAACCCCTTAAGAAAGCATTTTTCGATCCATGTTTATAGGAAACTTTTTGTTCAGAATTAAATTTCCTATAAGATCCCAAAGTCTGGCTGGAACGTTCGGGACCACCCTGTATATATGTAATGCCATTTGTACACTGTATATTGCACTCAAACATGTGAGATAGCAATTTAGCAGAGTACTGTTACGTCCTGGCGACTCCACGATTTCGTTCTTCCGCGACGTTGCGGTAACGATCGTCAGTTGGTGATAAGAATGAATCGTTCAATAAACAAAGCATCTTGTGCCATACGTTTCTTTTAAACACTGTCATTTGTCAGTAACTACATCCACGAGTATCCATGGGAAAGACGCAAGGAAATCGGTGATGGAAACCATGCCGGTTTCGAGATAAATAAAAAATAACAGCTACCCCTTGCAGTAGAATTTCCGGCGGAAGAACAAGGAGATAACAAGAACTTTTAACGAAATGTTTAATAAACTCATTGTCAGCTGCATTAATACTGATAATAATTTTCTAACGGACAAGTAATAAACACAGCTGCATCAACGTTGACAAAAATAATTATAAGGAAGTAAGACCCTTTTCTAATCAGATCATGTGCGCGAGGGTCCCCTGGAAAGGCTAATGTTTAAGGAACTTTTGAACTAATATCGAACTCACCAACCGACGATCAGCACGAGTAAAAATATGAAAATAGGAGACACCCCCTGCCGAATGAGGACACTGGCACGATTCTAATTTGTTAAAATCTTGAAGAATCCCTACTTTTGCATAATTTCAATTCGTTAAAGTTTTTGGAAGATCCCACTCTAAAAAATTAGAAGACGCCCTCAAAAAGGGAATTATAAAAGAAAGAACTCGTAAGACTCGAGAACTTATTAACCTCACAAAGGTAAAAAAAATACGCCAAGTATATATCTAAAAAATAATTTATAAAATATTTTTTCTAAATAATAAGAAATAAAAACTAAATATGAAATCAATAGTTAACTAGCCAAGTACTTAGAAGCAATTCAGTTTGTGAGAATTTGTAATTTGAAATAGTATTTGTCATAAAATCAAATTTGTATTTATAGAAATGTTATACACAAATTCTCTGCATAAAATTAAAACGCATTATATTTTTATTAAGAGAAACCTGAGTTTCAAAATAAGTTCAATAGAAATAAGAAAATATAAAAAAATTTTAATTAAAAAAACTTGGCGCTGCTAACTAAACATGCTAAAATAGTGTATTTTAATACATCACATGCAGTTATTATGATTAACTAAATTAAATATAATTCTAATTAATTTAGATCTAAATTAAATTTATTGTTGTTTAATATATACTTTAAAAGTTAGCAGCGCCAAGTTTTTTTAATTAAAATTTTTTTATATTTTCTTATTTCTATTGAACTTATTTTGAAATTCAGGTTTCTCTTAATAAAAATATAATGCGTTTTAATTTTATGCAGAGAATTTGTGTATAACATTTCTATAAATACAAATTTGATTTTATGACAAATATTATTTCAAATTACAAATTCTCACAAACTGGATTGCTTCTAAGTACTTGGCTAGTTAACTATTGATTTCATATTTAGTTTTTATTTCTTATTATTTAGAAAAAATATTTTATAAATTATTTTTTAGATATATACTTGGCGTATTTTTTTTACCTTTGTGAGGTTTTTTTAGTGGGTTTCAGTGCTTTTTGTAATTATTCTTACTTTATATTAGTATATTAGTATAACAATAAATCACACGAAATTAATATCTGCTTTGATAAATAGCAATTGCTTATGAATCGTTAATTTTTAATTGTTATAGAGATCGAGTTTCAAATATCTTCTAATAATTTTTGTGAACGTATATAACAAGATATATATATAACAATAAATCACACGAAGTTAATATCTGCTTCGACAAATAGCAATCGCTTGTGAATAGTTAATTATTAATTATTATAGAGATCGAGTTTCAGATATATTTTAATAATTTTTGCGATCGTGTATAACGACACATGGAGCTGTTGCCTACTCGCTGTCACTGTATGAATGACAACAAAGTGAGACATTCCATACATAATATAATAGCGCTATATATGCCGCATACCGACACGCGTCTTTGTTTACTTATTTGGCGGTATGATCATGTGGTGTAATGGGGTGTACATATACACATATTCGCTTTCTCTCTCTCTGCCGCTCTCTCCCACTCCCCTTCTCCCGCTCTCCCACTCCCCCTCTCCCGCTCTCCCTCTTTCCCTCCCTCCCACCCGCTCTCCCCCTCTCTCCCTCCCGCTCGCTCTCTCTCTCTCTCCCCTCTCCCCCCTTCCCACCCACTCTCCCTCCCTTCCTTCCTCTCCCCTCTAACCCTCACCCCCTCACCCCTCTCTCCATCCCACTCCCGCTCTCTCTCTCCCCTCCCCCTTCCCCTCTCCCGCTCCCTCTCCCTCTCCCGCTCCGTCTCCCGCTCTCCCGCTCTCTCTCTCTCCCCCTCTCTCCCCTCCCTCCCTCTCCCTCCCAACCTCTCTCCCTCCCTCTCTCTCTCCCCCTCTCTCTATCTCTCTCTCCCTCCCTCCCCCCTCTCTCTCTCCCTCCCCTCTCCCTCTCTCTCTCTCCCTCTCTCTTTCCCGCTCTCCTTGCCGCTCTCTCTCCCTCTCCCGCCCTCTCCCTCTCCCGCTCTCTCTCTCTCTCTCCCGCTCTCTCCCTCTCCCGCTCTCTCTCTCTCCCCGCTCTCTCTCTCTCTCCTTTCCGCTCTCTCTCCCTCTCTCTTTCCCGCTCTCTCTCCCTCTCTCTTTCCCGTTCTCTCTCCCCTCTCCCGCTCTCTCTCTCTCCCGCTCTCTCTCTCCCGCTCTCTCTCTCTCTCCCGCTTTCTCTCTCTCTCTCTCTCTCTCTCCCGCTCTCTCTCTCTCCCGCTCTTTCTCTCCCGCTCTCTCTCTCTCCCGCTCTTTCTCTCTCTCCCGCTCTCCCTCTCTCCCACTCTCTCTCCCTCCCGCTCTCTCTCTCTCCCGCTGCCTCTCTCTCCCGCTCTCTCTCTCCCTCCCCCCTCTCTCTCTCTCCCGCTGTCTCACCCTCTCTCTTTCCCGCTCTCTTTGCCGCTCTCTCTCCCTCTCCCGCTCTCTTCCTCTCCCGCTCTCTCTCTCTCCCGCTCTCTCTCTCTCTCTCCCGCTCTCTCTCTCTCTCCCGCTCTCTCTCTCTCTCTCCCTCTCTCTCCTCTTTCCCGCTCTCCCTCTCTCCCGCTCTCTCTCCCTCCCGCTCTCTTTCTCTATCCCGCTGCCTCTCTCTCCCGCTCTTTCTCTCTCTCCCGCTCTCTCTCTCTCCCGCTCTCTCTCTCTCCCGCTCTCTCTCTCCCTCTCTCTCTCTCTCTCCCGCTCCCTCTCTCTCTCTCTCCCGCTCTCTCTTTCTCTCTTTTCCGCTCTCTCTCCCTCTCCCGCTCTCTCTCTCTCTCTCCCGCTCTCTCTCGCCCCTCTCTCTCTCTCTCTCTCTTATTTATTATAAATTTTTAAAATTATGATTTTATAAAAGGGTAATACACGAAAGAATTATCGTACATGAGCGATATGAACGCGCCTTGAGGGACAAACCCGCTTTGCGTGTGTGCGTGCGAGCATACGTACGTGAGTCTGAAACTTATGATTATTATGATAATGATGGAAAACGAAAAATGTCACATTTCTGGCACACGTTTATCATTCCTCAGGATTGACTGCACCAATCTTATTCAAACTGGTCGCAATCGAAAGCTTGTATCCACATTGTATGAGAAAAGTGCCGGTAGATTTTTGATTAACGGCTTGGTTCCTGAGGAATTTTAATCGAAAGTTTATTAGACCTAAAATTCCGGATAAGCTACTTGGTAGCGTCGCAGCCCCTGTACATAGGCAAACCGTTGACACGCTGGAACGAATTTTTATATATACTTGGCGTCGCGACGCTACCGCGTCGCTTGATTCATTCATTCTTTCAATATCAATCAGTACCGGGCAATCAGTCTCGTGTGCGCGCATAAAGACTAAACCTCGCAATTAGAAAAAGAGTGACCAGTTCAATATCAGTGTCCTCATCTTGGCGTCGTCTCCAGGGCAACCCGGCATCCGCACAGCGTTACATCCTAGCGAAGGACGACAAGTTTTGGCAATCTACTCAACCTACTAATCAAAAGTCAGCAACAAAAGTAAGTCTCTAATAACTCAGTTGAATTACATTTTTATTCCCGCAATAATAACGTTGTCACTGGTTCCATAGTGAGAACCAGATCGGAAAAAAATTACGAATTCCAACCCGCCACTGCAAAGGTCCGTTCCGCGAATCAGAAGACGCGAACTTCTGTAGACTTAAAATTAACCATAGCCAGTAGTAGTAGTAGTGATTACTCAGTAAAAACACACATAGACACAGCCACTGAACACACAACCCTTCCTCTTTCCCCCTATCACTACTCCCCGAGTTACTCCCCTAGTTACTCTCCAATATATCCTTCGGAACCACCTTCTCCCGAACTGCCGCTTTCCCCTCGGTCGTTCTCCTCGTTGTCAACGATCATCTCTGATGATTCACCCCCTCCTTCTCCTTCTTCCGAATTAGACGAGTTCGAGAAGGCATTGCAGGATTTCTGCAATGAACTCCCTGATTTGGAGGACGAATCCTGCTATCAATCTCCACTCCCTCCTTTTTCCCCTCTTGAATCTGACGAATTCGAGAGAGCACTGGAAGAGTTCTGCAATGAACTCCCGGATCTCGATGACGAATCCTCATACCAATCCTAGAATTACGAAATCAACCTCCTAATATTCCTACACACTCTCACTCACACAAAATGTTTTATTTTCTTTTTCTAACAGATATTTTGTAATGACCAGTCAGAAATTCAATATTAATAATAGAATCTTGCCTCATTATTCTGACTGATGTCCTCCGTACGATTGTAAGAACCGCGAACAACCAAACACACACACACACACACACGCACGCACGCACGCACGCACGCGCGCACGCACGCATATTAAAATAACTATTGTTCTCATCATTTTGATATAATGTATACCAACGTAGTTTAATTTATTATGAATAAATTTATATTCTAATTTAAATCAAATCTTTATTAACCCCTCTCATTCCCCAGTCAAAAGATCGCACCTGGTCCCATCCCGCGTAATAGAGTTAAAATTCTTTTACCAAAAAGGGACCGCTGTGCGAACTTCCGAAAAACAGAGTAATAGCGACCCTAACGGTCGTTTACCTGATTTTCGGACCGTCAAGTTCGTTCGACCCGATTCTAACGCTTCGAGACGTTTAACTTCGGGATCGTAAAGATAGTGGTTGCGCCCTTCATGACTCATCCTTCCTTGAGTCTGGACGTAACAGTACGAAAGCTGTATAATACACGCGTTACAATAAATATAATTTAGCCGCTACGTGGCTAATTACGAACAATCCCTTATTACACAAATAAGCAACTTTTACTAATATGCATCAATGTATTTATTGGCTTATTATTTATTCACATCTTTTACATATAATATGTTATACATTTCAAGAAACGGACAATAAAATTAAAAATTTAATTAATATTAAGAATAAACTTTTATTTAAATTTTTATTTCATGTATAGAATTTAATAAATTAATTTTGTGGTATCCAATTGTTGCACGTTGGAAAGTTACGTGGTACAGGTGGAAGATCATATGACGTACCAACATGTAAGACAACATTCATTCCGGTTGCAGTATGCCATGAAAAATGACAATGAAAGAACCACCAGCCTGAAAAATAAATAATATTTCTGATCAATTATCTATTCAAAGTACAAAAATATAAAACTTAGAGTAAAAGATTGTTTAATTTAAAATTGCATTAAAGGAATTTTTATACTTGTATATATATATACAGGGTGTCCCAAAGCACCTTTGACAACGCTCGTGAGCAGGTAGAGCACAGTAAACTGAACAGAAAAGTCCTGTACCATTTTTTTCTATAACGCTTAATAAAGGAGTTATTATTGAATAAAGTCTGGTCAATCAGCGCCGACTTTTAGCCGGACGCACGTCAGTGAGCCGCCCGTCTGTTAGTGTGCGTCGCCGTAGCGACGGAACGCTCACGCACACTACCAGGCGCGCGGCTAAAGGTCGACGCTGATTGGCCAGATGTTATTTAATAATAACTCCTTTATTAAGCGTTATAAAAAAAAATGTGACAGAACTTTTCTGTTCAGTTTACTGTGCTCTACCTGCTCACGAGCGTTGTCAAGGGTGCTTTGGGACACCCTGTATATATATATATATATATATATATATATATATATATATATATATATGAGAGATTCCACCAAATCGAGTACCACTTTTGGGCCTGCATGTCTGCGATCACGTTCAAATTTTTTTGGCTTATAGTCCACATTGAGAAACATACTTACAAGTTTTTTAAGATTTTTTCCTCCATTATTTTAGCCGCCATATTAGGGAACATTTTACGTTTTTTTTGTTTTTGTTTTTTTTCATAAATTAATTGCGGCATTACGCGTGCTCTAAACAAATTTTTGTTATCTATGTTTTTTATGTAAAAAAACCTCAGCTTTTCAAAAAAAATATTTCAAAATAAACGGACCCATATAAACTGCTGAAAATTCTTACTACTAGTGCTTTATGACAAAGATTCCAAGAGAATTTTGCATACCACGATAAAAGTTATCTATTCCACATTGTGTATTGTCGCTGAAAATTTAAAATCATTTTTTGAAATAGAAATATATTCTATTTCAAAATTCCCGGTCATTTCGATTACTTTTGTTTTTATTGAAAATGAACGATATTTGGATTCAAAAGTCAAATTAGATGCTCGATCTTCTCGATCAAAAACTGTAAAAGGGACCCAAATGATACATTTCATCGCTCCGATTCCAAACAATCCAAGTGTGGTTACAACGAAGTTTGTATCTAATTCAGAAACTTACTCTATCGTTCAACTCTACAAGCCATCAGCACCTTAAAAGTTACCAACAAAGTTCATGTAATTCTGACATCAATAAAAAAAAAAATCGAAAAAAATTTGGAAAATTTAATTTTTTAATTTTTTGATTTTAAACATTTAGTGACCCAATAAATTCTTACAGAGATCCCAACTTGATTTTTACGTATTCTATGCGAAATTTTCTCAGCTTTTCAATGGAAATAGTTTCAAAATTTTAAAAAATGGCGCACTTGCCAAAAACTGTGATTTTATGATTAAAATCGAATTTTCAGCAGTTTATATGGGTCCGTTTATTTTGAAATATTTTTTTTGAAAAGCTGAGGTTTTTTTACATAAAAAACATAGATAACAAAAATTTGTTTAGAGCACGCGTAATGCCGCAATTAATTTATGAAAAAAAACAAAAACAAAAAAAACGTAAAATGTTCCCTAATATGGCGGCTAAAATAATGGAGGAAAAAATCTTAAAAAACTTGTAAGTATGTTTCTCAATGTGGACTATAAGCCAAAAAAATTTGAACGTGATCGCAGACATGCAGGCCCAAAAGTGGTACTCGATTTGGTGGAATCTCTCATATATATATATATATATATATATATATATATATATATATATATATATATATATATATATATATACAGGGTAAAGATTGTGCTAATGCTCGTGAGCGGGTAGAGCACAGTAAACTGAACAGAGAAGTCCTGTAACATTTTTTTCTATAACGCTTAATATAGGAGTTATTATTGAGTAAAGTCTGGTCACACACACACACACAAATTAGCGCCGACTTTTAGCCGGACGCACGTAGGTGAGACGCCCGCCTGGTAGTGTGCGCCGCCATAGCGACGGAGTGCTCACGTACACTATCAGACGCGGCTAAAGATCGGTGCTGATTGGCAGACTTTACTCAATAATAACTCCTTTATTAAGCGTTATACAAAAAAATGTTACAAGACTTTTCTGTTCAGTTTACTGTGCTCTACCCGCTCACGAGCGTTGACACAATCTTTATCAGACACCCTGTATATATATACAGGGTGTCCTAGACCACCCGTACACCTCTTTTCTTTCAAAAACTAAGCATTTTAGAGAAAAACGTTTTGAACAAAAATTGTATGGTTTTGAGGGGAACATAAGATGGTGTCATTGGTTTGACCTTGGATGGCATCGTTAAGGTCACGTGAAGGTCACCTTCAATTTTTTAAATGGAATTGCCTACTTTTTATTGCATATTCTTGTAGTTTATCTCAAGAGCTTTTTAAAACACTATAATAAAGTATTTTTTCATTAAGTACTTTTTAAGTTATTTTATATTTTAATCTGACATATAATATTTTGATATAAAAATTAAAATATCTCGTAAAATATCTAGTTTTCGATAATCTTACCGTAATACTTTTATGTTCAGAATAATGGGACAAATCAATTAGTGTAAAGAAAAAAACAAATAATTGTTTAAAAAAATACATTGTGAATAATTACATACTTTTTCTTAAAAACAATTATTTTTTTTATACTAATTGATTTGTCCCATTATTCTGAACATAAAAGTATTACGGTAAGATTATCGAAAACTAAATATTTTACGAGATATTTTAATTTTTATATCAAAATATGTCAGATTAAAATATAAAGTAACTCAGAAAGTACTTAATGAAAAAATTCTTTATTAGAGTGTTTTAAAAAGCTCTCGAAATAAGCTACAGGAATATGCAATAAAAAGAAGGCAGCTCCATTTAAAAAATTGAAGGTGACCTTCACGTGACTTTAACGATGCCATCCAAGGTCAAACCAATGACACCATCTTATGTTCCCTCAAAACCATACAATTTTTGTTCAAAACGTTTTTCTTTCAAATGCTTAGTTTTTGAAAGAAAAGGGATGTACGGGTGGTCTAGGACACCCTGTATATACGGGGTGGTCCATTTTAAAAGAGCCAGTCTAATATCTCGAAAAATATGGCAGATACGGAAAAACGTTTCAGACAAAAGTTGTTTGGTTCGAAGGGGGACATAAGATGGTGTCATTGATGTGACCTTGGATAGTCATTTGAAGGTCACATGAAGGTCACTTTCAATTTCTTAAATGGAAACCCCCATTTTTCATTGCATATTCTTATAACTTATGTCGAGAGCTTTCCAAAACACTACAAGAAAGTATTTTTTTATCATGTACTTTTTGAATTGTAAGGCTTGAAAAATACAGTACCGCCGGCATTAGCATTACTCCAACTCCCTCCGCCCCCCCACCCGCGGAGGCGTGGGGGGAGGCGGGAGGCGCGCACGAGGCGGGAGGGTCAACCAGTGATGCCAGAATGCCCACGCTAGCAACACGCAACCGTAGTGGAGGGGATACGCATACAAGCGAAAACCGTGTACATGTAATGCGCAGAGCGTTCTGCGCATTACATGTACATAAAAGTATTACGGTAAGATTATCGAAAACTAAATATTTTACGAGATATTTTATTTTTTATATCAAAATATGTCAGATTAAAATATAAAATAACTCAAAAAGTACTTAATAAAAAAATACTTTATTATAGTGTTTTGGAAAGCTCTCGGGATAAGCTATAAGAATATGTAATAAAAAATGGGGAGTTCCATTTAAGAAAACATCGACCACATTGACCTCACCTTGAAAAGACCACTTAAGATCAAATCCATATTTTTATCATGTGGCCCCCTCGAAACCATGCAACTTTTGTCTGAAACATTTTTTGATATCTCACTTCGTTTCCGAAAAATATGCCCGCGTCACTATAAATAACGCACCCTGTATATATATATATATATATATATATATATATATATATATATATATATATTTTATGTAGTTTATTAGTAAAAATCATAATTTCAAAATTGTAATTTTTTATATGATTTATAATAATATAAGCTCTTTACAGAATTGAAAAATATAATTGTATGTAGAGAAATTATGTCAACCTGGATTATCTGCCTTGAAGCGTAAGATGGTAAAACCAGTATTTGGTACAATTACAGTATCTTTAGGACTACAATGTGTATAATAACCATTTTGTAAACGTGTCATATGAGCGTCCATCTCTTTCATTACATCCTTATTTGTTATATCGTTTTTATTAAGTGCATTAACAAATTGCCCTGCATACATTACACAAAAGCTATAACCGTGTAAATGAAATGGATGATTTAAATCCTGTAAAGGTCCTGTAACACATTATAATTGATTTTCTCGTAATTAATAACAATAATAATTTATCATATATGTATTCTAATATGTTACATTATTCAATTCATATTAGCTTTCTCGAATAATATATTAATGTAATAAAGACTCTTATGAATATATCTTACGAAGGAAATAAAAAGCAAACAAGAGCCAGCGCAGTAATTTGTGCGCATATGTTTTATTACAATCAAATTACATTGATATTTTGACTAAGTGATAGACCCAATCACAAGAAACATACGTTTCGATCCTTTTTTTGGACCATCTTCAGTGCAATTACAAAGTATATGGAATATATTATATCAAAAATATAATAGTAATAATATGCAGAACAAGAGTGAGTCATGTTGTCAGAAGGTAAATGTGGAAGAAAAAGATAGTCCGATAAAATATGCTACATTAAAAAAACAACTGGTAATACAAATATATCGAACTTGAGTCACCCATGTTGCACAAAAGGCAAATGTTACACACAAATGTTCGAGACTGCGTATTATTACTATTATATTTTTTATATATTATATTCCACATACTTTATAATTACGCTGAAAATGGTCCAAAAAAGGGACCAAAACGTACGCTTTGTGATTGTGTCTATCATTTAGTTAAAATATCAATGTTATTTGATTGTAATAAAACATGCGCACAAATTACCGCGCTGGCTCTTGATTGCTTTTTATCTCCTGCGTAAAATATATTAATTAGTACGTTTTTTTGTACATATGTTGTATACAATATAGACATCAATAACAGCATAGATAATATCTTTAACGACGAATTGTCCGATAAAATATCAACTCCAATCTCACAAGGGAAATGTCCTCCGACTTAGATGAGCTTTGAATATGCTGTAGTCTAGATTGAAATAAGACATATTTTTTTATACGCACTTTTATAACCGTTAAGGGGATGAAACATCCTCTTGAAAAAAGTTGGTTTTTATATTTCTTAGCAAATACTGTCCAAAACGGTAAAAGATATAAACAAGGTTGCAAAGAAAAGTTTTATAGTTTTTAATGTACTTTATAATAATGCAATTAGATTTTTCAAAAATGTTATAGTTTTCGAGAGAGAGAAATTCCCCCCCCCCCATTTTTATTAAATTTTGAAATTACCTTGTCTTATAGCAAAACTTAAAGCGTATTTAATGCCAAATTCGACCATATATAATAATGTTGTATAATGTCGTATGAAAATACATTTTTCAGAAATAAGCTAAAAATACCTCTATATCGCTATACACACGATCCATCCACATTGTTGTTAGACGGTTCGGGTTTTTTCGCACATGTATGGCGAATTCAGCATCAATGAAGTATCTTTATGAATAAGAAGATAAACCGTTAATCAATTTTTCACGGAAGAGATGGATGCTTGGTTCGTTCCTCCTGCCGCCTTAAATACCCCCTCGCGGATGTCGTCTCTCTGTGGCAATCGGCACTGCATCCATTGAGCGAGATTCCAACATCGCTCTGGAGTCGTATGTACTGTGTTAGAGTGGCGTAAGGTGCGAGGTCTAAATAGCTCAGTGGTAAGAGCAGTTGCCCGGAAAGCGAAAGACTCGGGTTCGATTCCCGATTCAGCCACTTGTACCTCGTATATTTTTTCAGACCCGCAAATGTTGTTTTCTAACAATTATTTGTCGGGCTGAGGAAATGTGTAAACGCCCTACACAGACACGACAGTGCCGCTGCCACGGAAGAGATGGATGCTTGGTTCGTGCCTCCTGTCGTCTTAAATCCCCCCCTCGCTTCATTCCTACATGAATTTTCAAAAATTTTTGTGATTTATGGTAAAATGTAAAATATATACATATATATGTTCACATTTTTCTTAAAATTTTGAAAATTTTTGCGGGCATCAATAATATAGCTTATACAGTGCCTACCAAAAGTTCCGGGCCACCTAAATAATTTTTGAATGGTTTGAAATATAGGATTGAAATTTATAGGGATACAATGGGATCACAAAGTCTATTATTTAACCACAAAAACACCCACTTCTACACCCGCGAAGGACGAGGGGAGGGGGGAGCCAAAAAATCTTAAATGGCATATGGAGTTGAGTGAGGGCTCGTTCGAAAGGGCTTTCCGAGACGAAAACAACGCGAGGTCTCTACGATTTTTTTTCGCAGAGTTATGATTATTTGAACATTTCTATTGAGATTATGCGATAGCGAGGGCCCATGGCGACAACAGAAGAAAGATAGGGCTTTACCCGGACACGCGCGTTCCTGAGTGTGTGTGTTTGTGCGTGTGCGTGTGCGTATGTGCGTGCGTGTGCGCTTGCGTGTGTGTGGGGGGGGGGGGGGTAATAAGGTCCTATCGAGAAATAGCGGATTTATTCAATGCCACATATCCTGACCGTGAACCAATTTCAAAGTCAACTGTTGAAAGAACTGTTGGTCGTTTCCAAAGAACCGGTGTAATTAAAGATGCGCCCAGATCTGGAAGACCCAAAAATGCTAGTAATGACGAAAAAGGTTTAGATGTTCTGCTAACTGTATACGATAATCCCCATACATCGGTCTCGAGAGCAGCTCAAGAAAATGATATTAGCACAACATCAGTCCATCGAATTTTGAAGAAGCATCACTATCATCCTTACAAAATACATCTAGTCCAGGAGCTATCCGAAGACAATTATGACAGAAAAGTGGAATTTTGCGACACAATGATGACACGACCTGCTGATAATCGTCAGTTTTTCAACTGGATCTGTTTTTCTGACGAAGCAACATTTGAATTAAACGGTTCTGTAAATCAACAGAATATGAGGTATTGGGCAGATGAAAATCCGCATTGGATGAGAGACAGTCATACACAGTATCCTCAGAAGGTTAAAGTTTGGGCCGGAATAATGTTTAATCGTATTATAGGACCTTTTATTGAAGGAAACATAAATTCTCAAAATTATTGCAATTTGCTAAGAAACCAAGTGATACCGGCTATTCAGGATATTGCTGGAGAAGCTTTCCACAATGTTTGGATTCAGCAGGATGGGGCTCCGGCTCATTTTTCTCTGGAAGCTCGAAATATTCTCAACGATGTTTTTACTGATCGATGCATTGGTAGAAGAGGCACAATAGAATGGCCACCGAGATTACCAGATCTGACCCCATTAGACTTCTTTTACTGTGGGTATTTGAAAACAAAGGTCTATGAGACTAGGTTCGAAAATTTAGAAGAGCTGCGGGAAAAAGTAGTGAACGTTTCAAATTCGATCATACCCAATTTTTTAACTAACGTTATCGATACGTTTTACATTCGCTTAGGACACTGCCAAGTTGTCGAAGGACATCAATTTGAACATTTAAAATAATTAGTGTTTTTATTCCTTCACATACACCAGTGTTCCCATCCCGGTGTTGCCTTAGTTGGCGGGACACGCTAGCGGTCTTGCCTTGGTTGGCCGGACACGCACGCACGCACGCACGCGCGCGCGCACACACACACACACACAACAGAGAGGATTTGGAGTCATTAAATACAGCGGAAGTGACGAGCCGCGGGGTTCTTATCTTTGTTGTGACACATACACACAGGCGCGCGCGCGCGCGCCCGCACACACACGCACGCACGCACGCACACGCACGCACACGCACGCACGCACGCACGCACACACGCACGCACACACGCACGCACACACACACACACACATGCACGCACACACACACAGGAACGCGCGTGTCCGCGTGAAGCCCTATCTTTCTTGTGTTGTCGCCATTGACCCTCGCTATCGCAAAATCTCAATAGAAATGTTCAAATGATCATAACTCTGCGAAAAAAAATCGTAGAGATCTCGGCCACCTCGCGTTGTTTTCGTCTCGGAAAGCCCTTTCGAACGAGCCCTCACTCAACTCCACATGCCATTTAAGATTTTTTGGCTCCCCCCTCCCCCCGTCCCCCGCGGGTGTAGGGGTGGGTGTTTTTGTTGTTAAATAATAGACTTTGTGATCCCATTATATCCCTATAAATTTTAATCCTATATTTCAAACCATTCAAAAATTATTTAGGTGGCCCGAAACTTTTGGTAGGCACTGTATAATGTCTTATATATTAATGATACATGTTTTTACACTCATAAGCCAAAATCCCACGGCATGTGATTTGTCACAACTCGTGGCTTGCTTAGGCTTACCAATGTGTTTGCCCCACGAATTAGCAAGCAACGAACTATGACAAACCGTATAGGTCCCACGGCGCGTTAGCTCTAATTCGAGGCTCGTTTGTGGTCTTGAATTAGAAATGGATATCAAACAAGAAAAGATCATGATCTGTCTATGAAGTCTGTCACTACAGAAATATAAAAACCGATTTTTTCAAAAGAGTGTTTCACCTTCTTGACTATTAACAAATAAATAAAAATATGTTTCTTTTATTTTAACCTAAAGTACAACATATCCAAAACTCATGAAAATCGAAGAGGAACACTTCTATCCCTTCCATTGTCAGATTTCCTGGCTCCCTCTTACTCTCCTGTCTCTTCCCCTAAGCGTGCTTAACCCCCTCATCTCATCTCTCTTCTCAATAAATATTTTATTCTCTTATTACGATTCTCTCCCTTCCTCTATAAGTTTCTTTTGAATATCCAATGCTTATTTCTTTCTTTGAAATTTCGAATAATTTGGAGTGATATCATTCCCAATCGAGAATAACTATACCCATTCACCGATATCTTCTGATTTGGATGAAGAATTTTTATTCCAAAATTTTCTCGGTCACTTTCCTTAGCATGCGAGCCCCCTTCCTATTGATATTTTCACGATTGGGGCCAATGACATCGATCCCAAAGCCCTGAAAAGCTATATTCCGCTCTAATCCAGAGGTCACTCTCTATTACGGTCTTCACATACATCCGACCTTACCAAACTCTAGTCCTAGCGACCTATGTTCTGCTCGTCCACTGCAGAAATTTCTAAAATACTTTAACTTTTCTTGTTCCTTTTCTCTCCGCCTTTTTCTACACATTACACACATTACACATGTATACATGTTAAGCTTCTTTTCGCTTTAATTCCTTTATAATTGACTAATAAGAATTAAAAATTTTACATTGAAAAGTTTCCTTTTTCTGTTCTGATTGATAACCTCCATTCTTGTGACATCCGCGATTACGAGTACAACCACACAGACGTACTCACTCATAAAAATATGATTTAAGCTATATATTATAAATTCGGTATTTATGTATCCGTTTATTTCTTTCCATTTAATGCTTTTTTTTAAATAAATAAAGTTATTGCTGATAATTTCTTTTATTGAGTAATTAACCTCATTCCATGTTTCATAATTTCTTTAGATAGTACTTGATCTCATAAATAACATGGATTAGGTTTACGTACCTAAGAGAAGGACCATCGAACGAACAAAATAATATAAAATCGATCTTTTCGTTAACCTGTTTTCTGAACCTGACGTTCGTTCAAATCGAATTACATGTCTTAACGACTATTTTCGGGAAATACGGGTTACGTTGTTCTTCCTATTTTTTCAAGTCTGATAACAACTGAATAGTTTCTAAAGCGCATAGTTTGCTTTGTTAGTTAGATGTATAGTTACAGACAATGTACAACTGAGTAAGTACAGTAGACTATTTATTTCATAGAAAAAAATACATAATTTTCATGTGCGTCAATAATAATGTTTCCAAAATAAAAATAAGAGTGTCTTATGAAAATGATAAACATAGCCATGCTTAAACCATCGTACGAGTAGACGCTTTATATTTCTCTTAATTAGTAATAATTAAATATAAATTTTTGATATAATTAATATACTCAATTGTTTATGAATTGCATTATCTGGAAAATGGGGTGCGTCAAGTATGCAGATGCTAGACATTCCTTTTATATCCGAATTTTATTTTTGACACGACTTATACGCCCGTTAACAAAAATTAATAAGTATTATATAGTTCCATTCTACCAGTTCACAAGGTTTAGTTCTTTTAAGCCAGCGCACATTATTAACTATATCAAGTACAGTTCCCATCTCAGGGTTTTCGTGTGTTTGAAGGCGCTGATTATGCTTGATTGCATTTTTCTTGATCTCTTTAGTGATCAAGTTGATGTATAAGGCACGGTGTAAATCATTATTGTGTATGTACCATGGAGCATTTACTATCACACGCACTTTGTTTTGGAAAGTTTGAATTATCTCTGTTAGATTTTTTTTGTGCAACCCCATAATTGGATACCGTACGTCCAGACAAGTTTAAGTATCTGCTTATAAATCAAAATTTTTTATTCTGCATTGACAGCTCAAACTTGCATCCAAGGAGCCAGTACATTTTTCTGTATTTGATGTTAAGCTCTTCTTTTTTCTTCTTGACGTGCTCCTTCCACTTCAACTTTGCGTCTAAGGTCATTCCTAAATACTTAACTGTATTTCCATATGGTATAATCTTCATTGATTAAAATAGGAATAGGATTTATAATATATAAATATTTTCTATATATAAAATAAAAATGGATTTTGTCTCGTTAAGTTGGATACACCAACGTTTGGTCCAGTCACTAATTTTATTCATAGCACTGCAGTTTGCCTATAGCGTTGTCAGTGCTTTCACCGATTGCAAGAATTGCGATGTCATCCGCAAATTTAGCTATTATTGCATTTTCATCTTGCAGAATATCACTGGTATATAGCAAGTAGAGCATAGGACCAAGAATACTCCCTTGCAACACACCCGCAGTTGTTTTTTTAAATTCAGAATACTTTTTTCCATGACGAACTTGAAAAATCTCTCTGCAATGCATGATTTAAGTATCTTGAAATACTGTGTTGGTAGATCTTTGTATAGTTTGAATTCTAGGCGTTTGTGCCACATCTTATCAAATGCCTGAGCAACATCGAGAAAGTTTGCCGAACAGACTTTTTTCTCCTCAAGAGAAGAGAAGAAGTTTTTCTATTATATTGGTGATGCAATGTCCCTGTTCTACTTTAGAATGTTTATTCTTGAAATCAAATTGATGGAGCGGGATTAACTTCCTATCTTGGATGATTGACATAAGCCTTTTTAAAAACAGCTTCTCAAAGACCTTCGATATGATCGGCAGCAATGATATCGGCCTGTAGAATGTTACTTCTATAGATGGCTTTCCTGATTTCGGAATGACGATTACCTCAGCAATTTTCTAATATTGAGGCACATATTTCAGCTTAAAACATGCATTTATTATATGTTGTAGCTTAAGTAGATAGATCTGGAAGTTCTTTCATAATCCGACCAGTTCAAGGTCATATCCTGGTTTTTCTCACAAAGATTGCACCTAATCATGTTCTTAAGTTCTTTTAGAATGACAAATAGAATTTTTTTTTCATCAACTTTCTTGGTAAGGACTGTGTTTTCAGCAACTGTATTTCGTGGAAAAGGCTTGAACATATCCGCCAGGTGTTCCGAAAATAGATCAGTCTTTTGCTTAGAATTTCCGACCCATTTACCTTTCGCTATTTTTAGCGGTTTTGAGTCTTTTTATTATTTTAGTTGCTTTTCAAAGCGAATACTCAGTAGATCTAGTAGTATCTCAGTAGTGATCCTATGGAAAGAAATTCGCACTTATACTTTTGCCCTGCCTGAAGTAGTTCTCTACCTTTTAATGTTATCAGTCTCAAACTCCAGTGGGCGTGCTTTGCGTTGAAGTCACTTCCGATAATAAAATAATTTCCTAGGATCCTGAATAAGTTAGTGTAGTCTTCTTTTGTTGGTATGTATCTGGGTGGACAGTAGATTGCTGAGATTTTAAATTCTCTATTTTTCGCCTGAATACTGATTGTTGTTATTTGCATTATTGCACTTTCAATTTTAAGCCCCTTATGATGTAAAATATTATCTCTTATCAATATTGTCGATCCTCCCCTCGCTTTATCGGCTGAATGTGATAGCAGGAAAAGTGACGAATTTTGACATATGATTGCTTCGTGAAATGTGTTTCAGAGATGAGACAAATATCTATTCTCTCATTTCTCAGAAATATTTCTAGTTCTGAAAGGTGTTGTAATAGTCCATTTGCATTCCAAGTGGCAATGCTCAATGTATGATTCATTTCCTCTTGATATTATGAATTTCTTACTATTTCTTTTTAGCATACTGAGATTCCCAATTAATGTTTTAATAGATTTTCAATTAATGTTTTAATATATTTTCAATTAATGTTTTAATAGATTTATCTTGCTCATTCTATCGTTGGAGTACAAGCGTTAGGATGTCTTTGTTTGTAATATCTCCTTTTTTCCTTACATTCTTGATAATTTGTGCATAAGACTTGATGTATTGTTCTTGCTTATTTTCCATGCCAGATTTATTTATCTTGATGTCTGATTTTTTACCAACAGGAGCTTCGTCTTGCTTTTGATGCCGGGTGTTAATTAGTTTATTTCTGCTTTCTTGTCGTTCTTTAGCAATTGGGCATCTCCTGTAACTTGCTGGGTGATCACTTCGGCAATTAATGCACTTGAGTTTTTGATCACTCCTTAGGAAGCAGCTCTTCGTGGGATGCTTGCCTGCACATTTCACACAGGCAAATTCTCCTTGACAATATCCCTATATGTGTCCGAGAGACTGACAGCGCTTGCACTGTAGAATCAGATTTATATTTCTCCTTAGTAGTTCAATCTTAACACCTATTTCCATTATTGATTTAATGGTAAAAATCTTTTGAATGTTTTTTTTTATTATGAAATGTGAGCAGGAATAGGTGCAACTCTTTTTTTAACTGCTCACCATTTTTGTTCTTCACTGTTTTTTTTTAAATTATATTTTTAGCTTCAAAAATATGGAAACCTTTTGCAGATCTAGGACGATTTCGCTTTCATTCACATGAGGGATGTAATCCTTTCGTCATGAACATTATAGACCTCATCGTTTTGTCTTCATATGTATGCCATGTATTGTATTATCCTTTTTGTTAAATGATCTGTGACTGCTCTCTATGTATCACTATCAGAGACATTTATCTTCCAGATATTATTATTATGAGATATATATTTGTATTCTTTATTTGTTATTTCCTCAATTAATTTCTTTAGATCTCCAAACATTTCTACTCCAGAAGCAATCATAGGCGGTGGTATATGTTGTTTTTTAAAAATTTCATTTTTCCTTATCACATTTTTCGTATCTAATTGCTTTGATGATATAATTCCATCTCTTTGGTTTTGTAGAAATGTGTCAGGACTAATCATTGCTTTTCTTTCTTTATTTGGTCTTTTCTTTTTCTTTAGAATCCAATCTGTTTCCCTTGCAAGCTCTTCTTCATCAATACAATAAGTAGTTTTATTTTGCGCTAAATTACAGGTGTTTTTCTTGCATCTATTGTATTCAACAACATGACTTTCTTTTCTGATATATGTTACTGCAAGCTGTTAATAGTCTGTTCAAATGTTTTCCTTGCTTTAATTTCTTTTTGCCATTCACTATAATAGTTCAGGCCCTGTGATTCCATTTGGTTTTCATCAAATGGTTTCTGTTTTTGTTTTCTTTGATTTGGTGGTGCATCGGTTGAAACATTTTATATCTGTAACTTCAGCTGTCAGTGACGGATAAAAAATTTCTTCTAAAAGGATCCTTTGCAAACAATGATTGGCCTCCCCCAGAATCTATGAGGCCGACCTCCGTAGAGGATGGATTCTCCTGGCTAGTGCCTGGTCTGCCAATTGAGGTAATTATTTCCGTATTTGTTTCTGCCATTGCTTGAATTTATTGCTAGTTTTGGTCCACCCCGGCTATTTTATTTCCCAGGTACCCTCCAGCAAGCTGGCGAGCGTTCCACAATTCGTCATCTGGGGAGGCGTCCGATGGAGGACTACCTACCCCACATAAGCCGCTAACAAAAAAAAATAATTTTTTAATAATAACAGAATACTAACAATTAAATGGGAAAACTGGTAAATAAGAGCCAAGCCGCGGGTATTAGTGCGCAAATTTATTATTGTTAAATTTTAGTAATAAATGTGTATTAAAAATGTACATTTTCGATCGTTTTTTGGTCCATCTTTAGCATAGATATAAATATATTGTGACCGTGATTATTTTCTTATTGATTTTAAAATTGATCAGCGGGCGGTTCTTGGTTGCCCACGGCACACCTTTGGCAGGACTTATCAATTGTTGATTTTACTCTAAAAGTTAGCAAATACCAAAAGACTTGAGCGCCAGGTGCGGGAGACCGCACCACACAAAATTTCCTCGACACTAATTATGAACTATTAATCGCGATGGCAGAATACCCGGCTACTCAGCACACACAAAATAGTAGAGGGAGTGATTCATACGGACGGGAGAAGATCGAGAATCGAGAACGACAATAGGAAAGCTGAAATAATAAATGGTAAAATTATGTAACAGTAACAAGTGTATATTAGAAGAAAATGTATAAGCTTGGATGATAGACAAATTCGTGTTCGGTGTTGTCGGTTGCGTTCGATGCCAGCCATTAAACAGAGCGTATCGGTGCAGGCTAGGGCAACCGAACGCAAGGATATCGAAACGTAGTTAATAACGTTAGATAGCAATATAACGATCGGACGTTTTGGCCGCGGAGATTTTCCGTCGCACGTGGCTTATTCGGGCCACGGCAACCATTGGAAATAACGCGCAAATGCCAATAACTAATTTGCACTTGCTGGCGAAAGCAAGCCCTTGAAGTTACAGATAAAACGCCGTATAAATGTAACGCGCTATAAATGTGACCATTGTGAGGCTAACGTGCGTTACAATAACGATAATGACCTTTAATATCGATAGTACGCGGACATTCTGCTGTAGGTCTCGCCAATAATCTTACTATAAATCGAAAGCCACAAATTACTCTGCAAAATAATTACTCATAATGCGATCCGGTACGAGAAGCTAATATTCAAAAACATTAACAAAGAAATAAATAATGCACGGGCTTGTCGGTTTGGTGCACAAAATATACGACCTATTATGCGAATCGATACAAACTAACACTCACGAAATCGCGACAGCTACTTATCTTAATACAAACGTTACTTAATATTCATAAAATTGACTGTCGGCGGCGGCTTAATAGAGACGGGGGGGAAGGAAGGAGAGAGGGGGAGGGAGGGGCAGGGAGAGAGGGGGAAGGAGAGAGGGAGGGAGGGAGAGGGGAGTGAGGAGGGAGGGAGGGAGGGAGGGTAGAGAGGGGGTGAGAGGGGAGAGAGGGAGCGTGGGGGGAGAGAGGGTGGGGAAGAGAGGGGGGAGAGGGTGGGAATGAGAGAGGGGGAGAGGAGAGAGAGAGAGAGAGAGAGCTCTAACACTAAAAGATTTGAATGAGGCGCTTCGTCCATCTGTCGGCTTTTATCTCTTAAAACGCAATATTCTCAATCTAAACCCAAAATCTTACAGAGGCCGGCATGACAACTAATTATTCGGGCGCGACTCATTCGACGAAAATTCGGCAGCTTTACGGAAGGCGATGCTCGTCTCACCGGTCCACGGATCTTGATCTTTCCACAGTTCTTGCTCTTACGCTCGGGGTTTTCGGGGATCTGCGTTCTCGCCGCGATTTCGCCGAATAGTGACGAGCGAGAGTCTCGCAGGAGACACGTCAGTTCGATAGATCACTAATATGCCACTTATGGCGCTTCCGTAACAGGGCGGTTTCGTGGCCATTGCGGTCCTTGCGGCCCTCACGGCCAGATTACTTAATCCTTCGCCCTGTCGCGCGTTAAATTATTCCCGGCAGGTTGTTTGAGGCACGGACTTTCGGTAGCTCACAATCCTTCGTGGCTCCGCTTCGGGGTTACGAGTCCTGCGCGTGGGATGCCATTCCCTTTGCCGGTTTTTCCCCGGCCTTCCGAGTCTCATTCCAGCAATTAATTGGTGGGAAAAAAATTAACGACAGCGACCATTTTCTGGAACCTCCAGTTTTTTCGTATAAAATGTGCCAACAAAAATCATACAACCTGGCGTGCTCCCATTCATAATATTCGGGCTCTCGCTCGTTTGACGTCTCCCGACGTCCTCCATCAAGTCTCGTGGCGGATGACATCTTATACTGGCTACTTCCATGTGTCGCCCACTAAAATGGCTCCTTAGCCCGCAATAATACCAAAACGAAAAGCGATATTCTTCCGATTTTGCAATCATGCCGCTCTCTCCCCACATTGGAAAGGGCGCAAGCCGCTCTCTCCCTAAGTTGGAAGGACATAGGCCCCCGAAAAACCTACCGCGGTCGGGCCATTCGGTCCTTGTGACGGACATTTAAAAAATATTACGTCACAATATAAAGATTATATTGGCATTTAAAACTTGACATACACAATATTTGTTGTTGCAGTCAAATTTTAAATCAAAATCGATAATCAAAAAGGAAGATTCACTAAAACCCGCGTAGAATATGTACAAATTAATAGACAATGTCTAAACACTATTGCCATCCGTCAATGGTATACAATATAATGATTAATGTTGACCGGTTGATATGTCACAAATACAATGCTCATAAAAATGGTCATAAACAAAGGTCAAAAAAACAAAAACGGAAGAAAGGCTAATGCGATAAGTTTAGTTAATCTTTAAATCCAATTTAAACTTTAAATTCAAATTTAAATTTATATTTCCAAATTAATCAATTTTTAAATTTTTACCTAGTTCTCCATTTTAGTGAAGATACGTACAAGTCACAAAAACAAGTCATAAAACAAAGTTATAAAAATAAAATAGTGGGAAAAAGGCGAATGCGACAAGTTTAATTAATTTTTAAATTCAATACAAATTTTTAAATTTAAATTTAAATTTCGAAATCAATCAATTTTTAAAAATTTTTGAGTTCTCTACTATTATCGGAAATGCGTGGTGTAAACCTGCTGTATCACCCTGCAGGTTCAGGCCATTCTTTTGCTATTTCGTCTTGATGAACAGCATTTCAGAGACAAGCCTTTTACTGAGCAAAGTTTCACTTTCTAAAATTTCAACTTCATCCCAGTCAAAGGACCCCGCACAAACCTTATGGAAAACCGGTCGCGGTGGATTTGGCTGAAACTTTGGAAATTTGTAGTTTACGTGATCCTGATGAAAAGTTCTCATTGCATCAACTTGATTCATTGAGCCGTTTGAACTCTAGGGGCCGTCGAAAGTAATAGGCGACTGTCGCCGCCACCATGTAGACAACCACCAGTTAATTCCTCCCTCCCCTATCCCTCCCCTACTCTGTTCCCACTCCTCTTTCTATCTTCCCCTCTCCCATCCCCTCTCTATCTCCCCTCCCCTCCCTTTCCCCCCTCTGCTCTACTTCTATTATTTTTTGTTATTTTATGTTGGTTTGCTTTATTTTACGTTATTTTACGCTCCTTCTTAGAACCATTCTCGCTTTCTCTCAACATCCCTATGAAATTAATTCCGGAGAATTGCAGCGTCATTGTTTCGTCTGTCTGAGAAATACGGACCTTGAATATCGAGTATGTAGCCATCAGGTGCGACACCTATCAGCACAGGTTTGAGTAAATGTCGTCCCTTATGAAGACAAAATGACTGTCGGAGAGTACGAAACATGATAAGAGTTTTGTATACATGTATAGAGTGACATGATAAATAGCGACGTATCATTCTATCGTTGATGCCGGAAAATCATTCTACTTTATAGGCAATACTGAAAACGCATCTAAAATTCTCACATCCAATATTTGGGAATCTATGAAAGATACCATACATCAGACACTTTGTGTTTTGTATTGTTACATTGTTGTATTGTCACGGCCGAGTTATCCCAAACAAAGTTACGATTTTCTGACTGGCACATGTACATAGCGTTTGTCTTTTCTTACCCTGCACAGTTAATATTAAAAGCATTTCTATTTGATGGCTTCATGTTTTGGATGTACATCATCAACAGAAGGAAACATTGAGAATCCGGTTTAATCAATACCAACATTTTTTTCTTAGCGTATTTCAATCATAGCTAACTATGGCTTGGAAAAACCGTTTGACGTGTTACATTTGCGATAGAGATTTTTTACCGAATCAATTGAGTCGAATAGATGGAGATGAAAAAGCAAACAAACGCGAGATTGCCATCTATAGACGTGATGGATTCCAGAGGCCACCTCTCGCTGTGACAGATCTTACGAGGATTTATATCATCTGTAATCAATATATTTGCAATGAAATAACAGAAATGGATCGCGATTCTACTTGCCTGCGACTCAATGTATTGACACAAACTGAGAATCGTACTTGTATGATTTGTAATGCTGATGCTGATGTCCGCAGGATTACGCTTGAATGCAGAGTGAACGTATTTGTTTTGCGAGATATTTTCATTCCTGACGATGCCAGATCATGTCAACATCATTTGGATGATCAAGGTTTCTTTCTTCAGGCATTGCTACCTGGCTTGCGGTCCATAAACAGACCTTATGTCATCAAAGGACCGCAACTTCAAATGTTCCTCCAAAGACTCAGAAATGTGGCAAGGGATCAAAGAAGATTCGTTGATGAGAACAGTTTCACAGATGCTGAATTCGAATCCTTTTCTCCGGTGACGAAACAGCAGTTTCTGGAACTATTTGATTATTGTGATAGAGTGTCTTGTCCAGCGGCTACAGATATGTTTCTAAGAAAGACTTGTTAATGTTCTTATGCAAGATGCGACAAGGACTCTCTGATGAATTTCTTAAAGTTATCTTCGAGTACCCGAGCAGACAAGCAACGAGTTTAGCCATTTCCACTGTCCGACATTCTTTAATGCAACGTTTTGTTCCGACAAACATCGGTTTGGATGCAGTCACAAGAGGAGATTATGTCCAAAGACATGTAACCGATTTCGCGAACGAATTATACAATCTCGAACCACATATTCCTCGTGTAATCGCGTACATTGACGGTACTTATAGCTACGTTCCTAAGAGTAGTAATTTTCGTACTCTCCGACAATCATTTTGTCTTCATAAAGGACGACATTTACTCAAACCTGTGCTGATAGTCGCACCCGATGGCTACATACTCGATATTCAAGGTCCGTATTTTTCAGACAGTCGAAACAATGACGCTGCGATCCTCCAGAATGAATTTCATAGGGATGTTGAAAGAATGTGAGAATGGTTCCAAGAAGGAGATTTAATGATAGTAGATAGAGGATATCGGGATGCTACAGAGCTACTCACTCGCCTTGGGATTCGGTGGAGGATGCCAGCACTTATCGAACCACGACAAAGTCAACTCTCCACAGATGAAGCTAATGATTCACGGATAATCACTAAGACGAGATGGATCGTAGAGGCCAGGAATGGCCACATCAAATCTATCTTTAAATTCTTCCAGCAGACAATACCGATACCCCATCTTCCTAATTTGGGTGATTTTTACCGTATTGCTGGTGCAATAATCAATAGGTATCATCCTGCCATTCAAATGGAAGGAGCTAATGGGGAGTTGGCTCGTCAATTACTGGAGAAAGCAAATGAAGTGAATGTTGTCCAAGCACTTGTGGAGGCTGAACATCTGAACACTCGTAACGCTCAGAGATGGGTACGCTTGAATGTCCAACATGTTCTCGATTTTCCAATTTTGGACTTACATTTTCTGAGGGATCTTACTGTTGGCATCTACCAAATCCATTTGGCACCATCGTATATACAGGACAAGCTATAAAGAGAGGAGTCGGAAGAATTCCAGCTTGAAATGTTAAGGGACGTACAGAGAATACCACTACCTGGTTTAATAAGAATTAGAGTGTACTCTCGATTTCGCAATGCAGCGAAATACCAATTATGGATATCATACCGACCGACAGACGATCATGATATGGATGATGAGATGAATGTTCAGAGCGACCCACCGATCCAAGGTTACTACTGCACTTGCAAATCCGGTGCTCGAACTTTGGGTACATGTGCACATATTGCGAGTGTTTTATGGTTCATTGGATATGCACGCCATGAACAACACATTCGGTACCTTTCATTGAGGCTCCTTCATCTATCTGCGATGCAGCAAATAGGCCAGCGCAAGAAAATCCTGATAATGTACCAGATGTTATTGACGTTTGAACATTACTTCATTGTTCTACACACACGCACACGCATACGCACACGCACACGCACAGAAAAGAGGGTTTGGAGTCGTTAAATACTACGAGAGTGACGAATCGTAGGGTCCTTATCTTTTCTGACACAAACACACACACACATTCATACAAACGGCTCTTTTCAGAGTCACATGATGTGCAATTCCGATCGCGCAATTTCCCCGTGGTGATTACGACGGTCCCTAGAGCTCAAACGGCTCAATGAATCAAGTTGGTGCAATGAGAACTTTTCATCAGGATCACGTAAACTACAAATTTCCAAAGTTTCAGCCAAATCCACCGAGACCGGTTTTCCATAAGGTTTGTGCGGGGTCCTTTAGGATTGGCCTTAAGTCTGTGAATTGTAATAACCGAGAGCTGTGATGTGTTTCTACGTATATGATTTCGGTGGTGCCGCGTGAACAAGTTGTTTATCAGTTACAGATCTTATAAAGGAGTGATTTATCAACTCATTAATTATTGGGGCAGAACGGTTTCTAATAGTGGTTCGTGTCTTAGTCGGAAGTGTTCTAATGTTGTGCTCAATATTCTTGATCATTTCTGTAACTGCTCTTTCATTATTCATTACAGATTAACAAATATTATCACTAAGTTGTAGTAAACCTTGGACATTGTTTTCACGAGAGTGGATAAAAGTAACGTCATGGTTACTCTCGATATTTATTTGAATAAAATGACGAATATTTTGTGCGATGAAAGTACCTACGCAGTTTTAATTAAAAATCCGACGAGGAAATTGATTAATTGTCTGCATGAGTTGCTGGTGAGATGGAAAAATAACAATTATATTTCAGACACAATATACAAACGGTTGAACTATACGGATACGTTTTACTGAGAGTCTATAGATTACCGAAAATTCACAAGCCGAACTGCTCATTCAGGATCATCGTCTCCTCGATCAACATCCTCTACATCTCTTAGCCACATTTCTTCATTTATAATGCTATTCCCAGAGCACATAGCCACATCTCCAATTGCTTCGAATTGGTTCAAAAACTATTAGACATATACGTCAATAGAGATATAAAAAAACCTTTTTTTTCTAATAAAAAAAAAACAGTTGAAAAAAACGTGTTTTTTTCATTGAAAAAAAAACAATTTTGTTTTTTGACATTATTTTTTAAAATATAATTTATTTTTCTTTATATTTTTTTTGGTAACATAATAAAAAAACTAAAGTTCTTATATTTTTCAATTATTTTTTTTTCGGAAGTAATTCTAATGGATTAATAAGACTTTTGCGGTAAATTTCATCAAACTGACATGATTTGGATAATTTTCAATTAGATGTATAACAAAAATTTTTATTATGCATCTAATTGAAAATTATCCGAATTATATCGTGTTTGATATCATTTTAACCGCAAAAATTTCATTAATCCTTTAAAATTGTTTTTAAAAAGATAAAATAAAAAATAAAAGAATTGATTTTCAGTTTATAAGATGCTTATATTCGTGAATTGCGAATGGATAGAGAAAGCCGATTGTAAGAAACTTCGATAATCTTAGATGATAGGTCATCTCGCTCGCTCTCGTTCTTTCTTTTTCTCGAGTATCCTGGGATTGCTCGGGAAAATAAGCGAGAATCGCGCGAAACGCTTATGTTTCACTAGTAACTGCCGATTTGTTAACATTTACGTGGTAACTTCTATATATTCCTCATTCCTCAGTATATTCCAGTATGCCGAAGCGTGAAGGTTCGGGGCGTAAGCCCGTAGAAGTTAGTTGTTTATTTAAAGATATTCAAAGTACTGGAAAAGTATCTCGAGTTAAATGTACTTTTTGTAGTAGAGAACTTGTAAAAAATGGTTCACGTATGAAAGAGCATGTGAAAATATGCATGATATGTCCTAAAAGTGTGAAATAAAAATATGTGAAAAGTAATAGTGACCCGGAATTTTCAATTTCCTCAGAAGTTTCCATAGATTGTATCTCAGATGCAGATTCGAGTACTTCAAGTTTAAATATGCCCAGTAAAAAACAAATATTATCATTTGTTGATAACATGCAGCCAGCTGATCAAAATCAAGCAAAAGAATTGTCGGCTAGAGCTATTTTTGCTAGTGGTGCTCTTTTAAGTATTGTAGAAAACACTTATTGGTCAAAGTTTTCCAAATTCATGCGGCCTGCATTTGAAATACCAACCCCGATGAACTTTCCGTATCTCTTTTACTGAAAGAATATGAAAAAATTAATTCTTTAGTGGAAGAACAAATTGCGGCTGCAGAATCAGTTGCTCTAATATGTGATGGTTGGAGCAATCTCAGAAACGATTCGATTATTAATTTTGTCGTTACCACACCATTGCCTTTATTATATAAAATTGTAACAACGGGAAAAGAATCACATACCAGTGAATATATTGCCAGAGAAATAAATTCAGTAATTGAAAAAATTAGTCCACAGAAAGTTTTTGGACTTATTACGGATAACGCAATGAACATGAAAGTTGCATGGAATATTTTAAAACAAGAGAATGAAACCACCAATCTTTTTACGTATGGGTGTTTTGCTCATTCACTGAACTTATTATTCAGTGATATCAAAAAATTGCCAATGTTAAAAACATTTTTAGTTGAAGTTATAACAATTATAAAATGCATCAAACAATCACATATATTTTTGGCGACATTTAAAGAAAAACAGAAAGATACTAAAATTCCTTTGAAACTATCTGTTGAGACAAGATGGGGTTCAATAGTTTCTTGCTTAGAAAGTGTACAAATAAATAAGTACGCAATTCAATCATTAGCTAATGATGAAAGTTTGCAAAATATTATTAACAAAAAACATTCTATGTTTAAAAAAAATGCTCTTAATGAGTCTTTTTGGAATAAAGTAAAATGTTTTATTGATTTGCTCAAGCCAATAGCAACTGCCATTAAATTCATAGAGAGTGATCAACCTAGAATTTCTTCAGTTATCGGAATTTTCCGAAATATTAAAAATCATATGAGTAGAACTTTACCTTCCTGTCCTTTGTCTAAGAATGAAAAAATGACAGCGAGAGAAAAAATTGCCAAGAGAGAGGAGTTTGCTATTTGCGACGTTCATAAAATATGCAATCTTCTAGATCCGAAAAAACATGATTATGATCTGACGCCGAATGAACAAGTAAGTACACAAAAAATTGTAATAATGAAATATTTATTTACATTTTGTGTACATTTATTATTATTATTATTTATATACATTTTCTATTACTCGAGACACAAAAAAAAAAATTTATTCTTTTATGAAATGTCGCAAATTTATGAAACTATTATCAATATTTAGGAAATATCAATTTTGATTTTTTTTTATTTTTGGACTGAAACTATACAGATGATTTTTGATTCAGCAAAAAAGATACCAGATTTGAATGAAAACAAGTTCTTTGTGATCTGGCCAACTTTCAAAGAAGAATTTTTTAACCAACAGTTTCTTTGGCAAATTGTTGATCAAATTTCATCAATAGCATGGTGGAATGGTTTGTGCAAAAATACATAGCTTTCAAAAATACCTGTACGATTTTTGAAATTACCCGCCACTTCAGCTGCCTGCGAAAGAAACTTCAGTACATATAGTGCAATATACACTTCCAAAAGAAATAGACTAACAAATGACAGGGCGGCAAAAATTGTCTATATCGCACACAATTTAAAGTTGCAAAAAGTTCACAATCACAACACTTTATTACTCCTAGCATCAGCAATAAAGAACCTGAAATTTGTGAGACAGTATCGGAAGCCAGAGCAAATAAAACTAGTTTAGATGATGAGACCGATGAGCACGAAATTTCAGATACTTCTATAATGAATTTCGAGGATTCAGAGGATGAAAATTATGATTAAAGTATTATTTACAATATTATTAAAAATATTAACTAAAGTGCATTTTTAAAAATTACGAACTGTATCTTTCTATCTCAATAAATACAATTTATTCAAATTTAATTTTGATTTGTTTTTGGAGAATTTACCTAATTAAAAATAGTAATTACATAACTATATAGCCAATTGGAATGCGAGTTACATTTAAAATAATAATGGTTAATTTTCAAATCTATCTAAAAAGTTAAAAATAATGAAAAATCAATTTGCAGTAATCAAAATATAAATATATTAAATATTTGAAAAAAAATAAAATGTTGGAAAAAACAAAGCTTGTTTTTTATTATAAAGAAAAACAGTTTTTTTATGAAAAAAAATATTTTGTTTTTTTCTATTTACATCTCTATACGTCAATTTAAATTATTGTCATTGGATATCGTCTCTCTTTTTACGAACATTCTATAAACTTAACTTTGGATAGTATTTTGGAGAGTTGGTGTTTCATCGAGGAAAAATCTAATATCCCTCGAGATGACGGCGATTCAATTCGTACTTAATTCAACATATTTCACTTTGAACGAAAAAATACACCAACAAACATTCGAAGCTCCCATGGGCTCTCCCCTGTCCCCTATCATTGCGGATATCACTTTGCAAGACTTAGAAAACAGAGCAGTTAGATGCATTCCTTTCAATTTGCCTTTTTATTATAGGTAAGTGGATGATTTAGCTTTGGCAATTCCTTCCTCTATGTTTACTGAGGTCTTAACTATCTTCAATTTGTTTCATCCGAGGCTACAGTTTACTATGAACGAAGGAGTGGACAACCACTCAATTTTATAGACGTCACGATAATTGTAAATAATAATGTAATAGAATTCGGATGGTTAGGTATCATAAACCCACTTTGTCTGGGAGATACTTGAATTATAAATCTAATTATCCACTATGCCATAAGAGAGGAACAATCATTGGCTTGATGGATTGGATCTTTTTATTGTCACACCCGAGAATTCACCAGAAAAACTTTAAATTGATAATTGACTTCCTCCTAGATAATAGTTATCACCTGGCTTACATTTTCAGTACCATTCGTGAACGTATAAAGTTCTTATTTACAAAATATCAACCGAGAGCTGTGACCAGAGAAAACGACCAACCGAGGGAATCGCATTCACTCTCTCTTTATGGTACCTTATATTCCAATTTTTTTAAACGATTTAAACAAGTTTTTTGCGACCTTGACACGAGATTATCATATGCTCACTTTGATAAACTTTGTGGATTTGTCAAGGTACAAAAGGACTCAATCTTTAAGGATTCACGCAACAACTTATAAGAAGAAGTCGCAGTTGACTCTTTACCGATTTTGATCTCCTTTTTTGTGGTGAATCTATATTGAATATAGTTAAGCCCTGTAAGAGCTTTTCGTCCAATGCGCCTTGTAAGTAATATTTTTTTATACTTGAGATTTGGAGAAATTCAAATGTAGGTTGTAAAAAAAGACACGTTATCGAGCAGTGCCGTATCAGGTGCTACCCAGGGAGTAAGCGCAAGAACAATAAGAACCAGAACCCAGGTTCAAAACTTGCGCTGTCAACATTTCGTTTCTTATTTTTATTTTTTTTGAGGTAAATATAGCGAATAGGGGACGAAGCCCCAATGACCTTGACCTTGACATATGTTGTCAAGGACATAATTCTGAGTAACTTTTTCTTTTAATCTAATCGTCGCTCGTTGCTTATTAAAAAGTTATTAACAAAAAAAGTTTGAAATATACCAAAGTACATGCACGGACAGGAAGCACGCGCGCGCGCGCGCACACACACACACACACACGGGGGGTGCAAGGGGGGTCTTCGGCCCCCCTCCCGCACCCACCCCGCAGGCAGGGTGGATCTCGCTTTACAACTTACAAAGTATATGCTACATTGTACTGTGTCCATGCATACACTTTTTAAAGCAAAGTGAGATTCTACATGGGTTGTACATGAGTTGAATCTCGCTTTGCGTGAAAAGTTGTAAACCCATGTGGAATTTCACTTCTCATTAAAAAATATATGCGTGGAGGCAGTATGTTCCGCCTCCTCTACGGGTGGGCTCCACTATCAAAGAACTAGATATATTGGTTTGCGTTGAACCTCGCTTCGCGTGGAAAGTTGTAAACCCATGTGGAACCTCACTTCGCATTAAAAAGTGTATGCATAAAACAGTGAGTTCCGCCCCCCCCCCCCCGGGGGGCTCCACTTCCGGAAGAAATAACTTAGCCCAAACCTATTTCTAATTTAATTTCTCTCTATCTTTAAAATATAAGCTTGGTAATTCATGACGACTGCCATATAAACAACATATAGTGAGTAACGAATTATCTCGCAGAATTTTTATTTAAAAGAATACACAATTTTGACGAGCGCATTGAGGCTTTTTTTGAAATAATGAGTTCTATGTATCCATTAGATCGTTTAAATACTGATTAAAATTCTCATTTTTTCATACTCGTCGACTATTTCTTATATCAAATTCCTCTGTCCATTCATGTATTTATTTATTCCAGACATTTAATAAATAATATTTTAGTTAATAACTTTTTAATAAAAAACGAGCGACGGCTAAACCCTTCTGAAGGTCACTCAGGAGGGTGACCTTGACAACATATGTCAAGGTCAAGGTTATCGGGGCTGCATCCCCTAAACGTCAGTTTTACCCTTGTTACATCCAGCGGACTCCACGATTCTTTTCTTTCATCGTGAATAGAGATTAGCGGTATCTTAAGAGCGCACTACGTCTAGAAATAAACAAATGGAAACTGAAAGGCGAGACAAACTTTTTGAAAACAAAAATTGAGAGGATAGATGATATAAAAAGGAAACTAGAGCAGATCTGATCTAAGAAAATAAGCAAATTAATCAGTAAATATTAACCACTAGAAGCTCGGGTGACAAATTCTCTTACGAATCTAAACTATGCTTGACAGCTCTTGTAATAAACAATTTCGATACCAGGAATCCAAACGAAAAACGAAACGGACGGTAAAAATGATACCACGTGTGCTCGCCTGACAGATCTCCGTTACGCGATATCTACGCTAAGATAAACTCAAGTAGATATTAAAAGGCATAACTCTTACTCAATTGCAACAACTCTCCATTGGGCGACACCTAATTCTATAAACAAAAGCCTTCATCAATACCTAAGGTTCTAACATCTTCTATGCTAAAGGCAACGCCCCCAGCAACATCGGAGGGCGTGATTAAAAAATTCAATTCGTGAAAAAATATTAACAAAGCGAATGGAGAGGAGGAGCAAAAGGCTTAATATACTCCGAACCATTCCTCGCGGAGGCATTACAGTTCATTAGTCAGTACAGTTCATTATTTTTTTTTCAGTTCATTACAATTCATAGTTCACACTTCAATTCATTTCTCGATTTTCGCTAGTTCTCCATAATTACTTCGACTTCAATTTTAAATTTTCATACAAATTCTAAGTGTCTCGAAACCGCGTTGTTTGGTGCAAGTTAGAAAAATTTAGACATTCAGTGCAAATTTGGAAGACCTTGTGCCAAGTGACTGCAGCGACTGCGAACCGCATTCCAACCAGCCAGGTCGAGCTCTAGCCGATTTATCGGAACTCGCCTCGCCCTTCGGAGCCTTTCATTGTCTGATTTTCATTTGTTACCAACGTACTCGATAAGTAGTAAGTGATTTGAATGTTCTCAACTCTGTTTTCTTTTTCTTTCACATCTATGTATTTGAAATAATTCTTGGATTATTAATTATAATAAATCAATCAGTAACTTCAATCATTTACGTTTCAATCTTAACTTACTTTCCTACTCGGCCTTCTCTCCTTTAGTCCTTCTAACCCCTTCTCTAGAATATTACCTTGGATCTTATATTACTTGTCACCAAGGGTCACTTGCATTTAGCAGAGCGACTCGTGATTTTCCTTCGTCGCCAAGGGTCACCTGTATTTAACAGAGCGACTCGCGATTTTCTATCTGTTGTTAAGGGTCACCTGTATTTTACAGAGCGACTCGCAACTTCCTACCTGTCACCAAGGGTCACCTGTATTTAACAGAGCGACTCGCGATTTCTTGTTTGTTGTTAAGGGTCACCTGTGTTTTATAGAGCGACTCGCAACTTCCTGTTTGTCACCAGGGGTCACCTGCATTTAGCAGAGCGAGCAGTGATTTCATTTGTTATATCTCCGGTCTTCTATGTCATTCAGAAAAACTTTCTTTTTTTTTATTATAAAACATATATATATATATATATTTTTATTATAAGGATAAATACGTAAACTTTCCTTTTTCTTTTCTCCCTTTCTGGATCTAAGAGCTTTTCATTTAATCAAACGAAGAAAAACTCCAAGAATTGTTTCTCAAATTAACATTACTGTTATTAACATTACTGTTAAGGACGTAGAGAAAACTAATATTAACATAAGAGTGACACACAATACACGCACACCAGACAGTCCTCCTCACGTACCAGAATCAACCTCTTCTGCCGAACCTGGCCCCTCAGGATTCCCAGCACCCTCAACTATCATCCTTAGTCATTCCCCCCTTTCGTCTCCTCTCCATCCAGGATCCTTCTATCCTGACGAACCCGGAAGCAGTGATGCCAGAATGCCCACGCTAGCAACACGCAACCGTAGTGGAGGGGATACGCACACAAGCGAAAACCGTGTACATGTAATGCGCAGAACGCTCTATATTTCTGATACATCATGTCAATGACGATCAGAATCAGTACAAGTTTAAACAGGTTTTTCGCGATAACTCGCATATTTACGTAAATAAATGAAAATTCAAAAAATGACAGAATATAGGGATGTGAAACCTAAAAGTAGACACTCCAAGCTTTCAATTGCTTTTTAAAAACTTTTTTAGCGCAATTTTTTGCAAATTTATAACGATTTCAAGTTTAACGTTTCATCAAAAATTTTGGATATTACTGAAAATGTCAGTAGCTTGATTTTAAAGAAAAAAAATTTTGTAATTTTTTCCTTTCGTAGGGTCAAAGTATGAAGTATATACTGTAATATCCTGCAGGCGTTTTTTTTTAACGATTTGGAAGCTACTTGTAGCTGATTTTATAAAAGAAGGCAAAAATGACATGTAACATTTTGTTTAAACCATCGTAGAATTTTAAAAAATTGTCGTACGATAACAAAACAGATTGCATTAAAAAGCTGAAACCTTCAGCTTTTCAACGATTCTTTGCTCATTTCTGTACGATGATTCATTCAAAAGTTATGACACTTTCTGTGCGCGCGTGTGACGCTTCAATCCACGTGACGTCTGTCGGCGCGCTCCGTAAATTCACCGAAAATCGTATATCTTGCATAAATTCTTACGTGAAAAGTATTGCTCGTACGAAAAAAACTTATAGAATATTTCTTGTGCAAAATTGTCCACTCTTTAATTTTCTACTCCTGTGTTTTTTTTGTAAAATTGATATTTAACGAGATATTTGCAGAAAAACGGAAATTAAGCCCTATTTGTTTAATTATTTTTCTTGGTGGCCCATGTACAATGGTAAACTTTTTTCCCCTTCAATCTTATGCAAAAACGAAGGTCTGTGCCAAAATTCAGCTGGCTAACATTTTTTCCAAGGTCGAACGCTAAAGTGACTGTACTATATCCCGCCGTCTCACTCTCCGCAAGCGCTATCTCTCTCGCGGTGCCCCCACGCGGTACCAACCCCACCGCCGGACCGACGGCGCACAGCGGGGGACGCCAGCCGGGTATATAAGGCCACCCGGCCGAGATATCGAGACCAAAACCCATCTTGCGATCCGTTCCTTAACACCGACCTGCTAACTTCTCGGGGCTAAGGTTTCGCTTAGCTCTGCCGGGTTTCACCGGCTCTCTCTACCTTCGGGGCTGAGGTTTCGCTTAGCTCTGCCGGGTTTCGCTGGCTCCTAACACCAGTCCGGGCTGAGGTTTCGCTCAGCTCCGCCGGGTTTTGCCGGTTTCCGTTGCCGAGGCAGGGTCCGACATGACATTCGGTCCTGCCCGCAATACCTGATCACCCAGCCTGACCCTAGTTCATAAGCCGTTTATGCATGCCGCGCCGTAGACCTAAAGCGGGGAGCACACACTTTTGCATAAGCGCATAATCATAAGCATGAGGAAATTGATTGGTCCATTTCCTTATGCATAAAGAAATTGACCAATCAAATTCCTTATGCTTATTATTATGCGCTTATGCAAAAGTGTGTGCTCCCCGCTTAACGCTCTAGCCTAGTATGCACGTCATAGCCAGTAAGCCGTAGTAATAAGTCCACTAGTCGTAGACGCACCGTAGAAAGTAAGCTAGTCGTAAGCCCGCTTGTAATATACGCGTCGTAGCCAGTAAGCCGTAGTCATAAGTCCGCTAGTCGTAACCGCGCCGTAGGAAGTAAGCTAGTCATAAGCCCACTTGTAATATACGCGCCGTAGATATTAAGTCTCCGCTAAACCGCGCCGTCCGAGGCACTCCGCACCGTGAAGCCAGCTCGTCGCCTGCCGCACGATGACTATAATCGCTTGGCCCCGCACGCCACTCTGCTTGTATATAATACTTTCTGAAAAACCAGTATTTCTACCTAACACGTGTTCTTGCAAGTTTGAGTCTTCCCTTTCCTCGAACCCGGACACCGACGAACCGATCCGAGCGTCGAGGTAACCGCGTTACAAATTTAAAGATTAACTAAACTTGTCGCATTAGCCTTTCTCCCGTTTTTATTTTTTTGACTTTTGTTTATGACCATTTTTATGACCATTGTTTTTGTGGCCGTATCACCGGTCAACATTAGTCATTATATTGTATACCATGGACATTGGTATACGACGGATATGTGGCGACATGTAGCGATGGCGTTTAGACGTTGTCCACTAATTTGTACAAATATTCAAGTTTTAAAATACTAATGTAATCTTTATATATTTATATCTATGCTAAAGACCAAAAAATGGTACGAAATATATCTAATACATATATATATTTTTAATACACATTTATTACTAAAATTTAACAATAATAAGCGCACCAATACCCGTGCTTTGCTCTAATTTGTCAGTTTTTTATAATATAATCATTATTATATTGTAAATCATTGATGGATATACATGTGGTGATGGCGTTTAGATGTTGTCCATTGATTTGACAGACTCTACGCGGTTTCTAGTGAGTCTTCTTTTCTGATTATCGATTTTAATTTAAAATTTGACTGCAATCATAAATGTTGTGTATGTCAAATTTTAAAATATCGATTAATCTTTTTATATTTGAAGATGGACTAAAAAACAATCCAAACATACATTTTTAATACACATTTATTATTAAAATTTAACACTAATAAGTTTGTGCATTAATACCAGCGCCTTGGCTTTTATTCGTCAATTTTTCACTTAATAATATAATAGCACACACATTTATATTTTTTTAATACCATCTGTAAAAACAATTTTGGTTAATATAAACTCTTAAAAATTAGAGGAACACCTAATTTTTTTTTAAATAGGCAAAACTCAGCCACCTGTAATATCGTTAAAAAATGAACGAAATTTAAATCTCAAAAAAATGGGTTTGGCTTAAAATCTCTACTTTTAAAAGTTCATCATTGTTTCTAAATTTCTATAAGTTTGGGAGAATTTTTATATATAGAAAACTACGAGCTGGACAAAATAGAAAATTTTCTTTTCTTTTCTTCTTTGTAGATCTGTCACGTGTCCCAAAAAAATGTGCAACAATTTTCGACTTTCTAATGTGAAAGCTTGAAGTTTTCTCTACAAAATACTTTTTTTTTATTTTTCTAAGATTTTCCTAAGAATTTTTGTAAAGAATTGTGCTTTTTTAGCTCTGAAGAGATTTTATTTTTGTAAAGGACTTTAATTGTGATCCGAGAAAAAGATATACTGGACGCTTTTTTTACATCTTTGATGTCTTTTTTAAATACATACTTTCATCGTAGATCATCACATCCACGAGTGCTCCTAACTGGATGTGATAAACATGAGCACAAGTACATGGCTCTGTGCATGTAGATGGTACGAAAGGATCTCCACACATAAATTGATATCCGTTATTTTGTGAAATAAGAGGTGCTGATGGATTTTTATATGAAATATTGGCGACCAAGCTGTCTAAATGAGATCCGGTTGGTGAAACTAAAAAGTTAAAATTTGACATCCTCCTTTATTATAGGATATAGAATGGGAGTAAAAGATAATTTTTTCAAATTTATTGGTAATCTCATTTTGCACATTTATGAAGAATTTTGATGTTATCAAAATGGATCAATGGATATTGCTAAATAATGAAAGTTAAATATATACAAATTGTGTGTATTCAAATTCTTGAAAAATAAATTGGTTGAAAACTTACACTATTTATTTATATTAAGAAAAATATTTTTCTAAATAACACCTAGTTTTTATAAAATGCAAAATAAAGTTACCAGCAAATCTGAACAATATTTAAACTTTTTAAATGTATCAATAGTACATGAAAAAGCCCAAATGTCCAAATTTGTATTTGAATTAGAGGTAACTATTTATTTTAAATTCAACACTTTGTTTAAAGTTCAAATTTTTGTTCATGAGCAAGATACTTACCTTTTTATTGCCTTTCTTAATAAGAAAGAACGGAATATAAAAAAATAAATATAGAGAGGGGAGGTTATACATATATTATCATATTATGCACTGCGATCAGTATCGCATTAGAGATATCGTCAGGAAGAATTAAGCTAGCTTGAACGATTCCAAATGCACTAACAGTCTTCTCTGTTTGATGAATTTTGGCAAGTTCGCTAATTATTAAGTAATTAATTGAGTATTAAATGAATGGCACAAATTCAATCAGGTAACTGAAGAATGCATAAATCAAGCAGAAAAATACGTATGTATAATGATATTTCTGCAAAAAATTTAGTAATATATTTCTATTTGTACTGCACGTTGCATGAGAAGATTAATTCATTTTTTTTTTATTATTATTATACAAACTAATCATTCTAGAAATAATATGCTGTAACATGCTTTTATAAGATTGTATTGTTATATATGTTTATACTATACAGGGTGTTCCAGGAGGAAAGGTCAATATTCTGGGAGGTGATCGTATCGGTCATTTTAAGCAAAAATGTTCATATGAATATATGTCCTATTACCCACGGTTTCCGAGATAGAGCGACTTGAATGTACAGTTGCAAAATTACTGACAAGAAAGAAATACTACGTACTATTTCTAATATTTATTGCTCAAGTGATACATTTTTTACAGATTATAATAAATTTTCAAAAATTCCACCGTTAACATCAATGCATTTTTCATCTGTTGTGTGAACATGGCGTGTTGCTCGTCTGAGTACATTGTGACGTTCCTTTATGCGGGCAATAGCATCCATTATTTGAGCGAGCAGTTCGTCTCGTGTATTCACTTTTCTTCTGTACACTTCACTGTACAGGTTCACGGATGAAGGTTGAAGTGTACAGAAAAAAGTGAATACACGAGACGTACATTCAAGTCGCTCTATCTCGGAAACCGTGGGGAATAGGACATATATTTATATGAACATTTTTGCTTAAAATGACCGATACGATCACCTTCCAGAATATTGACCTTTCCTCCTGAAACACCCTGTATATTTAGCATAAGACACTATCGCGTTTATTAATAAAAATGTGTCCAAAGAAGCGGGTTTTGCTTACAAAACAGCATTATTTATCTATACTGCATTGCCAATCTTGTCGATAATCTCAATTATCTATAAACTATATATTAAATAATAATTTAAAATATATAAAAATATACGATTGTGCACAAGCAATAACTCGTGGAAAGATGCTTAACTTTTAAATATTTTTATAATTATTAATTATGAGCAAAAGAAAATCAGACAAATTGAAAATACTGTCATTATTATATTTGGTTATTGAAAGTATCGTCATTATTTATATTTGGTTATAATTAAAGAAGTCTAATTCTTTTATATACAGGGTGTCCTGCATAGTATTAGTAGTGTAATTCTGTTAAATAACTTAAATTATAAATTTATAACCTTTTACTTGTTACTTATAATTTAAAATTTATAGGTAATTATTCAGAATCACGGCTCCACCTGCAACTGGGCTAAGTTTTTTACGGACTTTTTATGTTTAGAAAGAAATATAAATAACCATTTTTAGTTGGGGGAGGCCCAAAAAAAAAGTTATAGACCAAAAAAGGGTAATTATGGTAATTATTTCGAATAAGGCTATTTCTGAATTTTGACAAATATGATCGGATCTCTCTTAAAACGTAAAACTCTTTGTAGTGACTTCAACAGTGATAATCAGTTGGGGAAGCATGTCCCCCATCATCCCCACCCCCCCAAAAAAACCGAAAAACCCCAAAAATTACCAAAGCAAAGCAAGGTCCACCCCACAACCCAAACCAAATTTTAGTTTTAAATCAGAAATAGGTTTGGGTTAGGTTATATCCTCCGGTTATATCTCCTGGAGCCCCCCCGCCGTAGGGGAGGCGGAACTCACTGTTTTATGCATACACTTTTTAATGCAAAGTGAGATTCCACATGGGTTTACAACTTTCCATGCGAAGCGAGGTTCAACGCAAACCAATGTGTTTAGTTCTTTGATAGTGGAGCCCGAAGGGGGGGGGGCGGAACCTACTGTGTCCATGCATACACTTTTTAAAGCAAAGTGAGATTCTACATGGGTTGAATCTCGCTTTGCGTGAAAAGTTGTAAACCCATGTGGAATCTCACTTTGCATTAAAAAGTGTATGCATAAAACAGTGAGTTCCGCCTCCCCTACGGCGGGAGGGCTCCACTTCCGGAAGATATAACCTAACCCAAACCTATTTCTGATTTAAAACTGAAATTTGGTTTGGGTTGTGAGGTGGACCTTGCTTTGCTTTGGTAATTTTGGGGGTTTTTCGGTTTTTTTTGGGGGTGGGGGTGATGGGGGATGTGCTTCCCCAACTGATTATCACTGTTGAAGTCACTACCAAGAGTTTTACGTTTTAAGAGAGATCTGATCATATTTGTCAAAATTCAGAAATAGCCTTATTCGAAATAATTACCCTTTTTTGGTCTATAACTTTTTTTTGAGCCTCCCCCAACTAAAAATGGTTATTTATATTTCTTTCTAAACATAAAAAGTCCGTAAAAAAATTTGCAGCCCATTTGCAGGTGGAGCCGTGATTCTGAATAATTACCATAAATTACAATAAAAATGAATATAAAAATTTTATAATAATTTACATATATTAATCTAATTTCCTTAATTACTCTTAAAACTAAATTTTTTCTTGAAAATTCAATCCACTTTTTATCTATTTCATACATATTATTACCTAAATTAAAAAATGGTTTATAAATTCACATAAATATATAATTTAAAAATCATATAGATTAAAAAAAAAACCTATAAAAATATAAACTTATAAAATTTTTTAAATATATAAAATTTTCTGAAATAATCCCTAATAATAGTATAAAAATTGTTAATAATTTAATATTAATTTTTAACAACATAAAATAATTATCAAAAAAAATAATCAAGTTAATATTGAACCTCTAATTAGACTTAATATTATTAACAAAATTATAGAAAAATTTATTAACTTTCTTTCTTTATAATAATAAAACCTATACCTACTATTATTTTCATCAAAATATATATAATAAAATAATCGAAAAGTATATGAAACAGTCAAAGAAATAGATAAAACTATTATCAATAATAAAAATATATTAATATTTATTAAATAAATTAATCCTATAATTAAATTTTTAGAATAAAATCCCGTTATAAATGGAAATCCTATCAAAGCTAATCTTGAAATATAAAAACTTACTATAGTAAAAGGAATATATTCATTTATATTCCCACAAAATCGAATATCCTGATTATTGTTTGTTAAATGAATTATAATTCCAGCACATATAAGTAACAATGATTTAAAAATTGCATGAGTTAGCAAATGATAAAATGATAAATAATTTAATCCCAACCTTAAAATTATTATTATTAAACCCAATTGACTTAAAGTAGACAATGCAATAATTTTTTTTAGATCATTTTCAAAATTTGCCATTAATCCAGATATAAATATAGTAAAAATTGATACACACTACAAAATTTTATCTATTATTATTCTATTAATCAAAATTTTATTAAATCGAATTATTAAATAAACACCTGCTGTTACTAATGTTGAAAATGAACCAAAGCAGATACTGGTGTGGGAGCCGCTATCGCCATAGGTAATTCACAAGGTCAAACCAAGGTCACTATTGTACGTCCCCCTCAACATCATACAACTTTTATTTGAAAATTTTTTTTGTAAAATTGCATATTTTTGAAATATTTGCCTGTTAAGATTAAAAAGACTCATCCTGTATATATACATATATATATATATATATATATATATATATATATATATATATATATACAGGGTGTCCTAAAACTACCGTATTTCCTCTTAATGGCAGATTTCTTAGAATATTTTAAGACAAAAATCCTAATACAAAAATGTCGAGACTATAATAGTTTCTAAACGGGAAGCGATTATATTTTACGAATGAGATTTTACGCGCTCAGACACAGCGAAATAACAAGTGAGAAAAAGTGCACTCCATTCATAGAGCACTTTTTTCACTTGTTATTTCGCCGTGCCTGAGCGGGCGAAATCTCAGTCCTGTCATTCGTAAAATATAATCGCTTCCCGTTTAAAAACTATTATAGTCAAAAATAATAAATTCGTCACTCAAGCGCAAATAGGGAATAAAGAAGAATTGAGGAGAAAAGCTATCGAATTTGTGGAAAATGTAAACTCGGAAATTATATTGATTGGGGAGGATAATGTATATAATTCTGACCAGTCAGGTTTCAATTTGGAAATGCATGCAGGTCGTACATTATCCTTCAAAGGAATATCAACAATTGAAATTTTAGCACAATCCCTGAATTCTCTAACCCATAGTTATACGATACAACCCATTGTATCTGCAAGTGGACGTTCAATGTCTTCTTTGCTTATAGTTTTGCAAGAAAAGGATGGCAAATTCGGACCAAAAATTGAAATAGATTTATACAAAGCGGATAATATTCTTGTTTTCGCTTCTACTTCCGGTAAATTGACATCGGAGCTCGCAATTAAATGGTTTCAACAAATTTACTTACCTAACAGTAATGAAAAATCTGTCTTGTGTTTAAACTCATGGACGGGGCAAAACGAAAAAAAATTTGACACAATTGATAAACTTGGAAAAGAGATAAATATTTTTATGATTCCTGCCGGAACAACTGGTATGATTCAGCTATTAGATGTTTATACATTTAGGCCGTGGAAGAATTCCTTAAAACATTTTTCAGACATAATTATATTATATGACTATGATATAAATTTGCATTTAAGAAATCATATTCTGAAAATTCAATCTCTTATTTCACAATCAATTTTCATCTCCTAGATTCGTAAATTTTTTTAGATATGCGTGGTACAAGAGTGGCTACATTGAAAAGAAACCACTTAAATACGAAACACCTGTAAACTTTTCTTTCAAAAATTGTGATCCTATTTGTGATTCCTGTCATGACACTGCAATTTTTAGATGCGTTTGGTGCACAAAATCGAAGTGCATACAGCATTTTTTTAATCCGAAAAATTCTGATCGTCCTCACTACTGTACATATTTTGAGGAGATAAAAATTTAACAGATTTAAAAGTTATAAAAGAAAAGAAGAAGAAGAAGAAAGATAAGAAAAAATAAGAAAGATATAAAAGAAAAAAACATTTTAAAAAATCTACAAAAGAAAATAAAAATATAAAACTAACAAAAGATTTTATATTTAATAAAACTAAAAAAAAAAAAAATAATACACATAATATGTAATAATAATATTAAAGAAAAATGTGTATGCTGTGTGCGTGCGTGCGTGTGTGTGTGTGTGTGTGTGTGTGTGCGCGCGCGTGCGCGTGCGGTGCGTGTGCGTGTGCATGTGCGTGTGTGCATGTGCGTGTGTGTCTGTGTGCGCGCGCGCGTGTGTGTGTATGTGTTAAATAACATATGTAATGAGCAACCCAAAAATCCTTTATATCTTAAGCCACTTCAATTAAATAAAGCACTTCAATTTTTTTTCAATTTTGTTGCTGATTTGTTTAAACCGTTTATTGTTTGAATAATTTAAAACAATGCACTTTACAAATTTAATGCCATATTTAGAATCGCTTACCCGAATAACTCTTATAATATATGGTCACTATACTGTATTTTTTCAACTTTTTTGCTGATTTGTTTCAACATTTTATTATTTAAACAAATAATTTTGCAAATCTTACTTTACATTCATAATTAGCGATCCAAAAAACTTCTACATCTTGCAATTAAATTTTGTTTCTTATGCATTTTTGTTGTACTCATAATGGTAGAAGGTTGAATATTGAAAGGGTATTAACTACCCGTAAAACCGCTTATGGGCACAAATGAAAAAATACGGGTCAAATATTTTTGGTAGTTCTACATTTGTGCCAAATTTGAAAAAAAATCGGAGTGTAACACTTGGGTAGGTTTCCTTGCCAGTACGTATCCAGTTTTATACACGACAAGACTGAGGTTCAAATAAAAAATCAACCGAAATTTATGAAAGACTTGAAAAAATAGTTTACAAATGATTGTCTTTCAAGATCTTAAGTGTTTAAATGATATGATATGTTCAAACAAGGACATGAACGCGTCGAAAATGAATCTCAGTCTCGCCGGGCATATGCAAAATTGGATACGTACTTCCAATTAGCTAAAAATTTTTTTCAAAAAGGGTATAAAAACTTCTAAAAATTTAGGAAATATGTCTCAAATTCCAAAGGGAATATGTAAAATAATAGATATATTAATTTTGAATAAATGCTTTTTATCCTACTTTAAAAAGTAATAAAGTAATAAAGTATAGAGTAGGAAGAGAAAAAGAAAACTGAAGAAACCGTAAACCGAAAATAATTTAACCGATCCGGTTATGGTTCCGATAAAACTTTACAAAATTTCGATTTACTTACAGTTTCGGCGGTTTGATCAAAACAAACTGTTACGGAATGGTTATGGGTTCCGATTTTGGTTCGGTCCGGGTCCCGGTATATACACAAAGGGACGGACTTATCGCCTTAAGATGAATTTATGCTTTTGAGATATTCGAGGCGCATGTTCGTGTGTGCATCATGATTGTTTGTTATTCAGCAATTCAAACAGCTGTCTCAAAATAGCTGGAGGCTGACTGACATTTTATAGTTTGATACATCAACATTTCATATACATATGTCAAAATATCAAACAGATTAAAAAAAAAAGTAATTGATTACTTTTAATTAATCTATAGAGCAAGAGAATATGTACAATATGTAGGTTTATTTATTAATTTTTTGATATATACCTTATTCATTATTTAACACGTTCAATTAATTAATAATTATTAATTTAATTATATTTGCTTAAAATTGCAAACTGTGCACAAAAATTAATAATATCATAATAATGATATTATAATTTATAATATCATATGATATAATATAATGTCATACAATATGTGTGCACAATGCAATTATATTATATTATAAATTTTTTCTCGTAATTAAAACGGCTCAAAGAAACAAAAATTTCTCGAATTCGTTAGTGATTGGTGATGAGATATTTTAAGTGTTTGCGTGGCCGTTTTTCCAAGTTTAAGGATTTAATATTTGCAAGAATAAATAATTAAAAAGGCCAATTGGAACCCGGACGCGGTAATCGGTGCGTAAAGCAATAATTGTATTAGATTTAATTACATTAAAAGAATTACATACGTTTCGATCCCCTTCGGGTCCTCTCCAGTGAAACATCGATAACATTAAAAGAGCGAAAAAAACCAAACGCAATGGCAAATCAGGCCAACCGTCGCGACGCAAATGAATATTAAAGAATAACCCCGGCGCAACAAGGTTATTACATTATATAATGCGCTAAAATTATGTATGCGAAGATGGAAAAACCGTTATGTCTATCCTAAAGGTAAGCGCACTTACCACGCGAGAAAAGGAATCTCTTACAAACAATACGAGGAAACACCCGTGTAGATGCATGTTGAATTTTAAGATGATGGAAGTCGAAAACGCAACCGAGTAAGTTCCAGGGGATCGAGATCCCGATCGAGCGCAAAGTTCGTCCGCTATACAAGTAAAAGTTCATGTGAGTGAGCACTAGTGGATTACGATAAAGTCTAATAAATTCAGAAAAAATTATAAGAGTGAGTACTTACAATTGGAAAGAAGGGTGGAGTTCCGAAAAGGTCCCGTCTCCGATTTTGATGAAACTTTGTGAAAAGCTTCTTTTCAGGTTGAAATGAAAGATCCTAAAAGGAATTTTGGCGACTCCTACAAGAAAGTCATTTTTTAAGAGAAAATGGTACTGTATCGATAATTATTTACATTAGCGGATTTACATTTATACTTTGCCGATGACCTTGACCTTCACATATGTTGTAAGGGTGAGGTTGCTGATTAATATTCACTTTGTTTTATTTTGGCGGTCTTGCATAGTTTTTGAGATATTTAACGAAAAAGGTTTATCGAGTTATATGATTTTACATGGATTTATAACTTTCTACGCGAAGCGAGGTCCATCTCATATCGCCCTGTGCTTCGGACGCGAAACTAAATCGGAAATAGGTTTGGGTTAGGTTATATCTTCCGGAAGTGGAGCCCCCCCCTAGGCGGGGGGGGGGGCGGAACGTACTGTGTCCACGCATATACTTTACAACGCGAAGCGAGATTCATTCCATATCGTTCTGTGCTTCGGACGCGAAACGAGGTTTATAATTAAACGATTTCACATGGGTTTGCAACTTTCTGCGCGAAGCGAGGTCCATTCCATATCGCCCTGTGCTTCGGACGCGAAACTAAATCGGAAATAGGTTTGGGTTAGGTTATATCCGGAAGTGGAGCCCCCCCGTAGGGGGGGGGGGGGCGGAACCCACTGTGTCCACCCATATACTTTACAACGCGAAGCGAGATTCACCCTACAATTGTTGTATGGATTGCCCTTTTTCTGTATAATTACCTTTGAAAGTTATAAATCCATGTAAAATCGTATAACTCGGTAAATCTTTTTCGTTAAATATCTCAAAAACTATACGAGACCGCCAAATAAAACAAAGTGAATATTAATCAACAATCTCACCTTTACAACATATGTGAAGGTCAAGGTCATTGGCGAGATATTTGCTAATGTAAATAATTATCACAATTATTATACTTTTTACCATTTTCTCTTAAAAATGACTTTCTCGTAGGAGTCGCCAAAATTCCTTTTAGGGTCTTTCATTTTAATCTGAAAGGAAGCTTTTCACAAAGTTTCATCGAAATCGGAGACGGTACCTTTTCGGAACTTTATCCGGAAAGAATTTGCAATTCAGGAGTAAAATCAAATCTGGTCAAAAAGATAAAATGTTGAATAATTAAAAGTTGGAGAGATTGATATGTCGGTAGGACATCCCGGAGACAAGTGAGACAAAAACAAATAGGAGAGGAGCAAGGAATGAGAGGAAAACAAAGGATATAAATATAAACAGTGTGTGGATCGTAAACAGGGAAAGAAAGAGACATGACAAGGAAAATAAATCAATACTGGCATTTATTTAAGATAGGAAAATAAGAGTGGTCAAGGAGATTGGTGTCTTCCTGTAAATTAATACCGTTTTTTTGTTGTTTTATATGTAACATTTCGGAAATGCATCTTTTGATATAGGAAGGTTCTTCGTCTAATATGCGGATGCTGTTCCAATCAAAATCATGCCCGGAGAGCCGATGGTCAGTAATTACTGAGTGGGAAGACACCGTTCTGTTGATATTTGAGCGATGCTCTTTAATCCGAGTAGACAATTGTCTGCTTGTTTGTCCCACATATGAAGCGTCACAATTCTGACAGCAGATTTTGTAGACCACGTTACAATGATTTCCGGAAGGAAGGGGGTCCTTATGTGTTTTTATATATTTGCTAAGTTTATTGGGGCAAACATATGCCATAGATTTGTCAATCCTCTTAATTAGCGGTAATAATTTCTCCGTGACACCTCTTATATAAGGAACTGTGAAATATGGGAGAGGGGAAGAAGGGGAGCAGGGAAGGGCGGGAGGGGAGGTATTCTTAGAAATCAAAGTCTTGATTCTACTGCGTATGGCATAGAAAATGAAAGCAAATAAAAAGGCAATATGAGCCACACGTATCACGTTGAGAGATTTATTAATTGTGTGAAGGCAATTGACAAATTTCATATCAAAACGGTTAAAAAGTGATACCAAACAACATATGATAATAAAGCGAACGTTTCGGCCCTTTTTTTGTGGCCATCTTCAGCGCAATTAACATAATATATACAAGAATAAATAAATACATTAAAAAAAAATAAATAAATAAATAAATATATATGTATAAAAAATATCGCAGTCAATGATTAAAAATTACATTGTAAACGCACGGAATCGATCGAACAGGCATCCCGGGATGACGAACTCCCCGGGTGATAGGCCAGGAAGTTCACATCGTAAGATGTTGTGAAGGCTTGCCTGCATGTTAGTATGCGAAACCAGAAAAGTTGAGACTCCTGTAGGAGCGTGCAATAAGATGTTAAGAGTGCTCAAGGGTAAACAGAGATAGTGCAGAACTTACATGCAAATGCAACAGATGTATCCCAATAGAGAGTATGACGCGAAACAATTATTAATTCGTAAAGATTTAAAGACCATGTTATCTCTAAGATGTTTGACGAGACTTTAAACTTGTGTGTATACAATGCTAGGTCATTGGCCATCGATGACATAAGAGTAAACACAACAACTCACTACCCGAATATGTGTTTATATCGGGAATGAAGAAATCAAAATATAAGCGTCTTGAAAATAATCAAATATCATCTATGCATTAAATGTTGGGGAGTTTATCCAACGCAGTAATATATGTCTGGTGCAAGCCCTCGGTATCCGTTTGCAGATTCAGACCATTAATTTGTCTCCTTATGAACAACATTTCAGATATCAGTCGTTTGTTTAGATATTTTTCGCTGTCTAAAATCCGGACATGGTCCCAGTCAAAATCATGGTCAAACTCTAATCTATGATCGGTAATCACCGAACCAACCGTTGAATTTCTACGTATGTGGTTGCGGTGTTCCCCGATTCTCGTCTGTAGTCTCCTGCCTGTCTGACCCACATAAGATGCATCACAATCCGCACAATTGATCATATAAATGACATTCATGCAAGATGCACTGGGAAGAACGTCCTTATGTATCTTAATAAAGCATGATAATTTATTAAGACTACAATAAGAAAGCCTGATATCAAGATCTTCTAAGATGTTTTTAAATTTGTGCGAGATGGTATGGACAAAAGGGATTGTAAAATAAGAGACACTCTTATTATTGACATCCACATCGTAAGTTGGAAGACCCCCACTAGTGATCAGGAATTTGAGACGGTTAGAAATAGTTTGAAAAATGAAATCTAATGGGTAGTTATTGTCCAGGAGAATTTTTATGATAAAGTCCAAATTTTTTTGGTGAAATTGTGGATGTGAAAGTAAGAAAGCTCTATCAACAAGGCCAATAATGGTACCTCTCTTTTGGCATGTCGGATGTTGAGAAAGAAAATTAAGATACCGACCCGAAAAAGTAGGTTTATGGAACCAATCAGTTAATAAGCGGTTGTTAATTAGAAGTATTGAGATATCTAAAAAGTTCAATTTATCATTGTCAGCAATTTCTAAGGTGAATTGAATTTTTGGATGTAAGGAATTAAAAACATTAACTGTGTAATCCATAAGATAAAATGGTGCAGTCATTGCGATATCATCAACGTATCTGAAGTAAAAGGATGGAATGAAAGTCAATGTTGAAAGAGCTTTCTCTTCCAAATCTTGGAGGACTATGTCAGCTATAATGGGAGACAATGGGGAGCCCATAGGAGTGCCATAAGTTTGTTTATAAATTGTTCCATTAAATGAAAAGAATGTAGAGTTTAAAACAAATTTTATCGCTAAAATAAACTCCGTTGGAGGAATGGAACAATTGTTGGAAATGAGATCTATTCTTTTCTCGACACTCTCAATGGCAAGGTCAATAGGGATGTTGGTGAATAACGAGATCACATCCAAGGATAGCAACTTGAAATCATCAGCCACTGTAACATTAGACAGATTTTTAGTTAATTGAAAGCTATTGACAATGTTGCTATGTGCTTTAGGAAAACTTTTCAACATGATTTTATGAAGGAAGAAGGCAAGATGGTATAAAGGGCTATTCAATGAAGAAACTATGATTCGATACGGGCAGTCCCGTTTATGTATTTTTGGCAGTCCGTATGCTCTAGGGAGATTGCCGTCACTACAATAAAGAGTTTTGTATGTTGCGGATGAAATATGATTGGAATTCTTCCATCTAGTTAATATTTCGCGTAAAGATGTTATCAGTTTCTTAGTAGGATCTTTAGAAAGAACGACGTAAGTCTCAGAATCACTCAATGTCTTGTTCATATTAACAAGATAGGCATTTTTATCTAGAGCCACAGTCACATTTCCCTTATCAGCCCTGGTGAGAATGAGGTTGGAATTATCAATTAAAAATTTTTTAGTCTTAAGATAAAGTTGATTTAACGTCAGATTTACTCTGACCTGAGAAGGAGAATGCGAAGGAAGATTATTAATAAGAGAGGAGGCTCGGTTTCTGATGGATAACTGTGCATAGCCGGAAGATGTCTGAGGTTGTTTTCAATATTCTTAATAAATTCCATTGTTAGCTTAGAAGAATCTGTGAGAGGCATACTAAAATTTTCTCCGAGCTGAAGTAGACCTTGGACATCGTTAGGAATAGGAGTGGAGGATAAATTGATAAACCAACCATCCCTAATCTGAAAAGGAGCTCGTCCACTTTCAAACCTAGCCGGGTCAATGAAAATCTCAATGTCATCTCCAGTAGTGCGTGTGAGGCGGCGTCAAACTTAAAGGAAAAATTAGATATGTGGTCCGTCAATGTCAAAGGGTCAGACTGCTGTGGAGGTAAAAGGCAACGATATCGGATCGGTTTTAAGTCTCTCAACTTCCCTTCTTCCGATATCTTCAACAAACGACCGAACTTTTTATCTAGTCTAGTTCGCTCTCTCAAAAGGAAAGAGTGCAAAGGGCCTGTCTGTTTGTTAATAAAAGAATCACAAACGGATGAAGGAATACACCTAAACATAGAAAAACAAATTTGAAAAATCTGGTTATGTGCAAATCTTATCACGCCATGAGCATCACTCAACTCAACCTGCAATAATCTTCTGACGAAATTGTTTTTTAAATGATTGAATTTTTTGATTGATCTGTGGTCAGATAAATGTTTGCCAAAATTCTTCAGAAGACCAGTGAGATGCGCAGGTGTCAAGCCATGATCGATACAATCACGCAGAAAAGAGATCTTAAGTCTATTCACGATTACAATTTTGCGGTATTTTATCCATAATTTTAGTAAGCTAACAGCTCTCGGTCCATAAAGATGGTAAATAGTTTTGAAAAAAGAATTAGTAAAACGCATTTTTTACAGCCTGCGTAAAAACAAATAATAATAAGACAAAGGCTCAAATAATAATAATAAATGTAAGCAAATAAAAAGGCAATATGAGCCACACGTATCACGTTGAGAGATTTATTAATTGTGTGAAGGCAATTGACAAATTTCATATCAAAACGGTTAAAAAGTGATACCAAACAACATATGATAATAAAGCGAACGTTTCGGCCCTTTTTTTGTGGCCATTTTCAGCGCAATTAACATAATATATACAAGAATAAATAAATACATTAAAAAAAAAAATAAATAAATAAATATATATGTATAAAAAATATCGCAGTCAATGATTAAAAATTACATTGTAAACGCACGGAATCGATCGAACAGGCATCCCGGGATGACGAACTCCCCGGGTGATAGGCCAGGAAGTTCACATCGTAAGATGTTGTGAAGGCTTGCCTGCATGTTAGTATGCGAAACCAGAAAAGTTGAGACTCCTGTAGGAGCGTGCAATAAGATGTTAAGAGTGCTAAAGGGTAAACAGAGATAGTGCAGAACTTACATGCAAATGCAACAGATGTATCCCAATAGAGAGTATGACGCGAAACAATTATTAATTCGTAAAGATTTAAAGACCATGTTATCTCTAAGATGTTAAAAATCTCTCAACGTGATACGTGTGGCTCATATTGCCTTTTTATTTGCTTACATTTATTATTATTATTTGAGCCTTTGTCTTATTATTATAGAAAATGAAGTCGAGGGGGTAATCATTGTTCACAAGGATATTGATTATTAAATTCAAATTTTTTTCGTGACATGTAGGGTGCGATAATCTGAAAACACGGTCAACTAGTCCATAGATGACACCCCTTTTGTGGCAAATGGGGTGTTGAGAAAAATAATTGAGAAACCTTCCTGAGAAAGTCGGTTTTCGATACCAATCACATAGAAACCTGCCATCGGTTAAATTAATAGAAAGTAAAAAATTTAATATTTGCTCTTTGCTCCATCATTGTGTTTTCGCGACAATGTCCACCAAAGTAGTGTCACTAAAATGTCAATAATTTTTGAAAGCGTCGTCTAATTTCGTTAAAATTTTAACAGTAGCTCAAACATAAGACTATCGAAAAAATGCCTAATACATGGCGCTTATAGTGTCAATAACAGAAATTCAGTCCGGTTATTTATCAAACGTACTGTGTATACAGGGTGTCCCATAATTCGCGGATCACCCGCCATGTGCAGGTAGAGCACATGAAACCGAGATTACGAAATATTTTTAGATTGATTTCTTTCTTTTATTACAATTATGTGAAATATATGTATAACTTTAATGGGGGAAGCTCCGTTTGCCTACATTTCCGATTGCCAACGACTTCGTTTGCCCATAATATTGTGCCGACAGCTTCGTTTGCCGACATTCCCGATTGCCTACAGAGCGATTGCCTACAAACATTATTGCGCACATGTAATAATTAAAAATACGAACGTACGTTTGCGCACATGACTTTATTATGCACAAACACATTGCACACATGCAGATTGCACACACGACTTTGTTACGCACATACATATTGCACACATGATTTATTGCAAACGTTATTGCAAACATACACATTACATACATGATCACATTGCATACATATGCATTGTACATATAATTAAAATCTGTGACTAAAAGTGCAGACTCTGATATCAAATTGCGTACGGAACCCTATGATAGAATCCTTGATTAATCTGATCAATAAATATTTCGCGCATCCGAAGCACCGGGCGATGTAGGATAGATCTCACTTCGCGCAGAAAGTTGCAAACTCATGTGAAACTGTATAATTATAAACCTCGTTTCGCGTCTGAAGCACAGAACAATATGAGGTGGATCTCGCTTTGCACAGATAGTGTCAAACCCATTGAAACCGTATAATTGTAGAAATGTCGCGGACGATAAAATGTCGCGGATGATGAAATGTCGGACAAATATCTTACGAATAAGTGACAGACGATGCAGTGACTTGGTATCATGTCATATGTACGCAATAACATCATGTGTGCAATGTGTATGTGCACAACAAAGCCGTGTGTGCAAAGTGTTAATATGATTTTCTTATTTTATGTATGCAATACGATCATGTGCACAATATGTATGTGTGCAATAAAGTTACGCGTACAATGTGTATATGCGCAATAATGTCATGTGAGCAATCTGCATGTGTGCAATGAAGTCATGTGTGCAATGTGTTTGTGCGTAGTAAGGTTATGTGCGCAAACGTACGTTCGTATTTTTAATTATTACATGTGCAATAATGCTTGTAGTCGATCTGTAGGCAATTGGCAAACAAACCTGTCGGCAAAATGTTATGGGCAAACAAAGCCGTTAGTAGTCGGGAATGTAGGCAAACGGGATCCCCCCACTTTAGTGTATACAATATCGTTGGTAGACTGCTAGGAGAAAAAATTTATATTATATATTGTAACTGAATTGTGCACACACATTGTATGACATTGTATTATATCATGATATTATAAATTTGTAACGATGCATTCCCCCCATCGTTACTAAACCGTACCCGGCCGCCGATCCGCCGGAAGTCCGCCGCCCGACGAACACCGGTCGGGCAAATGCGGAGGCGCTCAGCGCCCATTTTTAAATAACAACAGAAACGCGTAAACATCTAACCGCCGTTAGGCGCGCAAAAACATCGAGAACCGACGACGCGCTCGGGTAACCGCCCGACCGTTACCGAAAATACCCGAGTCGCGCGCGCCGGTTCAACGATAAACCAGATTAGAACAATAAGCGAATTACGCAGACGCGCGTGCCGAAAACCGGTATATATAGAGCGCGTTTCTGAATATCGAGACCAGATCTTCCGCACCGCCAGAGTCTGTAAGACGCCTGGAAACTGCCTAGATCCTTAACCGCTCAGAGAGAAAGAAAACGGGGTTGGGAGTACTCAGCCTCCGCCGAGAGTTTGCGGCATCTCCGAGAGCGATCCGTCCGAAATCTTTTAACAGAGGCAAACGGGAACGGGCGTACTCGTCCCCGGCGAGAGTACTCGACACCTCGAAACAATCCGATCACCTGCGTGCAACGGCGATCTTCTAGTGGTGGGGAGTTTCCTGCCATCGACGGGTGTTCTCGTCGACCGTTGCACTCCCGAAATTCCACGGGGAAAGACCATCCCGACGTAATACGGAACGCACTATACGCGCTTAGCTAAGACATTCGCGACCGCCATTTAGTCATCCGGACTCGCCATTGATACGGCGCGCTAAGTCCCGCGCCGGGGGATGATCCACATCCCTACCGCGACACCGATCGACATACGCGATCAATACCTACTCGTCGAAGGACCGCCCACCGGGCCGGCCGCAATTACCGCCCGGTAGCTAACGTCATCTGCCGAAATCGCGGCCCGCGATCCGTAATCGATATTCTATCGATCCGAAATCACGAATCACGCAACGCACCCGTGCATTGCCTTAGCTGCACTGCACCCGACACGACCGTACCGCTGTACATCCTGCATCGTACACGCATTTACATTATATCTATATTCAATCGATTATAATCATTTATACATCGCACACCGCCGTATCGCCGTACAGGCGACCGCTTCACGCACACAGCGATACACCGACACGCACTCACACGCTTGTATCATTCGCTCATACATAACGATCTTACATTCGACACTCTGCGCCCAACTAACTATTGTTATACATTCGCGCGCTCACTCACTCGTCACTCGTCTCGCACACACACCAATATACCCGCACACCTATACACACTCACACACATAACCACACACGCTGTACATATACACCACAACACGCAATAAATTATATTTTATCTAACATCACTTTCGTTCGTCTCTCGATACCCTTTCACGAGCCCCGGATCCCGACCGAGTTATCCGTCACCGCCTCGCGAAAGCGGTTTATTACAAATTATATCATGATTATAATATCATGATCATGATATTATTAAATTTTGTGCACAGTTTGCGATTTCAAACAAATGTAATTAAATTAATTAATAATTTTTAATTAATTGAACGTGTTAAATAATCTAATAATAAATAAGGTACATATTAAAAAATTAATAAATAAACATACATATAGTATATATGCTCTATAAAATAATTAAAAGTAATCTAATACCTCACTTTTTAAATCTGTTTGATGCTTTGACATTTATCAAACATTGATATATCAAATTATAAAATGTTAATCAGCTTTCCCAGCTATTTTGAGACAGCTGTTTGACACACGAGTACGCGTCTCGAATATATATATATATATATATATATATATATATATATATATATAAAACAAATTCATATGTTAAGGCATTAGGTTCGTTCCCTTGTATTATATACTTTCAAAGTCCTCAAAAATACCCATCCATATAAAACAGTTAATATTATACAAAATACAGTATAGTTAGCAATTGTAGCTATAAAATGATATTGCTACGTTCAAATCGTATTGAAACATATAAAAATTCAATTTTAAACATCCATGCCCCATAATAGTCCATACGTAGAATATATATTCATAGTAGGTTTGATAAATAACCGCGAACTGATTTTCTGTTAACGACGCTATAAGCGCTATGTATTGGACATTATTTTTTTCGATAGTCTTATGTTTGAGCTATCATCTGTTAAATTTTCAACGAAATTAGACACACGTTCAAAAGTTGTTGATATTTTAATGACAGTACTTTGGTGGACGTTGTCACAAAAACACAACAATGAAGCAAATATTAAATTCTGTTTTAAATTTGGGAAAATTATAAGTTTTTCTTCAATATTTTATATCAATGAAATATAAAATATTGAAGAAAAACTTTTAATTTTGAAAATTTTCGCGGTGCATTTAGAAAAATATTGTCTTATTATTATATTTGGGCATTCTTTCATATGGACGATCCTGAGACGAAGCGCCGCGCTCCTTAGTTACGCGTATCTGACGACTCGTTGCTAACGCACGAGGGGTGAGTGGGGGGCAAGAGGCGTGAGCCACGGAATCGGGTCGAAATGTGCAAGTAAATCCCACTGTTGTAATTAATGTAAACTTGATCTGTATTACAAACAGCTGAGAAAGCTAATAAAGATCAATCAATCAAACAATCTCACTCTCTCCCTCTCTTTCTCTCTTCTTCTCTTCCTCTCTCTCTCTTCATATTGTGAACTTTTTTGTAAAGATCTGGAAGGCCGAAGGCTGTGGCTGTTGTAATCCAAAATTAGAATTATCAAAATTTATTGGACATCAAGTATGCAAATCCGCACCGAATTAAATCGCACAAAAATATCAAATGGAATCGATAACGAAATGGTGCGAATGGTTTAGAAGACATTTTTATATCATATCGCCAAAGTTATCGGAATCTCTCTTTATTTCGACTTTGAATTAATCAGGCACAGCAAGATCATAACATGAAGATGCAAACGAATACGGAACAATAATAATGCATAACACAGTTTATAGATAACTATTTTGTAAGGAATTGAAATTATATATATGTCGGCAATTGAGATTTCCGGCAATGTGATGTAGACAAACAATGCTATTGGCAATTACTTCAGTAGAAAAATTAATTCTTTTAATTTCTTTATTCTTTTTCTTTCTTCAGCGTTCTTATAATAATGGCACATTCATTGAAAAAAGTTGCATGCGCAATTAATTGAGATCAGAAAGCAAGTAAAAATAGAAAATATGTAGATTTATAAATCAAACTCATATAGTAATAGAAAAAGACACAACACAAGAAAAATAATTCGACCCAGAAAACAGCTAATTTAAAATACAGAAATTCCCTGCATCTACTTTTATTTTTAAAGTAGATGCAGAGATTTATTCGAGTTTATCTAGCGTAGACAGCATTTATCTACAATCGCTCACGCCATAATAATTCTTCCTAATGATATAACCAATCATACAATGTATATAATATAACGATACATATGTATCTATATAATATAACGATACATATGTGTCTATATTATATTAAACATTATTTATACTGAAACGAGTTATCATCATGAGCTATCATGATATATCATCTTTAAATAAAAAATCAGCCAGAAAAAAGAAAAAAAGAGGAAAATAGAAGAGAAGGGAATAATGGGGAAAGGGAAAGGAAAGATAGGTGTTGCGGATTCCGCATGATGATAGTTCGACCGCATCGGCTAATGAATAAAATCGGGTTGATGGCGCCATCCCGTCGCGAAACACGAAACTCGATTTCAAGCGATGACATCACGATTACGAAAGAAACAACCATATTAATTCGTCTGCTCCTAAAAAGCGAAAACATATTATGAGCCTTGCTAGACAATAGAGTCATGCGATTTGACGCCACGCAAAGCGATTGGATCGCGAGAATCACTTGTCCTCGCAGGATTGTGCCGCACGCGAAGGCTCACCACAATTTCCGCAGTAGACTGTTCGGATGTCGGTAGATGTCGTTATGCGGCTTTCATCAAAATTTCTCTGCGAGATCGGGCCGAGCCGATTTTCTCCACAGTCACCTTTATTCTGCCATCGCTCACAAAATACAATCCTCGCCGTGCGCAGAGTGTTTAGGGGTGGAAACATTTAAGTGACCTCCGACTCGCAGATGATGATCCGACCGGGTCTGAAGCGATCGAGCTCATTATTGGAGCTGATTTGTATATCCGCATAATTTTGAACGGTATTCGCAAGGGGCAGGCCAGGCAGCCATTGCGTAAAATTCACATTTGGGGTGGCTCATTTCCGGACCCATATCCGCAAAAAATTCGCTGTCTCATGCGATCACTGTTCTTCATTGCTCATTAGAAAGCGAGATTCGAAAATTTTGGGAAGTAGAAGAACTGCCGTCAAAACGAATTCTGTCTCCGGAAGAACAAAAGTGTGAGGAACATTTTCGGTCGACTCACTCACGAGCTCCTGACGGGAGATATGTAATCCGTCTTTCTTTCAAGAAGGAGCTTCCCATTGAAATAGGCGAGTAGCGCTCAATTGCCATGCACCGACTGATCGCGCTAAATCTGCGGCTTAATTTAAATCCAGAATTAAAGAGGGAATACTCGAATTTTCTCCTCGAGTATGAGACTCTTGGACATATGAAATTCATAGCGCCTCCAGCGCTGAAACGCAAATCGTGTACATATTGCATCACGCCGATTCGCGCATCAAACTCGACAACAAAATTACGCGTAGTTTTCAACGCATCAAGCATCACGACGAATGATACTTCTCTCAATTCACACTTACTTACCGGTCCTAAATTGTAAACGGATTTAATTGCGGTCTTACTGAGATGGTGCTAGCATAAATATGTCTATACTGTCAATATCGTAAAAATGTACAGACAAATCTTAATCGATCCATGCGATCGCGATTATCAGCGCATTTTATGGGGTAATAACGATTCTAATGAAATACGGGATTATTACTTAACCATCACATACGGTACAGCATCAGTGCCCTTTTTGACCCTTCGAATCATAAAACAATTAGTGCACGACGACGGTGACGCTTTTCCGCTCGCAGCTCCAATTTTGCAGGATAACATTTATGTAGACGATGTTCTTTTCGGCGCTGAAGACGTTCCTTTACTGTGTCGATCACGAGAGCAATCTCTTCGCCAACGGAGGACTCACCCTCCGAAAATGGGCTAGTAATAAATCCGAGTTACTCAAAGATATTCCTTCGGAGGATCACGCAGAACGCTCTGCGCATTACATGTATACGGTTCACGCTTGTGTGCGTATCCCTTCTACACGCTATGGCAGCGGGCAGCGTCTCGAAACTAGCATCACTGCCACGGTTTCGCAGATGCATCAACCGTTGCTTACGCCGCGGTAGTGTACATACGAGTGATATCTTTATCTGACAAAGTCACTATCCACTTGTTCACCGCCAAATCAAAAGTTGCGCCGCTTAAAACTATGAATTTCCTTTGCCTCGAACTTTCAGCCGCAGTTCTTTTGGCACATATCATGGAGTATGTTCGAGAATCTCTAAGTTTAAAAGCAATCACGTCATACTGTTGGACGGATTCCACCGTCGTTCTGTCGTGGCTACAATCGCATCCATTGCGATAGAAAACTTTTGTTTCGAATCGCGTTACCGATATCCAGACTCGAATTCCCGATGCTCAATGGTGCTACGTGTCGACTCATGAAAATCCGGCAGATTGTGCATCGAGAGGGTTTCTAGGTCATGAGTTAAATTCATTTTCATTGTGGTGGTAAGGTCCGCCATGGCTACGAGTTGATAAAACTGAGTCGCCTTCGCAAAACCCTGCGCTCGACATCAACATGAGCGAAGAAGGAAAACAATCCGTTGTCCATCTCGCTCAATTCAATGAGTCTTGGAATCTCGCGCTTAAGTTTTCTAGTTAGCCTAAATTATTGAAAGTGACCGCTTATATACTTCGATTTGTGAATAAATGTCGGAAAAGAGAAAGTCCTTCGGACGATCTTTCAACAAATTCAATAGCTCTTACAGCAAACGACTGTCAGCAAACGCAATTATTCTGGATTCGAGCGATCCAAACTGAAAACTTTTCAGCGGAGCTTTCTCATTTGCAAAAGGGTCACGCCTTGTCGCCGAAAACCGCAATCACTTTGCTCAGTCCGTTTGTGGACGAAGATAATGTTATTCGAGTAGGCGGACATCTTTTCAACGCTCCACTATCATTCGAAAAGAAGCATCTCGTGCTTTTAGCCGCTCATCCAGTAGTATACTTAATCGGACGACACGCACATATAAGGTCATGTCATTCGGGCGTGCAGCTCACGTTAGCCACGCTTCGTCATAACTATTGGATTCTCCGGGCGAGAAACATTGTCAAACAAATCATTCATCAATTCATTACATGCACCCAAAAAAAGCCGCTGTTTCGGAATAATTAAAGGGCCAACTGCCGCAGGCTCGCGTCTCCGCTCCTGTGCGAGCATTTCTGCATTGACTATGCCGGTCGCTATGCGACTGTCCTCAGGTCGAGGAATTAAATCGCATAGGATATATTGCATTGTTCATCTGTCTCGCTTCTTGAGCAATCCATTTGGAATTGGTCAGTAATTATATTGCTTCCGCATTTTTAGATGCATTCTCGCGCTTTTTGCACTCGTCGCGGTTTATCCGCAGTCATGTATTCAGATAATGGTCGACATTCGTCGGTGCCGAAAACGAGATAAGTCAAGCTAACCGTGACGCCATCACGAATCCTGATTTCCTTAATAAAAAAACCGCAGCGGATCAGATCACATGGAAATTTATCCCCTCTCATGCTCCTCACTTCGGAGGAAGCTAGAATTCGCAGCCTGAAGCATTACCTTCGTCGCGTACTCGATTTTCATACGCTCACATTTGAAGAGTTCATAACGCTTCTTTATCCAATAGAAGCATGTCTCAATTCCCGACCGATCAGACCTTTGAACGATACGGTAGATGATTACAAACCGCTTATTCCGGGTCATTTCTTAATCAGCTCTGCTCTCACAGTACATTCCGGCCCTCCGTTTTGTCTATCTTCGAAAACCGATTATCACGGTGACAATTTATTCGGCAAATCGCGGAACGGTTTTGGAAAATATGGCAATCCAAATATGTAAATACTCTGCAACAGCGAGGTCGATAGCACTCATCCATTAAAATCGGCACGATGGTGCTTATTAAAAATCAACTATTACCTCCGTGCAAGTGGAAGCTTGGACGAGTGACTCACAGTGTCACCCCGGTCCGGATGGCTTAGTGCGTGTTGTCTCCGTGCAAACAGCTCAATCCGAATACAAGCGACCGCTTATGAAAGTATGCGTTCTTCCGGTCGAGATCAATTCTTAACTTGAGAATGCGAAAATCGAGCAAACGTGTAAATAGTTATTACCGATACCTATGGAAAATTTAGGATAAGTCTAGTTAATTTTGGCGATATTTAGAATGACTACCGATACTTATGTAAAATTTAGAAGCCAAGTTAAGTTTAGTTTTGTTAAGTCAAGTTAAATTTTGCGATATTTAGTTAGTAAGATCATGCGTACCCAATGCAACTATCCATCATGGTGGGCGGTAGTGCATCGAACTCTGTTCTTTTATTTAAGTTTTCTTTCTGTTTTTCAATTTCAAACGCTCATTCGAGCAGTGGTCAAGCCACGAGACATCGCGAATATCTTTCCGTATCATCAATTCAATTGCTCGCTTTTCGCTTGTGATTCTATTTCGAAACTAACATTTCGAAGCGGACGGTATGTTCCGCATGACGATCGCTCGACCGCATTGGCTAATTATTAAAATCGGGTTGATGGCGCCATCCCGTCGCGAAACACGAAACTCGATTTCAAGCGATGACATCGCGATTTTGAAAGAAACAATTACATACACGTATTATTTCGTTTGCTCCTAAAAAGCGAAAATATTTCATGACCCTTAGACAATAGACCCGCTAGACAATAGAGTCATGCGATTTTTGACGTCATGCAAAGTGATTGGATCGCGAGGATCACAGGAATGTCCTCGCAGGATAGCAAACACGGGGAAGAAAGATTTCTCCGCCGCAGAGACGAGCCTCACCAAGCGAATGCATCGGACACGCGCTCCTCTTAGTTTTATAGTCATTCAGTTCACCAATCAATCTCTGCTGAAAAATCTCTACTTTTGTTTGAATCCGCGAGTGCTTAGATCATCGCTACCGCGATTTCTCGGAGTGAAAACGGTAGTTGCCGAGTTTCCGTCGAAATCCGGCCCTTATACTGGCTCCGCAGCACCGTGAATTTATCGTTATCCCTCGCAGGACCGGAGACATCCTATCTCCGCGGTTCTTTACGTTGAATTGCGTTTACGTCGCGTGCAACTTGTTGTAAATAAACTCGCTTTGTATGATTGTTCCACAAGTGCAATAAACTGTTAATTGTGATCAGTGCAAGCAATAAAACAGTCATTTCGTGAGTTCAATCACGTCATCATAGTCATCCGTTAACTCCCGCTCCTTCACACCGCAAATTTCGGCGTGTCAATCGACGTGTGTTCCGGCAGTCTCCGTTTCGAACGCGCTTTCGACGGCATAATCGCGAACTCGGTCGAATGCTAGGACAACTGTGCTTCCCTCCGGATCTCGCGATAATCTCGCTCGCTCGTAAGCAACGAACGAAACAATAGGAAAAAGGAAGAGTGTAAGAGAGGACAAAAAAAAATAAAAAAGGGGAGAGTGATATATGTCATATAGCAATTAGTTGTTATATTCAATTCCTGTTCTATTTTAAATTATTGATATTATGTACTGAAATCATAATATATATATTTCCAAAAAATATATAAAAGCATTAAATAGCATTAAAAAGAATTAAAAACATTAAATATTAAAAACATTAAATAAACATTAAATATACTTACTATATAATTTAATATACTTTATCTCATCAAAAATAAAAGTATTACTAAAAGCATATTAATAATTAATAAATGATAGTTAGATTTTTTATCTTAGACTTTTTTCAGCAAAAATATCAATATTTTATAGAAATTATAATAAAAGAAATGATTGTAAAATAGACTCAAAAAAATGCTATGATGCTTTGTTGTTCTATAGTTTAGCAACAATATTTACCATAGAAATGTTTATATTCTTGATTTTTGGAGTTAAATAATAACGGCTCACTGTAGTTAAAAAAATTAAAAGACATTATAATTAATTCATCTGGTTTCTGATATAACGGTATTATATTTTCGTCAGGAAAGTAGATTTTGGTTAACTGATCCACACAAAAGCCATTCCCACATTCTGTAGAATTCGGTGGATTAAACTGAAATGTTTACGAAACTAAATTAATAATCTTTTATAAACATAATATATATAATGTACTTATGTATTAAAAATAATTAATATATAATTATAAATAATTAATATCTAATTATATATAAAAAAGTAATTATATATATGAAAAAATACACTCTTTATTTTGGTAGCACTGTTGAGATATATTTTACAGAGTGCAAGTACTCTAACAATAAGTCAATAGCATTTTAAATTCAGAAAGGATAACTTTTAATTTTTGAGATATATTTAAGAAGAAAATATTATAAAAATAAAATAGAGAGAGAGAAAGAGAAAAGAGAGATAAAATTTCATTTTCCTTAAGGGGGCATATACCTTTCTCGGGTTGGAAAAATCGATTTTTTTTGTTGCATATTTTGAATGTTTAATGTCTTAAGAATGAAACCCTAAATCCGTTTTTTGAAATGCGAACAACTATAGAGGATACAGCGCTTTGTACTGTGCGATGCACAGGCATGCGGTAGCCCTTTGTGGAGCGGCGCGCAGGTAGAAAGGCGGCCCCCTGTAAAATCGTTTCCTTTTAACCTATTTCAAATGTAGCCTAATCTGCAGATTATGAGTTCATTTTTCTCTCAACAGATGACGCTGTAATAGTAGAGGTTATAATAGTTTTTAGGCTATATTCAGTCGGTGTCAGCTGTGTTGTGCGTATTGCCAGGTTTTGTTTGAGTGTTATTTTGTTCTTCGCGATGCGCAAATCGAAAGGTTCCCGAAAAGCTCATTGTAGCAATGAGTATCGTAAAGATACGAAGCGTAAACGGAGTTTTCCAATCAATCGATGGGATATGGAAAAAGAAAAAGACACCACTTTAAATGCTGCGAAAAAATTGGAAAATCGTTCCGACGTGCCAATGGCCGAAGATGAAAGTATCGGTTATCGAATTTTGAATTTTTACTCCGTTTTTACTGAAATTTCGCAGTTTGTAAAGTGTAAAGAATGTGGGGGCAACGTTAAATTCTATTCGGAAAGCAGTCGAGGTCTTGGCTTCAAGATAATGTTAACTTGTGAACTTTGCGAGCCGACACTTATTCCTTCTTGTCCGCAAATCGGTTCATCATTTGAAATCAATCGTCGTTTTACTTTTGCTATGCGCTGCATAGGCCAAGGAGCAAACGGAGAGAAAAAATTTTGCGGATTGATGGATTTACCGCCTCCTGTCGCCGAAAAGTCGCATAATGAAATTCAGAAAAACATTCATGTAGCGTCTAAGGCCGTTGCTGAATTACTTATGAGAGACGCGGTAAAAGAAGAACAGCTGAGGACGAGTTTGGAACAAGAAGTGGATATTGTTACGGAGCTGGCGGTTTCTGGGGACGGGGCATGGCAAAAGCGCGGATTTACTTCTGCGTTCGGCGTTTGCTCTCTAATCAGTATTCATTCGAAAAAAGTTCTGGATGTTAACATCAAGTCCGCTTATTGTAAAGCATGCGAAGTTTGGGGCAAAAAACAAGATACTGAAGAGTACAATGAGTGGAAAATTGAACACGAACAAGTCTGCCACATGAATCATCACGGTTCATCTGGCAAAATGGAAGTGGACGCCATCAAAGAGATGTTTCAGAGATCCGAAAACCTGTATGGAGTTAAATATACGGACTACATTGGCGATGGCGATTCAAAAACCTATAAAGGTATCATTGATTCTAAACCGTATGGAGATAATGTGATTATAAATAAAAAGGAATGCATTGGACACGTGCAAAAACGAATGGGCGCGCGACTCCGAAAATGTAAAAAAGAAAATAAAGGTATTGGTGGCCAAAACAAGTTAACTGCGAAGATGATTGACAAGCTCAGCGTATATTACGGTCTTGCAATTCGTCGAAATTATGATTCGGTGGAAAAAATGCGAGACGCCATCTGGGCTACATTCCATCATTACAGTTCGACAACAAAAGATCCGCAACACCAACTTTGTCCCGAAGGCTTCAAATCGTGGTGTGAGTGGCAACAGGCAAAAGCCAACGGCACTTTAAACAGGTACGAGCAAAGTTTCAAAACCTTATCTGAAGAGGTTTTGAATGCGATTCACCCTATCTATAAAGACCTGTCTAATGAAACGTTGCTAAAACGTTGTCTCGGCGGGTTTACCCAAAATAATAACGAAAGTTATAATAATTTAATTTGGAGAATAGCCCCAAAAATTACGAACAGCAGTGCTCGCATCATTGAAACAGCAACATATATAGCAGTTTGTCTATTCAACGAAGGAGCCACATCTTTATTAAAAATAATGAACACAATGGGGATAAAAACTGGGCGAAATGCAGCGCAATTCACAGCTTCAAGTGACATTCGCCGATTCAGCCAAGCAGACATTCGCGCGCAACACGCGATTCGGGAGGCCAGAATTCATCGCCGACTTGCCAAAAGTCAATTGGAGGACGAAAATTTGGCTAAGGAGGATTCACTTTATGGGCCTGGAATAGATGATTTCATGTAAGTTGAAAAAAATCAGTTTTATTGTAGTGTAAACCTGTTGTAAAACTTTAAAAGCTTTTTTCTCAAAACCATGTTTTCAAAATCGGTACCGGCCGAAACTCGAAAATGGCTCAACCGATTTAATAGCGGTTTAGACCTACCGCAAGTATATAAAATTTTGTAGTTCCTATCGGATGCTTTTTGCAATTTTTTAATTATTTCTGTTTTTTTTCTTTAAACAAAATGAAAATTTTGGCCAAAAATCGATATCTTAAGTTTGAAAGTCCGCCATTCTGTTAAAAATCAAAATTTTAGAAATCCCATCCGATAGAGACTACAAAATATCATAAATTTTAAGACCCTTTTTGATTTCTTTGTTTCAGATAAACCAGCTCGGAGATTTCGCCGGTACCGCAAAACCGTACAAGACATGCAAGGCCTAGGGCGAGGGGCTGTAGGGAAAGTACTTTCCATACAAATAATAAACAAAAATCAAAAAATGCAATCTAAAATGTGTACTTTTATTTATGAAAAAAATTTTTATTTGTGAAATCAATAACATTCCCCTCCGTGCATTATGTACCGATGAACCACCTAGGCGTTATCAAGTAGTAGTGTACGTGATGGAACCAGACATGTCAGCGAAGGAAGCTGTAAAGCTCCGCAAAAATAAAACATGGTTCTGGCAACATAGAATGGATTTTGGATCGGAAAAGCAAACATAGGGAAGCTATGTGTATCCACTTTGCCCTCTTGATAGGTGATCCTTCCCTAGAGGCTCTCAAAGCCTGCAATTTTAAATCCTTCTCTGGGACGACTTGAACAGTTGTCAGGTTGATCGATAGAAACACAAAGAGGAGTAAGGAAAAGTTAATGTGACGAAGGAGCAGGATAAATCGGCCTAATTCATGACAGACCTACCTACATCACAACAAAGGTGCCGCGATAACCTTAACCAAAGATATGGTTGCGATGCAAATAGAAATAGTACTTATCCAGGAGTCATGGCTCCTAAACAATGGTATTAAAGATCTGGGTGTGAATGTGATGTCGTCTACAAAGCAAACACCTAAATGAAAGCTTAACGTGGACTATAGATATATAGGATAGACCGGCCCCTGCCGTGAGAAGCAGTGTAGAAACATATAAAGGACAACAATTTCCATAATGTTATTTCTGTCCTTGCTTAAGTAAGAGTAGTAGAGATAAATGCGAATGAGGGGAATACATGTGCATGCTTGTTTTGTCTTCACCTTCTCCTACCAGTCCCCATTATACATCAAAAGAAAGAGACATAATGTGACTATTCTGTCCGTCATATGTTTCCACATTGCCTCTTACGGCACGGACCGGTCTATTCTAAATGTCTATAGCATGAACAATATAGTACTTACGTTGTGCCACCGATGGTCGGGATTTATCGATTGGTAATTCTAATTTAAAGTTTTCTAGCTTTCCTATTCCTTTAAAAATCTTCTCATCTTCATATCTCATTTCGCTACTATTTATCGTCGCTTCTAATCCTATCCGCAAAATCGCTAATTCTTTTGCTGTTTCATATCCCATTATTTCTTTACTCTTACCCTTCATTCAACAAAAGTCGCTTGCGTTTTCCTGTCCCCGATTTCGAGGTTACATTTGAATTCCCCTAACTTAAATTCAAGCGCCTTATTTTGCCTATACGCGTAAATTTTCTCTTAAGTTAGAATTTCTTAGGATGGAAGTGCGGGAGAAGAGGCACAGTCCCTTCCGATCATGCATTCAATATTTTAATATTTTTCACCGTGGATATTTAATATGTCCGTGAATAACTTTTCGATCAACAAGAAAGTTAGTACGACGTACACAAACTTCACTGTTCTTAATATCAATTAATAATCCTTAAGAAAAAGCATTAAAATTGTCAAACTTTAATTTGTTATATCTCCTAAACCAATGCCGTTCTCCACTTAATTTTTACGGAGAATATTCACAAGGAAAGATATGAGTATCTATCTCCGATTTTGATGAGCTTTGAATATGTTGTTGTCTAAATCAAAATAATAGACACGTACATTTTATATGTGCCCATATAACCATTAAAGGGGTCGGCACGATTACGATAACTACGTCCCCCTATTTGAAAGGTCGTTTCTGAAAGCATTTTTGAAGAGAAACACGAGAAAAATAGTAAAAAAATTTCCCGACCAATAGTTTTCGAGATATATCACTTTAAAGTATTGGACATGATAATAAAACGTTACAAAACGGACCTAATGACCTTGACCTTGACATATGTTGTGAAGAGCACCGTCGCGAGTATCTTCCATGTGTACCTTAGAATCGTATGTACTACCAATGTTTTGCGTTGTTTACGTTTTTTGAACACAAGAACCAAATTTTCGTTTCGAATCTAACCCAATCCATCTCCCACCCACACAACAATTGTGGGGTGGACCTCGCTTCGCGTTGTAAAGTATATGCGTGGACGCAGTGGGTTCCGCCCCGCCCCCCCTACGGGGGGGCTCCACTTCCGAAAGATATAACCTAACCCAAACCTATTTCTGATTTAAAACTAAAATTTGATTTGGGTTACATTATATAACCCAAACCTAATTTTCGTTTCGAATTAAATTTAACTTTAAATATCTCAAAAATTATGAGAGACCGCCGATTAAGTTATAAGGACAAGTTACTCAGGATCATGATCTTGACAACATATGTCAAGGTCAACATCGTTGGATCCGTTTTTATAAAGTTTTATTATCATGTCCAATACTTTAAAGTGATATATCTCGAAAACTATTGTTCGGAAATTTTTTTTACTATTTTTCCCGTGTTCCTCGTCAGAAATGTCTTCAGAAACGACCTTTCAAATAAGGGGCCGTAATTATCGTAATCACCCCAAAGGGTCAACTACCCTTTTAAAAAAAATAGGTTTCTATGTTTCTGAGCAAATTCCGTCAAAAGGGTAAAATATATAATAAAAGTTTTATGGTTTTTAATGTACTTTATAACAATGTAATCAGATTTTTTGAAAATGTTATATTTTTCAAAATCCGACGATGAAATGTAGAGGATGATGAAATGTCGGACGATGAAATGTCACGGACGATGAAATGTCGCGGACGGTGAAATGTCGGACGATGAAATGTCACAGACGATGAAATGTCGCGAACGATGAAATGTCGGACGATGAAATGTCGCGGATAACGAAATATCGGACGGTCAAGAAGCGACAGTGAAGTGTCTTACGAACAAGTGGTAAACGGTGAAGTGTACATAAACCGCTGAAATACCTTTATATTATTATACGCGCTCTGTATCTATCATAGCGCTCACTGCTTATGATGACAGGTTTTTTTCGCGATCTCACAGAGACATGGGTTAAATATTTAGAATAGGACAAGAGCTCGAAACGTGTTGACCTTGACATATGTTGTCAAGGTTATCACCCTGAGTAAGCATCAAAAAATTTTAGCCGTCGCTCATTGTTTATTAAAAAGTTATAAACAAAAAGCTGTTTCGAATTATACAAGTTATTATAATTTTCTTAGCAAATTGATTTATTTACATGCAAAATGATAAATTGAATACGTGGGCGAGGAAGGAACTCTGCCCTTTCCCCCTGCACCCCTTCCCCGAAAAAAACCTAACCTAACCACAACCCTTTTCCGAGAGAGATATTTTCTGCCCGTTTATATTATCACGTTTCAAGAAATGTAAATGCATTGTGAAAATGTTTTGAATATTGAAATAAACAATTTATTGAATAAGAAGTACATAATTAATTCTTCGTATATCTTTTATTTAGAAATTTCCACGAAAGATCGTTATACTATTGTCATGTAGTAAATATTTTCCTCTTACTTGTGAATTTGTGTTATGGAAATATCAGATACACAGTCTCTATTGTGAATTCACAGTCTTAACGTTACTACACGAATTTCTTCATTTGACATTCAATATTGAAAATCTGATCAATTATATAGCAGAACTGCCAGATCGTGGGATGTGGAAGTCCCACCACTTACCGCGGGACTTACTAACATAGACGTAGTCACAGCGTATACGTGTAAGTTCGTGCGTGGAGGCAGGCTACGAACAGCGCTGAGCGATCACGAAAACGCTCGCCGCTCGCACATGTTCGGCCGTCGAATTTTCCTATTCGCTTGTAATATATGCATTTCCACGCAATATAATAGAATAAATGCAAATAGAATAAATATATGATTGGAATAAAAATAGAATATTTATATTATATATAATAGAAGTAGTATACAAAAGCATATGTTCTGGCGCAGATTTTTTCCTCTATCAAAATCAACTAAAAAAACATCAAATCAGCTAAAAAACACCAAAATCATTCATAAAAGCAATAAAATTACAAAAACAACGAAGGATGCTTACGAAATGATTAGATCCTTCTTATTTATCCATTGGTTATGTGTATTATCAAAGCCTAGCCATTTAACATAAACTTTATTAGCGCCTGAAAGGCGTCTGACAGACTAAGTCCAAGGATGCTTAGTCCGAAAGACGCTTCCTTTTCTTTATAGAGTGTATACAAAATAGAGTGATGAATTAATAAAAATTTTATATAATAAATGGAGAGGAAATGTTCCACATGTCAAATTATTAAACCACATTGTAATTTTGTTAAATCAAATAATTTAAAATATGGAATCAGTTACACCTGCTATGAATGTAAAAAACTTCAAAATGAAAAAATTACTTGTGATGTATGCTTTAAAGAAGTTCCAAAACGATATATGACTAGACATTTTAAACTAGAATGGCATATCAAATTAGATAAATTTATTAATGAACTATTACAACAAAATGATGAATTATGTTCAGAACTTTCACAGATTTAAGAATGTTAAGAATGTTAACTCTAAAAATTATGTTGATAAAAATTTTCGCTAATAAATGGAGCCATCAAGTAACGAATTTCCTTTTCGTGAAAATATTTTTTTCTCAACCGAGAAAAAGAAAAAATGGAATTATAAATAAATCAAAAGACTTTAAAGAATTACCAAACAATTATTTTGATGAAGAAGAAGAAGTAAAAGTTGTTAGAGCTAAAGGTGTGTGGAATGACATGGTTGTTGATTATTCATTCTACTCGGATATAAATAGTTATGATTTAAGTATATTTCTTAGAAGAACCAAACCATACGTAGAAGATAAAATACGAACTGGATTTAGAAAACATACAGCTGTAACAGTAAAATTAGTTGCAAAGGTGCAATATCATGTATTAGATTTATGTGGTAATGTAATTGACAAACATACACATTATTTTCATAGTAATGTTGAGCATATTTTATCTGAGGATATAATATCTGATATAATAGAAATTATAAATAATATTATTTTAAATAAATTTGCTAGCTTTAATGCAAAAAACACCAAGTTTACATTCAATAGAGTTATTCAACTTGATTTACAGTCTGATAAATATACCTCTCTTCGAGGTGGAACTTATGTTAAATTACCCAATTATATTATAGCAAAAAAATGCTGCGTTAATGTTAACAATACTAAAACTAATAAATTTAAATGCGAGAAGCAAAAAAATCTTAGATGTTTTGAGTATGCATTAGAGAGTATACTTAATCCAGTTAATAAAGACCCTAACAGATCTTCCAAATATGATATATCGAGCTATGAAATGTTAAATATGAATTATCCTGTACAAATTATAAAAGAAAATACGAAAAAATATGAAGATTTTTTAAATATAGCTATAAACGTTTATCGAGTAGACGAGAAAAATGATAAGTCGTTTACTATTGGACAAGCTATTGTAAGTGATAATTATAAAGATAGAAATTGTATACATCTTTTAATATACAAAGAGCATGTAGTTGGAATTAAAAATATGAATGCTTTATTAAGAGGACAAATAATAAAAAGACACAGAAAGCGATACTTGTGCGAAAAATGCAACGATTCGTTTGAGAAAGAAGAAAAGTATAATAATCATGTTGCTCTGTGTATATATAAAAAACAAAAGATAAAAATGCCCACTAAATTAAATAGACAATATTTTTCCATAGGTGCGGAGCAATATCATCCACATACAATTAGTTCAGATTTTGAAGCAACATTACAAAAATCAATTATGAAGAATGCCATTCACGAGTATAAGCCGTATAGTTTCTGCTTTGATACAATAGACGAAACACAATTAATAAATAATGGGAGTGTTGAATAGTTAATGAATGAATTTAACAACCTTATCGTTAAATATGCAAGAAGATATTATGAACTTAGAAAAGTAAATAAACCTATAGCAATGACAAAAGAAGATATTGACAATTTCAGAAAAGCTAAAAAATGCCATATTTGTAATGGTGAATTTGCAAATATGAAATTAAGAAATAATGAATTTAATGAAAAATTAATAAAAGTAAGAGATCATAATCACTATACAGGACGTTATCGAGGAGCAGCGCATAGCAACTGCAACTTAAAACTATGATTACCAAATTTTGTACCAATATTGTTCCATAATTTGAAATACGATTCTAAATTATTTCTAAGATGGATTCTGAAACTAGGAGCTAAATACACACGGAAAAATAAGAAAGCTCTAAATATAATGCCAAACACAAAAGAAAATTATGTTACAATTTCTATAAATAACGTAGTTGTTGATCAATATGAACAACAGTATGTAAAAAATGCAATAAAAAATATAAGAATGAAATTATTGAAACCTGTAAAGAATGCAATTCGAAAACCATCGTTAAAAAGAAAGGAGATATTAATAATATACATATGGAGGTGAGATTCATTGATACATTTAGATTTATGGACAAAAGTTTAGATTCATTAATTAAAAACTTACTCGATGTAAACGATTGTTTTTGTTCACACTGCAAATCTGTTCAAGAAATAACAAATATGAAGTTACTTCCTATAAACGAACATGATGTACTTAAAATGATTGGTAGATGCAAAAAGTGTAATGGGAATGTATTTAAGCCAGTTGATTATTCTAAATTTAAAACTATGTTAAAGAGATTTAAAAAAGAAGACTTACATTTAGTTCTACAAAAGGGAATTTATATGTATGAATGGATGGACTCTTATGCTAAAATGTATGAGTTATATTTGCCCAGCAAAAGTAAAGAATGGTATTCAACTTTAAATGATGAAAATGTGAGTCCTTCTAAACTTAAATTTGCGCATAAAGTATATAGGCATTTTAAATGTAAAACTGTAAAAGAATATCATAATTTATACTTAAAATTAGATACTGTTTTATTACATGATGTTTTTAACAACTTTAGAGAAAAATGTTAAAAAGAATATGGTCTTGACCCTGTATATTATATATCTGCTCCACATTTTGCTAATGATGCTTCATTAAAATACACTGAACAAACATTAGAATTATTATCAGATAGGGAAATGTACGAAACATATGAAACTGGAATAAGAGGCGGAATATCTATGATTCCACACAGATATGCACTAGCTAATAATTGTTATTTTTATGATAATAAAATTGGAAAGACTAAAACTATCCAAAGAAAAAGCAATAGAAAAAGGTATATATAACAGTAAAAAGCATGTTAGCTATATTTTATACTTGGATGCTAATAATCTATATGGGTATGCGCTTAGTCAACCTCTTCCTATAGGAGAATTTAAATATGAAGATGTAAATGATTTCACTCTTGAAACAATTAAGAATTTGCCTTATTATGGAGAATATGGTTATACATTTCTCGTTGATTTGGATATCCCATTGGAATTACATGATAAATTTAAAAATTATCCAATGTTACCCGAACATTATATACCTAGTTATGACGAATTATCCGAATATAAAAAAAAAATGATATCTAAAGGAGTTGGTAAAATACCAACTGGCACTAAACTTATGTGCACGTTAAAATCAAAGAATAATTATTTAATTGATTACCGAATGTTGCAAGAATATCTTAATCAATGAATAATATTAAAAGACATAAAAAAGGTAATATCATTTAGTCAAAAAGCATGGCTGAAGTCCTACGTTGACTTAAACACAAAACTTAGACAAGAAGCTAAAAATGATTTTGAAAAGGACTTTTTTAAACTTATGAATAATTCGGTATACGGAAAACAAATGGAGCAGGTAAGAAACAGATGTCAAGTGGACTTGTTTTATTCATATAAAAATTTTGCAAGGTGTAAAAATGATGAAGATAGACAAATAATAGATGATGATAAAGTGCTCGTGTATCGGAAAAAGAAAGAAATAACATTAAATAAACCTATGTATGGTGGGTTTGTTGTTTTAGAGTTATCAAAGTTATTGATGTATAAGTTTTATTATAATTTTTTGAAGAAGAATTATGGTGATAAAGCTAAATTGCTAGGAACTGATACTGATTCATTTATTATTTATGTGGAAACAGATGATCTTTACATGGATATAAAAAACAACATACATTATTTTGATACGAGTAATCATAAAATTGATTGGATGCCACAAGTTAATAAAAAAGTAATCGGTTTATTCAAAGATGAATATCTCGGAATACCCTTAAGAGAATGGGTTGGATTGCGGTCTAAAATGTATGCTTTTAGATACGATGAAACTGAAACAAAGTTTTGCAAAAATACTAAAAAGTTTATAACAAAAATAAAAGAGAAAAAGTATGTAAAGGAATAAAAAGATCAAATATAAAAAAAATGAAATTTGATATGTACAAAAACTGTTTGTTTGAAGGTAAAAGCACAACTGAAACTGTATACAATATTACATCAAAAGAGTTGAAACTTTACACTGTTAAAATAAATAAAATAGCATTATCAGCATACGACGATAAAGTATATTTAAATAATAATATAGAAACGTCTCCTTTTGGTTATGAGAATACCAGACAAAACCTGAAAGACACCTGAAAGGCGCCTGAAAGGCTAAGTCTGAAGGACGTTTAGTCCGTAGGATGCACTTCATGAAAGTCAATCATTACGCTCACATATTTTAAGGACTTGACCTGAGTTAAGTTCGGACCCTCTCCTTCGAAAGTAAGTTTTAATTTATCAAATATACCTATGTTATCTCCAAAATGAAAATACATTACATTCACAGGTTTAATATAAGCAGGTAATTTATTTGCAACAAATCTAAATATCGGTCCTTCCACAAAATTTGAATATACACACATATCAAGGGTGTCCTTTGGGCTCAGCGTCCCTTGGACTAAACCTTTCAGGTGTCTTTCAGATGCTTGACCTGAACTAAGAGTGACTCCCTTCTGGTTTTCACCTTTGAATATAGTTTCTTTACCCGACTCTATAACAGCATATTGTGGAATATCAAGGGCTTGACCTGAAATAAATATTTTACCAGGATGGGTTATTATTAATTTTACAGGACTATATACCCTTGTTTCATTATTATTCTTCTCAAATTTAAATTTGTTTATATCAAAAGCTAACGGTACTTCTTCTATGAGATTTATTATTTCTTCTTCTATAAGATTTTTTAAGTTTTGAATAGCAAATACACCCTGGATTAGTAAACCTAGATTAATTTTACCAGGTTCTTTTTTAATAAGAGAAAGTCCTTCATTTTCAGAGTTTAACACCCTTGATTCTATTGCGTCAAATATTTTGTTCACTAATTTAACATTTTTATCAAATTCAACGCTAATAGAACTCACTTCTAAATAAATTTTATATTTTGGTGCCCAGTTCTTTTTTTCTGTTTCTAGAATATTTTTAACTTTATATATGACATTCTTTTGAATATCTTCAGCTGAATTAAGACCTTGACTTAAATTAATAGCTATTGTATACTTTGTTAGTATCCTTCGGGCATAGCCTTCCAGGCGCCTTTCAGGCGCATCCTCTAAATTTAGTTCTTCCGGCACAAATAAAAATGTAATTTCAGATGATAAAGCATCCTTCGAATTAAGCGCCCCCTGGACTAAGCGTCCTTCGGACTTAGCGTCCCTTGGACTTAGTCTTTCAGACGCCTTTTCAGCGCCTTTCAGGTGCCCCTCAGACACCCTTTTAACGCTTAGACTTTCTGGCGCGTTATCATATCCAGGAATATATATATCTACCAGCCCTATTTCGCCAAACTTTATGTGTTTAAGTTTATCAAAACTAAAAGATACCCCATCTTTTAAATTTCCTTTCAGTTTGTACAACATTTATTAGCAATTATAAATTATAAATTTATGTATATCTAAAAATTTTAATTTAATTAATTTAAAATTAATTAAAAATATTGAACTATCATTCTACTCATAACCATATCATAAGCTATAGTCTTTTGGTTTACAAATACTACGTAACAATTTAATCCCTTGAAAGATTTGGAAGAATCAGCAATTAAAATTATTGGTAATTTCTCCACAGTGGAAATACTCTTTGGTTTATTCCTCAAATCAATATTAAAAAAGCAATTATATTTTATAAATCAAAAATCCAAGTAAAATGGCAAAAGAGCCACGCGCAGTTTTTTGGACGCAAAAATATATAATTTAAATCAAAAATTGAATTAAAAAATTAGAGAATTTCTTTAATTACAAAATTCGCGAAAGGCGGACGTTTCGGCCCTTTTTTTGGCCATCATCAGCGCAAACAATAATAAAATCAACATTAAATACGGTATACAAAAAGAGTCTTAAACAATTAAAGCGCAAAGTTACATGATAACCGACGGTAGAAGGCGTAATCCCTCATGTCGCTCCAAAGGGCAAAAACCATTCTCCATGCAGTCCATGTTCTTTCGGGGCAGAAACCTCGATTCTTTAAGCATGAATCCACGAGCATGGTGATACGTTAATAATTGTGTCTGTAAGATGAGCGGAATGGTTTGTGTCAAAAAACGAAAAGAGAGAGAGGTCCGTGTCGGAAATTACAGTAGTAAGACTTACATAAAAGAGACGCAACGCACAAGTCGACAGTACAAATCTTTCAGTATCGCACAATCCTAACCAAACTCACTAACTAACCACAGAGTAATGAGAAGTATTGTTCGGCGAAAAAGGTGAGATGATAAAAACAAATATTATCAGTAGCGGTAAACAACGATACAAAAAAATTAAAGATTGTCAAAACAGTAAAATGAAAAACAATATCAGCATTGTCTATAGTATAAAATCAAAGTAATAAATAAATAAATATATATAAAACAGTCCAGACACACTATCCAAAAAATAAAATAAAAACAAATTTTGTCGTTGTAAAAAAGATGTTTGTCAAAGTTATATTAAATAGATAAATAAATAAATAACATTTAAAGGATTGTCAAGTACAGTAAAATAATTATAAAATAAACATAAAAATTACTATGAAATATATGATAATAAAAAACAATGACCGCTGACATTGTCTGTAGTATAAAAAGTAATAAGTCAATAAATATATATAAAACAGTCCAGACACACTATCCAAAAATAAAATAAAAACAAATTTGTCGTTATTAAAAAGATGTTTGTCAAATGAGTTAAATTAAATAGATAAATAAATAAATAACATTTAAAAGATTGTCAAGTACAGTAAGATAATTATAAAATAAACAAAAAATTTACTATGAAATATATGATAATAAAAAACAATGACCGCTGTCAAATATGGTAAAACGCGAAAATGCAAATAAAATGTAAAGTGTGAAAAGGAGAACTACAGAAAATTAAATTTTAGAGAGCTTGTCTAAGACTGTTAAATATGCCTCTGGGAGACATTCGGTGTCTGTTTGTAGATTTAAACTGTCTTTTTGTCGCTTAATGTGTAATACTTCGGAGATCAATCGCTTATGTAAATGTGGTTCATTATCAAGTATTTCTATTTTGTCCCACTTAAAGTCATGATTAAACGTCCGCCTTTCGCGAATTTTGTAATTAAAGAAATTCTCTAATTTTTTAATTCAATTTTTGATTTAAATTATATATTTTTGCGCCCAAAAAACTGCGCGTGGCTCTTTTGCCATTTTACTTGGATTTTTGATTTTTAATCGTTTAAGAGCCTTACTTTTATATCTTTATATTTTATAAAATTGTCAACCGTGTGAAACTGAGAAATCATTCTATCAGGACCATATAATGCTGCATCGTACTCTGAACTTGAACGATACAACTCATAATAATCTCCTTTTTCAATTTCATAATTTTGAGGTTCGGAAGGATGTCTTTCTTCTCCATACAATATTTGAATATTCTTAATATTAGCATGGTCCCAATTTGTTGGATTCTTATTTTGGTCGTACAGAAATTTATCTTTTATAAAGAAAACAAATGCCCAGTTTGGTTCCTGAGTAAAAACAAAATCATTTAAGGGCATACGTAAAGTATTTAAATCTGGTAATCCTCGATATTCTACACACTGAAAGCATTTATATGTAAACGCATATTTACCAGCTAAACTAAAATGTTTCAATTCATCTATCAAGTTTGTCATTGTAATTTCATCATAATCAATATACCAAACTTTTAAACGATAACTTTCTAAATTAATTTTTCCACGAGGCGGGGCTATTTCGGCGTCACTAAACGTAAACAATGAGTCACTCAAATCATCTTTTAAAGTCATTACAATATGTATGTCTACACCAAATATAGGCCCGCTTATATCATCAAAGAAACCAGGAATTAAATCTCCCATATCAATTGTAGGATAAAACAAACCATCACCCATAATCAAACCATATCTTTTTTCTCAGCGATAAAACCACTTGCTTGACCACTTCCTTCGCCTTCGTTTGAAATATTAGCGCGCTTTTTCAATGTACTAACATGACCAACGTTATAATTATTATCCAACTCAGTATTGAATATTGAAACTTTAATCAAACTCAACATGTACGCAAAATAATTGTTAACTAAAAAGCTAGTTGTACCTTCAGGATAAGCACTCCCATCTTCCTTTGTAACACGTATTTTTGGTAAATTTCTTGTTTTGTTTGGCATAAAACCATGTTTATCATTAAATTTTATATGAAAATCATATTCCTTGCCATGCCTTTTAATTTCAGGATAAATATACTTGTATTGTAATTTCACAATTTTATCTTGATATTTTTCAAACAAAAGGTCTTGATGTGAACTATGTTTTGATGCTATTTATAAGATTTATTTTTTGGGAGCTTTTATATACTATGATTTCTTTGAATCACATTTGTAACAATTTGCTATTAAAATATGTTATATTTTACGTATGTAATCTCCATTTACCATTTTTATTTTCTTTATGCTCGCACATTGATTTTGTTTTTGTCTTACACTTTAGGCAATACATCAATGTCATTTGTCACTCTTAGTTCAGGTCAAACCCTTATATAGTATAAAACATCCTTAATATCACCTATTCCAATTGTTTTTACTATATCTGTCCATTTTATTTTTTTAACTCCCAACAAATAAAGAACTATTATACATAAGTAACCATAAATAGCTGGATCACTCTTCTTTTGTACTTTCTTTGTATTCATAATGAGTCTATTTCCCCTAAAATAATTTTTCAATTCTATAGGTGCATCTTCCCCCACAGAATCAAAATAATATAATATATGATTTTTATTTTTGAGATAGCAAACCCAATGAAAAAAAAGATTAATAATACCACACTCATTTTTTCTAATTTTCTTAGGTAATTCATTTAAATTTAAATAGACGTTTCTAAAATTAGGTATTTTAAATTTTTTTACATATTGTTTTATATCATCATCTGATAAAGCTTTTAATACTAAATTTTCAACTTTTTTTTTAGATAGGTTGAGTTCTGCACCTTTATTATTTTCCATTTGTCTAATTACTTTATTTGCATTTCTAATAGATAATGATGGAAATAGTCCATAATAATCAGTATTTGTTTTTTTAACATGTTTTGAATTCAATTTAATTTTTCACCTGTATGATAAAACCAAGCTTTCTTCAATTTCTGTTTTTGACAAGAGGATAGATTTAATTCCATTTAATAACGATATTTAAAGAGTGATGGTTGATATTTTGGTGTGTTGAAAGTTTCTTCACGGGGGACATCAAAATTATAATGTACAAATGGCATCATTTTATCTGCCCGAATTTTATCTACGTGGCTTAGTCCTTCGTCGCGTCCTTCGGATGCCTTATTATTTCTAATCTGTTCTTTTAATGTTTCATCTAGAAATTTGTTCTCTTTAACTGTTCTATATATATCCATACCCGAACTCATAAGATAATATAAACCAGCGAAAATCATTTATGTTTATCAAAAAAGTTATAAGTATTTTTTTAAATGTAAAATTGGTATATCACTTATAAAGCAATATTTGTGGCATCAAGTTTATCAGGTATTGCTGTTACACCATTATTTGTAATAAGTGCCAGAAATACTTTCCACGTGAAAAGTACTTAAAACAAATGAAGCTAAATGATTATTCTGTAATAAATGACCGTTAATAAAAACGATATTATTGATGAATTACACAAACTGGCAAGGAGAAATTATCCAAGAAGATCTACTATTACATTAGGAGTCGATGATCTTTGGCAGGCTGATCTTGTTGAAATGGATTCGGGTAACTTAAAGGGAATATCCAAAATTAATAAGGGATATAAATATTTATTAACAGTTATTGATACTTTTTCCAAATTTGCTTGGGCAATTCCTGTTAAAAATAAAACCGGAGAGAGTGTATCAAAGGCAATGAGTATTTGTTTTAAAAACCTAACGAATGCGTCCTTCGGACTAAGTCTTTCAGACGCTTCACATTCAAGAACCGAAGGCTTCTCTCAAGGGGTTGATCTGAACTCACAGCATAAACCACCAAAAAATCTACAAACGGATAATGGGAAAGAATTTTATAAAAAAGATTTTAAAAAACTCATGGAACAAAATAAAATTAATCATTATTCAACATATAGTGATAAAAAAGCTGCAATTGTTGAAAGATTTAATAGATCACTCAAAGAATTAATGTGGAAACAATTCAGTATACAGGGTAATTACAAGTGGGTTGATATATTACCAAATTTGTTGAATATTTATAACAATAGAAAGCATAGAACTATAGGAATGACATCGTGTGAAGCATCCTTCGGACTTAGTCTTTCAGACGCGTCAAGCCGTCTTGACAAGCCCCAAAGGGTCGCGTCTGAAAGACTAAGTCCGAAGGATGCGCCTAAAATACACTTGAAGATACGATTCAAAGTTGGTGATTATGTAAGGATTAATAAATTAAAGCATATGTTTGAAAAAGGATATACGCCTAATTGGTCAACTGAAATATTTGTAATAGATAAAGTTTTTAAAAACATACCTCCATATTATCATATTAAAGATATGAAAGATGAAGAGATTAAGGGAACTTTTTATGAACAAGAACTACAAAAAACTAAAATTCCAACTAACATCTATTTAGTTGAAAAAATATTAAAAAGAAAAGGAAATAAAGTTTATGTTAAATGGCTAGGCTTTGATAATACACATAACCAATGGATAAATAAGAAGGATCTAATCACTTCGTAAGCATCCTTCGTTGTTTTTGTAATTTTATTGTTTTTATGAATGATTTTGGTGTTTTTTAGCTGATTTGATGTTTTTTTAGTTGATTTTGATAGAGGAAAAAATCTGCGCTAGAACATATGCTTTTGTATACTACTAATAGAATAAATAAAATTCATCTTCCATTCTTTTATGTAAAAGAAATAACTTGACAATAAAATAATAAATATAACAAGTTAACAATAATTATATTTTTAAATAAAAAACGGGGATATTAGGGGATCATATTTTGAGGTATATTTAATACGTATTATATATGACATGTTAGATTCAATAATTATCTAGCTTTTAAGAAATATATAAATTAATGGAACAATAAATTTAGATAGACACAGTTTATGTTTATAGCTGAATAAAAAAATTATTAAGAAATACAAAAAAATGTAATAAACAAAATATAATAAAATATAAAAATATAAAATATAATAATAAAATAAAAACATCAAAAATATAAAATATAAAATATAATAAATACAAAAATACAAAAAGGCTTAAGAAGCAAATTGCGGATGTACGTGCATATATGTACGTACAATTACAAATCTCGTGTAACATCTACATGTATAATTACAAATCTTGAAAGTTCTTAAGACTAGAATAAAAAATAATAAACATATTTCGAGAAATTCTTAATATTAAACGTTTCGATCCTCGACTGGACCTTTTTCAACAAAAAGAAAATAAAAGAACGAGAAAAGGTTCTTGTTAAGACTATTGTTAAAATGCATTTTAACAGTCAACGTAAATTAAAAACAAAGACAAAAAGCTCTATATTAATCATCGATTGATGTGATAATCGATTGATATTATATGATAATATTATTGTTGCATCTCGTTTTCATCGTCGTGTGAATGCAATGTTAAGTTGCTTTTTCGCTCAAGTATTGATTTTTTATATACATTTTTTGTCGTCTTGAGAGTTAGATGTTCACGTGTCACTGCTATAGTGCGAGCAGTTTTATCATTAACTTTTAAAGCGTATTTTATAACGCAAATTGAAGTTAATGTTTCAATGGGCATATTATTTCTTTTTCTTGTTTTTGCATCTGGAATAATGGAAAATACGCGTTCAGTTTCAGCGTTTGAGTGACGAAGAGCTCTTACAATGTTTAAAAGCGATCGTAATTTTGGAAAACGAATATTTTCTTCGTTCGTAAAATATAAACCGATTTAACAAATGACTAACATTGACAAAGACGAATATTTTAGAAAAATAGAGGACATGCTCAAGGACTCTCTGACGTAATATCATTAAAAAAGATCCGACCAAAAAACTCTCTACTTGTTTACGAGATATGTTATCCAGATGGTGGTTCGTTATTTATTTATTTAATTCAGTTATATATGCGTTTATATTAATGTACAGATATGTTGTTTTTTGTTTTTGTGATGAGCGTTAGTGTTTTTATGCAAATATTTTATTATCTGCTTTTATATATTATGTTATATATTATTGTTATATGTTATATATTATTATATATTATTTTATATGTATATGCGTATGTACTGGATGTGTATATGCGTACCTACTGGATACGTTTATATATATACATGATTACATTTGCGTATGCTTCGGGATATTGCTTCTCGATGTCTCGTTTTAATTCTGTATATACACGTTATTGTTTTCCGACATGTCATCGAGATTAGTTTATCTTGACACATACATTGTTAATTACCACCCGACACATGGAGCATTCTGTTTTTGTGAACTATTTTATACTGCTAATTATAAGTGATCCTTTTTTCGATTGTAATTTTTATTAAGGTCTCTCTTGTCAATTTTTGTTTTGGCTCCATCTATTGCCTTTCTAAGCATCAAAAAATCTTTCTTACTTCCCGGCCTTCCAACTGTGGAGCGTAACTGATAGAAGATGCGTATGTTACGACGGAAGTTAAGCCGTATAATTTTATATCTGACATGAGGAACTACAAATTTATTTATTTTCTTTATTTATTTATTTCCACCAATTTTATTTATATGACCGTCTTTAACTTATTTATATATTTATTTCTTTCGTGGAATTTGTACCGTACTTGTTAAAATTGCATTGAAGATGGCCCGAAGACTGGGACCGAAACGTACACTTTGTGCTTTTTATTAACATTTAGAATAAATTATTTTTGCGCCCCAATTACTGCGCGTGGCTCGTATTGCCCTATGCTTTATTTATTTATATTTATATTTATAAACCGATTTGTTTCCATATATCATCGAAGGATAAGTCGAAGACCAGTCGACTTTTGTAGGTAGATCAACTTCATATAAAAATTTCCATTCATTTCGCACTTCATCTTCATCGACTAATTTTTCTAATCTGTGATTAACCTGCAGTACTTTAAGAACCATTGATCACATTCAAACAATGCAGTTTTGTTATCGAAAACAGCAACACAATGTAAAAAGTTATCGTCGATTGGAAGACGGTTGCGAATTTGTTCACTTGCTTTTACATAAAATTGCAAGTGTTACGTCCGGTGGACTCCACGATTCTTTTCTTTCACGTAATATTAAACGCCTACGCTCTGGAACTCTTTGCACTATAAACAATAAACTAAAGGAATATCCAGCAGGCGAGACTAATATTTCAAAGCCTAAACCATGCGTGATAAATATTCGAACAAAGGTCCCCTAGAAGACCAAGAATTTTAAACAACAATTAAAAGATACTCGAACCGTGAGAAGGCTCGAAATCTAAACAGTGCGCATGCAAGAGACTAATAAATATATCAAATAATATTTTTTCTTGGAAGTCCTCTAATGAAAAAGCGTTACGGGAAGAGTCTCGAATAAAGGCCCTTCTAAAAACTAAAGTGTTATCTTATTGATGTAACTATGATCCGCGACTGAAACTCGCGATATTCGACACTACGTGCTCGCCTAGACCACCTTTGCGCGTTATCTGTTTGAGATAAAACTCCAGTGAACAATAAAACTGTCAACTTGGCCGATCATGGCGGACTCTCCAGTGGGCGAGACTTAATTTTTAAAAACAAAAGCCTACACCAATAGGCGCAAACTCTTGGACCTTCTTTTGGAAGGGAGACGCCCTCAACTCATGAGAGGGGCACCATTTTAAAGATTGATTCGTTAAAAAAGAATATTGCTTGCCTAATGGAGAGGGTACGCGAAGAGACGCCAAGATTCGACTTACGCGAAATCCTCCCTCAGAAAATTCAATTCATCTTCGCCTCTCGACTCGAACCGTCGCACCGAGTCTGTCTACAGTCCGCGCTGATTTATTAAGTCTCCAAAAGTTTATCTATTCTCACAAGTTCTCTCTGCGATTGTGCTAGTGCAAGGAGTTTCACGCTATACAAGTTGAAATTTTACAAAATTCGTGCGGGCAAGTGACAAGTGGTGTGCCCTTGAGTGGATCGAACGAACACCACGGGAACCGAGCGATCTCCGAGCCACCCCTTCCGCACAGCCGAGTCCACGAGATAGACCTTAGCTCGCTTATCCAGCGAAATTTTTAAATTCATCACCTTCGCACACAACAAGTAGTGAGTCTACCAAAGAATTTCATTCTTTTTTTTGTTTTCTACCTTTCTCTTACTTTATTTTTTCCTTCCTCTTAACAGAAACAGTTTGTTATTAAATTCAAATTTTCAAGTAATATCCAAGCACACACATTTATTAGTATTATTATTAAATTAAATTCTGGTTATTAAAAATTTTATATTTCCTCTCCTTTGAACCTTCTCCTTTGCAAGTCCATAAGCTTGATTAGCCAGGATCTTGAACACTGTCAAGATTGGCATTCATCCTTATTGTTAGACTCGAGCAATCCTCTCTCCCTTGCGAGTCCGTAAGCTTGATTAGCCAGGATCTTGAACACTGTCAAGATTGGCATTCATCCTTATTGTTAGACTCGAGCAATCCTCTCTCCCTTGCGAGTCCGTAAGCTTGATTAGCCAGGATCTTGAACACTGTCAAGATTGGCATTCATGCTTATTGTTAGACTTAAGCAATCCTTCCCCTTTCACGGGTCCCTAGGCGTGATTAGCCAGGATCCTGGTGTAATATCATGATTGGCATTCATACTTAGCTGCCAGGCCCTGAAGGAAAATCTTCTCCCTCTACTTCTAGAACAATTCCCTCCGAATCGTTCTATTTCCCTTCTTTCTCAATATATATATATATATTGAGATCCTTAAGAGCTTTCTCCATTTTTCTTTATCATTATCAAACTGTTTCTTTTAACTAAATATCAATATTTCTATTAACTCTTGCGTGTGTTTCCTAGTGGAAACAACCCCGGGAAAGCGCTCTAAGTGCTGGGCGAAACACATCCGCAACCGGGAAAATAGAAAGATCCGGAAACTATTGGCTCGGGCGTCCGCGGATCCTAATTTTATTATTGATTTTAAGAAACTAAATTTAGACGAGCGAACATTTAAATTAAGAATCCAGCGGTTAAACAATACACCAACACGAGATACACACCCTTGTCCCCCTAGTTCTTCCTTTGATTATCCACTTCCTTCTTATTCCCCCGTCTCTTCCCCCGAGCATTCCCACTCACCTGCTCTCGAATCTCAACCCTCGAGAATTTCCACTCCCCCTCCCCCTTCAGATCTCGAATCGCCCGATCTCTCAGAAGAGTCGCGCGTTTTCGAAGAAGCCCTCCAGGACTTCGTAGAGGAGTTACCGGACCTCAAAGAGGAACCGGACGATTTTAAACCGGAGTCTTCCGATCCCGAAGGAGAGTCGGGGTCCTTTTTCGAAGATCAGGACAGGGAAGCCTGGTACAGGTACCTCCTAAGCCAATTTCCTGCTTATCCTGTGCCTCTTACGGACGAGGATTATCGCGTCGGTCCAGATTTAGTGGACCTCGATCAATTTCACCATATCCTTGAAACCAGTCCAACTGGCTTCATAATTCCATTTTTGGGCCCGGGTTGTTCTTTTCCTTTAGCCGTCCCCATCGAGATTTTTTGGATGAAGTTCCCTTCCCCCTCCTCCGTGCAATTCCAAGACCTTTAATAATCCTCCTCCCCTTTTCTCCCTACCGTCCAACTTTCACACATTTATTTCATGTAATTTTTCTAAAACTATTTATTGTAAATTTCCAACCGGAATTTAAATTTTAGTTTCCCCGCTTAATTCCGGTTGATGTCCTCCGTATTTTTGTAACACCCGCGAGAACACAATTTTCATCCACACACACATTTACACACAAACATATTAGATCTTAAGCAAGTTATTTTACAATAACAGTCTATTAAAATGAATCAGATGATTCATTATTAAATTGTATCTTTTAAAATTATTCGTTTTATTTTTTGAATAAATGTAAAGTTACATTTTAAAATTCGAGCAATTTATTAACCCGACCTCCTTCCTGTTGCACGAAATCGCACAAGGTCCCGTCCCGGGTAATAGGGATTCAGTTCCTTTACCAGAAAAGGGACCACCGAGCGAACGGCTCTTTCGATAGAGTAAGAGCGATCCTTCCGGTCGTTGACCTATCTCGGGCCCTGATCTGTTCGTTCGACTCTAGGAGACGCATCGTCTAGCGTTTGTCTAGAGGTAAGTAGGTTACGCCCTCCCGCTGACTCTTCCTTTATTTGAGTCTGGACGTAACACAAGCAATTTTCTCGAATAAGATCGACGTCTATTTTAAAAAGAATTTTCTGATTTATTTGCTCTTGCAAATATTCTTGGCATTCAAAACCAAAATTTGTTTCCTCTAAAGAAAGATGATTGACACGATCAGAGAAGTTCACGGTTCTAGCAATGACCAAACACTTCGGTTTTTAATAAAGCAAGCTTCATAAATTTTCTAAGGAACTAAAGTTGCAATTCTATTGATAAAGGCTGCAACTCGTGAATAATAGATCTGCTTGTTTGAAACTTTGCATTGTATTTATTGAAGAAATCAAGTGCAAATTCAAAAAGAAGAAATAAGCTTTCGTTGAAGGATTTTGAAAAATGGAAAGTAAATTATATATATATGTATATATATATATATATATATATATATATATATATATATATATATATCTGCAGAACGAACGTTCTCAGATACCTGTTCCATCAAAAAGTTGCCTAATGTGTCCCATATTTGCAAGATTCTCTGAATGCACTTGTGACGCGTTAACCAATGTGTTTCTGCATACTTCAAAATACTCAAAGATTTATTTTCGAAGCACGTCTCGGAAAATAACTCTTTTTTTTATAAATGTGGGAATGCCTTTAATAAAATGCTCATAGTCTTGAGGAATTATTTCGCAGGCCGCTATTATTGCTAATGTTGAAAAGTGGCACACACATGGAAGTGTTACAAAATTTGGACTCTTTTCTATCAATTTTGTTTAAAAAAAGGAAGTTTTGCCTATCGTTATAGAGGCATTATTGCAATTAAAACCAACGATCAATTGAAGAGAAATATTTTTTATCAACAATTCGCTTTCAAACGATTAAAAGATATTATTGGAAGAACAATCCGTCGCATTCAAGTGAATCATTTGTAATAATTCACATCTAGCATCTAACATTTTCAATAATTCCAGATGCGAAAAAGAGAAAAAGAAATAATATGACCATTGAGACATTAAATTCAATTTGCGTTATAAAATATATAAAATACGCTTTAAGAGCTAATGATAAAACTGCTCGCACTATGGCAGTGACACGTGAATATCTAATTCACGACAGAAAATTTATATAAAAAATCACTACCTGAGCGAAAAAACAACTTAAGATTGCATTCATACAACGATGAAGAAGAAATACAATGATAATATTATCATATAATATTACCACATCAATTGATGATTGATATAGAGCTTTTTATCTTTATTTTTAATTTACGTTAGCTGTTAAAATGCGTTTCAACAATAATTTTAACAAGAACCTTTTCTTGTTCTTTCAATTTATTCTTACTGAAAAGGATCCAGACCGAAACGTTTAATATTAAGGATTTCTTGAAATATGTTTATTATTTTTTATTCTAGTCTTAAGAACTTTCGAGATTTGTAATTTAGATATATGCACGTACATCCGTAATTTGCTTCTTAAGCCTTTTTGTATTTTTGTATTTATTATATTTTATATTTTATATTTTTGATATTTTTATTTTACTAATTTTATCAAATGTTCAAATTGATGTCCTTCGACAACTTGGCAGTGTCCTAAGCAAATGTAAAACGTATCGATAACGTTAGTTAAAAAATCGGGTATGATCGAATTTGAAACGTTCACTATTTTTTCCCGCAGCTCTTCTAAATTTTCGGACCTAGTCTCATAGACCTTTGTTTTCAAATACCCCCAGTAAAAGAAGTCTAATGGGGTCAGATCTGGTAATCTCGGTGGCCATTCTATTGTGCCTCTTCTACCAATGCATCGATCAGTAAAAACATCGTTGAGAATATTTCGAGCTTCCAGAGAAAAATGAGCCGGAGCCCCATCCTGCTGAAACCAAACATTGTGGAAAGCTTCTCCAGCAATATCCTGAATAGCCGGTATCACTTGGTTTCTTAGCAAATTGCAATAATTTTGAGAATTTATGTTTCCTTCAATAAAAAACGGTCCTATAATACGATTAAACATTATTCCGGCCCAAACGTTAACCTTCTGAGGATACTGTGTATGACTGTCTCTCATCCAATGCAGATTTTCATCTGCTCTCATATTCTGTCGATTTACAGAACCGTTTAATTCAAATGTTGCTTCGTCAGAAAAACAGATCCAGTTGAAAAACTGACGATTATCAGCAGGTTGTGTCATCATTGTGTCGCAAAATTCCACTTTTCTGTTATAATCGTCTTCGGATAGCTCCTGGACTAGATGTATTTTGTAAGGATGATAGTGATGCTTCTTCAAAATTCGATGGACTGATGTTGTGCTAATATCATTTTCTTGAGCTGCTCTCGAGACCGATGTATGGGGATTATCGTATACAGTTAGCAGAACATCTAAACCTTTTTCGTCATTACTAACATTTTTGGGTCTTCCAGATCTAGGCGCATCTTTAATTACACCGGTTCTTTGGAAACGACCAACAGTTCTTTCAACAGATGACTTTGAAATTGGTTCACGGTCAGGATATGTGGCATTGAATAAATCCGCTACTTCTCGATAGGACCTTATTACCCCCTCCCCCCACACACACACACGCGCGCGCACGCGCACGCACACGCACGCACACGCACACGCAAGCGCACGCGCACACGCACACACGCACACGCACACACACACACACACTCAGGAACGCGCGTGTCCGCGTAAAGCCCTATCTTTTTTCTGTTGTCGCCATGGTCCCTCGCTATCGCAAAATCTCAATAGAAATGTTCAAATAATCATAACTCTGCGAAAAAAAATCGTAGAGACCTCGGCGACCTCGCGTTGTTTTCGTCTCGGAAAGCCCTTTCGAACGAGCCCTCATTCAACTCCACATGCCATTTAAGATTTTTTGGCTCCCCCTCCCCCCGTCCTCCGCGGGTGTAGGAGTGGGTGTTTTTGTGGTCAAATAATAGACTTTGTGATCCCATTGTATCCCTATAAATTTCAATCCTATATTTCAAACCATTCAAAAATTATTTAGGTGGCCCGGAACTTTTGGTAGGCACTGTATAATATGTATTAAATTTATCTCAAAATATGATCCCCTAATATCCCCGTTTTTCATTTAAAAATATAATTATTGTTAACTTTTTATATTTATTATTTTATTGTCAAGTTATTTCTTTTACATAAAAGAATGGAAGATAAATTTTATTTATTCTATTATATATAATATAAATATTCTATTTTTATTCCAATCATATATTTATTCTATTTGCATTTATTCTATTATATTGCGTGGAAATGCATATATTACAAGCGAATAGGAAATTCGATGGCCGAACATGTGCGAGCGGCGAGCGTTTTCGTGATCGCTCAGCGCTGTTCGTAGCCTGCCCCCACGCACGAACTTATACGTACACGCTGTGACGTAGCGGCTACGTCTGTGTTAGTAAGTTCTGCGATAAATGATGGGAGTTCCCATTTCCCACGATCTGGCAGTTCTGTTACACAGGCCTGCAAATTTACGGTGTTAATAGCTGTTTGAGATTTATAGTTGGTTTCCTACGTAATTTTGTGCGCTGAACACGAATCTAACCGCAAAAATTGCCTGTCATGTCAGATTTTTGAGATAAATGGAGTATGAATGAAGATTTATTGTTCCCCTCAGGGTTACAAAACTTTACAAAAACTTTACAAAAACCTTAACATATACTTTATCAAATCTTACAGGAAAACTTAATTCTAAACCATACAATTTACCGCACACTTAGCCTAACTTAATTCCTAGCATCCTATCAACTAAAAACCCTATAAACTACCCTGTCCTATCTCGCCAACGCCGTGCACACACACACACACACACCCCTCCCCTCTTATCTAACTCTCGCGCCTAAGCTATTGGGACCTCCGTTTCCGCTGCTCTTGTTCCGCGCACTTTCACTCTCCCTCTCTTTTTCTCTCTCTTTCTCCCCCTCTCTCTCTCTCTCTCTCTCTCTCTCTCTCTCACACAATCCGTCATTCGCTCCCCTATTCACTCCCTCTCTTACTCATTCATTTCCACACATTTTCACCTTCCACCATCATTCATACTCGTTCTCTCCTTCTTTCCTTCTCCCACCTACCCCTTCCCTCCTTCCTCCTCTTCCTCCCTCTTACCTCTTACCAGTTCTAATTTCCTTAGCCACCCTTCCCACCTACCCTCCTCCCCCAGTACTTCCTCCACCATTTCCTGCCAGCCCTTTCCTTCTCCCCATCTTAAGCACTCATCCCATACATGCTCCCAGGTCTCCCTTTCCCTTCCACATATTCTACATTTCCTTTCCTCCTCTTCGCTCCAATACCAATTGTCCCTCATTTCGTTTCCCATCCTAAACCTTGCTACCCTCTGCCACCTACTTTCTCCCTATCCCCTTTTCAGATATCCCGGTATTCCCTCCCCCTTAATCCACCCGTACCATTTGTTAAACTTAGACTCCCTTATTTTCTTCCATCTTTCTTTTTTCTCCATTTCCCTATCCCTTCTCAAGACTTCCTCGAAATCCATTCCTCCCTCCTCCATTCTCCTCTCCGCTTCCTCCACTCCCATCCTTCTCTCCTCAAAGAAACTCTTCCTTTCCCACTCCCATTTTGACAGACTGTCTCCTCTTCCTGTCCTTCCCCTCACCTCCTCCCAACACTTCCTGGCTACGCTACTCCTCTGCCTTCCTCTAATCTTTTCTCGAAACCCCACGCCCTTCTTCCCGCTTTTTCCCTTAACTTCCCTCACCATATACCCCGGTGTGTTCCACTCCACCCCCATTACCCATCTCAAGTACCTTTCCTGCAGCCGCTCTATCTCTTCCCTCTCCCTCCACCCCCATATTTCCACCCCATATCCTACTACCGACCAAACTAAGGCATCGAAGAGCCACAATCTTTTCCCCCAGTCCTCTCCTAACCTTTTCTTCCCTATACTCCGTACCTGTCCCATCACCGCCGCCCCCTTCCTCACCCTTTCTCTTATGTACGCTTCCTGCCCCCCATTCCTTTGCACCGTATATCCCAGGTAGGTAAACTGTTTAACCTCTTCCACCACCTTTCCTTTCCATCTCCAACTTATCTTTTTTTCTCTTCCCCCTCCCTTCCTGAACCTCATCATCTTCGACTTTTCCACATTCAGCTCTAACCCCTCCAGTCTCTCCATCATACACTTCATCCCGCCTTCTTCCTCTGCCATTAGTACCAGGTCATCCGCATACGCTAAGGAATATGTCCTGTCTTCCCCTAGTCTAACCCCTCCCCATCTCCCTCTCCTCAACTCTTCCTCCAAACCCGCCATTAGCAGGTTGAACAGGTGCGGACTCAGGGGGCATCCCTGCCTTACTCCCCTCCCTGTCCAAAAACTTTCTCCCACCATCTCCCCTACCCTCACCCTGGTTACCCACATCCTTGTTTCCCTCACCATATCTTCACATCTGACTATCAACCCTTCCCTTACTCCTCTGTCCCTCATTGCTTCTATCAGCTTCTCCCTGTCCACAGAATCAAACGCGGCTCTCAAATCCACGAAAAACGCTACTAACCTCCCACCTGCCCTACTAATTTGCCTATTCACCAAATAATTCAGCGTAAAAATGTTGTCTACTGTTCCCATCCCTCTTCTGAATCCCGTCTGATTCTGCGACACTAACCCTCTCTCTTCTACATCCTTCCTTAGTCTGTTTGACAGTATCGACGCGTATATCTTGTACAGCGTCGACGTCAACGTGATTCCCCTGTACTCCTCCACCCTTACACCCTCCCCCTTTTTCACAATCAGCACAATAACCCCCTCGTTCCAATCTCCTATCCATTCCTCCCCCTTCCATATCCTATCACAGATCCTCCAAACCCATTCCTCTACCCCTTCTCCCCCGTATTTCCATACTTCTGATGTAATCCCGTCCATCCCTGCCGCCTTCCCATCCCTTAATCTCTTGAGCACTACCTTTACTTCCTCCCTACTCACTCCTTCCTCCCCCACCCCATTCAACCCTCTCCTTCTTCCCCTCACAACCCTACCATCCACCCTCCCTAATAAACCTCTAAAGTAGCCGTCCCACTCTTCCATTCTTATTCCTTCATTCACCCTTTTTTCCTTTTTCTGTCCTTGCCTATCACCTCCCATACTTGCGCCTCCGTTTTTACCTGTTGCATCTCCCTCTCCCACTTTTCATTCTCCTCTCTCTTCTTTGCTTCCAATATCTCCTTGTATCTCACCTTCTCCTCCCTGTACGCCTTCCCTTCCCCTTCCCCCTTCCTCCATTTCCTTAACTCCCTCCTTACCCTCCTCTTCCCCTCCTCACATTCCTCATCCCACCACCCCCTTCCTGCCCTCCCTTGTTCTAATTTACCCCTCTTCTCCAGCATTCCCTGGATCCGTTTTCTCATTTCACTCCACTCCTCCTCTACTCCCTTAGCGCTCTCCTCCACCTCCCCCAACATTTCCCTAAATTCCTTCCTGCCCTCCATAGTCCAAACTCATCTTTTTACTCTCCCTCTTCCTCCCCTTATTATCCTTTCCTTTCCCGCCTTAATCCAGACTACCAGTGGATGGTGATCAGAATCTATGTTGTCCCCTATCTCCATTCTCTCTATCCTCTCCTTCACCTCTATATTTCCCAATACATAATCTATTACCGACTCCCCTCTTCCCCCCGTATACGTCCATTCCCCCTCTCTGTCCCCCCTCATTCCCTCATTAAAGATTTCCCATCCCACTTCCTCCACTCTTCCCAGCAGCACCCTCCCCTCCCTATTTACCTTTTTGTCCTTCGATCGTCTACCCTCCCCTCCTCCCTCCCAATCCTCTTCCACCACTCTACCTCCTCTTTCCCCCGTCCTGGCATTAAAATCTCCCCCTATCAATGTTCTGTATCCCGTCTTTTTCTCGTCCATCCATCCTCTCATCATATCCATTTTCCTATCCAAATCTCCGTTCACATACACCCCCACTATCCTCCACCTTTCCCTATCCTAAGCCTATCTCCGCCGCTACTATTCCCTCCAACCCTTCTCTTATCATTACTGATTCTACCTCGATTCCAATTCTTATTCCCACTAGCATCCCTCCCATAGCTCTTCCTCTTTTACTTTTCCTCCTCGCCAACTGCACCTCCCATCTAAACCCCCTCGATAGATACCTCTTAGCCCTCCCCCACCCCTTTACGTCTAACCACATCTCACATAGCATTATTATATCCCATTCCTTTACCTCTCTCCAAAAGTCTTTCCCCTTATTCCCTAGCCCTGCCACATTCCAAAATGCCACTTTATACACTCCTTCCCACCCTTTCTCTCTCTGCACCCTTGACCCCATTTCCCTTTGGCTTCTTTTTTCCTCCCCCTTCCCCCCCATTTCACCCTCCATACTGGTAATCTCCACCCCCTCCCCCTCTACTTCCTCATTCCTTCTCCCTCTTCCGCCCCTCCCCCATCTTCCACCCTTCCGGCTCCTCCCACCTCCAATCCTCTCCCTCCCCCTCACATCTACTAACTTCTCTCCCTTTTCATCCCAGAACCACCACTGCCCATTAATCGAGATTTTTTCATTCCCCATACCCTGTTCATTTTACCCTCTTCCACTCTCGCTAACTCCCTTAACCTCCATTTTGTCCTTCTTTCCTTCCATCTCAAATCTTCCATTATCCATATTTTTCCCCCTTTCAGCTTTTTCTTCCCCTCCATCACTCTCCTCTTTTCCTCCTCACTTCCTAATCTCACTATCATCATTTCCCTCCATTCCTCCTTACCTGTCTTTATTGCCTTACTTCTTCCATCCTCACCCTTACTCTGATCTCTCCCAACACCTTCTCAATCCCTTCCTTCACTTTACCATCCTCCACTCTCAAACCTTTTACTACCACATTCCTCCTTCTTTCCTCCTTTTCCCTCCTCTCCATCTTTCTTTCCATCTCTTCCATTCTCTCCACCACCAACCCTAATTTCCTATCTTCTTTTCTCTCCCTTCTCACCCCTCCCTCCTCTTCTAATTTTTCAACTCTTTTTTCCAGCTTTCCTATTCCCTCTGTATCTCTATCCCCCTCCCTTCTCTCTAATTTTTTCTCCAACATATCCATCCTTTCCATCAATCGCTCGTTCTCTAATTTCCATTCTCCCCCTCTTCTTTTCATTTTCTCTAGTTCCCTTCTTATTTCCCCTAAACTTTCCTTTACCCTACTCCAGACAAATCTTGTTTCTTCCATCATCCCCCCATCATTCCCTCTAAACCTCCCTCTCCCCCCTTCACCCCCTTCCCTACAGGCGATCTTTGCGCTTTTTTTGTCTGGCGGAATACTTCTTCTTCTTCCCCCTTCCCACCCTTACCCAATTCTTCCGTCTCTCTTTTCCTCTTCAGTAGTTCCTCTATTGTCCCCACACTCCCACTTCTTCCCTTCGTTAATCTTCCTACGGGCCCCAGCTTTCCCTTACTTACTTCCCCATCCATTCCGCTCTATCACCTCTTCGAATCTCGCGCCTACTTCCTTCGCCCGCCGTCTCTTTCCTTCTCTCTCCGTCAGCTGTCGCCACTTCCCACACCTATCTTCCTGCCACTCCTCCCAGGCCCTAACCTCTCAGTCACACAACCACCTTTCACCTCTATTCCTTCCCTCCACTCCACTCGAACATTCGACCATACACTCCACCTTACTTTCCGTCTCTCTCTCACTCCCTCCTTACACACTTTCCAGCCTTCTCACTCTTACTTCACCCCACTTCACTAATATTCCCACACATGCACACACTCTTCGACCACTTTCTATCTCACCGGAAACGGAAGTCCGATAAATGGAGTAAAATGGTCCAAAAATGACGATTTTTGCTATATTCATGAAAGTATTATAGAGAAAACAAATTATTTCCAATATTTTATTTGATGGCTTTATATAATTCTATCCTTCCTCTTTAAAATCAATTTTTACTTGTCAACGTGCGATTTTTTTTCACCAAGATATACCAATTAGAAGTTATGAACTTTTGAAAACATAGGAGTATAGCCCTAACAGGCTGAAGAAACTGGACACTAGCACAGATAAACTGAATATATTTCAAAGAATTTTGAAGATCGCTGGTTTTAAATCTGAAGTCAGATTTGCGAAATTATAAGTGGCAGTTTCAATATGGCGGATTCTCAAATTAAAATTTTATAAAATTTTGGAAAAAAATTATATGTAAAATCGCCATATCGATTCGATTATTTTGAATTCTAAAAGCCTTAGTCCAGATTTGAAATCAGCGACCCCTGAAGAATCCTGTAAAACACTTTTATTTTAGCGGAGGATGAAACCTTTATATGAAGAAAGAAATCTAAATCTTTAATTTACAATTCTATGCAGATAAAGGATAAACTTGCATACAAAAATCTTTTGAACACATTGATACAAACACTTTTTAATTGCTACAGGCGAAAGATAAAATTACGATTTGTAAAATATTTTTCTTTTCTCTTCAAAACTTCGAGAATTAGAACGTCTTTTATGAAAAGTATTGGTTTCATCACGTTTAAGACACCTCCAATAGTCAATTAACATCGTTGAAGTCCATCTTCCTTGGTACCTTTGCTCCATTTCCTTAATATCTTGATGAAACCATTCCCCTTGCTCTTCACTTTTATCTCTCAAGATTCTCAGGAAAGAAGTACAAGCGGAAATGCAGAAAATGTACTTTGAGGCTCATATCACAACCTAATTTTTTAAAATTATTTAACATGTTTGTAACTAGATGTTTTTGTAATTTTTATCCTTTGTATTTCCCAAGAAACTATTAACTACTTTCTTGTAATTTATCCATACCTTCCTCTTAACTTCAATCATTATTTTCTCGAAATCTGTATTCTTCATGAGCGTTCTGATTTGAGGACCAACAAAGACGCCTTTTTTTATTCAATGATAGAAAGTTTTCAAGAATGTACTTCAAGCATTTGCCTTCTTTGTTAAGAGCTTTAACAAATTGTTTCAATCCTAATTTAATATGCAGGGGAGGCAATAGGATTTTATTTCGATCGATTAAAGGTTGTTCAACCATATTTTGTAATCCTATTCTTAATGATTCTCTTAATGGCCATTTCTTTTTTATCCAATGCAGTTCTCTAGCTCTGCTATCCTACTGACATATAAAACAAGGATATTTTGTGTAACTGGCTTGTTGTCCAAGAGCGATGCATTAAACCTTTAAGTCTCCGCAAAGCTTCCACTTATGCTTTTCATATTGTACTGCTTCAGAGACCACTTTTATATTAGTAAGACTCATTTAAGTACACCGAGTAAGCTATAGGAACTGACGCAAACTTATTGCCATTGTGCAAAAGAATGCCCTTTAAACTTCTCTTAGAAGAATCGATAAAGAATCTCCACTCATTAGGATCGTATTTTACTCATAATTTCTCTAACAAACCTGACACATTACTACAGAACACCAAAGAATTTTTTTCAGAAAAGAACTTCAAAAATTTATTCTCCCGAGACCTATACCAATAAAAAGTTGTTTTTGGAGCAAGAAGATTTTTTTCTTGCAATCTAGAGCCTAAAAGCTCTCTGCTTTGTCTTTCGGCAGATCTAAATCTCTTACCAAATCATTTAATCCAGCTTGATCAAAGAGTTGCGGTGTTGCACTACTACATTTATCATATATAACTATGTATTATCATCTATTTCAAGATGTGATCTTCTATTTATAATCTTTTTTAGATTTGCCTTTTAAAGTTAAAGAAATTGGAAAAATGTCAGTACTTGTGACAGGGATAGATTTCATAACTGATGGTATACTTCAGGATACTTTATTGAATTTTTATTTTCATTACTGTAACCAATCAAATTACACAAACAGGAGTAACATTCCTCATCACTGCGAGGTTCTCGCCAGATCATCGATACATTGAAAGGCATATTTTTTACAATACCCTTATCCCACTTTCTTAACACAAAATTTACAAACATAATCTGAAACCCAATTCTTATCCTGATGTTGGATTTTGATGCATTTGCCTTTCAAAGTAATCATAGCAAGACTTTTAACAAATTCGTTGATGTTAAGAATTTGTTTCTTGAAGATATATTTACCGCAAATATAGCAAAATTTATCTGGATCATTAACACGAACTCTTTTGGACATTGTATCATGTAAAGAGAATTAAAAAATTCCAACTTTTATTAAAATGAGAATTAGAACAACGATCAGTAATATTATCAAAACGATAAGAAAGAACCATTTAAAAATAATATCAATTTTAAGAAAATCTTTCGAGGGGAGCTCTCCAGAAGGAGAGTCTGCTGGCCTGCATATAAGCACTCGAGATCACTTTTCCAACTACAAAATTACGGGTCATAAGCGTCTAAAATACGAAGAGACTACTAGAATACGAGAAGGCCAATTAACATGAAAAATCAAAATAGATTGGAATCCGACTTTGATTTTAAGATTAAAAAAGATGCGTATACATATGTATTCTGTATTCCTATGCTTTCAAAAATTCTTCGTAACTTCTGATATATCCCGGCGAAAAGAATCGCACATTGACAAATAAAAATTGATTTTAAAGAGGAAAGATATTACCATATGAAGCCATCGGTTAAAATATTGGAAATAATTTGTTTTCTTTATAATACTTTCATGAATATAGCCAAAATAGTCATTTTTGGACTATTTATCTCAAAAACCTGACGTGATAGGCAATTTTTGCGGCCAGATCCGTGTTCAGCGCACAAAATTACGTAGGAAACCATATAAATCTTAAACAACTTTTAATACTCTAAATTCGCAAGCCTGTGTTATTTGTGTGAAATGCAAGTAAGAGAGAGGGAGGGAGAGGTGGGAGGGCGGGAGGGAGAGAGGGGCGAGAGAGGGAGAGAGGGGCGAGAGAGGGAGAGAGAGGAAGGGGTTTAGAGGGGAGGGTAGTGGAGGGAGGGGTGATGGGAAGAGGAGCGGGAGTGGGGGAGGGAGGGAAAAGGGTTAGAGGGAGGGAGGAGGGAACGAGGAAGAGACGGGGAGAAGAGGGGGTGGGAGGGTGATGGGGAGAGGGGGCGGGAGGGAGGGAGAGGAAGGGGAAGGGTGAGGGAAGAGGGAGGGAGGGAGGAAGAGGCGGGGAGGGAGAGGGGTAGAGGTGGGAGGGAGGGAGAGAAGGGGGAGAAAGAGAGAGAGAGAGAGAGATGCGACGAGAAATTGTGTGTTCTCGATGTCAAACAGTAATACGTACACGTAACAGTTCGTTAAAACTTTTTTTGTAATGTACAGATCACTATTACAAACAAGTGCAAGCATGTAAAAGGCAAAGAAAAATGTGCAATTTCACAATTAGTCCTTTCCTCGGTACATGGTTTTCACGGTCACGTATGGATATGAAAAAACATGTAAATTTATTGCATACTTTCTTATTATGCCGCCTCAACACTTTCTACAACAAGAATTACAAATGTCTTCTACATCTGTTGTTGATTGGACTAACTGTTATCGAGAAGTACGTATACATTTCAATTATACAATAAATGTTATATCAATATCATTATATTATTTTGCAAATTTCATATTATTTGCAATTATTAGCTTAATGGTTAGATAATGATAATAATCAACTTGGTTGACTATTGCAATGCCGGTTCCACAATTATAGTAGAGATTGATGAAACAAAAATTGGAAAAGAAAGTATAACCGTGGGCGAGTAATTCGCGGTCAATGGGTTTTTGGTACTATCGAGTGGAACAATCCTCGCTGTATTATACTTCCTATCGAAAATCATTCGACGGAGACACTGAATGAAATTATTCAAAAACATATTGTACCTATAACTGTAATTTATAGTGATGCTTGAAAAGGATACAACCGTCTGAATGATTTAAATTATGAACACTATATTGTTAATCATTCAAATAATTTTGTGGATCCTGTTACAGATATACACACAAAATATTGAACGATTATGGCGAGATATGCGTTCTGGACCTCTGCGTTATAGAATGTTAGAAAAACATCTTAAACATTACTTAGCTGAACTTTTTTTTTAAAAAGACAATATAATTTCAATGAACAAATACCATAATTTTTCAAACTAACGGCTTCTTTATATCCATTAACTAATTCTGTACCACTGATTGATGAATAAATTGTTCATTTTATTGTTCGGAACATTTTTATAATGCATTTACATTTCTTGAAACGTGATAATTTAAACGTGCGGGCGGAAAATGTGTCTCCCGTGCCTCTTAGAAAAGGATTGGGTTAGGTTAGGTTTTTCTGGGGAAGAGGGTGCAGGGGAGGAGCAGACCCCCTCTCCTGCCCACGCATTCGATTTACTGCATGTAAATAAATGAATCTGCTAAGAGTAAGTTCTATTAAATGTACATAATGTCCAAAAATTATGTGCAATTCGTGAAACATTTTTTGTTTATAACTTTTTAATAAACAACGGTGACGGCTAAAATTTTTTGATGTTTATTCAGGATAGTGATCTTGACAACATCAACAATCTTTGACGAGATGTTCAAAGTTAATAGATAATGATTCATTATCAATATAATAAATAAACAGATGCGCTTATGCAACCGCGTAATCTATATATAAAGTGACATTGATGCAATAGTATAATTTTATTTATAACTGCATGCAAAGGAACACGTATGCATTAATATAAAAGCATCTATTGAATTGAACAAACAATTCAGTGTATGATTTCGTACACGGTTTTCGTACACATTTTTCTGTCACGGTTCAGTGCAAATAAGTGTATGTGTGCATATATTACGTATGTATAAATTTTAAAAAATTTTTATTTTTGTTTATGCCTTTACATATTCATGCTTTTTAAAAATTTAAGTATTTGTCCTTTTCATTAAATTATCATAAATGATATGAGAAAACAGTGTGCTATTTTTTATAAATCTTGGAGAATACTTGACAAAAATGTTTAATACGTTACAAATACGTCGCATATTTTTTTCCGCTCCATAAATTTCTTGTGAAAACAATACTCTTATTGATTTAAGAAGTACATTAAGTGTAATATATACATATGTTCTATTAGATATAATAAAATTATTTTTCGTTGCTAATAAAACTGCAATTTATATTATTTGTAAAAAAAATATTAATAATTTAAAAATTTCTTTTAGAAAATAAATTATTCTTTAAAAAAAGAGTATAAATTATTCTTTAAAAAGAATTATACATTGTTGTGTGCATCCCTTGTGTTTCGTCGCTGTGTGACGTCTATGACGGTATATTTGAAATTTACTGTATCCGTTTCCGGGAAGTCATCCCCTAACACGTTCTTAAAAGGGTTTTGATAAATAAGGGCAGTCATTTTATGGAAAATCGTCATTTTTGTAAAAAAGGAGTCTTACGACCGACATCTCGCATGCGAACGGGTTTTCCGACAGCGACAATTATCATTATATTTCCTTTTAATAATGATATACAGTCACGTGAAGTTGTGTTACAAAATTTTGTTTAAAAATCGGTGTAATGGAGGAAACGCTTGACAACGCGCCAACATTAAATTCTGCGTTAAATTAAAGAAATCGCCAAAAAAATGTTACAAATATCCAATGTAGTCACCACCTAACTCGACACACTTACAATTAGTTCAACGTCTCCGTCATTGCTCAAAGCAGCTTTGATAGTCCTCTGAAGCAAGCCCTCTCAAAATTTGAGTCACGTTTTTTTATATCATCTGTATCTTCGAAACGTTACTCTTATGCTGATTTTCCGTAGGCTTGTTGAATCATTTGTAACGTTTCTGTTGGCGACCTCTCTAATTTAACGCAGAATTTAATGTTGGCGCGTTGTCAAGCGTTTCTTCCATTACACCGATTTTTAAACAAAATTTTGTAACACAACTTCGCGTGAGTATATCTCATTAACTATTGAACTAAATAATTTAAAACTTGCATCACGTGTTGAGTATTGAGTTGTGAATAATCCCCTAAAATGGCAGCACAAACGGATCAAATGTTCGGAAATACGAAGCAAGTCTCGAAACTTAATTGTTCGGCGGTGTATGTACCGGCGGTTAAGCTCTGTCGCTAAAGTTGAATCGGTAAGTATTTAAAACACTCGTTATTTTCAAAGAAACAATATATATTGTGACATTGCCATCTCGCGCGCGTCCGTCGGATCCCTTTCCGATCGCAAAACGCGAACTGAACGGCCGCGTCAGACGAAAAATTGCGAGAGCCGTACCGTAATCTCTAGAGAGGCGTTATTAATTGCGATTCTTTTTTTTAATTTCGCGTATCATTTCTTTTCGTATGAATATGGATTTTGGGAGCCTCATCGGCGGAAAAATCGGGAGACCGAAAAGTAACATCAAGAAACAGCTATCGGAGATCTCGGATGATCTTCAAGGGGAAAGGAGCCAGTCGTCAAAACAACTAACGTCAAATCCTTTGGCACGACGTGATCAGGACCTGCGCGCGTGATGCGCGACACATGGAACGGCGAGTAGATCTTCGCGCAAGGACTTAGGACCGTGCGGAGCCGTCCTTGGAGACATTGCAGGAATGCTGCAGCCGCAGGGCGCGGCACGCAGAAGAAGATAGTGGCAGGGATCACAGCAATACTTCCGATCAAGACGGACGGTTTGGACCCCGCGACGGCCCCGCTGAGCGGACCCTAGCGAATTCTTGTTAGCATTACCGGGGGTGCGCGCACCTCCGATACGATACGATACGTGAGCAAGAAACTCTCAGACGCTGAATACAGAAAACGAAAGGCAGATAGGGATAGAAAAGAGCAAAAACAGGCTGGCTCTTTTTTAAAATATTTGAAAGAAGAGCAAAAGCCGATCTCTTCATATGTCTATGAAATCAGCAACGTAGAGACAGATGATGTTCGTACAGTAATTGAAATAAAACAACCTAAACTTAATGAAGAATTAAATATCACAATAATCGGAAGTCAGGAAATTGAAATACCGGGAATAAATAAAACGAAAAGTCATCACAAAAGTCATCAGGACTGCCAAGAGACAATTGCTGTACAAAACAAAGATGAACTAAAATCCTTTAGTTTAAATGACGTAAGCTCGTGGCCAATACCTTTAGAAGTTACATTAATTACAGAACTAGTTTTGAAAGGCCCAAAATAAGGAAGGACCTTTCGCTGCAGCAATGATAAGTGGTACAGGGACCAACGGACAGATAAGGACTATCTGTCTAGTGCGTGGTTCTATCGGCAACTCCATAATGTTGAAAAGATGCTTACGAACATGGATGGTATACTCTACAGTCAATGAATCTTTATATTGCTTTTGCTGCCGATTATTTATTTCTAAAGATTCGGAACATATACAAAGTGCTTTTACGAGAAATTGCTTTCGACAATAGTGGAAACTCAATCCAAAAGAAAAGCAATATGAAGATAGTTCTACCCTTATGTGGGAAAGAACTAGAAATAAGGATTAGAAAAGAACAGATTATTGATTGATCACATCAAGATCAAATTAAGAAAGAAATTAAGACTTGGATTAAGGTTTTTGAACGAATCTTGGATGCATTCATGTTTCTAGCCAAGCAGAATCTATCTCTCCGGTCATCGAGAAAGCGTTGACAATATTAATAACAATGCTGATAATTTTCTAGAACTAATAAAATTTATAGAAAAGTATAATTTTGTCATGAAAGAACATCTGGTATATATTCGTCTGGCTAGCGAAAGATAACGCTTAACAATTTCTTGTCACCTAACCAGATATTCAGAATGAGTTTATTATTCTTTTGCACGTTGTGTGAAAGATAAAATTTTGAGCGAGATACGTGAAACAAAGTACTATGTTATTCTTTTTGACAGTACACCAGATATTGCACATATTGATCAGATGACAGAAATAATCCGATATAAAGACTGACAGTGGCAAAATAAAAGTCAAGAAGCTTTTTGGGATTTCTTTCCATGAAAAAAAAATTTGCTGAGAAAATTGCAGAAATAATTTTAAAATCACTGAATGAGAGCTAGCTGCTAAAATGCTCGAAAATTGTCACTGCCAAGGCTACGATAATGCTATCACAATGTCAGGCGTTCACCATGAAGTGCAGCAGAGAATAAAAGATATAAATCCCAAAGCTGAATTCATTGCTTAATCATAGTCTTAACTTAGCTGGCGTTCGTGCTGCCGGACAGGGTGTACATTCGACTACTTTCTTCAGAACAATAGAGAGAATTTTTATGTTCTTTCTGCATCCACTCATCGCTGGAATGTGTTAAAACAAACAATACCTGTAATTCTAAAGAGAGTCGAGACGCGTTAGAGGGCAAAGCATGACACAGTTCGGGTCATCAGTTCTCATTATACAGATGTATTAGATACTTTGGAAGTTCTTATGGATCAATCGGAAAATGTTGGCACACGCGGTGATGCAGATATTGTATATGCCAGTATAACCATTTTTCCTTTTTTGTGCTACCTGCACTTGTAGAGCAAGATACTGCTTAAAATAGACAGAATCCAGAAATGCCTCCAAACAAGTGGTTTGGGTCTCGACCAGTCAGTGATTGCTATTAATACTTTAACATATTTTTTCAGCGAAAATATAGAGATAGCTTTGTCAACAAGATATTGGCTGATGTAATATGCGAGCAAAAGAAAATCCCCATTCAAAGCGCATATGACAAAAGAAAAGAATGACAGGAGAAAAGGAAGATGATGCTGGCTTGTTGCCGCAAGAGGTACGTCGGGAAATGTTAGAATTTATTGATGAACCAAAAAATTACACATCGTTTCCAACAACTCATTTTGTTAAACGGACGCTTCGGATTTTTGAGCTTAAAAATATTGCTTGATGTATGTAACGATAAATACATATGGCAAAAAATTGATGAGCTACGCAACATCTACGACGACATTGATTCCGATGAGCTCAAATCTGAAGTAAGAAAGCTGCGACGACTTATGAGCAGTTCCAATGGTCAAAAGGAAACAGATATACCAGCAGTTGAGTGGTTAGTAGCAACATTTCTTGCATGGATTGTTCAATGAGGTTTCACAGAAATACCCCAAATATGATAGTGGCCTTAAGAATTTTTCTTACCATGGGTATGAGTGTTGCTACCTGTGAACGAAGCTTTACGAAGTTAAAACTAATTAAAACTTACCTTCGTTCAACCATGAGTCAGATACGATTAAATAGGCTAGCGTTGCTTTCTATTAAACGAGACGCAACAAATGATATAGATTTTTTCAGATGTTATTAAAGAATTTGCAAGCATTAAAGCCCGCAAAATTAAAATTTAGATTTTGTTAAATTTAAGACTTATTTTATTGAAACTATTTATTAAACTATTTATTGAAACTGTTTATTTAAACAATTTTTTATGTAAAATGCAAAATAAAGATGTTGCTTATTAATAAATGGGTGTAGTTCCAAAAAGTACTCACTCCCGATTTTTTTGAAACTCAGTATTCTTACGTATTTTGATGCGCTGATTACGAATATCATAGTGAAAATTGGCGACTATTTGATTTTCATGGTGAAAACCATAAAAAACCCATAAAAATTATAGTTTTTTACGCTTATCTCAGTAAATACGGAAAATCATGATAAATGTTTTAGACAAAAGTTTTAGATCTTACAGAGATAAACATTTTATGTTCTATTCATTTTTACCGTACGAGTGATAGTTTTCGACAAAAACGATGGACTCTAAAACGGACAATTATTATGTGATAAATAATATAACATGTTTTTCCAGATTTTAAAAAATTAAAATTTTCTAAATATTTTTGAAATGAAAAAAGAATAGATATTTTTATCTTATTTAGATTTCGCAAACTTTTAGACTTGTAAAATTCTCTGTACTCACAATATTTCTGGATACACCGAAAAAATATCCTGGATATGATGATAACGACGATTTAGAACTGCCTTTATAGGCAAGGATTGCTAATTGATATATTCCTGCATTCCTTTCTGCACATTCTCCAAGTCCTCGTACGTGTATCCAGTAATAACCCAAAGTTTGATTCGCATTCAAAATAAAATCAACACGTTCACCTACACATAATTATAAATAATAAATATATTCGCGTACGTGCAAAATATAAAAAGTATTACAGTGGAACCCCATTATAGCGCATCCCGAAATAGAAGAAGTATCCCTTTCATACGTGCTAGGTTACTCCCGGCTAGCGTGAGTGGGAGTAACAATCCAAGCGGGTAGATTTGTATTTGTGGGCGCAGTATCCTCTTCCGGCGATATGGTTGAAAAGACATATTCGTGCACAAGTCTTATGTGACTGCTATGGCTCTGAATTTGGAGAGAGTGGAGATAACCTGCTATAGCATTCCAGATCCTACCGTACAGTACGCTATTATGGGGTTCCACTGTTACATACGAGGGCTACATGATAAGTACCCGTGTTTAACGACTGATAGCGCTACTGACTCAAAATCTGTATACTATCGTTTAACGCCATCTTTCGAACGACGCCTGTCAAAATTTCAGACAGATTTATCGAATAGTTTTGTTTTGATAGTTGTTGAAAGTGGGCAAGTTTGTGTTTGTTTGCAACCATGGAAAAAGAGCAATATCGGTCAATGATTTGATTCCTTTTTTCAATTGCTGCCTCATTCATCTTATCCTCCAGATTTCTTTTTGTTTCCAAACATGAAAAAATGGCTTGGCGGAAAGCGGTTCACGTCAAACGAGGAGGTCATCGCCGAAACAGAGGCCTTTTGCAGAGTTCGACAAATCATATTTTTTGGATGGCTTAAAAAAATTGGAATATCGCTGGACTAAGTGTATCGAGCTGAAAGGAAACTAAGTGAGAAATAGATAAAAAAAATTTTTTTTTAAATGCGTTTCCTTCCCTAACATGGGTACTTATCATACAGCCCTCGTATATTTAAAAAATTCATTCCACATTTATATACGTGTACATTAAAAGAAGTGCTGAATTATATTATTCTCCTAGCACATAATTTATACATTTTATATAAACTATATCTTTCTTACGTTAATAACAGAAAAAATGGTTGAAAGAAAGAATATAAAATGTTTACATTTTATGATATTACTATTTAGTTATGCACTTGTAATATTCAATTGCATTTTTTTACATGAGATCATATATCTTTATTGCATAATATGAGTTGTATCAGTTTTTTAATGCATTCTGATGGCCTTCTCTCTATCATCTATTCTGGAACTTACTTTGCAAGATTTTGAAAATTGCGCGATCCAAAGGCTTCCATTTTTTTTTACTTACTCATATATTATATTTTAGATATATCAACGACACACGCGCGCACGCGTGTGTACGGTCAGTACGGTCACAAAAATAACGGTCATAAAGATGGTCATAAACAAAGGTTAAAAAACAAAAACAACGAAATAAAGACTAATGCAGCAAATTAAGTTAATCTTTAAATCCAATTCAAACTTTAAAATCAAATTCAAAAGTTTCTCAATCGATTAATTTTAGAATTTTTGGCAAGTTCTCCATTATAAAGAAAATACAAGTCACAAAAACGAGTCATAAAACAAAGTCACAAAACCGAACACGGCAGGAAAAGACAAATGTGACAAGATTAATTAATTTTTAATTCAAACTAAATTTTCAAATCTAAATTTGAACTCAAATTTTCCAATCAATCTTTTTTTTTAATTTTTAACAAGTTCTCTACTATTGTCGCAAATGCATGGTGTAAACTTTTCGTATTACTCTGCAGATTCAAGCCATTCTTTTGCCGTTTAATGAACAGCATTTCGGAGACCAGTTTTTTACCGAACGAAGTTTCACTATCCAAAATTTCGATTCCATCCCAGTCAAATTCATGATCGGCTCAAATCTGTGATTCGTAATGAGAGTAAAAATGAAGTGAAGAAGGGATTTAAGGCGACAGGAGGCACGTACCAAGTAATCATCCATCCGCGGCAGCGGCACTGTCGTATCTGTATAGGGCATTTACATACTTCTTCAACCCAACAAATAATTGTTAAAAGATAATATTTGTGGACTTGAAAAAATATGCAAGGTACAAGTGGCTGTATCGAGAATCGTAACAGTCTTTTGCTTTCTGGGCAACTGCTCTTATCTCTGAGCTATTCAGACCTCACATCTTATGCCACTTTAACACAATATATACAACTCCAGAGCGTATATTGGAATCCCGCTCAATTGCAATACCGACTGCCACGGAGAGACGATACATCCAGCACGTCTCCAGAGCGGTCCAATCGTACTAGACTACTAGACGATTGAAAATTGGTAACCGCTCGTAGCCCATAACCGCTCAGCGATGAGTCTTGACTGATCACCAGTATACATGGAAGTCTCTTCAAATAGCCCATCCTAAACTACTTCGCCTAAGCAGCCCCCTCTTCTGCTCCCAATTAATAATCTGATCTTCCACTGTCAGCACAGAGTGGATAGATTACCAGCATCCACGCTGGCACAGATGTTCGCCGCAGAATGAAATGAAGGAGTAATGTGTTTCTATGATTTCGTATATGATTTCGGTACTTGAAAATCCTTTTCTTTAGCTATCTGCAAGTTTGTCCGACATAAGCATCGCAATCCTTATATGAAATTTTATATTCTAAGTTGTTTTGCATGAATCCTTAGAGATTTAGTCTTTTCTTTTTGTATTTTGACAAAACCACGAAGCTTGTCAAGACCAGCATATGATGATCTCGTGTCAAGATCGCGTAGAACTTGTTTAAATTGTTCTGAAAAGGTTGGAATATAAGGTACCGTAAAGAATGAATGCGGTTCCTCCGGTTGATCGTTCTCTCTGGTCATAGTTCTCGATTGATTTTTTGTAAATAAGTATTTTATACTTTTACGAATTGTACTGAAAATGTAAGCCAGGGGGTAACTATTGTCTAGGAGGATGTTGATTATCAATTTTAAGTTTTTCTCGTGGAATATCGGGTGTGACAATGAAAAGGCCCGATCTATTAAACCAATAATTGTTCCTCTCTTATAGTATAGTGGGTCGCTTTTTTTTATAGATTTATAATTCAATTCATTTCTCAGAGAAGGTGAAACAAATGAAACGGATGAAACAAATTAAAGATAGTTAGAACCTCAGTAAACATAGAGGAAGGAATCGCTAAAGCTGTATCATACACATACCTATAATAAAAAGGCAAATTGAAAGGGACATATCTAATGTTCTGTTTTTCAAATCTTACAAAATGATATCCGCAATGATGGGGGACAGGGAAGAGCCTATGGGGGCTCCAAACATTTGTTGATATATTCTTTTGTTGAAAGTGAAATACATTGAATTGAATACAAATCGAACCGCCGTCAAGAACTTGTCCCGAGGGATATTACATTTTTTCCAATGAAACACCACCTTTCCAAAATATTATCCAAAACTAAATCTAATGGAATGTTCGTAAAATGAGAGATGACATCCAACGATAGTAATTTAAATTGGTCATCAATGTATGTGCCTGATAGTTTTTGAACGAATTCGAAGCTATTGGAGATGTGGCTATGTGCTCTGGGGATAGCATTGTAAATAATGTTATGCAGAAATGTAGTTAAGGGGGGAAACCAGTGTAACGGCTAAAAAAAGGCTATTTTTAAGAATTTTTTTCTGGTAAATAATTGTTTTTTTTCCAAATCGCGTTATTAACATCACAAAGTACATAATTTGAACTATCTTTTGTGAAATTTTCGTTAAAAAATATTAATATTTATAGCTACAATAGCCAATAGTGTGAGCCACCTTAAAAAAAAACGGGCGCACGCATAGCGGGGCAACGAAAGCTCCAAAACAAAAAAAAACAAGGATTTTCTTAAAATATTGTTATGTTCGCGCTGGATGCTTGGCGAGACATTAGCTGCAAGGCGTTCTCCCTAACAACGAGGGGGTTTTGTTAAACAAAGTTGGGTGGTTGTTTTCCGGGGGCTTTCGGTCTGGAAAGACGCGTGTCATATTCGGTTACCAATATTAATGAATGCTGTACTCTTGTTGTATATAATATTTCTGTGTATAAAGTTGTTCTTCTTTTTACGGAAGTGTCCTTTTATTGCGTGTGCGCGAGTGTGAGAAAGTGTGAGAGCGACGAACGCAACAATATCGTTACACTGATTTCCCCCCTTAAGGGATGTAGAGGAGTATTGATCGAGGAGACGATGATCCTGAACGGGCAGTCCGGTTTGTGAATTTTCGGCAATCCACAGGTTCTCGGTAAAATGCCATCCGTACAATTCAATCGCTTGTTATATCCGAAATGTAATTGTGACTTTTGCATCTCGCCAACAATTCATGCAGACCATTGATCAATTTCCTCGCCGGATTTTTATTTACAGCTGCTAGGTACTTTCATTGCTTAAAATATCCGTTATTTTATTCATATTAATATCTTTATCAAGATAAGAAAGCAACCGTGACGTTTCGATCACACACCGATACCCGCGCTTTGGCTCTTATCTGGCAGTTTTCCCACCTAATTGTTAATTTTAGATTTTAAACACTTTCGATTCATTCCACTGGAGGTTGAGATTCACATTGGAGTTTGGCACTAAGAATATACTCTGACGAATATACTATGTGCAGTGTTGGGTAGTATCTAGATACATGCATCTAGATACAGTATCTAAATACATTTTGTGTATCTGAGCCTGTATCTGAGATACATTCGAATCGGAGTATCTGTATCTGTATCTAGATACAAAACATAGTATCTGAACTGCTTTTCAGATACATTTTCACTTATTTTTTGTCTGTAATGGAAAAAAGTATGTTTTTTTTATCTGCCTATGGCCTTACTGTCATTGGTGGCGCCACATAAATTTGCGCACATAGTGTATTCCACTAAAGCCCATATCAGACATGAAACTACCAATTGCGAAAATCGACCCGACTGTCGATGACGACTGCCGACTCTCATCTGGCCAATCACAGCGAGGCGCCGACGCTGTGACGGGCTTTATGTATAAAATGACTATCTACTATCTAGTCTATAGATGTAGCTAACCTTCGTAGACAATACAAAGTATTTAAAAGTTGTAATAACCTAAAAATTGCTAAAAATATTGGAAATTAAAAAGATGTCTGTAACTCCTGGAATCTTAGATGTAGAATTATTTAAAATAATTTCCAACGATTCTCAGAATAAAAAGGAAAATTCGACGCAAGTAATTGCTGAATGTATGTCATGTGGGAACAAGTACAGTGGTGCACTAAATGCAATCGGAAATTTTTATACGCATATTAAGGCAAGTATCTTTTTAAAATAGTAGCATAGAAAATTAAAATAAGTATTAAAATAGTTAACTTAAATAATTACTGTAATTAATATAATAGTCTCCAGCTATGCAGGGCATTTTGATAATGGTTTTCTCTACCTACGAATATGGTTTGAAAGTTGTACGATTTTACGCAATATACGTTTTGATTTTCAGTTTAAATCAGGAAGGGAGGGGCTCAATATTGTTAGCTAATTAAGATTTTCTTATAACGATTGATATACAAAGTAAATGATTGTTGAAATAATGATCTAATAAAATACGTAGTTAAAATCTTATTTTAAGCTGGAGTGATAGCTAGATAATGTCTCACATGCTTATTCTGACTTTTTTTTTATTAATAACTTGGTAATGTCTATATATATATATATTTTTTTTATACAGAGAAAACATTCAACATTATTAAAAAAAGCATTACAAAAGAAAGAAGCAAAATACAAAAATGCATCTTCAATATCATGTGAAACATTCGATCCAATACATGCAAAGCACTCAAAACTGATGAATCAGAATATGAATATGTTAGTGAGAAACATTGTCTCAAAAGAACAGGTTTGCAAAATTATACTCAACATAGAATTTTACAATTATATAAATAAACAAGCTGAATTGTGCAAATTAGAAACTTGCACATTGCTTCCTCATCATTTTATCTTACAAAGTTTAAGCTCCTTTAAGGGGATCCCAAAGGGTCTGTTTTACCGATAAAAACTTTATTTTGCAAAATCTTTTTGTTGATTATAGATATCAAAAAATCCTTTTCCACAATTAAAGTATACATAATAACGGAGTGCGGAGTTTAACATTTCATATGAAAAGTGAAAAAAATGATAAAATTACAGTTTAGTTATCGGCCTGTGCCGTCAACATTTACTTAATATAAAAGATTTGTAATCTGCACGTGCCTAATCAGTAAACCCCGCACTCGGCATTTCATCAAAGAGTATAAGTGAGCTTAGAGAAGTGAGTTTAGAAGCTTTATAAAAAAGATTTTGCAAAATAAAATTTTCGTGCATATGTGTGTGTGCGAGATGGAGGCTCAAGAGTAAAACAGAGCAGTAGATTAGTTGCGTGATGTCGCGATAGACAGAGCTGCAATCGTACATGACAAAGACAGACATAATCGTACTATCTTCGTCTCTTTCATGCGTGTGAGAGTAATATACATGTACGCACTAACATTATTGCAGTATCTTTTTTCTCTCAATCATACGCTCTGTCACGCTCTGTCTCTTTCTAATCGCTCGCTCGCTATGTACTACGTATCGCTTAGCTTCATGCTCCTCGCATATTCACTTACGCGTTCACTCGCGCTTCTCTCTCTCTCTCTCTGCTCGTTCATTATTGTATTCTTTTATTCCCATTATTATATTCTTTTATTTGCTCAACTTTTATTCTTTCTATTCTTGTCTCCTTACATAAAAATAAATAAATTTATTTATTTATTTTTATTTTATACAGCATAAATGAGATATACAATACAAGTTATTTTCTTGTTTTATTTCACTATAGTTAATACAATACATAATTACGTCTTATTATTATATTTGGACATACTTATATACGGACGCTCCTCAGACAAAGCGTCGCGCTCCTTAGTTACGCGTATCTGTCGACTCGTCGCTAACGTATGAGCGGTGAGTGGGGGGCAATAGGCGTGAGCCACGGAATCGGGCCAAATGTGCAACTAAATCCGAGCACTGTTGTAAAATGTTTATATTTTGTACATAAGAAAATATCCCCGATGCTATAGAATCGACAAAAGCGAGAGCAAGAAAGAATGAAGGAGCAAGCGAGATGACAAACATCAAAGTGTTCCGAAGTCTCGCTCGCCAGGCTCCCTTTATCTGTAATCTTTGACGTGTATATGTCATCTTATTATAGAAAATAAAATCTCTGTATTTCGCATTTTATATATCTGAAAATAATTGTAATGGATTAATTACATTTTCGCAATTAAAATGACACTAAGTATGACATAAATCGGATTATTTTTAATGAAATAAGTAATCATAATTTTAATTACATAATTGATTAAAAATTACCCGATTTATATCGTGTTTGGTATCATTTTAATCGGTAAAATATCATTAATTCAATGTAATTATTGTAGGATCAATAAGCGCGAAAAAAAAAATTTTACAGTAACGATATATAACGCGAGAGATTATAGATAAAGCGAGCCTCGCGAGCGAAACTTCGGAAGTCTTTCATGTTAGCTATCTCGCTTGCTCCTCATTCGTTCTCTCTTTCTCTCTCTTCCTCTGCTTGTTCTTTATTGTATTCTTTCATTCCCATTATTATATTCTTTTATTTGCTCAACTTTTATTCTTTCTATTCTTGTTCTCCTACATGATAATAAATTAATTTATTCATCTTTATTTTATAAAGCGTAAATAAGATATTGTATATTTTATAAATAAAAAAAGTATTATGTATGTGTGCGTGTGCGTGTGTATTTTTGTATGTGCATGTGTTGTATTTAACTAAAGTGAAACGTAATTATGTATTGTATTAACTATATATAGTGAAATAAAAAAAGAAAATAACGTATTGTATATCTCATTTATGCTATTTAAAATAAAAATAAATAAATTTATTTATTTACGTGAAGAGATAAAAATAAAATAGAACAATAAATGTTGAACAAATACAAAAATATAATAATGAGAATGAAAGAATAATGAATGAACAAAAGAGAGAGAGAGAGAGAGAGAGAGAGAGAGAGAGAGAGAAGCGCGAGTAAACGCGTAAGCGAATATGCTAGAAGAATAAAGCTAAGCGATATGCAGTACGTAGTAAGCGAACGATTAGAAAGAGAGATACAGAGAGAAACAGAGTAAGTGTATGATCGAAAGAAAAAAGATATTAGAAATTGCGATATCTTAGTGCGTACATGTATATTACTCTCCCACGCATGAATTAAAGTTTGGTAATTTATCAATTAATTATTGTATTATATATAAAGTAAGTGAAACTTTAAATGCTCGGTTATCAATTATTAGACGCACGAATCACAGGCGATCATCTAAATCATAAGTTGTAAAGTGAAAGCTATTACATTTTAGAAAATACTGCTTAAAAATAAATTGATAAAAATTTATGTTATTTAATATTTCCAGAATTATTCCATTGCAAAATTTAAATTTTGAAATTTTAAGGGACACCTTGTATATAGCATATAATGTGTAATATACAAAAATAATACAATTATTATTAATTATACAGAATAATCCATATAATTAATTTTATATAATGTTTTCGTTAAATATTAATAATGTTTTTATGTATAAAATTAATTTAGCAATATAAAAACAATGTTTTTATTCGGTTGTACAATATTCATTTATTAAGATAAACATTTATAAAGATGTGCATTAGTTTTCATTTTCATCATAACGCGATATCTATAGCAGTCAGTACGTAAGTATGTACGTATCGGGCAGTAAGTCGGCTGTACGCACACACACATGCAAACAGACGAACGCGATCATATCAGTGCGCGGCAGCTCAGTCTCAGTTTGTCGCGTGTGTTTTGTACATACGCGTAACAAGAGATTATCGCGCGCTCAACCGTTATAACGCGTTATAACACGTTGAAGTAAAAAAACGTGTTTTTGTGTTTTTAATTTTTAATATATAGTGTGTTCACATAATGGGACAAAAATATAATGATAAACGCTTGCCTCTCTCTGTCCGAAGACTTTCCTTAAAAAGAATAAGGGTCAAAAGGTTTGTATTATTTATATATAAGGTATATTTACACAGGGTGTCCGAAAATTCGCGCAACACCCTTTAAGGGAAGGTAGAGGGTGTTATTCTGAACAGAAAAGTCCTGTAACATATTTTTCTATAACGCTTCATAAAGGAGTTATTATTGAGTAAAGTCTGATCAATCAGCGCCGACTTTTAGCCGGGCGCACGTTAGTGAGCCCCGCGCTGCGAAGTGTGCGCCGCCGCACACTACTAGGCGCGCGGGGCTCACTGACGTGCGCCCGGCTAAAAGTCGGCGCTGATTGATCAGACTTTACTCAATAATAACTCCTTTATGAAGCGTTATGGAAAAAAATGTTACAGGACTTTTCTGTTCAGATTACTGTGCTCTACCCGCTCACGAGCGTTGGCACAATCTTTACCGGACACCCTGTATATACACAAGTCAATCATCGCCGATCTTTAACCGGGCGCACGTCGGTGAGCCGCGCGCCTGGTAGTGTGCGTGAGCGCTCAGCTGTTACAGCTACAGCGCGGTTCACCGACGTGCGCCCGGTAGTGTGCGCGCGCGCGTGTGTGTACACACAGTGTATATATATAAGTAATGCCGAATATATAACATAAATCTCTGAAAAATAAGAACGCAGTCTTTTGCTTATTTTGATATTTTATTGAAAATTTATTATATTTGTATTTTATAATAGTAGTTAGTGCTACAGTAGTTAGTTAGCCAGAGGCGGTCAGTTCGTGAGCTGGTTGTTTTAAGAATATTTGACACCAAATACGTTTTGCATGTTCGCTTTGGTTAAAAAATATATGCCAGAGGCGATCAATTCGTGAGCTGGTTGTTATTTCACACTAGATGCAATTTGCATGTGTGTTAAAAAATATATGCCAGAGGCGATCAATTCGTGAGCTGGTTGTTATTTCACACTAGATGCGATTTGCGTACGTGTTAAAAAATATATGCCAGAGGCAGTCAGTTCGTGAGCTGGTTGTTTTAAGAATATTTGACACCAAATGCGTTTTGCATGTTCGCTTTGGTTAAAAAATATATACCAGAGGCGATCAATTCGTGAGCTGGTTGTTATTTCACACTAGATGCAATTTGCATGTGTGTTAAAAAATATATGCCACAGGCGATCAATTCGTGAGCTGATTGTTATTTCACACTAGATGCGATTTGCGTGTGTGTTAAAAAATATATGCCAGAAGCGATCAATTCGTGAGCTGGTTGTTATTTCACACTAGATGCGATTTGCGTGTGTGTTAAAAAATATATGCCAGAGGCGATCAATTCGTGAGCTGGTTGTTATTTCACACTAGATGCGATTTGCGTGTGTGTTAAAAAATATATGCCAGAGGCGGTCAGTTCGTGAGCTGGTTGTTTTAAGAATATTTGACACCAAATGCGTTTTGCATGTTCGCTTTGGTTAAAAAATATATGCCAGAGGCGATATATTATTCTGTTGCGATCGAGACAAACAATGTATTATAAATCTTTATTACTGATATATAAACATTTATGTATACGAACAAAAAAAAGACAATATAATATATATTTGTATAAATAATACATTGTTGTTATATATCCATTGATTATATCGATTGAAAAAAATTAGCTACATTGCATAGATCGCAACTTATAGAAAGTTACATGATAATATTTAGAATATATGTATATATATCATACACATACATCTGTAAACGTCTATGTACATATTATACATATACATATATATATACACAATTATATATATAACACCTAACCAAATGTTATTCCTCTTGGAAGATATATGGGAAGACACATAGCCCGTATGAACAATGTGAAATTATGTTCAAATATGTGATAAAGGCAAACACGTCTATATTATACTGTTATCTATACGCTTAAATACGCTTAGATATGCGTGCGAGGCAACAGAGCAGTAGAAATACACGATGTTGTCCGATTTCAACATATTGAACACAATTCTCTTTCAAATATGCATAAAACATGCAGAAATATTAATATCGGTAACAGCGGACTAAAATTATTGATATTATCGATAATTTCGGTCGGTATTATCGATAATTTTAGTTATGCTTAGATGAGGGCGCTAACCCGTCGGAGTTCGGCCGTCACTTTTGGATCCCCTTAAACATGCGAATTTTTCAATTTTTGCTTCCTCATAAAGGAAGCTTTGTGAGCGAAATAAAAAAATAAAGAAGCAATCACCGATTCTCACTAAATTCAATACCAATCATTCTTTAATAATAATCTATCCATGTAAAAAAATTTAACCCGATATCTCAAAATTTGCGAAAGTTACAACGTATACAAGCATTTTTTAAAAATTCAAAATTGTATAAAAAATGAACCTTTTCACCGATTCTCACCAAATTCAATACCAACCATCCTTTAATAATATTCTATCCATGTAAAAAGATTTAACTAGATATCTCAAAAATTGCGGAAGTTAGCGATTGCACAACAAATCGCGTACATACACACACACATACATACATACATTTTTTAGAAATATGATTTTTCGACGTTTTCGAACATTCTGAACACATTGGCATTAAAAACTCGAAAAAAAATTTTGTCACGAAAACAAAGCTTCTTCTATGAGGAAGCAAAACTGTTGTGTTTTTGTTTCTAGGTTATTAAGCTTGTGTTATCGTACATAATAAATGAAATGAGACCACTTGCAACCGTCGAGAAACCATCATTCAAAAATCTTATATCGAGTATATCAAATGTTGAGCTACCAACACGGAAAACTTTAAAGAAAAAGATTGAAGAACAATTTGAGTCGACGATTGCTGAAATAAAGATTCGAGTTTCCAAAACTCAGCTTGTTTTCACTACTGCAGACATTTGGAGTTGTACAAACCGAAGTTTCATGGAAATTACTTGTCACTACCTCGATGATAACTTAAAAAGAAATTCGTATGTTCTGGCATGTCGCCGTATGAAATTTACTCACACGCACATTGAAATAGCAAAAATGCTAAGTAACGTTCATCAACAATTTGGATTATCTGTCGATAAGATTGTAGGAACAGTCACGGATAATGCCTCAAATTTTGGAAAAGCATTTCGTATATTTTCACTCGATAAAGACGAAATTGAAGAAGAGCCAGAATATTTACAAAACGAAGATGACATTGTTATATCTGAATTTGAAATTCCAAATAATTTTGATGATGATTTAGAAATATTTGTTTTGCCAACACAATACAAGTGTATGTCACACACATTGAATTTAATTGCAACAACAGATTCACGTGTAGCCCTATCTAATATCAAATACAAGAAATTATATTATTCTTCATTTTCTAAAGCAAGTACACTATGGAACACAATACATAGATCAACGAAGTCAGTAGATATTATTGAAGAAATCTCACATACTAAACTGCAAATTCCTTGCTCCACTCGTTGGAATTCAAGTTATGATGCAGTTTGTAAATTGCTGTCGATTAAAAGTCACTTAAACGAAATTTGCGACCGTTTAGATAAGCCAAGGTTCAAAATGATCGAGAGTGAGTTTTTTGAAGAATATGTCGTGGTAATAAAGAGTTTAGCATGCACGATTGATTTGCTACAGGGAGAAAACTATTGTTATTTAGGATATGTTTTGCCAGCTTTGCTGCAACTTAAAATTAATTTGCAGACTCTTCACGAATTATCTAATTGCGAACTCTTGAGGAATGCTCTAATACAGTGCTCGGAGATAGTTGCCCTTTTCGGGCCGATATGTGAAGCGACGCCTACGGTCCCCCCACTACCGCTCGAGGCTCGACGGCCGAGCCGCCGATCGCGCGCGTAACGCTATGCCTCAGAAGCGTCCCGAAAAAATATGCTGAGATTGTACCTGCCGTCAAATCGTTGTTTAAATTTGCTTTGCCAGATAATTTGTCTATTAGTAATATATTATATATGTTATAGTAATATATATATTATATAATATATTAATTTGTCTATTAGTAATATATTATATATGTTATAGTAATATATTACTTTGGTTCCATAAACCTACTTTTTCGGGTCGGTATCTTAATTTTCTTTCTCAACATCCGACTTGCCAAAAGAGAGGTACCATTATTGGCCTTGTTGATAGAGCTTTCTTACTTTCACATCCACAATTTCACCAAAAAAATTTGGACTTTATCATAAAAATTCTCCTGGACAATAACTACCCATTAGATTTCATTTTTCAGACAATTTATAACCGTCTCAAATTTCTGATCACTAGTAGGGGCCTTCCAACTTACGATGTGGATGTCAATAATAAGAGCGTCTCTTATTTTACAATCCCTTTCGTCCATACCATCTCGCACAAATTTAAAAACATCATAAAAGATCTTGACGTCAGGCTTTCTTATTGTAGTCTTAATAAATTATCATGCTTTATTAGGGTGCATAAGGACGTCCTTCCCAGTGCATCTTGCACTAATGTCATCTATATGATCAATTGTGCGGATTGTGATGCATCTTATGTAGGTCAGACAGGCAGGAGACTACAGACGAGAATCGGGGAACACCGCAACCACATACGTAGAAATTCAACTGTTGGTTCGGTGATTACTGATCATAGATTAGAGTTTGACCATGATTTTGATTGGGACCATGTCCGGATTTTAGACAGCGAAAAATATCTAAATAAACGACTGATATCTGAGATGTTGTTCATAAGGAGACAAATAAATGATCTGAATCTGCAAACGGATACCGAGGGCTTGCACCAGACATATATTACTGCGTTGGATAAACTTCCTAACATTTAATGCATAGATGACATTTGTGATTATTTTCAAGACGCGTATATTTTGATTTCTCCATTCCCGATATAAATACATATTCGGGTAGTGAGTTGTTGTGTTTACTCTTATGTCATCGAGGGCCAATGACCTAGCATTGTATACACACAAGTTTAAAGTCTCGTGAAACATCTTAGAGATAACGTGGTCTTTAAGCTTTACGAATTAATAATTGTATCGCGTCATACTCTTTATTGGGATACATCTGTTGCATTTGTATGTAAGTTCTGCACTATCTCTGTCTACCCTTGAGCGCTCTTAACATCTTATTGCACGCTCCTACAGGAGTCTTGACTTTTCGGGTTTCGCATATCAACATGCCGGCAAGCCTTCATAACATCTTACGATGTGAACTTCCTGGCCTATCACCCGGGGAGTTCGTCATCCCGGGATGCCTGTTTGATCGATTTTGTGCGTTTGCAATTTAATTTTTAATCACTGACTGCGATATTTTTTTATACATATATTTTGTTTAATGTATTTATTTATTCTTGTATTTATTATTTTAATTGCGCTGAAGATGGCCACAAAAAAAGGGCCGAAACGTTCGCTTTAGTATTATATGTTGTTTAGTATCACTTTGTACCCGTTTGGATATGAAATTTGTCAATTGCCTTCACACAATTAATAAATCTCTCAACGTGATACGTGTGGCTCATATTGCCTTTTTATTTGCTTACATTTATTATCCGTGACTGTTCCTAAACTTAAGTTGAAATGGCTAAACTTGATACGAGAAGCAGGGATTTTTCCAAAAACGATTCTGGACCACGAATATTGCAAAAATATTTGCTTATTACAGAAGCAAAAAAATGTGCGTATTTAAAAGATGAAACCAGAATATCTTCTGATGTCTCTTCAGCATCTTCCGTGGAAGATGACCAATTCTTTACATTTTTAAATGGTCAAGACCATGTAGAACCAACTGACAGTGGTATCGGCATGGAGGTTCCCTCTTATTTGTCAGACAAGCAAAAAGATATCGCATCAATAGTACGTTTTCCTCATATGAAACATTTGTTTTTAAAGTTCAACACAATTATATCATCATCAGCATCGGTTGAGCGATTATTTAGCACTGGTGGTCAAATTTTAGTACCACGGCGAAATAGATTGAGTGACGATATCTTTGAGGCATTTTTGATGTGTAAGACTAACAAATGAAGTCGTAAATGTCGTAATGTAAACAAAAAATATTAATAAATAAAATAAATAATTATAAAAGATTTATCCAGTATATTTTGTGTATATTACCATTATTACGATAAAATATAATTTAAAAGTATCTGATATGTATTGTTACATCCGGTGGACTCCACGATTCTTTTCTTTCATAGAACTCTTTCGCTGATATAAAAAATTACGCTCTGGAACCTTTCTGCACACGACGTAAACAATAAACAAGGAGATATCTAGCAGGCGAGACTAATCTTTTCTTCTTCTTCTTAATATTTAAATGGCCAATATGATCAGGGGTAGATCAATATATTCGGGCCAACAACAGGTTATATTAGAGTATAAATTTCAGTGAGTACGTTCTCTTGGGGAAGGAGAGAAGGAAGGAATTTGTTTGGGAGGTGGTAGGGAAGGAAAAATAGGAAAGCGCAGCCCAGGGTCGAGTCGGGAATCGAACCCGAGATCTCTGGGATGTGAGTCAAGCGCGCTACTCCCTGAGCCACCAGAGGCCCTGACTAATCTTTTAGAACGATACAATTTTTAACTATGAGACGGATCAATAAATATTCCGGGACTAAGACCCACGTCAAAGGTTTGAAAATTCGAGACGGATCAATAAATATTCCGGAACTAAAACCCACGTCAAAGATTCGAAAATTTTAAACAAAGATAAGAGGCCCTCAAACGCTAGAAATCTAGACCATATGCGTACGGAAAACAAACAGATGAATGAAATATTCAACTCTAAGGTCCGCGCAACGGGCTTAAGGGTTTAAAACAAAGAACAAGGAGAGGGACACGGACGATGGTTTACGGATGAAACCAAAATCCGTAAGCAGAACTCGCGATACTTGACACCGCGTGCTCGCCTGCCAGACCACCCTCTTGTGTTATCTGTTTGAGATAAATTTCAGCGGGAATAATAAAAATGTCAACTTAGCCGATCATAACGGACTCTACAATAGGCTGGACTTAACTTCTAAAAACAAAAGCCTACACCAATAGGCGCAATTTCTGGACCTTCTTCTGGAAGGGTAGCACCTCCTACTCATGAGAGGGGTAAATAGTAAAGATTTGATTTGTTAAAAAAGAATTCTGATGGCCTAATGGAGAGGGTACGTGGGGAGACGCTAAAATTCGCGGATACGCGAAATCCTCGCTCGAAAATTCATTCCGTTTTCGTTCTTCAACCGACTCACTACTTAGCTAGTAGTCAGCTCGGAGATCAAGTTTTCCCGCGACTCTAAATTGTGCAGAGAGCGAACTCAAATAAAAGTGAAAGACTTAGTGATACGTAAGTGTTAAGTGCCAACAAGCCATGTTTAAAACAGCAACACAATAAGCCGGGTTCCCGAGCCATCATTGCCGAGCCCATTCTGATCAGCCACGACAGCTGGAGCCGAACCACACTTAGTCACTACAAGTATCAACGCATTCTCAAGTAGTAAGTGGGTTGAACAATTTCAATTTTTATCCTTCCCTTTTTTATTATTATTATTATTATTATTATTATTATTATTTTACGTCTTGCATTCTGAAATAATTCTTGGATCAATCAGTATCTTATTTCGATGCTTCGTACTTAGATCTCGATTGTCTCTTTGTGTAATTTCGTTTTCCTTAATCCTCATTCTTCCTCCCTTGAAATATTACCTCGAATCTCCTTCTTCTACTTCACTTTAGCCATCACGAGTTACCTGTATTTTGCAGCGTGATTCCCGACTTGCCACCAATCGTCACGAGTTACCTGTATTTTACAGTGTGACTCTTGACTTGCTGACGGTCGTCACGAGTTACCTGAATTTTACAAAGCGACTCTTGACTCCTAGCCCGTCATCGAGAGTTACCTGTATTTCGCAGAGTGACTCCCGATTACATTTGTCACCTTTTCTACTCCCAGGTCGTCCAAAAATTTTCAGAAATATAAAATAAAATAAAATTTATAGAAATATAAAAATTACACCTTCTTTATTATCCGGACTTGAAATCTAGAATTATTCAATTAATTAAAGAAAAACTTCCAAGAATTATTTCGTGAATTAAGAATCTATTCACTATCGATTTCATTATTATCATAACTCATCACGGCCCCCTTTCCTTAGTGGAAATATTAAATCAACCTACGGCACGACCATCAAAGGGTCGCGAAACCGACAGAATAAGCAACTAAGAAAAGAATTGGCTCGGGCAGCTGCGGACCCTAACTACACAATAAATTATAAGAAATTTAACTTAGATAAGAACTCCTTTGACCAGAAAGCTCATCGACTAATTAAAATATATAATAAGCAAAAACGTACACATAAAACACACAACCAACCACCTTGTCCTCCAACTTCCTCTCCTCATTATTCTCCCCCCTCTTATTCACCCGTCTCTTCCCCCGAGCGTTCCCCGTCGCCTACCTTCCCTGTATCCCCTCAACAGTCAGCAAATCTTACTCCTCCTTCTCCCCCTGAACATCCACCTACCTTCCCTGAATCTCCGCAACATCTGGAAAACCCTGGTTCCCCTTCTCCCTCCGGATATTCGCCCGTTTTCGCTGATTTCCAGCAACGGCCGAGAAATCCTACTCCCCCTCCCCCCTTCGACTACCCGCCATCACTCAAACCTCAACCCTCGAGAATTCCTCCTCCTCCCTCCTCCTTTCCCCTCGAATCGCCCGATCTCTCAGAAGAGTCGCGAGTTTTCGAAGAAGCCCTTCAGGACTTCGTAGAAGAGTGTCTCGATCTCAAAACGGAACCGAAAGATTTTAAATCGGAATCTTCCGATCCCGAAGGAGAGTCGGAGTCCTTTTTCGAAGACCAGGACAGGGAAGCCTGGTACAGGTACCTCCTAAGCCAATTTCCTGCTTATCCTGTGCCTCTTACGGACGAGGATTATCGCGTCGGTCCAGATTTAGTGGACCTCGATCAATTTCACCATATCCTTCAAACCAGTCCAACTGGCTCCATTATTCCTTTTTTTGTCCCAGGCTGCCCTTTTCCTTTAGCCGTCCCTATTGAGGTCTTTTGGATGAAGTTTCCTTCTCCCTCCACGGTGCAACTCCAAGACCTTTAATAGTCCTCCTCCCCATTTATTCCTACCGTCCAACTTTCATTCCTCTAATAATTTATTTTTAATAATTTTTTTTTATTTGAACTATTTATTGTAAATTTCCAACCGGAATTTAAATTTTAGTTACCCTTTCAATTCCGGTTGATGTCCTCCGCATTTATTGTAACACCCGCGAGAATATAATTTACCTTCGCCTACCTTCACGCACACAAACACAAGTACACTTTAGAATTTAAGAAAATGTATTTTTATAAATAAGAATTTAAAAATCAAATTAAATGTTCCTTCGTTAAATTTTATCTTTCTTTTTTTTAGAATCATTCATTTCCAATTTTTTGAATAAATGTAAAGTTAAATTTTAAAATCGAGTATTTTATTAACCCGACTTCCTTCCCGTTACCCGAAATCGCACAGGGTCCCGTCCCTGGTAATAAGGATTCAGTTCCTTTACCAAAAAAGGGACCGCCGACCGAACGGCCCGTGGACAGAGTAAGAGCGACACTTCCGGTCGTTGACCTGTCTAAGGCCCTGTATCGTTCGTTCGACTCTAGGACACGCATCGTCTAGCGTTTGTCTAGAGATAAGTAAGTTACGCCCTCCCGCTGACTCTCCCTTCCATTGAGTCTGGATGTAACAGTATCTGAGATATTTTTAAAGTATTTGAGTATCTGTATCAATATACATTTTTTCACATGTATCTGTATCTGTATCGAGATACATTTTAAATATATTGTTGCGTCCCTGCGAGTCGTCTGTGGCGGTTATTCCTGAATCTGCTGTACCCGTCTCCGGGAGAACATCCCCAAACACGTTGCTAAGGGTTGTTGTTAAACAACGGCGGACATCTTAAGAGAGATCGGCCATTCCGGGCGGACGTATTTGAGATTACAATTACCGTTATTACCCGTTCTGTGTTCCTTGTTTAATTGTGTTCTGTGTTATTATTAAAGTTCTTTTTGTTCTTTTAAAAGAGTGTTAATTATTTACGTCCCGGTACGCGAGTGCCGGTTGTGTCGCGCGTGTTCGAGTAATATCGATTTCGATCCGCGGATGCAACAGTATCTTACCCATCACTGACTATGTGACAATTATTTTATCCAATGGCCGTTTTGACAGATTTTTAAATTTCTTTTCTTAACATCCTCTTACACAGAAAAGAAGCATTATTATCAATCTAATTGATCGTGCTTTCTTACTTTTACATCCGCGGTATCAAAGAAATTTTGAGATATTGAACGATATTCTATTAGAGAATGGTTACCCCCTTATTTTTATTTTTATAACAATAAAATCATGGATTAAAATTTTGATAAACTCGAAACGTACCAAAGGAATGAAAACGACAGACGTTGAGACTCCTCCATCTTTCATCTCCTTTTTTACTGTTTTGGTTATGTCAGTGTTTCCAGTAAATTTAAGTCTGCTACTCATTTATACAATAAATGCTTATCGTTTTTTAGTCTTAATAAACTTAATAAGAAGTTATCCGAGCACACAAGGACCTTCTCCTATCTTGCAAGTGTCATCATGTTATTTATAGAATCAACTGCCATGATTGCGATGCATCGTATATAAGCCAGATGAGCAGGCAATTAAAAATTAGAATTTCAGAACATCGCAGCCATATCAGATGCAATAGCGTCCGGCATTCAGTCATTACAGACAATCATATTAATTTTAATTACCATTTTGACTGGAATAACGTTCCTATTTTAGATGAAGAACCTTATTGCTACCGTCGTGAGATTTCATAGATAATCCACATTAAGCTATAACATTAATCTGATGGGTTGCATTTGCAGAGTGAAATGGAGCTTCTTAAAGATTGTTATGCAGCCGTCCTTAAAAAATTCCCGGATTTAAATCTTTCACCGGTCGACTCATTGTTTATTACTCTTCTGTATTTTCTGTGTGTATGTGTAGTCATCAGTTTTCCCTTTCCTTTTCTTTCCACTCCCTTCACTCCTTATCTCCTTTATTCCCTTATTTCATTCTTTCTATAAGCCTTGTCTTATTCAATACGTTAAAAGACGGCTGAATTCCTTTTGTACTTACTCATTAAATCTTACTATATTAATCCGTAATTGTGATGAACTTACTTTTAGCTGTATAATTTTAACATGTGATTCCTTAGTATGTTGTCTTTTAGTATCGACCTTCATTTATTTATTTTCTTTATTTAATTATTTATCTTTTATTATTGATACGAAGAAAATGAAAGGCAATCAAGAGCCAGCGCGGTAATTTGTGCGCATATGTTTTATTACAATCAAATTACATTGATATTTTGACTACGTGATAGACAAAATCACAAAAAGCATACGTTTCGGTCCCTTTTTTTGGACCATCCTCAGCGCAATTACAAAGTATATGGAATATATTATATCAAGAATGTGACAATAATAATACACGGAACAAGAATGGTGTGTTGCTTCATGATGGATTTTCTTTCAGCAGCGATTAGTCATCAATCTTTTCCTTTTCGAAATGTGTCTAGTAATACTGATCGGGGAAATATCTAATAACATTATCTCGAAGGATGTAGTGTTGAAGGATAATTTCTTTTGTGTGAAACTAGACTAGTGAAGCAGTAGCTGTGTGAAATTAAGATATGTGAGATATTCTTTCGTAGAATCCGATATTAGTTGCGCTCATAACGTATGCTCGCATATATAGGCACATTTTAACATGTTATGCTTTCGGTTAAAACTTTCGCGAAAAAATTTTCTGTTTTATCGACAAAATGCGATTATTAATTAATAATTAAATTATAATATGCGAATATTAAGTAATAATTAAATAAGTTGAAAGGGAAAATCTTTTTGTTGATTATACAGATTGATAAATCCTTTTCCAAAATTAACTCTCTGACTGAATACGGTTTTTTGGCACCTTTCTAGTGAATACATGAGTCTTTTGCGTTCGACGCTATTTTCCTTATTTTAAAATATTTAAGAAAATCTGAAAAAATTCATGAAACATCTGTCTACTATTGTAGTTGATGATTTCATAATCATTTTGATAAAAATTATTTATTGAATATTTTATTTTTAATGAATTTTGAATACAAACTTCTTCTTTTGAAAGAAAGAGGTGGGTTTCTTTAAAAATATGTAACTTTTTTTCTATACGGAAAAGAAAAAAATTCTTTTAAGATTTTTCATTTTAAGGCTCAATGTTCAAGAAACAAAATAGTGCTGATCGATATCCGCAAAGAAGTTGAATTATTCAGGAGGGTTAAAATGGACAACTTTTTTAGTAGCAAAAATCAATAGATCAGCGTTAAAGATAAAATTATATATAAATTTGAATATATTTAACTATATTTTGCTGATAAAAGTGTTGTGCCTCTAGCCGCTAAGAAAGAGGTTTTTTTGGATTTGTACGCCCAAAGGATTAGGATCCACGTTCGAAATAAGACACTCCCGGACGTTGGGTATAAATTGGTATATTTCACAAGATTTTGTACACTGTTTACTTATTCGCGGTTATAAGGATCGGGCGCGATACGTATAGTACTCTCGAAGATGCGATTGAGCGAGCGAGCGAGTGATGTTAATGAGCAAGTGTCGATGCATCTCGCGCTCAATATTGTATATTAATTAATTAGTTGATTAGGGAGGAGTGTGGTGGCTCTGGCCGGAGCATATCTCGTGCTCCGATTGTCAGTCTGTCTCGTCAGCTGCTTACTCAGCTTCCGAGAACTTGGCCGTGACATCCTTCTCTTTAGAGTCACGTCTCTTACTTTTATTTTATTAACAATCTTTTATTACTTTATTATTTCTCAATTACTTTTCCCTGGACTCTTTTCCTAATTTTAATGCTTTGCTTTACTCAGCTCTTCCTTAATCTTTTCTGTGCTACTTTACTGTTATATATTTTACTATTGGGGAATTGGTCGGGTTACGACAAAAGTAAATGTTATTTTGGCTCGAACGCCAATGATCCACGTATTCAGTCGGAGAGTTAAAGTACACATAATAACGAAGTTGGGAAGTGGTGATTTCATGTAAAAAACGAAAAAAAGTTAAAAATTTACAGTTTTACAACTCAGATATGCAATACTGTCTTTATCGGATAATTACAAAATCGAATGGGATATCGACATAGAATCCGAGCGCGAATGGCCGCGCTTAAGAGTAAAGTGTAAATCTTAATGTCACTATTCTGAAAAAATCGACAATTGTACTCACTTGTGCTAGGTTAGCACAACTCAGATATGCAATTATATGCTATTTGGATAACTGATGCAAACATAAACGTTAGTTGTATATAATATTGTCCAAAATTATTTTTTATCATAATTTCTTTCCTTACTATTTTTTAAAGTAATATTTTAGCACATTGTTGGCAAAACTTATTGTTAGCACATTTTAGTACAATTGAAAAAATTGAAAAAAATTAAAACTGGGGGCTGAAATAAAAAATCTTTTTTTTTCTGTTTTTTACCGCATTTTTTATATTACTTTTTAATATTCAAACACAATATAACACAAACTTAGTACAATTCAACACTACTTTCGAAATTAGTTAATTCTAAAAGTGGGGAGCTAATTTCGAACAGATAAAATAAAAAGATCTTGTAACATAGGAAATCTATTGCACATAAATAACTTTTAGATTAAATTTCTCAATTAAAATAATACGAATTAATATCCGCATATATATATAATACATTATTTATATACATATATGTCAAGTAAATTACCTGAAGCCATAGTAATTGCATCTATCCCTTGTACTGGCTTCACATTTTCACCATCTGTGGCTATTATCTGCACGGGATGCTTTTCAATTTTTACTTCAATCAAACAAACTGTACTGCATGCATTAATCATGCGAAATCTATATCGTTTGCCTTTTTCAACTATAAACATTGAAAGTGCAACGTTTGTGCTTACTCCAGATGAAGGATCCTACAAAAATCAGTTTTAAATACACTCAAAAAAAGCTGAAGTATATGTTGATAATGTTAACTTATGTTACGTCCTGGCGATTCCACGATTCCTTCCTTCCGCGAAGTGTCGGCAATGATCGTCGATTGGTGAGACAAACGAATCGCTCAGTAAACAGACCAACGTAAAAGATCGGTGATGAAACCATGCCAGTTTCCTCAAGATAATATAAAATTTTCTAATGAAATACCCAACAAACACAGCTGCATCAATAACAATATAAACTTTTCTAACGAAATACCCAACAAACACAGCTGCATCTATAATAATAAAAATTTTCCAACAAATATTCAATAAACACAGCTGCACCAATAGCAATAAAAATAATCATAGGAAAATAGGACCTTTTTCTAATCTGATCATGTGCAAGGAATCTTCGAACGAACATCGAGCTCACCAATGGACGATCACCACGGGTAAAACGTGAAAAATAGGAGAAACACCCCGCCTAACGAAGACACTGGCACATTTTTAATTTGCTAAAATTGAAAAATCCCCACTTCTGCGCAAATTCAATTCGTTGAAGTTTTGGAAGATTCCCACTCTTAGAATTAGAATACGCCCCAAAAAGAAGATTATAAAAAGAGAACTCGCAAACACATCACTCTCTTATTTCTGCAACTTTAAATTACTCTTGCTCTGTGTTGTGACTCGCGAGTTAGTTGAGAAAACCAGTGTCTTCCAGCGGCGTCTCACCACCATTTTGCATTCATCAACCGAAGGTCCGAACGCACCACGAGACCTAGAGCCGAGGAAAAATCGCCGCTTCTTCATTATCGAATTAACAGCAAAAAGTAAGCTTCAACTATTCAATTATTAAATATATACGCGACTGAAACCTTATTATTTACACTGGTTCCGTAGTGAGAACCAGATCGGGCAAAATATATACATATATCGGCCCATGAATCAAGTCCATCGCAGGACTCGGAAGGTTGACGCGAGAGTTCGCGAATCTTACCGTTAAATTAAAAAAATTTAGGAGTAAGATTGACTCACTACACACGCACACAAGCTCACAACCCAGCAAAGTTACAATCTTCCTCCTTTCCTCTTACCATTTTTCTCCAAACTACTCCCCAGTATATTCCCCCGAACCCCTTTCTCCTGAACCGCCTTCCTCCCCGAGATCATTCTCGTCATTATCTACAATCCTCCTGAATAATTCACCCCCTTCTTCCCCGCAATTTTCGGAATCACACGATTTCGAAAAAGCTATAGAGGAGTTCTGCAAAGAACTACCTGATTTAGAATCAGATTCGTCCTACCGGGATTAAATTAAACTACATTAAATCTCCTTTCACTCTCTCTCTATGATCCTTACTTCCTACCTCATTCACACACACACACACACACACACACACCACACACACACACACACACACACACACACACACACACACACACACACACACACACGCACGCACGCACGCACGCACGCACGCACGCACGCACGCACGCACGCACGCACACGCACACGCACACGCACACGCACACACACACACACACATAATCATGTACATCTATCATTTATTTTTAAAATATGAATAAATTCATACTTTGTTAATTTAAATAAAAGAATTATTCTTTATTGAACCCCCACTCATTCTTAGTCGAAAGATCTTACTTGGTCCCATTCCTCGTAAAAGAGATTAAATTCTGTTACCGAAAAGGGACCACCGAACGAACGTTTGAATAACCAGCGTAATAGCGATTCAGTCGTTTACCTGCTTTTCAGACCTGTCAGTTCGTTCGACCCGATTCCAAACGCCACGAGACATTTAACTTCGGGATAATAAAAGATAGTTGTTGCGCCCTTCTGTCGACTCATCCTTCCCCGAGTCTGGACGTAACACTTAAAAACTTGCACTGTTTTTTTTGAAAATTTTATAGTATTTATTCAAATAAGGTATATTTTATTGGTAAATATAGCGAATAGGGGCCCAGCCCCAATGACCTTGACCTTGACATATGTTGTCAAGGACATAATTCTGAGTAACTTTTTCTTCTAATTTAATCGTCGCTCGTTGCTTATTAAAAAGTTATTAACAAAAAAAGTTTGAAATATACCAAAGTACATGCACGGACAGGAAGCACGCGCACGCGCGCGCGCACACACACACACACGCACACACACGGGGGGAGTGCAAGGGGGGCCTTTGGCCTCCTCCCGCACCCACCCCGCCGGTAGGCAGGGTGGACCTCGCTTTACAATGTAGCATGTACTTTGTAAATTGTAAAGCGAGGTCCACCCTGCCTACCGGCGTGGTGGGTGCGGGAGGGGGGCCAAAGGCCCTCCTTGCACCCCCCCGTGTGTGTGTGTGTGTGTGTGTGTGTGTGTGTGTGTGTGTGTGTGTGTGTGTGTGTGTGCGCGCGCGCGCGCGCGCGTGCTTCCTGTCCGTGCATGTACTTTGGTATATTTCAAACTTTTTTTGTTAATAACTTTTTAATAAGCAACGAGCGACGATTAAATTAGAAGAAAAAATTACTCAGAATTATGTCCTTGACAACATATGTCAAGGTCAAGGTCATTGGGGCTGGGTCCCCTATTCGCTATATTTACCATTTTATTTGCTGCATTTGCATCATAAATTCTCTTGAGCGTTTAAAATGTGATTTTTACCCGTTTATTTGATGCTACAAAATATTGTAACAGCAACATATAAATAATAACAAAGTGTTTTGTAGGAACTTAAAAAAAGCATTTTTGAGAGATTTAAAAATATCGAATAGATTATACTTATAAATATTACGAAACGATTAAATATTAAAAAACAAAAAATATATATTTTTTAGGACAAATAATAATTTTTAATTACTATAGGGCCCCTAGATCTTCCTCTTCTTCCTCTTCCGCTTTGGCCTCGGCCTTTATTAAAATAACACCCATGGCGTTGGAACCAGCGGGTCCGCGAATTCCCGCGACCTCGGCCTCTTCGATCATCTAAATGAAATAAATAATATTTAAGTTAATATACATATACAGGGTGTATCAGACCACCCGTGCCAGCCGAATATCTTGAAAACCGAGAACGACAGACAAAAATATTTCAGACAAAAGTTGTATAATTTCAAGTAACGCAGTACATACTAATAAACATTAAATAGCGTTGTCAAGGTCACGTGAAGGTCATCATACATTTCTTAAATGGAACCCCCAATTTTTTATTACATATTTTTATAGCTTATCTCGAAAGCTTTTCAAAACACTATAATAAAATATTTTTTTATTAAGTACTTTTTGAGTTATTTTATATTTTAATCTGACATATTTTGATATAAAAAATAAAATATCTCGTAAAATACTTAGTTTCCGATAATCTTACCGTAATACTTTTATGTACAGAATAATGAGATAAATTAATTAGTCTAAAAAAATAATTGTTTTTAAGAAAAAGTATGTAATTGTTTACAATGTATCTTTTTATACAATTATTTGTATTTTTTACACTAATTGATTTGTCTCATTATTCTGTACATAAAAGTATTACGGTAAGATTATCAAAAACTAAGTAATAATAATATTTTTTATTGATTCCCCAAAGGGGTTACAATTTTCCATAGAATCTTCTACATACTCTACAATCTCTTCATTTCTCTCCTCGACTCCACTCCTTCCGCTTAATTTTACCCTCCTCTCTTCTCCCACCATACCTTCCTCTCCTCATCCCACTTCCATTCCTTCCCATCTACCCAGGTCCTCCTATTGCTCACTACCGCACTCCTTCCCTTCCTTCTTTCCTCCTTTGCTTTCTCTAACAGTCTCCAGCTCATCTTCCTCTCTTCCATCGTCAAATCTCATCCACTCCTATTCCCCAAGCTCTCCTAATCTCATGTTCTTTCCTTAATAGTTTCTCTCTTTCTCCTTCATCCTCCATTTCCACAATCAAAACCTTTCTCCCTCCCTCTCCTACTCTCTCCTCCACCCCCTTATCTTGGCCCTTCTTCCTAGTATCTCCTCCATCATGCCCTCGACTTCCTTCCTTCTCTCCTCCGGCTCTTTTCCTTTTACTCCTCTCCATACTATATTTCTTCTCCTTCTCCTTCTTCTCTCTCGTTCCTCACTCTCCCTTCTCTCTCCTTCTACCTTCCTGCCTTTCTTTCTCCAGACCTCTGTTGACTTCCTTAGCTCTTCCTCTCCTCTCATCTTCCTGTTCCTTACCCCTTCCTCGTCCCTCTCCTTGTCACCCTTTCTTCTCTTCTTCCCTCTTCTATGCCCCTCTCTTCCCTCCTGGTCCCCATCTCATCCTTCCTCCTTCTTTCCTTCTTCACCTTACTCCACTCTTCCACCCCTACTTTCTCTTTTTCCTTTTTTCCCTCCGCTTCCTCTCGTATCTGGCTTTCTTTTTTTCCTTCTCTCCTCAGCTCCCCCTTGTCTCTTGTCCTTTTTCCTCCTTCCCCCTTCTCCTTTCTCTCGTCCATGCTTCTCCTCTCTTTCTTTCTCTCCTCTCTATCCGTCTCGCTATCTTCCGTGTTCCACCAGGCTTTTACTTCCTCCCTCCTTCTCTTTCTTGTCTTCTTCTCTCCCTCGCCCTCCTCACTACCTCTTGTTTCCTTCTTATCTCCTTTTCCTTTCCTCTCCTGTCTCTCTTCTTCCTCTTTTCTCCTTTCTCTGCCTTTCTCCTTTATTTCCTCTCTCCCCTCTTACTTTTCCTCCACGCTATCCTCCTTTGTCGCCTTCCTTACTCCTTCTACCTCTTCTCTCTTTCCTTTGTTCGGTCCCTTATTCTCCTTTCTCTCCTCTTCCTGCTTTTCTTTGCTCTCCTCCTCTGTCGTCGTTGTTGACCTTTTACCCTCTTCTTTCCTTCCTCTCTCTCTCTCTTCTCTCCATAGTCTTAAGGGGATCCTAAACCGACGGGCGAACTCCGACGGGTTAGCGCCCTCATCTAAACGTAATTAAAAAGGTCGATAATACCGACATTTTTAGTTCCGCCATTACCAACATAATTATTTCAAACATGCATAATAGAAAACGCAATCTTTTGCATTGTGTTCCATATATTGAAATGAGATAATATTACAATATATTTTTACTGCTTTATATACAATAATTAAGTGATAAATTACCAAACTTTAATTCATGCGTGAGAGAGTAATATACATGTACGCACTAACATTATCGCAATTTCTAATATCTTCTTTCTCTCGATCATACGTTTACTCTGTTTTTCTCTGTATCTCTCTAATCGCTCGCTTACTACGTACTGCATATCGCTTATTCTTCTCGCATATTTGCTTACGCGTTTACTCGCGCTTCCCTCTCTCTCTCTCTCCCCCCCCCTCTCTCTCTCTCTCTCTCTCTTTCTCTCTCCTTTTTTTCATTCATTATTCTTTTATTCCCATTATTATATTTTTGTATTTGTTCAACATTTATTCTTCTATTTTATTTTTATCTCTCTACACGTAAATAAATAAATTTATTTATTTTTATTTTATACAGCATAAATGAGATATACAATACAAGTTATATTTTCTTGTTTTATTTCACTGATAGTTAAATACAATATATAATTACGTTTCACTAATACAATATATATTTACTTTTTACTATAGTTAAATACAACACATGTACATACAATAATACGCACACATACATAACACTTTTTTTATTTATAAAATATACAATATCTCATTTATGCTTTATAAAATAAAGATGAATAAATTAATTTATTATCATGTAGGAAAACAAGAATAGAAAGAATAAAAGTCGAACAAAGAATATAATAATGGGAATGAAAGAATACAATAAAGAACAAGCAGAGAAAGAGAGAGAGAGAACGAATGAGGAGCAAACGAGATAGCTAACATGAAAGACTTCCGAAGTCTCGCTCGCGAGGCTCGCTTTATCTATAATCTCTCGCATTATATATCGTTACTGTAAAATCTTTGTTTTTCGCGCTTATTGATTCGAAAATAATTACAATAAATTAATGATATTTTACCGATTAAAAAGATACCAAACACGATATAAATCGGATAATTTTTAATCAATTATGTAATTAAAATTATGATTACTTATTTTATTAAAAATAATCCAATGTATGTCATATTTAGTGTCATTTTAATCGCAAAAATGTAATTAATCCATTATAATTATTTTCAGATATATAAAATGCGAAATACAGAGATTTTATTTTCTATAATAAGATGACATATATACGTCAAAGATTACAGATAAAGGGAGCCTGGCGAGCGAGACTTCGGAACTCTTTGATGTTTGTCATCTCGCTTGCTCCTTCATTCTTTCTTGCTCTCGCTTTTGTCGATTTTTCAGCATCGGGGATCTTTCCTTATGTACAAAATATAAACATTTTATAAAATAAAAACTGAAACTTATATTTTGGATGTTATTAGTATAAATATAGTTATAATGGATTAATGAGATTCTTGCGATAAAAATGATACTAAACACGACAAAATAGTCGTATAATTTTTAATGAAATAAGTAATCATAATTACATAATTGATTAAAAATAATCCAATTTATGTCATGTTTGGTATCATTTTAATCGCAAGAATCTCATTAATCCATTATATTTATATTCATACTAATAAAATCCAAGATAAATATGCCGATCAAGGGAGGTAGTCCCGATGACTGACCTGGACATATGTTGTCAAGGTCATGACCCTGAACAGCATTCAAAAGATCATAGCCGTCGCTCGTAGTTTATTAAAAAGTTATTAATGAAGAAACTTTAATGAATAGAACATAATTTGACGACACCATGTACGTTTTAGAAGGGTTAAGGTTAGATATAGAGTGAATTTGGTTTCGTTTTGGAAAGTACATGCATAGTCGCAGGTTCCGCCCCTCTACGGGGGGGCTCCACTTCCGGAAGATATAACCTAACCCAAACCAAATTTTAGTTTTTAATCAGAAATAGGTTTGGGTTAGGTTATATGTTCCGGAAATGGAGCCCCCCTGCAGGAGGGGCGGAACCCACTGCGTCCACGCATATACTTTACAACGCGAAGCGAGGTCCACCCCATGATTATTGTGTGGATGGGAAAGTGTATGCTTTTCTTTTATTTGTTCAACTTTTATTCTTTCTATTCTTGTTTTCCTACATGATAATAAATTAATTTATTCATCTTTATTTTATAAAGCATAAATGAGATATTGTATATTTTATAAATAAAAAAAGTATTATGTATGTGTGCGTGTGTATTTTTGTATGTACATGTATTGTATTTAACTATAGTGAAACGTAATTATGTATTGTATTAACTATAGTGAAATAAAAAAAGTAAATAACTTGTATTGTATATTTCATTTATGCTGTATAAAATAAAAATAAATAAATTTATTTATTTATTTACGTGTAGAGAGATAAGAATAAAATAGAAGAATAAATGTTGAACAAATACAAAAATATAATAATGGGAATGAAAGAATAATGAATGAACAAAAGGAGAGAGAGAGAGAGAGAGAGAGAGAGAGAAGCGCGAGTGAACGCGTAAGTGAATATGCGAGGAGCATGAAGCTAAGCGATACGTAGTGAGCGAGCGATTAGAAAGAGACAGAGCGTATGATCGAGAGAGAAAAGATACTGCAATAATGTTAGTGCGTATATTACTCTCACACGCATGAAAGAGACAAAGATAGTACGATTGTCTGTCCTTGTCAGCTCAACAGATTGCAGCTTCATCTATCACGCTACCCGGCAACTAATCTATTGCTCTATTTTACTCCTCGACATCGATTCCGCACGCACACATGTACACTAAATCAGTTCATATACTAATCTTTTTACACAGACTTCCAAGCTCATTTCTATTGGTTTACTATTATTCTTTCATGTTATCCTGAATGCGGGCGCTATATCTTTTGCACCAACAAACTGCAGAATTTTTATATTAAATAAGTATTGTTGCGACCTGATGCAAGAGGCCGATAAGAAAACTGTAATTATTTAACTTTTTTTGGTTTTTTACATTAAATTATAGCGCCCGCACATCGTTATTATAAGTACTTTAATTCTAGAAAAAGATTTTTCATTCTGTATAACCAACAAAAAGATTAGTACTTGAACTCATACTTCGCGTTTTTATCGGTAAAACAGACGAGCTTTTGGATCCCCTTCATTCATTCCTTATTCCCCTTACTTCCTCCGCCAGCTCCTTCATCCACTTCTCCATGTTCTTTGTCTTCTTCTTCCTTCCGTCTCTCCTCTCCTTTCATTTCCTTCTCCTCTTCTCATCTTTTCTCACTCACACTCTTACTTCTTCCGCCTCTCTGCACTTTAATCTATTAAGCTCTACTGTCCGCTTCCTCTCCCTAACCTAGCTTTCATCGTACTATTCTTTAACTCGCCTGACCTTTCTTTCTCCGTTCCTCTCTTCCCCCTTTGACTCCCGTTTCCGTGTTCAACCGCCATGTGCGCGTTCCACTTCCTTTCATCTGCGCCATCTCATATCACGCGTCTTCCCTCTCAGCTCTTTGTCACTTGTCCCGTTACCCTGCTCTGCCTTATCCGCTTCTACTCTCCTCGTTACTGGCCGTCTTTCCGTCGCTTCCCACGTGACTCTCCTCTTCTCTCTTCTTCCATCTTCTCTCTCTCTTTCCCCCATCTTCCTAACCTCCAAACCGCTTCAACCTTTGCATCCTTCCTCTATCCCGATCCTTCCACATATCTCCTTTCATTCACCTTGATGCACCTCCTCTTGCTCTGCACTTTTGTCCCTTCCGATTTCTCTCACTTCTCCCTATCTCGTCTCCTCCTCCTCTTCCGCACAAGCACATTTTCTCTCTGTTCACGCTTTCCCACCGGGAACGGAAGTCCTATCGAAAACTAAGTATTTTACGAGATATTTTATTTTTTATATCAAAATATGTCAGATTAAAATATAAAATAACTCAAAAAGTACTTAATAAAAAAATACTTTATTATAGTGTTTTGAAAAGCTATCGAGATAAGCTATAAAAATATGTAATAAAAAATAGGAGGTTTCATTTAAGAAATTTATGATGACCTTCACGTGACCTTGACAACGCTATTCAATATCGTACTAATATTAGTATGTAATGCGTTACTTGAAACTCTACAACTTTTGTCTGAAATATTTTTGTCTGCCGTTCTCGGTTTTCGAGATATTCGGCTGGCACTGGTGGTCTGATACACCCTGTATATGTATATTAACTTTAATATTATTTATTTCATTTAGATGATCGAAGAGGCCGAGATCGCGGGAATTCGCGGGCCCGCTGGTACCAACGCCGTGGGTGTTATTTTAATAAAGGCCGAGGCCAAAGCGGAAGAGGAAGAGGAGGAGGACCTAGGGGCCCTACAGTAATTAAAAATTATTATTTGTCCTAAAAAATATATATTTTTTGTTTTTTTATGTTTTATATATTTATGTTTTTATATGTTAAAATTTAAAAAAAATATTAAAATGTAATTTTATGTGTGTAAAATTTATTTTTAGATATGTGTTTAGATATGTGTGTTAGGTTAATTTTACACAATATATAAATGTATATTAATACAATATAAATATTACAATAAAAATAAAAAGAATATAATCCTCAACATCCATAAAAATTTGAATATTATTTTATTATTATTATTTCTTTAAAGATAAAAAATCTTTTTTAATAAAAAGACGTAAATATTGGCCAAGAGTGGATTTATATATCTAAAATATACTTAATATACCAAAATATTATTATTATTACTATTATTTAATTAAATTAATATTATATATATATATATATATATATATATATATATTTATTAATATTTTAAATATAAATTATTTAATTTTTATGTAAAATACAGGGTGTCCCATTTTAAAAGTTCCACCCTCATAACTTTTCAGGATCAACGTTTGAAGGAAAACGACTCGGATAAAAGTTGTAGGGAACAAAGGGGGCTATCTAATAGTGACCTTGGATTTGACATTAAAGGTCATTTTCAAGGTCATTTGAAGGTCATCTTTATTTTTTTTAATCGAACTCCCTATTTCTCATTACATATTCTTGTAGCTTACCTCGAGAGCTTTCCAAAACACTATAATAAAGTATTTTTTCATTAAGCACTTTTTGAGTTATTTTATATTTTAATCTGACATATTTTGATATAAAAAATAAAATATCTCGTAAAATATTTAGTTTTCGATAATCTTACCGTAATACTTTTATGTACAGAATAATGAGGCAAATCAATTAGTATAAAAAAATAATTGTTTTAAGAAAATTATTTACAATGTATTTTTTTAAACAATTATTTGTTTTTTTTGCACTAATTGATTTGTCTCATTATTCAGTACATAAAAGTATTACGGTAAGATCATTGAAAACTGAATATTTTACGAAATATTTTATTTTTTATATCAAAATATGTCAGATTAAAATATAAAATAACTCAAAAAGTAAATACTTAATGAAAAAATATTTTATTATAGTGTTTTGGAAAGCTCTCGAGGTGAGCTACAAAAATATGTAATGAGAAATAGGGGTTCCCATTTAAAAAACAGAAGTTGACCTTCAAATGACTTTGAAAATTACCTTTAATGTCAAATCCAAGGTCACTATTAGATAGCCCCCTTTATTCCCTACAACTTTTATCCGAGTCGTTTTCCTTCAAACGTTAATCCTGAAAAGTTATGAGGGTGGAACTTTTAAAATAGGACACCCTGTATATTATATTTCAATTTTATATCTATTTTTTGTGTAATATATATTTTTGTATTACGATTAATTTTACACAATATGTAAAAATTTATAAGAAAATAATTAATGAAAAAAAATTAATAATAAACGCGCGTCGCATATCGTATAACCAACTCGCCAGATCGAGATTTCGAGGCTCACGGTTCACGTAGCCACGCTATATCTACAACTCAAGAGAGAAGGAGACAAAAGATGATATATCTGTCTCCTTCTATATTCCGAAACTGGCCGAGCGTCGAGCGCACACGGACGAGGGCTCACGCTTTCGTGTACGTTGCCAGCCTATCCCCTCTACATACTGTAAGCGTGCTGTTGCGTCTGCAATCTCTGGGTGGACCTCGCTTTGCTTTGGTAATTTTTGGGGTTTTTCGGTTTTTTGGGAGGATGGGGGTGATGGGGGACGGGCTCCCCCGACTGATTATCACTGTTGGAGACACAACAAAGAGTTTTACCGAGAGATCCGATCATATTTGTCAAAATTCAGAAAAGGCATTATTCAAAATAATTACCCCGTTTTTAATTAAATTACCGAAACCGATTTTTTTTTGCTAAAACCGAGAGCAATTACCCAAAGTTTAACCCAATATGTATTCCACTGAAACTAAATATTTCCAACAAGGTTTATGTTCGTTCGGCTGTATCCGATAGCGTCTGTGTCCAATCGAGTCTGTGTCCGATCGAGTCTGTGTCCGATCGGGCCTGTGTCCGATCGGGATGGTGTTCGATTGCAACCATATGTGTCCGATCGGAACTGTGTCCGATTGGGTCTGTGTCCGATCGAGCCTGTGTCCGATTGGGATTGTGTCCGATTGCAACAGTATGTGTCCGATCGGAACTGTGTCCGATCGAGAAATATTGTCGTGTCCGATCGGTAATGTGCGCTCACTCAGGGACTCACTCTATTAATTTACATTAAACGGGGTGCTCCCAGGTTAAATGGTCAAAGCTCAAATTCCGAATAGCCCCTACCTCCGAATTTGATGAAATTTTACAGGAATGTAGCACTTACTAAATGTAGTCGAATGCCGCAAATACGAATGTGCGGAAACGTCTAGTTTCCGAAATATTCAAATTTTAATTATCTGACTAAATGGACAATTTTTAAGATTTCCACATAAAAAAAGATCAAAATTTAAAAATATTTCGCTAAAATATTTCATTTTACAAGTTAATGTTATAAAATGTAAACACCAGCGTGTTAAAATATTATTAAAAAAAAAACAAGATAAACAAATATCATCCGTCCTACATTTCCATAATTATACGGTTTCACATGGGTTTGCAACTTTCTGCGCGAAGCGAGGTCCTTTTCACCTGTACTTCGGACGCAAAACAAGGTTTATAATTATATGATTTTACATGGATTTGCAACTTTCTGCGCGAAGCGAGGTCCATTCCATATCGGTCTATCGGACGCGGAACGAGGTTTATAATTATACGATTTCATGTGGTTTGCAACTTCCTGCGCGAAGCACAGGTCGATGTGGGATGGCTCTTAAAAAAAGTTTAATTTGTTTTAGTCTACAATAGTTTGGATTAAATTAATTTTTAGATATTTTTATTGTTCAAATGCTGATTATATCTAAAAACGTAAGAAAATGAGTTTTCTCGATATTTTTTTTTTTTGATAATGATATTTTAATATGCTGGTGTTTACATCTTGTAACATTGACTTTGTTGGAAAAATCTCGCTCCTTCGAATTAAACTCCAAAATGATTTCTCACTTACTCACTCATTCTCTCTCATTTTCTCTCTTACGCATCCTTCTTCCTTACTCTCCGCGGCCTTGACCCAATCCCGGTGACTGTCTTATCGATGCCATTAGCCTCATCACGAATATATCAGCCAATAATAATCGCGCTCACATGATCTTTTCCGCGCTCCTACATCGATATCGGACCTTCCTGAGATTCTCGATCTTTTTTTTCCGTGAGTACCTATCTCTCGAAACATGTGTCGCAGTTCGCACCGGCCTACATCTCGGATTAATTAGCGGTTTTTTGTTCGAATCAATTGTATAGTTCATCGGTTCGATTCTCAGCGTCATTCATTACTATTAATTATCATTAATCTGCATCGGAAACTTCTCATTTAATTATTGTACACGAACAGTATCATTATCAAGGACAAATAACAGTGGGGGTCATCGGTTAGCATACCAACGATCTTTCTCTCTTCGAAATACTCGTATTGCTCTCGGATTTATGCCGTTAATTTCTGTGATCTCTTGTCTTGTCAAAGACTACGTGATTTTGTTTTATTTTTTAGAGGACAGCTAGTCTGCATGTTATAAGACATTTCTTTTTTCCCTTCTTTACGTCCTCATATTGGCTTAATTTTCTTTTGCGTACTTATTACTCCTCAATTAGTGTGTAAGATTTAGATTTAGGCATAAGAATAAACAAGACAATTGTTATCTTGAGTTAAAAGTGAAGTGCGATTCTTGTCATAAGTTTTTCTTTCCTCCACCACACCGAAACCAGAACTTCTCCAGGTAACTTCTCAAACAAACTTATAAAATGAAACATTTTAGCGAAATATTTTTTAATTTTGATCTTTTTTTTATGTGGAAATCTTAAAAATTGTCCATTTAGCCAGATAATTAAAATTTGAATATCTGGGAAACTAAACGTTTCCGCACATTTGCACTTGCGGCATTCGACTACATTTTGTAAGTGCTGCATTCCTGTAAAATTTCATCAAAAGCAGGCCAGGGTCAGATACGGATGTCTTACCGAAGAACTAGTTCATTAATGATGCATCGCTCAAACACGAACATTGTCTGGTTTTTGTGTATTTTAATTTCTAAAAGAAGCATTCGCATAAATATGTGAATCCAAACATTGGAAAGTTTTGAAGACTGAAATTTATAAGTTTTAAATAATTAAATATATTTAACATTTTGGTAAATATGTATAAAAAATAACACCGATTTAATCGGTTTATTTAGATATACTGTAGAGAAGAGTGTTCTGAATAATTTTCCGCAAGAATCAAATGGCAGACGGCATTGGTTTAAGAAACATAACAAATTAAAGTTTCACAGTTTCAATGTTTTTTCTCAGATATTATAAAATAACATAAGGAAAAGTGAAGTTTGTGTACGTTGTATTTGTTGTAGAGTAGACATGGAAAAAGTGTTTGTTTACATTTACGGGATAGGTATATGATCATCCTTTTCGACAGTGCGCCATCTCCTCGTGGTGAAAGGGCCCTGCTCTGAAACCTTTTAGGGTGGCAGGGTCGCTAAGAACGCACCAGCCAAAAGGAAGGCTACTTCGTTAAAAAATCCTGGTAGGACGGACTCGACAGGCGTGGTGGAGCCAACCGTCCTAGGAGAAGGTCACTCCGAAATCACACCGAGTGGCCTTCACTTAGACACAATACAATTGGACACGTTGCAAATGGACACGATATTTTGCACACGGTTCAATTGGACACAGTGCATTTGGACACAGTAATATTGGATACAGTAGCTTTTGGACACATAAGAAAATGCACATCGTTCACTTGGACACCATTCACTTGGACACTATTCATTTGGACAGTATTGTGCATTTTCTTACGTTTCCAAAAACTACTGTATCCAAAATTACTGTGTCCAAATGCATTGTGTCCAATTGAACCGTGTGCAAAATATCGTGTCCATTTGCAACGTGTCCAATTGTACTGTGTCCAAGTGCACTGCTCCCATCACACCACCTCTTGTTTCAACTTATGGAATTGACGAAACAACGAGAACGAACTCCGGCAGGGTGTTCTTCCGAATGGGGCACCCCTCGATTGGGATGAAACTTTACAGGTAGCTTCAAGAGATCATATTATAACAACTGTCAAGATTGTATATGTGGGTTTTGCATGGTTCAAAAGTTATAAATAAAAATATCACTGAAAAGCGTAAAAATCGACAAAAGAAAATCCAACTCCAATGACTTTGACCTTGACATATGTGTATAAAGGGGATTGAACCGATGGTTAATTATCCTTCTCATTCGCAGAGGTCAGACTCGTATGAACTGATGACTAAGAGGGGTCGCCATAGGCGAGCCAGAAGGGTGGAAGATTGTCCAGCACCCTCCATCTCGGCTCTTCTCGCCGTAAAGGGGTCCGAAATGGATATACACTGGGAGGTGGGGGTCAGTTTGACCCTTGCCCAGATTGAGCTTCTCCTTACGGAGAGGCTAAGGGGCGTAGAGGCCTCAGAACAGCCCTTGAGGGCACCAAAGGCAAGGGAAGGGCCGACTCGGGCACCATTGCAGGGGGCACATCGAAGACGCGGGCAGGACGAAAGGTTGCAGACGCCCCTGCATTCCCTGCCCCGGCCGTGAGTATAGTGACCCCGAAACGATGTTTCCGGAAAGACACAGCGAAGAAGGGGCCAAGGGTGCGGACCCACTTGCTTCTCCCGCCCGGGCAGAATCCATCACTTTCCAACCTTGGCCCCGCCCGAGCGGGACCATCATGATTGAAGGTGGGAAGAAAGAGAGGAAACGCTTGGCTCGAGAGGGTCTCGCCCTTCCACAGCTTCCCTTCCCCGGTACCGCGGTTAAGCGGCCCGAGGATGAGAAGAGGGGAAAGGCGGTCCTTCTCAAGACTGCACCTGGAAAGGGAGGTAAGGCGTGAGGGCCTCGCCCTCCGAGGACTGCTGACAGTCTCTGAGGGACAGTCTCTCTTCAGGGGAGGCGTTGGCCAAGGCACGAAGGCGCATCGACTTTCCTAGTCTCGGCATTGTGAACTCGCGCCTACGGAAGGCCGCGAATGGCGAGGTTCTTATTAAGGTTTCAGTAGAATTCCTAGAAATAAGAGTCTGGCCTATGTTCTAGTTTTTTACAAAATGACGTACTGTATATGCACTTATTACTATATCTGCATTTACTACTATATATATTCGGTATAATGCGTGCGTATGTATGCATATACAGGGTGCGTCAGCAAAATCCGGACAAAATAAACAGTTTATTATAACAATTGTTTATTAGTCAAAAACTTAAACTTACAAAAAAAGCTTTTATATGTCACTTGAGGGATTCTTCCTGAGTTTTGTTATTCAATGTAACTCCCTTTTGCTTTGATCACTGCCTCGATTTTCTGCCTGAAGCACGAGCACGCTCCCTTTAACTGCTCTCGGTCCAAATCCGCGAATGCTGCCTCAATAGCGGCTTGGAAAGATGCCACATTGGGGTGCCTGGACTTGTTAGTAACCCTTTCAATAACGCTCCACACGTAATAGTACAGAGGGTTTAAATCTGGATTATTGGGAGGCCAGAATTCCTTGGACCATTGTCCACATTGTCGGAGAGCCAGTTTTGTACTAAATGGGTCGTGTGAGCCGGTGCGCCGTCCTGCTGAAAGATATACAGCCTCCCGAAGGCCACGGTTTCCATCCACGGCTTCACTACCGTCCTCAGAATCCGTAAGTAGACCTCTTTCGTGATTGTCTCTCCTTTTTTAAAGAAATGCATGACGTCACCCTCACTGGAGACGACGCTTAGGACGTGAACATTGGCCGGAAACTTCGTCCTGGCTACTACAGGGACATTGTCAGGGTCGTGGGCGAGCCAACGGTCGTTCCTCCGGTTCACCTTGGCATTGACAGTAAAAATCTTCTCGTCAGAAAAAACCTGAGGCGGCCCGCAGCTTCGTTCTTCAACGAACACACAAGCAAATTGCAGCGTGCGACTCTTTTGGTCTTGGCAGCCTCAGACAGTATCTGTCGTACTTTGATCACATAGGACGTGTATCTCAGGTCCTCTTCAGCGATCCGACACATAGTGGCATCACTTACCCCCAAGATGGTCGCTAATTTCCTAAGCAAAGTTCCTGGGTCTTCCGAAATGAGCTCTTGGGCTCTTTGGACAATTGCCGGGGTCCTTGCCATTTTTTCCTTCGAATGAATTTTTCTGCTGGGTTAGCAGAACCCTCCTCGGACATCTCCGAGGCTGCATACTTTTGTGCGATGTCGTACACAGTCGATCTCGGGGCCTAACCCGAAGAACCTAATTATTTTAGTCGGCGATCTTCCAGCGCGAAGACCTTTAGTAATCGCCGCTCTTCGATTATATTCCGCACTCGATCTCACTAACTCGACCATTTCGTGGTTATGCACGTCTTACACACGCGTATGGCCTATCCTAATGTCAACAAACATCTACTGCTAAAGTCAAATATAACGAGAAATTCAAATTGAACTTTGTCCGAATTTTGCTGACGCACTCTGTATTTAAATGATTGGCTGATTTTTTAAAATATCGTCACTGATTGGTGCCGCTATTTCAAGCCAATCATAAATTAGACAACATATGCCAGACTTTTACTTCTAGGGTCTCTAGGTTTCAGCACCTAGAGTGGTCATTTCTCTTGGCAGGAGCGAAGAAGGTCCCAACCCTCCCACAGCCGCTATATTAGCGGATAGATTGGCGGAAGAACTGAGGGGGTGTTTGTGGGGAAAGAAGTACGGATCACCCGCTCTTCGAAGAGCGCAGAGATGCGCCTCACGTAAAGTGAGCTCAGCTCTTGTTGCCCTGGGAGGAGTGGCCGAGGAGGACCTCCAGATCGGGGAAATCGGGAGGTCCCCTTCGGCACTGTTTGGGTGAGGTGTCCCGTGGCCACCGCGTGGAAAGCTGTGGTCGCCGGGAAGATAAAGGTGGGGTGGGCGCTGGCAACGGTAGAGTTGCTCCCCGCCCGTCCCATTTAGTGCTTCACCGCTGCCTGGCATTTGGACATCAAACAGCGGTGCACCGCGGTGACGGATCGTTCGGGGCTTTGCTTCCGCTGCGGAGACCCCATGCATCAGATGGTCCAGTGCGCGGCCGTGGCAAAATGTTTGTTATGTTCGGCTGAGCATGGTCTAAGGGCAAGAGGTTATGCCCCTCCCCAGACTCGGAGGGAGAAAGGAGATTCGAGGCCCCCGGCATCGAAGGGGCCCCGGGAGCCGGCATAGGAACCGACCTCTCCCAATATCGATATGTCGGAAGCACGAGCTGCCGCCGATGAGGCGGGTGAGGTGATGGAGGTGGCTTAGGCTTTACCATCACTTCTTCCCCCAAAATGGGATATGCGCCACCATAGGCATGAAGGGACGGCTTAGGGAGGATGGCCGCAATAAAACGCACGTGGGTCATGTCATCGATTGTAAAGCATCTATATTTTGGGGCATGACCGCATCACCAGAGGCAATTGCCTCTGAAGGGGGAGTTTTTAGTGGGTGCGAGCCCACAGGCCGGCCCGTGGGTATGCGAAAGGCATTTTCTCTCACCGCACCAGGCAAAACAAAGAAAAAGATAGAATGGGTTAGGTTAGTTTTTTTCGGGATGAGGGTGCAGGGTATGTATATTGTTTTTACATATCAAGAGACACGGTAGTGTCTCGCGCCAAGTAAGCGCGTAGCTAAAAGTCGCGCGCAACAGCAAGACGCACCGTGTATCTTCACGCGAGTCGGTCCGTTGAGAGAATTGTAATTTTTGAGATTTTCAGATTTCAATATAACCGATGAACGGATCAAGCTCTTATTAGGCTTAATCGATAGCCTAAATATGAATTACATAAAGAAAGTGTCTTTATTTTTGCTCTACGTGTTTTGTAAATAGATATATCAGGATGCAAAGTCTTAATATGAAATTTTCTTCTTAAGAAACGTCCACGTCATTATCATTATCATCATCAACGTAAATCCCCAACGCGAAAGGTGTACGGTTGGAGCCTCCGACATAAGAGCGCGCTAGCGGCGCTTCGTAATATTACTGCTCACATCCATACCTGCTTTGACAGGTATAGGTTAAGTTTGCAATGCAAGAGTGCAGTGTTATCCACAAGTATCACGAAGAATTTTGCAGTTTCACATTTTTATAAATGAAAGAGTGCTACGCTATATAATGTTGCACTTTGGAAAATTTAACTTATACCTTTCAAAAGCCACTATGGATAACTGCGAACAGTTATCGATGTAGACACACATATCAGTTAATATAGACATACACATCAAGAATCCATATTTGAGTATATTTGTCAAAGGAGTGTCATATAGTTTGTCATATAGTTATTTGTCATGCATCATATGCAGCTACAGATAAGTATAAATAACATTGGTGAAACGCAGTCTGTAAGGTTAAATTTCTATTTATTTTTTTAAATAATTTATAAATATACATTTATTTTTCAGTGGAACTAGAAGAATTTTTCAAGCTGTTGATAAGATTTTGACAAAGCCTGTGGCAACATGTTTATTGCAAACCAACATATTGTAATCAATTCTTGTTTCGATGCATCGCTTGAGTTAGATGAAGCATGTTTTAATATCGTTAATGAATATAATAGATCTGTTACATAGTATTTTTCATCTTTCAGAATGCTATTTGGTATATATATTTGGCAAATGAAATTTAGTATTGAAACTGACATTATCGATAATATTGTTCTGTTTAGCATCGAGACAAGGATTGATTACAATATGTAGGTTGGTTTACAATAGACATGTTGCTGCAGGCTTTGTCAAAATCTTATCAACAGTTTGAAAAATTTTTCTAGTTCCTTTTCTAGTTTCATTGTAAAATAAATGTATTTATAAATTATAAAAAGTTATAAATTATTAAAAAAAATAAATACAAATAGAAATAAAACAAATAGAAATGTATAAGACTTATACACATTAATCTTACAGACTATGTTTTACTAATGTTACTTATACCTGTAGCTGCATATGATGCATGACAAATAACTATATGATGACAATCATTTGACAAATATATTTGAATATACTGTATTCCTTTTTACATCTTTTGCTTTTGATATATAATTAGGATACAAGACAGATTAGTCAGATAATTTATAGCATAGCACAAGCGTATAGTAATATACTTTAATTTTTTTTAAAAAGAACGTAACATTTTTCACTTTTATAAAAATACTTGATTTGCTTAATCTGTCTCAGAGATATGTAGAATACACATCATTGTTACACTAATCGCTTGTGCTATGTACACCCGACTAATCTGTCTCGTAGATATGTAGAATACACACATCATAATTTATATTATAATTTAAATATTATAACTCATATTATAACTTTATATATAATTAGTAAGGTTTATTCTAATCTTAAATATTAAAAAAAAAAGAAACGTTACATCTATCATTTTCATATCAATAAGATTAAGATTTTAAATATTATATTTAAAAAAAGAAACATAACATCTATCACTTTTTAATTTATATTTAAGTTACAATATAAATTATTATAATATAAGTTATAATATTGTTGCGTCCGCGGGCTATCTCGATATATCTCGAACACGCGAAGCACAACCATCACTCGCGCATCACGCCGTAAATAATGAATACACTTTATTAGAAAGAAACTAAGGAACTTTAATAACGGAACTCAACCAAACACAGAACTCAGAACAGATAATAATTATAATGTCGTAATCGGCTAATACGTCTGCACGGAATGACATCCGTCGCGAGACTTAAGATGGCGGCTCTCTTCCAAAATGTCTCCCGTTGTTGTTCAACAAACCCCCGGCAACGCGCTTGGAAACGATCTCTCGGAGACGGCATTCAGATACAAGGATGAAATCCAGGGACGCAACAATATAATATAAATTATATAAGTTATGATACGTGTATTCTATATATTTATCAAAGATATAATAGGATTGGTTTTTAAATCAGAAATATAATAGATGAATGATGATATATAGAATGATATATAGAATGAAATAGAATATAATAGATATATTCATTTAATCTGACTGCACGTAAATTGAAATAAGATAATATATAGCACATAGTAAAAAAAAGAATGATATAATTGCTAAAGAATTACCTTTTTTTTAAAAAAAAGTGAAAAAAGGCGCCAAGTACACGCGCACAAGCGCCTTTTGCTATAAAAAAACTCTTATACAAAATAGTGTTATTTCAATTTGTTGTGAAAAATTCTTATACAAAATAGTATTATTTTAATGCAAAAACATTGTCATATTCAAACTAAAATCTGTTTTACAAAATAGTTGTTTTAATTTTCTACAAAAATAGTGATATAAAGATATTGCGCCAATTAATAAAAATTTATGTTACAAAATTCATTTATTATTATTTCTAATATAAAAAATTGCAATATGATCAAAATAGTGGAATATATTTAAGTGAAAAAAATTTTTAATTAAAAAAACAAATTTAAGTATAAAATAAATTTTTAATTAGAGAAAAACTTGGCACTGCTAAATTCAAAATGTAAATAACACGATAACTAGATTAGCATATTCAGTTTAGCACGCAAAATAAATCTTGTGAAAATTCTACCATAAATATCATAAAAACAACAGCATTAAATACACATTTTTAATTGGCATAAAGAATAATGAAATGATAAAATCATATCGAAGCACTTCTATAATCTACAAACATTTTGTAGATCTGGAATTATTCGTAACTTTTAGTTTTGAAAATATGTGAATGTTTATTTAGATTTTATATATAAATGTAATTAATGCGTAATAAATATTTTTAGGTCATTTCCAAATAGCTAAGCCATGAGTTGCATGTTATGTTAAATAACAAAACAAATCTTGTGGGAATTTTATCAAAAATATTACATAGACAGTTGAATTGAAAGCGTCAGAATTAGAGCCTAAAATAGAAACGTTAAGCATTAGTCAAAGAAGAGAAATAAGGTAATAATTTTGTTTATAAATTATATAATAAAGGTTATTTATTTTCTTAGACTAAATTCTCTAGGGACAAGGCTTATTGTTAATCTATTTAACTTTTTTTGACATAATGGTTGAACTTATTTTTTTAAACAATAAGAAACGTGGAAATTGATGGTTTATTCGGATAGAGCGACCTTTTGCAATATGATGTTATCGGAGAGCATTAGAATATTTGTCATCGACAAAAAGTATTAGGTGTACAACTTTGCTTCCGCCGTTTTTTTTCCGAAATTCGAGGCTTTATTGTAAAAAACTGGTTATACATTTATGATTCAAAGTATTGTCCATCGCTAGCCACTACTTTCTCCCATCTTTCGGGCAGCGTACGAATCCCGCGTTGAAAAAACTGGTCATCTTTTGAAGCGATCCACGAATCGATCCAATTTCTTACTTCTTCATAAGACCGGAAGTGCTGGTCAACCAGGCCGTGTGCCATTGATCGAAACAAGTGATAGTCAGAGGGAGCAACGTCTGGAGAATACGGCGGGTGGGGTAGGACTTCCCATTTCAACGTTTCCAAGTATGTCTTGACCACTTTCGCAACATGGGGTCGAGCATTGTCATGCTGCAAAATCACTTTATCGTATCTCTCGTTGTATTGCGGCCGTTTGTCTTTTAATGCTCGGCTCAAACGCATTAATTGCGTTCGATAACGATCGCCTATGATTGTTTCAGTCGGTTTTAACAGCTCATAATACACTACGCCGAGCTGGTCCCATCAAATACAGAGCATGACCTTGGAGCCGTGAATATTCGGTTTGGCCGTCGACGTGGAAGCATGGCCGGGATATCCCCATGATTTTCTGCGCTTGGGGTTATCGTAATGAACCCATTTTTCGTCCCCAGTCACAATGCAATGCAGAAATCCCTTCCGTCTTTGCCTTTCAAGCAACTGTTCACAAGCAAACAAACGCCGTTCAACATCTTTCGGTTTCAACTCGTACGGCACCCAATTTCCTTGCTTCTGAATCATTCCCATGTCTTTGAGGCGTTTTGAAATTGCTTGTTGAGTCACTCCCAATGATCGTGCCAATTCTTCTTGACTTTGACTCGAGTCTTCATTAAGTAATGCCTCCAATTCTGCATCTTCGAAAACCTTCTCTCTTCCACCGCTATGCCGGTCTTCGACGTGAAAATCACCGTTCTTGAAGCGTTGAAACCACTCTCGACACGTTCTTTCACTAATAGCGGCCTCACCATAAGTATTTGAGAGCATTCGATGAGCCTCAGCCGCAGATTTCTTCATATTGAAGCAGAAAATTAAAACCTCCCGCAAATGACGAGAATTTGGCTCGTAAACTGACATTTTCAATCGAGAATAACTTTATGATGCAGACACAAATCGACTAATGTTTCTATGGGGTTATGTTGACAGATGCCCAAGTTTATTGCATGACGTCTATGATCTATTTATTTCGACCACTACTTACCGCTAAAGCCATCTATAGGAAAACGGCGGAAGCAAAGTTGTACACCTAATAGTTCAAATTTGAATCAAAATAAAGGGAAGAATTGATTAGTGATACTAAATTGCAGATTTTATTAGAGGATCGTATAAAAGTTTATAATAATTTGGCAGCTGCGTTGGTTAAAACAGAAGCCTATGATGCAGCTTTAGAAAATATGGAATATGTTTCGAGGTGTCAATTACAAAATGTTAAAACACTACTTAGGGAAGGTATTGCAAAAATTCTAATCTTTTTATTTACAATATTTAATCTTTTTTAAAATAAGTTTTATATATTCTTGATTTATATTTTACATATGGAAAATTCAAATATGTGTGTATATATATTGTGCGTATCGTAGGAACAATATTGAGACACAAAGGAGAATATGTAAATGCTTATGCAATTTCTCTCTGTTTCTCTCTCTCCACTGAATCCAAAAATTACATCCAGAAATGAAGATATTTACTACAGAATTAATGATTTTAAAAGATAAAATTGCTAAAGACGCAGAAAAAGAAAAGCATCTATTTTTACTTAATTACTTACATTTATCATTTGCTTTTATTTGCACCTATATTTACTTAATTACTTACTTTTATCATTTGCTTTTATATCTTTTGATGGATTTCTAGTATCTTCAACTACACCTAACATTTTGCGATATAGGTGCTTATCTTTTTCTACATCTTTAGCAATTTTATCCTTTAAAGTCATTAATTTTGTAGTAAATATCTTCATTTCTAGATGTAATTTTTGAATTCAGTGGAGAGAGAGGAAGAGATTGCATAAGCTTTTGTATATTCCCCTTTGTGTCTCAATATTGTTCCTACGATACATACAATATATATTGTTACGTTCGCGCTGGACGCTCGGTGTTATGTTCGCGCTGGATGCTTGGCGAGACATTAGCTGCAAGGCGTTCTCCCTAACAACGAGGTGGTTTTGTTAAACAAAGTTGGGTTGTTGTTTTCCGGGGGCTTTCGGTCTGGAAAGACGCGTGTCATATTCGGTTACGAATATTAATGAATGCTGTACTCTTGTTGTATATAATATTTCTGTGTATAAAGTTGTTCTCCTTTTTACGGAAGTGTCCTTTTATTGCGTGTGCGCGAATGTGAGAAAGTGAGAGAGCGACGAACGCAACATTTTGGGGGCTCGTCCGGGATAGTCATCTCGATATCGGAGTACGAATATGATACGGTACATTCACCGAGAAGGACCCGAGCGAGGACAGAAACACCACCTACTGACGATATGAGGCCCACGACGGAAACAACATCTCTTGGAGCGATATTGGAAGAGATGCGGGGAATGCGCGAGGAACAAGCTCGGAGGGAAACGGAGCTCATAGCGAGACTTCAACAGTTTGAAGATGAGCTCACGCGGGTGCAAGGAAATAACCAGAAGTCCTTCGATTTCTAGAGTCGGGAATTCGCGGGGCGAAAACGCGGCGGAAATCAACATACGCGCGGAATTAGGTTTTAAATTAAAACCGGACGTGTTTGATGGAACGGTGCCGCTGCGGGAATTTTTCTCGCAGTTTAATTTTATCGCTCAGGCGAATAAATGGGACGACGCGACTAAGACCGTTGCGCTTGCTGCGTGTTTGAGGGGCAAAGCGCGTTCTGTGTTAGAAGCTGTACAAGATGTGTCGAGTTTGGAATTTTCGGAGTTGAAATCTAAACTCGAATTGCGTTTTGGGGAGGGACATCTGTCTCAGAATTTTTACACGCCATTTACGAACCGTAAACAGAAAGCTGGGGAAGATTTGGCTACCCTTGGCTCTGAGCTTGAAAGACTCGTGCGCCTCGCTTATCCTGAATGTCCGCTTGAGGTTCGCGAAAGAATTGCCTGCGCACAATTTATTTCTGCTGTTTCTGATAACTTTATTAGAAGAACCCTTCAACTCGAAAATGTTGATTCTTTAAATTCGGCAATAGAGAGGGCGAAAACTTTAGAAATTATTCAAGGGGAGGGTTTCGGGAAAAGAGGAGAAAATTTTAATAAAGATTTTTCAATAACAGCTGAGAGGGATGCGCAGGAAAGGCGAAAAGATCGTTCTTCCTTTACAAAAGATTTTAAGAAAAAGTGGCGTAATGGAAAATTTGACGCCGGCCGAAAAGAATGTTGGACATGCGGAAAAACTGGGCATTTCCGTTCTGATTGTCCTAGCAAGCAGAAAAACGCAATTTAGTCGCACTTGGCGAGGGGAGTTCGACTCGCGTTTGTGATCCCTCGAAAACTGATATTTTGCATGTTAATAGAATTAAGACAAATTTTAATGATTTTTGTTATAAAGGAAAAGTTGATGGAGAAGAGTGTTCTTTCAAGGTGGATACGGGCTCGGATGTCTCCATTTTAAGTATTAGATTGGTTAAAATGAAGGAAAAGTTAAAAGATGTGAAACACTTAAATGTTAGATATCCTACGGGGGAGAAAGTCCCTATAAAGTTTCAAGTAGAAGCAAAAGTGGAATGAGGGAAATATTCCGTTATACTTCCCATGCTTATTGCAGATATTAATGATGATTGTCTTTTAGGAATAGATTTCCTAAAGGTCGTTAATTTAGAAAAGGTTTTTGAATCAGCTTTTACGACTCCGCGATTAGATAAAGAAATTGCTCGAATTTCGTATTCTTCTGTAGTCCCATTTTCCTTGAAGGAACTCTTTATTGAAAATTCTCGAAATTTAGTTGATTTCGAAAAAGAGGTCTTTACTAATTTTCTTAAAAATTTTCAGGATATGTTTTCTGAAAAGATTGTTGCAGGAAATTGTAATTTGATTGAACATGTTATAAATGTACAAGATTCTCTCCCCATAAAGCAGGTACCTCGACGAATTCCAATTCAAATGAGAAGTGAAGTAGATAAGGTTATAGAGGAAATGAAGTCCCAAGGGGTAATAGAGGAGTCTCAAAGTCCTTGGGTTTCCCCGGTAGTACTAGTGAGAAAGAAGGATGGCACAATTAGATTTTGTGTGGATTTCCGTAAATTATATATGGTAACAACTAAGGATTCGTATCCTCTTCCCAGAATTGATGAAATACTTGATCAACTAGCAGGTAATTCTTGGTTTTCTACATTAGATCTTAAAAGCGGTTATTGGCAGTTAAAGTTGCATCCTGAAGACAAAGAGAAAACGGCTTTCTTGTTTGGCAGAGGACTTTGGCAGTTTACGGTAATGCCCTTTGGGCTATGCAATGCCCCCGCAACATTTGAACGTCTTTTGGAAAGAGTTTTACGAAATTTGTTATCTAAAATTTGTCTTGTTTATTTGGATGACATAATAATTTATGGAAGAAGTTTCACTGAAATGATGGAAAATCTTGAGAAAGTTTTATTAAGATTACGTGAAGCAAATTTAAAAATTAATCCAACGAAATGTATTTTATTTTCGAGAAAAGTGAAATATTTAGGGCATGTAATTTCAGCGGAGGGCGTTGCCACGGACCCTGAAAAGATTGTTGCCGTAAGAGAATGGCCAATACCTCACACTAAAAAACAATTACGTAGCTTTCTCGGATTTTGCTCTTACTATCGTAGATTTGTAAAAGATTTTTCCTCTCTAGCCAAACCTCTTTACGCGTTAACAGAGAATCAAATGAAATTTGAATGGGGAAAAGAATGCCAAAACGCTTTTGAACAATTAAAATTCATCTTGTCTTCTTCTCCAATTCTTTCCTTTCCGAAAGGAGAAGATGAATTTATATTAGATACAGATGCTTCCAATTTCGGTATTGGTGCAGTTTTATCACAAAAGCAAGAGGGGGAAGAGAAGGTTATTGCATATTTTAGTCGAGTGCTTAGTAAAGCCGAGCGTAATTATTGTGTTACTCGTCGAGAACTTTTAGCGATTGTGAATTCGGTTAAATCCTTTCGCCATTATCTCTTGGGGCGAAGATTCGTGATTCGTACTGATCATGTTTCTTTACGGCGGCTTGTGTCTTTTAGAGATTTAGAAGGACAACTGGCTCGTTGGTTAGAGAGACTCCAGCAGTATGATTTTGAAATAATTCATCGGAAGGGACTTTCGCACAAAAATGCTGACGGACTGTCCAGACGTCTGTGTGAGTCGTTCGGCTGTGAATATTGTGCAAAAGTGGAAAAGAAATATGCTGAGGAGTTCGAAAAGACAGTCGCTCGCATTATGTTGGAAGGTGAAAATTTAGAAGAATGGCGAAAAGCACAGGAAGAAGATCCGCTAATTTCGATTATACTTCAAGGTAAGAAAGCGGAAGTGCGTCCTTCTCGTCCGGAAATAGCTGCCAAGGATGTTTCAGCTCAGTTATATTGGTCGTATTGGGACGCTCTTATTGTTAAAGAAGGAATCCTTTTCAAGAAATGGGAAGCTCCGAGTTTAAAATTCAGTTTTCTTCAACTTGTTGTTCCACGAAAGCGAGTAAAGGAAGTTTTGCAGATGACGCACGATTCTCCATCGGGAGGACATTTTGGAATAAACAAGACCTTGGAAAAGGTTCGAAAATGCTTCTTTTGGGCTACCTGCAAGCAAGATGTTGAGGACTGGTGTAGAACTTGTGGAATATGTATTTCGAAGAAAGGTCCCTTGGGAAAAGGAAAGTCTCCTCTTCAAATATATAATGTTGGAGCTCCATTGGAAAGGGTGGAAATGGATATTCTTGGTCCTTTTCCTTTGACTGATTCTGGAAATAGGTTTTTGCTTGTCATCGTGGATTGTTTTACAAAATGGGTGGAAGCCTTTCCCTTAAGAAATATTAGAGCTGAGACAGTGGCAGAAATTTTTGTCAAGCAGTTCATCTCTAAGCACGGAGTGCCTGTTGAGGTTCATACCGATCAAGGAAAGAACTTCGAATCAAAACTTTTCTCTGAATTGATGAGGCTTCTTGGAATAAAGAAAACGAGAACTACTGCTCTTCATCCTCAGTCTGACGGGCAGGTTGAACGCCAGCATCAGACAATAACTAGTCATCTTGCAAAATATGTTGCTCAGAATCAAAGAGACTGGGATCAATGGGTTCCCATGTTTCTTCTTGCTTATAGGTCTTCGAAACATGAGACTACCGGGTTAACTCCTGCGGAGTTATATTTTACTCGAGATCTTAAGTTACCTGTCGATTTATTACGAGGAAGTCCTCCACAGTTTTCTGGGGAAAAATCCTTTCCGGAGGAAGATTTTCTGAACAGTTTGAAAAAGAAATTGGAGAGGATTCATTCGTATGTTGGAGAACAAATGAATCTGAAATCCTCTCGGATGAAAGTCCGATATGATCGGGGGGCTAGAGAAATTCTTTTTCAGGAGGGGCAAAAAGTTTGGCTCTTCTAATCCCCGTAGGGTTAAGGGGAGAGCTGCAAAGTTGCAGTGCAACTGGGAGGGTCCCTTTCACATAATTAAGAGATTAAACGATGTTGTATTTTGTATCCAAAAGTCATCGAAACATAAGAGGAAGGTTGTTCATGCGGATAGGTTGGCTCCATTTTTTAAGCGAGAGTTAAAGGATAATTAAAAAGACTCTGAAGCTCAGAGTCCCATTTAAAATTAATTTATTTGTTAAAGAAAAACATTTTTCTGTTTTCTGCGTTAAATATTTTGCCCGTTTTAGAAGGCATGATCTCCAAGTGTTCCCTGATGACTGAAGTGTTCCCTTCCCCTTTGAAACTGCCGTCAGTCTCTACAGGAAGAAGGATATTTAATTTTTGAAGACTGCCTCTCCCCGGTTTTCGACTGAGGTTTTCCGTGGGACTAGGGCGAATGCCGAGGCAGGGGCAAGGTTAGTCTTACGAGACGTTTGGGTCCTCAGAAAGTTTTCCCCCCCTTGTCCGAAGACTTGCAAGATTGCATTGAGGCAGCATTAACATCGAGGAGGTTTACGTGAAAAAGAGCGGAAATCCTATGCGGGCGTGCGGAAGTTGAAGAAGAAGGAGGCCTGGCCAGCTCTCTATCTTCAAGAAAATCCGCAATGAAGTCCCAGAATCGTAGGTGGAAATGGAAAAAAAATGGAGCCTGGTAACTCGTGGCAGCAGCTCGAGGTAGGGCAAGAGACCATTTTTGGTACCCTGAAGTTGACGAGAATGAAGAGGGTTCGATGGCAGTGTCCTGTGAATTCCTGGAAAGCGTGTGATTGGGGCCAAGTAATGCTCGGTAACCTGCAGCAGCAGCTCAGGGTAGAGCAAGGAGTCATTGTGGCACCCTGGAGTCTTCGCTTTGGAAGAAGTGGATTACAGTCAACCCATTCAACATAGACTTGTCGATCACTGATTGTCGGGACGACAATCTTGAAGAAGGAGGGCAGTGTTACGTTCGCGCTGGACACTCGGTGTTATGTTCGCGCTGGATGCTTGGCGAGACATTAGCTGCAAGGCGTTCTCCCTAACAACGAGGGGGTTTTGTTAAACAAAGTTGGGTTGTTGTTTTCCGGGGGCTTTCGGTCTGGAAAGACGCGTGTCATATTCGGTTACGAATATTAATGAATGCTGTACTCTTGTTGTATATAATATTTCTGTGTATAAAGTTGTTCTCCTTTTTACGGAAGTGTCCTTTTATTGCGTGTGCGCGAGTGTGAGAAAGTGAGAGAGCGACGAACGCAACAACATACACACATATTTGCATTGTTCCTATGATACGCATAATATATATACACATATATTTGAGGTAAACCTGCATAAAAGGGGACCCCCCTCGTATGACCTTGACCTTGACATATGTTGTCGAGGTCATCGTCCTGAATCACCTTGACCTTGAAATAAGTTGCGGTCACGATCCGTTAAAAAGTTATTAACAAAAAAGTTTGAAATATACCACAGTACATGCATGGATAAGAAGCACGCGCGCGCACACACACACGCACACACACACACACGAAGGGGTGCAAGGGGGGCCTTCGGCCCCCCTCCCGCACCCACTCCGCCGGTAGGCAGGGTAGATCTTGCTCTACAATGTAGCATGTACTTTGTAAGTTGTAAAGCGAGGTCCACCCTGCCTACTGGCGGGGTGGGTGCGGGAGGGGGCCGAAGGCCCCTCTTGAACCCCCCACCGTGTGTGTGTGTGTGGTGTGCGTGTGTGCGTGTATGTGCGCGCGCACGCGCGCGCGTCATGCGAAAATGTGCGCAGTTTTATGTCCCAAACATCAGTCAGTCACTATCTTTAATTGTTCATAATTTTGTAGTAAACAACGAGCGACGATTAAATTAGAAGAAAAAGTTATTCAGAATTATGTCCTTGACAACATATACCAAGATCATTGAAATCGGTGAGGTCGCCCTTGATGTTAAGTTTTACCATTAAATCAATCAATTATTTTCTGCTTTAACAAAAAAACTGTTCAATATATCAATGATTCACTGCTAATGATTTTCCTTCGTTCATACATATACTATTTCCACATACATATTAATTGTTTATGCCTTTTAATACTCAAAATAACTGCTATATTTTTCATACCTTTTTGTTAATAACTTTTTAATTAATAATGACCGACGGTTAAAACCTTTTGTATGTTGTTCAGGGTCATGACCTTGATAACATATGTCAAGGTCAAGGTCATACGAGGGAGGTCCCCTTTTATGCAGGTTTACCCAAATTTGAACTACTTTTTGTCGATGACAGATATTCTAATGTTCTCTGATAACATTATATTGCAAAAGGCTCTATCCAAATAAATCATCAATTTCCACGTTTCTCATTGTTTTAAAAAATAAGTTCAACTGTGCGAGAGAGAAGTGGACGTGGGCGAGAGAAGCCCTGCGAGATCGCGTTTGCACCGGACGCGCAAAGATACTCTCCGCGAGCGGCGGATGTATCTTGAATACCGCAAGCGACGGTATAAACGGCGCGATTCCGCGAGCGACGGAATAAATGGCGCGTTTTAATTGCGAGAGATTAATCGCGAGCGACGAGAAATCTCTTTTATTACTATCGAAAACTTCGCGTTTCGTAAGCGAGAGTACGAACTGGAAAAGCGAGCGACTTTTCTATCAGAGTTTAGACGATATAATAACACACTGTCACGGATGGAGTTCACGATCGAGTGCGCCCGGCGGTTCTTCGAGAGAGCTTTTATACAATCGTTCTTTTGCCTATTCTAGAATGTTCGACGTGTTTTCGCGAAAGATCGAGCTTGGTGTTGTTTGCGATGATTAGGAACATTAGAACGTTGTTATTTGCATTTGTTTGCAATTCTAGCTCTCTCGGGTGACCGCTGCGTGGCCCGCTTCGAACGGCACGAGCGATGCCGCGGGCCTGGCGTGATTCGTGCAGCGCCGCTGTTTGCGCGTGATCTGATTTGCGGCGAGCCGTGCGCCGCGCGAGATGGCCGCTAACGCGCCAATTTTCGAGCGCTCCCTTTGGAGACGCTCAATCTCAAACATCAACCATTATATCAAAAAAAGTTAAATAGATTAACAATAAGTCTTGTCCCTAGAGAATTTAGTCTAAGAAAATAAATAACCTTTATTATATAATTTATAAACAAAATTATTACCTCATTTCTCTTCTTTGACTAACGCTTAACATTTCTATTTCAGGCTCTAACTCTGACGCTTTCAATTCAACTGTATATAATGTAATATTTTTGATAGAATTCCCAAGATTTGTTTTGCTATATTAACAAAAGTATGCAACTCATTGTTTAGACATTTGTAAGTGACCTAAAAATATTAATTACGCATTAAATACATTTATATATAAAATATAAATAAACATTCACATTTTCAGAACCAAAAGTAGCGAGTAATTCCAGATCCGTAAAATGTTTGTATACACTATAGAAGTGCTTCGATATGATTTTATCATTTTATTTTTCCATATAAAGCCAAATAATAAAAATGTATATTCAATGCTGTGGTTTTTATGATATTTTTGATAGAATTCTCACAAGATTTATTTTGCTATATTAATATAATTTCATTGCTTTTAGCCATTTGTAAGTTAACCTAAAAATATTAATTATGCATTAATTACATTTATATATAAAATACAAATAAACATTATATATATACATGAATGCGCGTTCGCGCGTATAATTATACCAGCTTATCGTTATCGAAAACATGGCCAGCCAAAATCTCTAAATATTCCTTCGATTTATTCATAATCATTTTCCAATAATGTATTTATCACAAATATGTTATAATTAATAATGCACAGATTCACTCCACTGTAAGTATTCGCTCAGTTTTATTAATATAACCAAACTTTGCTCGATATGACATCGATTAAAAGGAATCACTTCTCTTCCTTACACTATTCCGCGTTAATAATTTCTTTTCACTTTATCACTTCTCTTCGTTGTTGCATTATTCCGCGATACTCTTATCACTTTTCGTTTTTTCGTTCCATTATTCCGCGATATATACTATATAATCTTCACATTTTTTATCTTATCCGCGGGATATATACTCTTAGGCCGATATTACATTTGTCATACGACAAACTTTTTAAGCATATTGATTGGCTGCAAAATAGAAACTTTCTTGAGTCTCTAGAAATTAGCTAATCAATGCGCTTAAAAAGTTTGTCGTACGACAAATGTAATATCAGCCTTATAACCTTACATTATTATCTTATACATATGCACGTATATACACAACATTGGGTCTGTTCGTTATAGCTGAACTGGCTGCACTAGTTCAGAGCTTATCTTTCTTCTTCTAATGTGGAAAGAAAAAGATAAACTCTGAACGAGTGCAGTCAGTTCAGCTATAAAGAACAGACTTATTGTCTCTCAAAGCGTATTTGCACACTCAAGCGAATAATCGTACATGAGTGCTGCAAACGCGCCTTGAGGGACAAAATCGCTTTGCGTGTGTGCGTGCGAGCATACGTACGTGAGAGTCTGAATTGGAAAAATAAATGTCACAATTCTGGTATTTCGCTCGATACGATTATCATATCTCAGGATTGACTACACAATCTTATTCAAACTGGTCGCAATCGAAAGCTTGCATCCACATTGTATAAGAAAAGTGCCGTTAGATTTTTGATTACAGCTTTAGTTCCTGAGGTATTTTAATCGAAAGTTTATTAAGAGTAAAACTCCGGATAAGCTACTTGGTAGCATCGCGGCCCCTGTACATAGGCAAACCGTTGACAATCTAGAACGAATTTTTTAATATACTTGGCGTCGCGTGATACAATTATTATACTTTCACCATTTTTTCTTAAAAAATGACTTTCTTATAGGAGTCGCCAAAATTCCCTTTATAGGCTTCCATTTTAATCTGAAAGGAAGCTTTTCACAAAGTTTCATCGAAATCGGAAGTAAGCCCTTTTCGGAACTTTATCCGAGGATTCTCAACAAGAATTAAATCTTTTCTAAGCATTCTAAAATCACTGAAACGCGTATCAAACTAAATTATTGACGAATCAATAAAGTGGAAATGTTTTTTAAAATCATATTTTTATCGTGTTTTTCAAAGAGAATCTTGCGGTAGATAAATAAAAATAAAAAACATCTTAATAATTATGCAGTTTAGGGGCGATCACACAAATTTCAATATGCTTTGATATTAAGAATGCCATCCTGAATAACTTTCAAAAGCCGTTGCTTCTTGTTTATTAAAAAGTTATTAGCAGAATAAGTTTAATAAATAGAACATAATTTTCTGTCATCATATACATTTAAGAAGGAATGTTGTGTGTGTGTGTGTGTGTGTGTGTGTGTGTGTATGTGCGTGTGCGTGTGTATGCTTATTCACATTAGACTTATTTTGTTAAAAATTTTTAATAAATAACGGGCGACGGCTGAAATCTTTTGAAAGTTACTCAGGACCGTTTTATATCAATGAAATATAAAATATTGAAGAAAAACTTTTAATTTTGAGAATTTTCGCGGAGCATTTAGAAAAGTATTGTCTTACTATTATATTTGGACATTCTTATATACGGACGCTCCTGAGACAAAGCGTCGCGCTCCTTAGTTACGCGTATCTGGCAACTCGTCGCTAACGTATGAGCGGTGAGTGGGGGACAATAGGCGTGAGCCACGGAATCGGGCCGAAATGTGCAACTAAATCCGAGCACTGTTCTAGATGATGATGACATGATCTTTTATTAATATTATTTTCTTGCGGAATGAGTCGACATGAGTAACTATTATGATATAGTATGGTTGGTCTTTGGCACCTTCAAATTTAAATGAGAAAGAAAGGGGGGAGAGGGGAGAGAGGGAGAGAGAGAGAGAGAGGAAGGGAGAGGGGGAGAGAGAGAGAGAGAGATGTTTAATCTATAATAAGATCAAGTTCACAAAAAAAAAATATAAATTTTCGAAGAAAGATATAAAATCATAAATCATCACAATTCTCCTGCACTGAGCCATCGAACTTTGAGTATAGAGACATATTTGTATAAATTGAATTATCCTCTTTGAGAAAGTATTGGAATTTCTGGGATCATTTTCTGTGATTAACAAAATTGTGATCACTCAAAAAAGTGGTATTACAACTACAGCAAAAATTTTCTAGGTGCGCAAAATTAACTGAGGTACATAAATGATTAGCAAATACTGTGATATCGCATATGTTTCGCATTTAATCAATCTAAGTGACAGAGACAGAATTTATATCTGAACTGTTTGTGAAATTTAGAAAGAATGTTTTTCTGTGGCGCCTATCCATGTTAAGGCCAATCATACTTGTTATAAAGTTTGGCTGTGGTACACAGAAAAAATTAGCGGCAAGAAACAAATGAATATATAATCCTCACATCTAACATATTTGTATAACGCGCCCAATCTATCTAGCTCTTTTAAACAATTTCTCTCAATTTTTCGATGCTGCAGTTATAATTGGCAGTTATATTTCTCACAAAGATCGTTCTAGCTGTAGTATCGAAACTCATATTTATCCAATGCAGTGATTAACATTTGGCAATGGGACCTAAATTTTCTAGAAGATATTATTAGAATATTGCTGCTATAAATTCTATATGTAACAGACAATATTCTAACAGATACAAAAAATAGCGATAAATTTTTGTTGTGACACCTAGAAATCTACCTATATCAGCAAGACATTTTTTTGAGTGATCGCTTTTTATTCCATTCATATTTTTTTTATAATCTGTATTACGGTACACAGTTTAACTGCTTTCCTACATTGATAAATGATGTAATAAATAAAGGGGAATTTTAAATCTCGCTACTTTATTTGACCGAAGAAATTTTTAAACCAGTCATTGACTTCGCGCCATCAATTACAATAGCCAAGCATTTAGAAAAATCAGTGTTTAATTTTTTTAGAGTTTGTTCAATAGTCCTAAAAATGTTTATACCGGTTGTATGCCATAATACAAAATCTAAAAACTCTTTGATACATGAAAAATCGTTTTGTACTATGCAAAGAAAAATACTCAATTGATTCAATTAACATATGGATTATCGGTGCTTTTGTTCAGACACATTGAAAAATATGAGGACATTGCCAATAAATGTTTTCTTTATGGAAAAAGCAAGATATGGTTCATACTTGCTGTTACTGCTTTCTTTATTCAATGAAATACTATCAGTTTTTGCAAATGTTATAATTATATTTTACAATGTAGTAATTCTGTAATATAGTAATATATATTATGCTCTTCTTAATAAACATGTATGTGTCAATTATTTTTCATAATTGTATAAGCTTATACAGTCACGCAAGTTCGGTTGTGAATAAACTTTTAAAATATTATAACTCCCGAATTTTCGAACTGTTATCTTACCACGCTTCTAATAAGCTGAGATTTTTCTTACCGTCCAATTTCCTCTACCATTGATTAAAAAATTTTCCGGGATTTGCCCACGATTTTTTCTATATCGACCAGGAAAACGTTCTAATGATAATTCGTGAAACCAGTCGCTGATAACCATCACGTGTTCTGGACGATCTATATCGTACAAATTGTAAAACGGATTCAATAGTGGCGAATCGCGTACGATAAAAGATCCATACTGTCCATCTATCATGTGCACCGATATATGTGAATGATAAAAATGTGTACCTGCATTTTTTACCACAAATTGATACCTGTAGAAAAAATTGCAAAAATCATATTAGGGAATATTTAAAGAAAAAGTCTGAAAAAGAGATAAAAGTATTAAGAGCTTTAAAAATTTTACATTTGTTCCATTGCTTAAAATTACTCATAAGATATCATTCAGAGTTGGGCGTTAATCGATTTGATTAAATAATTTAATTAAAATAATGTAATTACAATGTAATTGTAATTACAATGTATACTCCGTCCAGCGAGAAAATAACCTCGGATCAGACAAAAACTCGTCCGTTTCGCGCAAGTCTCCTCCTACAGAACGCCTAGAAAGCCTCCACCACATCGCCATATTACTCGTGCAGCTTGCCGGTGCTAGCGAGTGATAGGTCTCCCCGATTGTGTAATTTAAATATATTACAACTCTTGTTCTTGTAGTTGCCTATCATATTATTCCTTATTTTAATTTCGTATCACATAAGATTTCAATTTTATATCACATTGAAATTAATCGAGATTATTTCATACCCTCTCCCTCCCCTCTCTCCCTCCCCCCCCCTCTCTCTCTCCTCTTTGTGTATGGATGTGTATATGTGTACACACTATAGAATTTCAATTGTACATAGAGAGTGTCATGTTTCGAAGTATATATTTATAAAAGATTTCAGTATATTTCATAAACTTTCAGTTACATTTTGACACTAGTACCTACTAATATTATTCGTTATTGTAATTGTTCATTGTTCGTAATTTGTCTCGTTCATAATTATATGAAGTTTTTTATAATTACATTTAATACATATGTTTTTTATAAACTACTCCTTTCAATAGAATGAAATTTAATTACTGAATTGAACTTAGATTCATGAATATGTATTGAACTTGATCCCATCCCTAGTCAAGGTATTAATCATATGTGCCTTTAGAAGACGCGTACTCTTAGTCGCTCTTATTCTAATTACAATTACAATTACAATTACATTGAATCAATTAACAATTAACAATTACGTAATTGTAATTTGTACACAATTACTTTTCGCAATTATTTCATTTAATCGTTTGCAACAATTAACGATTATAAAATGTAATTATTAATTGCATTAAGAATTACATTGTAATTGTAAGTTGTAATTGTCAATTAGATTACATTTTTGCTCAACTCTGATGTCATTACATAAATAATTTAATTAACTAATAAAGGCTCTTATAAATATATCATACGAGGAAATAAAAGGCAATTAAGAGCCAGCGCAATAATTTGTGCCCATATGTTTTATTACAATCAAATTACATTGATATTTTGATTACGTGATAGACAAAATCACAGAAAGCATACGTTTCGGTCCTCTTTTTTTGGACCATCCTCAGCGCAATTACAAAGTATATGGAATATATTATATCAAAAATGTGGCAGTAATAATACTGTTCATACTGTCTATTAAGAATAACAGTTTCTTCTCTAAACAGTCCATTATATCATCCAGCTTCTTACTTACACCAGATTATGTTTAAAAGTTTTCCAACAGCCCATAGTAACGTTTCAAATAGCTTCAAATTGGTAAAAAGACTTTCGGAGATTCAGATTGATGATAACTTTAGTCTAATCTCGCTAGACGTCGTTCCTATTTTTACAAATATACCTATTGAAATGGCGATGGACAGTGTTTCGGATAGATAGAATTATATTTCTGATAATTGTAAGATTTCTAAATCAGAATTTCTCCGAGCAGTTAGATTTACTTTGAATTCAACTTTCTTCACATTTAATGGTATTATTTACCAACAAACCTTTGCTACACCCATGGGCTTCCCTCTGTTCCCGATTATCGCGGATATTGTACTGCAAGATTTAGAGAAAAAAGCGCTTGGGTTATTAAAGTTCACTCCTCCATTTTATTTTAGATATGTGGATGATATTGCTCTTGCTGTCCCGTCTTCTTTAAATTGCTAAAAAATTACCTTTTTTTTTAAAAAGTGAAAAAAAGGCGCCAAGTACACGCGCACAAGCACCTTTTGCTATAAAAAAACTCTTATACAAAATAATGTTATTTCAATTTGTTGTGAAAAATTCTTATACAAAATACTGTTATTTTAATGCAAAAACATTGTCATATTCAAACTAAAAAACTGTTTTACAAAATAGTGGTTTTAATTTTCTACAAAAATAGTGATATAAAGATATTGCGCCAATTAATAAAAATTTATGTTACAAAATTCATTTATTATTATTTCTAATATTAAAAATTGCAATATGATCAAAATAGTGGAATATATTGAAGCGAAAAAAATTTTTAATTAAAAAAACAAATTTAAGTATAAAAAAATTTTTAATTAGAGAAAAATTTGGCACTGCTGAACTGAATATGCTAATCTAATTAACGTGTTATTTACATTTGGAATTTAGCAGCGCCAAGTTTTTCTCTAATTAAAAATTTATTTTATACTTAAATTTGCTTTCTTAATTAAAAATTTTTTTCACTTAAATATATTCCACTATTTTGATCATATTGCAATTTTTAATATTAGAAATAATAATAAATGACTTTTGTAACATAAATTTTTATTAATTGGCACAATATCTTTATATCACTATTTTTGTAGAAAATTAAAACAACTATTTTGTAAAACAGTTTTTTAGTTTGAATATGATAATGTTTTTGCATTTAATAACACTATTCTGTATAAGAATTTTTCACAACAAATTGAAATAACACTATTTTGTATAAGAGTTTTTTTATAGCAAAAGGCGCTTGTTCGCGTGTACTTGGCGCCTTTTTTCACTTTTTTTAAAAAATAGATAATTTTTTAGCAATTATATCATTCTTTTTTTTACTATGTGCTATATATTATCTTATTTCAATTTACGTGCAGTCAGATTACATGAATATATCTATTATATTTCTGATTTAAAAACCAATCCTATTATATCTTTGATAAATATATAGAATACACGTATCATAACTTGTAACGATGCACCCCCCCCCATCGTTATCCGGCAAGTAGACCAGCCGGAAGTCTGCCGCCCGGCGAACACTAGCCGGGCATTGGCAGAGGCGCCTAGCGCCCTTTTTAATACTCTAATTACCGCCGTTGCGATAAACAACCGTACGGCCGTTATACGGCCGCCGTTACGCCGTTATACGGAAAACCGAGCACAGCCGAATGCTGCCGGAAGATCCCGAGCGTCACCCGCCGAAACGTCGCGTCGTTATCCCCACCCGGGGGCGAACGACGCAATTACCACTAGACGCTCGGGTATAAAAAGGCAGCATTTCGACAGCTCATGACCAGAACGATTCCTGAATCCTCTCGAGCAGTACGCTCCGAGCCGATACCAGAACCGATCCTAGAACTCGCATAAAACGACGGAACGTAAGATTGACGCGTACGCAGTCTCCACCAAGCATTCTCGGTCTCCTCGCCGCCTGCGAAATCCTCACGAAAGTCCGACCTAATCAACGAAAGCGGAGAGTTCGCCGCTATCTTAGATTCGGTCTAACATCCGACCGCTACCGCTAAACGGACCGTGGGCCGGCGAGTTCGCCGCCCCGTCGAGGCTTCTCGACTCCAGCTAGCCATCCTCTATCCGCGTACGAAAGCAGGGACGGAGAGTTCTCCACCCGATCGAGGATTCTCGACCTCCGGCCGCCTCCTCCCGGCACACCTGGGAATACGCGGATAAAGACACATAAACGCACCGACACGGTTTTACCGTGATCCCGCAATTATAATCGCGCCGAGATACTTAGACGGATCACACGATATAATTCCGCGCGCCGTCAAAATAAACACGGCCTTGCCGTATACACGCCGATCGACCGCGCCCTGTTTCTTGCGCGTTTCGCGCGCCGTCAAAATAAACACGGCTTCGCCGTACGCCGCCGAATATCATAAGCGGTTCGATACATTGAACCTCGCGCACCGACTAACGAACGCGAATTAAATCTAACGCGTTGCATTATCCGCCGCGCGCTAGCTTCATGAAACATATTGTAACTTGACCATTGCCGAAAGAGGCGAATAAATACGCTACATTGTATCTCAAGCTTTTTGTGTGTCTCATCTTTTCACGAGCCCTGATCCCGACCGAGTTCATTCGCGCGCGCTCGCGAAAAGTAACCCCGTTACATTGGCGCCCGAACAGGGACCGGGAGACACACGACTTTTTTTCGGATTTAACGGCGTGGTCAAAACACCGTCCAGCATGAAAAGTTAGGGTAAATATAGCGAATAGGGGACCCAGCCCTAATGACCTTGACCTTGACATATGTTGTCAAAGACATAATTCTGAGTAACCTTTTCTTCTAATTTAATCGTCGCTCGTTGCTTATTAAAAAGTTATTAATAAAAAAAGTTTGAAATATACCAAAGTACATGCACAGACAGGAAGCATGCGCGCGCGCGCGCGCACACACACACACACACGGGGGGGGGGTGCAAGGGGGGCCTTCGGCCTCCCTACCGTACCCAACCCGCCGGTAGGCAGGGTGGACCTCGCTTTACAATGTAGCATGTACTTTGTAAGTTGTAAAGCGAAGTCCACCCTGCCTACCGGCGGGGTGGGTGCGGGAGGGGGGCCGAAGGCCCCCCTTGCAACACCCCCCGTGTGTGTGGGTGTGTGTGTGCGCGCGCGCGCACGCGCGTGCTTCCTGTCCGTGCATGTACTTTGGTATATTCCAAACTTTTTTTGTTAATAACTTTTTAATAAGCAACGAGCGACAATTAAATTAGAAGAAAAAGTTACTCAGAATTCTTAATAACATATGTCAAGGTCAAGGTCATTGGGGCTGGGTCCCCTATTCGCTATATTTACCAAAGTTGGCTATACACGCTCACGAAAGAGCAACTTGTCGCCGTAGCCACCCAACATGGCATCGACACGACCGGCACACTCGACGAAATCCGCCACCAGACAAGCCGGTATGTAGACGCGCACCCGGAAGAATTCGGGGCACAAGGCCCGACCGCCTGGAACACACGGACACCCCCGCGAATCGAGATCGTACCACCGAGCGCACACCGCGACGAAAGGCGCGGATTCGAACCATCCGCGACCACGCAAATGTTAGAACAGCTGCGGAAATGGGGACGTCCATTCGACGGTCGCGACTCGATCGCCTTCCTGGAACGCGTGGACGACCTCCGCGCGGACTACGGGTACTCCGGCGAGCAATTACTGAAGGGGCTGTCCGAACTCCTACGCCGAGATGCCGTCGCGTGGGCTCGGAATAACCGCGAAGACTGGCAAACGTGGGGAGATTTTTGTAACGCCATCCGACGGCGGTATCTGCCCCCACGGTATAACGAAGAGCTCCAACAACAAATCGCCGAACGGAAACAAAGAGAGAACGAGAAATTCGCGCCGTACGCGGACGACATGATGACTCTCATATGCCGAGCCGGGGGGTTCACCCGCGACCAACGACTGTCGCGAATTTACGCAAACATGCGGCCCGAATATAAGAAGTACGTCAAGCGCCGGGACATAGTTGATCTAAACGAACTATTCGATGACGCCGCGGAGTTCGAGCGGATCGAGCAGGAACAACCAAGCCGGAAACAATACCCCGCTACAACCTCGACCGTAGCAACCGCATACAACCGGGAGGAGTGCTTATACAGGGTGGTCCTCGTAACGGTCGCCACGATTTTTAAGGCCCTTACAATAATCTGACATAAAAAAGTCATGAACAGAAATTTATCAGTTTCTAACCGGCAACAAATTGCAATAATAAAAATTGACCAAACATTTTTTTTTCCATAAAAAAGCAAGGTCACCTTCAATTTTTTAAATGGAACTGCCTACTTTTTATTGCATATTCTTGTAGCTTATCTCGAGAGCTTTTCAAAACACTATAATAAAGTATTTTTTCATTAAGTACTTTTTGAGTTATTTTATATTTTAATCTGACATATTTTGATATAAAAATTAAAATATCTCGTAAAATATTTAGTTTTCGATAATCTTACCGTAACACTTTTATGTACAGAATAATGAGACAAATCAATTAGCTTAAAAAAAACGAATAATTGTTTAAAAAAATACATTATATATAATTACATACTTTTTCTTAAAGACAATTACTTTTTTTTTACTAATTGATTTGTCTCATTTGTCTCATACCACCCTGTATAACTTTTATATAAGAGAGCTTATATAACTATTATATAACTTATATAATCTATATTATATTATAACATATATTATAATAACTTATATTGTAACTTAAATATAAATTAAAAAGTGATAGATGTTATGTTTCTTTTTTTAAATATTTGAAATCTTAATCTTATTGATATGAAAATGATAGATGTAACGTTTCTTTTTTTTAATATTTAAGATTAGAATAAACCTTACTAATTATATATAAAGTTATAATATGAGTTATAATATTTAAATTATAATATAAATTATGATGTGTTGTGACGTTGCCGTCTCGCGCGCGTCCGCCGAGTCCCTCTCCGATCGAAAAGCGCGGGCTAAAGGGCCGCACCAGTCGAATCATTGCGAGAACCGTACCGTTACCTCCAGAGAGGCGTCATTAATTGAGATTTCGAGCTTAATATTAATTTCGTTTATGATTTTCTTTCGTATGAATAATTCATGGGAGCCTCATCGGAAGAAGGAGCGGAAAGTCGCTGAAGCGTCACGGAAAATACGATCGCCAATCAAGGAAGACCTTAGAGGGGCAAGGAGCCAGCAATTTGGAAATCCAAAACATCTAACGGCCAAACTAGCTACGTCACGACGGGATCAGGACCCGCACACGTGATGCGCACCGCACGGGACAGCGAGGGGATCTTCGCGCAAGGACACAGGTCCGTGCGGATCCGGTCCCCGCGGAGGGACTGCAATTCTACATCCGATGGCGTGACGCGGTCCCGGAAAAGACGGAAAGAAGGGTGGCAGCGATGTTTCCGGCTAAGCCGTTCGCCCTAGACCTCGCGACGGCCCCGCGGAAAGGGCCCCAGCGAATTATTGTTTGTAATACCGGAGGCGCGCGCACCCCCGTTACGACCGTGAGCGCGCCGCCCGCCGACCACAGCGCGTGATAACGCGTGATTAGCCGCGATAATACGCACCCCGTGTGCGCAGCCCCGGCTGGCCCACAGGTATCGATTCTGGATCGCGACGATCTGGGATCAGACTGGCGCGAGCTTGCGTGCGAATAAGGAACGTAAGCGAGAGGACCGTTTTGGCGAGAGAAAATTCGAGAGCGTTGCTGCGGGAGCGAGCGGAGAGGATCCCGGTGATCGACGGCGAAGGACGGCGAGCTCGAGAGGACGTCGTCGACACCTAGCCTTTCCGACGGGAAGAGAAGTACCGGTGAGGTTATCCTCCGCCATATTCGCCACTCGCGATCGCGCCCGGAATCGTTTCGTTCTGTCGTCGTCGTTCTGAATTCGTACTTTGGTGTACGGGCTAAGCCCGATTCTTTGGTGTAGATTTTCGCGTCACGGCCACGTCGTCAAGCGATTCGAGCCCCGGAGCCTCGAAAGTATCGGTTTCCGCGGATCGAGACATTACCTCGCGTTTTTAATAAACCGTGTGGCGTCTCTCTGGAGATTCGGATTCCGTAGATTATATTTGCGTTGGTTCTCGCACGTCTAGCGTTTAAGACTCGTTCGTACTGTATGTTGGTCGTCTGAGTGTGAGTGCGTTTCGCGTCAATTTGTTATATTTTTTGCCGAGCATTCGATTCTGCGTAATATGTCCGTCCGAAATCGAAGCATATCCGCGTTGTAATAATTGCCTGTTAATCTTAAGTTGCGTATTAATAATTTAGCGGTAATAGCGGGCGATAAGGTCGCCGTTGGCGAGGTGATATCGACAATTGATTCGGTCTTGCGCCCGAATTATAGAAGAACGCAATATTCACTTTCTTCGCAGTGCGAGGCGTAATTCAAGCCGAGCGAACATTCCGGCCGATCTAACGGGTCGGTCTCGGCGTCCACATTACGGGGTTTTGCGCTCCGCGTCTAACACCCAGTCTCGCAGCCGCGTTTCTTTTACCGCAGCCGTATATCCGCGCGGTTTATCATTACTATTCTCGAGGAGCTGCGGCTCCCGCTACTATAATAAATCTGTTACTTTCTTTGTTTAATTGGCGAGTTTCTTTTCAGTTGTGTTTGTCGTTTCCGTAATTGTCGCCTCTTGCATAAATTATCGCGTTAGGACAACACTCGCCCTGCCCCTCTACCGTTAGGCGAGCTAGTCAGCCCGTGGCGAATTCCGGCAATTTCTTTCGCGTTTATTTCGCGCTTATTTCGCGTGTTTCGCGAATTGATACGTGAAAGATCGTATCTGGCGCCCAAATTCGATTCTCGCGATTATCTCTCGAATCTCGTCACGGTACGCGCGGAACTCCTAACATCCCGTTCCCACCTGGCGCGTGGATCCTTTTCTCCGTTTTCCCGTTTTTGTCAACGACCATTCCGCATCTCCCGTTCGGCGAATTAGCTCCTGTTCGTCGGCGCAATCTACACCCGCGCGACGGAGAGGACGAATCGGCGGCCGCGTTTATCGCTCGGCCGCGAGACGGTAGGAAAAGTCGTCGCAGTGTGTATTGTACATATCTACGAGACAGATTAGTCGGGTGTACATAGCACAAGCGATTAGTGTAAAAATGATGTGTATTCTACATATCTATGAGACAGATTAAGCAAATCAAGTATTTTTATAAAAGTGACAAATGTTACGTTCTTTTTTAAAAAGAATTAAAGTATATTAATATACGCTTGTGCGGACTTGGTTAAACGGCGTGTGAGGAAACGTTTGCGAGTTGTTTGCAGTGTGAGTGATTGTGAGATAATTGCGTAAGTAGAGTAGCTACGAAGATTTAGAGGCGATAAGTAGGAAGAGGATTAGGTATAATAGGTGAGGAAGTGGAGGCAGTTATAGGGATAAGGTAGAAGGGAAGGATTGCGACGGAGAAAATGACGGTGCGGAGTTAGGAGTAAGAAGGAGGTTAGGTTGGCGAAGGAGCGCGGTGCGTGGGCGAGGAGGAGAGGGGGAGAAGGGAGAAAAGTGGTTCGGGCAAGGAGAAGAGATCATAGGGGGAGCTGCTAAGACAGGCGAAGTAGGCGGAGGAGAATATAGGGAGCGGGGATATAGACGTAGGAGACAGGGCATGGATAAGGAGAAAGAGAAGATAGGCGAGTCGGCGGAGAGTTCACTGCCGCAAGAGAGAGAAAGAGGAAACGTAGCTAGTAGATTAAGAGAGACGGAGAGAACAATAACAAGAGCGAATTCATTTTCAAAGCTAGAGGAATGGATAATGAAGGGAGAGGAGGAAAAGGGCGAAAAACGAAAAAGGATGGAGGAAGAAGTTCTGGAAAAAGAGATTTTCAAAAGAAGTAATAGGTTAGTAAGGTCACCACAGAGCGCTGGACGAGAGGAAAGAGTAGGTGAAGGGGAAAGAGGGAAGAGTGAAGGAAGTGTGGATGGTGTAGCGATATGGTTAGGGTTAGATGAGATAAAAAAGATGAGAGTTGAGATAGCAGGAGGTAGGGAAGAAGTAAGAGAGGAAATCAAGATCCTGGAAAGTAAAATGATAAAAATAGAGGAAGGATGGTCAGCAAGAGAAAAGGAGTTGGAGAATAGAATTGGCAAATTAGAGAAGAGTTTGGAGGAATTGATAAGGAAGGAAACAAGTGAAGATAGGAATATTTGCATTGGAAGCAGGAAGGGCAGTGGCCATGGATCTGTCACAGAATGTCTAGGCTTAGGTAATAGTGATAATAGACTAAGTAACTGGGAGGTGGAGATAATAAGAAAATGGGTTACAGAAAAGGAAAAAGAGGAAAGGAAATATAATATCGTAATTAAAGGACTAGCGAAGACGAGCGAATTATGGAAAGAACAGGTGGGACGTATAGGCAGGGTGCAAAAGTTTATAAAAGAAAATATTGAAGTCGATTGTAAAGTTCTGAGTTGTAGAGTCAGTGGACCCGTGGTAATTGCAAAAATAGAGAATGATGAGAAAAAAAAGGGAAATTATGATAAATAAAAATAAATTAAAAGGAAGTAAGATTTTTATTGAAAATGATTTGAGTTGGGAGGAAAGGAAGACACAAGAGAAAATTAACAAATGGGCAAAGGAACAGAAGAGCAGGGGGGAAGATATAAAGATAGGCATGGGAAGGGTAAGAGTGAACAGAATTTGGAGACCATGGTTTTTGATAGAAAAGGAAATAGGAAAGGAAAAAGAATTAGAAAGAGAGGAAGTTGAGGAAAATTTTGGCTAATCCAAGAGGGTGATGCGAGGGGAAGGGAAGGGAGGAAGGAAGTGTTGGAAAATGTTAAAATAACAACTGGGGGAGGAGAGCTTGAGAAGGATGATAAGAAACTATTGTTTTGGAATGTGGCTGGTTTGATGAACAAGGATAAGGATTTTTGGCATTACATAAAGGGTTTTGATTTTATAAGTATGTGCAGACATGGTTAGAAGAAAAAGGATGGGATAATTTTAAAGGTAGGTTGCCAAACTCACATGAATGGGTATGCAGTTTTGCGATGAAAGAGAAAAAGAAAGGGCGAGCTAGGGGAGGTTTGTTATAGGTATAAGAAAAGGATGGGGGCAAAAGGGTAGCATGGTGTTTAAGGAAGAAGAGGAGGGTTTAGTAATTTCAGAAATAAAAGAAAAAGGTGACATTAGTAATTATCTCAGTTTACAATGGGGGAGGGTGGATTAAATTAGAGGAGAGGATAGACAAATTAATGGAGGACAGAGATATACGAACGTGATTTTAGGAGGAGATTTCAATATTAGGATAGGTCAACTAGGTGGAATAGAGGTGAACGAAGGAGGAAAGGAAAGAAGTAGCAAAGACCTAGTGATTAGTAAGGATGGAAAAAGGCTTATAAACTGGGTACAAGAGAAAGGATGGTACGTTATGAATGGCTCGATAGATGGAGATTGGGAAGAAGAGCTTACATATGTGGGGGCTAGAGGTTGTACGGTGATAGATTATGTATTTGTAAGCGAGAATGTATATGATAGAATTAGAGAATTTAGAATAGGTGATAGAATAGACTCGGACCACATGCCTTTATTGGTAAAAATGGCGAGTGAAGAAGAAAGAATAATGCGTGAGGAAGAAGGGGAAGAAGAAGGAAGAAAAGAAGAGGAAAGATTGATAATATGTTGGGATGAGGAGGCAATACAGAGGTATAAAGAGGAGACAGAAACAATGGATATGGAGGAATGGAGGAACGTTTGCACTGTTGAAGAAAAATGGAGTAGATTGAAAGAATGGGTGTTGGGTGCTTTAGTTAAAAAAAGGAAAATAAAGGAGTTAGGACACATAGATTGGTGGGACAGGGAGTGTACAAGAAGGAAGAGGGAAGTGAAGAGGCTATATAGAAGTTGGAGAAAAGGGAAAATAGGAAGAGAGATATTCACAGAAGGGAAGAGGAAAATGAGAGAAATTCAAGAGAAGAAGCAAAGAGAGAAAAGGGTAGCCGAAGAAGAGGAATTGAAGAAATTGAAGAACGAAGAAGAGGTATGGAGATTTATTAATAAAAAGAAGAAGAAAATGCGGGGGATAGAGAATAATATAAAAAAAGGGGAATGGAGGAAACACTTCATGGAGCTACTTGAAGGGGGGGAGGAGTTTAAGGAAAATCGTAAAGGACAAGTAAAGGAAGTGGTAAAGGAGGAACAGGAAGACAGAAGAGAAGTGAACGAAATTTGGAAGGCTGTTAAAAAGATGAAGTCTAGAAAAGCTTGTGGCGTGGATGGGATACCTATGGAGGCTTGGAAGTATGCTGGGGAAGGTGTGAAGAAAGGATTGGAGGAGCTGTTAAATCAAATATGGGAAGAAGGGACGATCCCGAAGGATTGGAGAACAAGCATAATAGTACCTTTATATAAGAGAGGGGACAAAGAGAAGACAGGGAATTATAGAGGGATTTCATTGCTGTGTTCGGCCTATAAAATTTATGCTGAAGTATTAAAGAATAGACTAGAAGAGGAAAAAGAATACCTGGAGATATTGCCTAATAGTCAAGCGGGATTTAGAAGAGGAAGGTCGACGATGGATAATATCTTTATCTTGAACCACCTGAGTCAAAGGGAGAAAAAGAAAGGAAAAGGAAAAGATAAGGTCTACGCATTTTTTGTAGATTTAAAAGCGGCGTTTGATAATGTAGATAGGGATAAGTTATGGGAACATTAAAGGACAAAGGTATAAATAGAGAAGTGATAGGACGATTAGAGAAGATATACGAGGAAACAGAAGTAATGATTAGGATGGGGGAAGAATTTACAGATAAGTTTTGGACTAGGAAAGGTGTGAGGCAGGGTTGTGTACTGAGTCCTCTGTTATTCAATTTGTATATTGCGGACATCGATAGGGAATTGAAAAGGAGAGGAATAGGAGGCATTGCGATAGGTAAGAAGAGGATTTGGACTTTGTCGTATGCGGACGATATTGTAGTTTTGGCTAAAAATAGAGAAGCGTTGTTAGATATGATGGATACTTTAGGAAGATTTTTAAAGGAAAGGAAATTAGAGTTAAGTGCGGAAAAATCAAAAATAATAGTGTTTAATAGAAAGGGTAGGGAAAAGAACGAGGTTTGGAAGTGGAAAAAGGAGAAAATTCAAGAGGTACAGTCTTTCAAATATTTAGGATTTACGTTTAATAAGGCTGGTGATTATAAGGAACACATTAAGGAATTAGCAAGGAAAGGTAGAATGGCTGCAAATAAGGTATGGGGGTTGGGGGAAAAAATTTGTAGGGATGATTTTGTTAGAAGGTGGATTTTATTTAGGTATTTAGTTCAAAGTCTTATGGATGTCTTATGGAGTGGAAATATGGGGTTGGGAGGAGAAAAAGGAACTGGAGAAAATTATGATGGATTATATAAGATGGATATTTAAAATAGATTTTTGTACGCCTAGGTATATCATTTCAAGAGAATTGGGAATGGAAAAATTAAGGGTAGGATGTGGTATTAGGGCAAAAAGATATGAGGAGAAAATTTTAAATAGGGAAGAAGGATGTTTTTTGAAGGTACCAGGTATATAAATATGAAACCGGAATTTTTGTATAGAAAATACACGTTTATTGTATGAAAATGATAAAAAATATTTTATTCGAAGTATTGCCCATTGATAGCTATACATTTTTCCCATCTCTCTGACAATTTGTGGATGCCACGCCAAAAAAACTGTTGCTCCTTTGAGGCAAACCGGTCATCGAGCCATTTTCGTACATTTTCGTTAGAAGTGAAGTGCTGCTCAGCAAGTGCGTGTCCCATCGATGCAAATAAGTAGTAATCGGATGGAGCCAAGTCTGGTGAGTAAGCCGCATGCGAAAGTATTTCCCAACTAAACGCCTCAATCGTTTCCTTGACCGGTTTTGCAGTGTGTGATGGTGCATTATCATGAAGCAAAATCACTTTGTGTTGCCTTTTTTGATATTCTGGTCGTTTTTCACGCAAAGCTTGATTCAAATCGATCATTTGTTGTCGGTAGCGTTCAGTATTAACGGTTTCGCCAGGTTTTAGTAGCTCATAATAGATCACACCCTTCTTCCACGTTCTTCGTTTCTCACGTCAAAATTGCCACTTTTGAATTTTTTAAACCACTCAAAGCACTGTGATTTACCAAGAGCATGCTCACCGTAAGCTTCGACAAGCATTCGATGCGATTCTGCAGCAGTTTTCTTCAAATGGTAACAGAAAATCAATGCTGTCCGCAAATCGTAGTTTCCAGGCACAAAATTCGACATGTTCAACGCTATTAAAAACTATGCTGTTGTATGAAACTTGTATTGTTGTGAGTTGAAAATCTTTATCAGATGTCAAAACAAGAAAATGGCGCCAATGACGCGGTTTGACGGTAACTACATTGACAGCTAGGGCCATCTATGGGCAAATTCCGGTTTCATATTTATATATCTGGTATGTTGGAGCGAGAAGGAGGAAGGAAATTGGAATGATGCTTACGGGAAAGAGAGGGAAAAATATTATAATAGGAATGGTTGGGGGGTGGAAATTTTAGAAAAGATAAGAGACAATGAACAAGATTTAGAGGTAGAGATAATAACGAGAGAAAGCGAGTTGCAGAGGCAATGGGAAGGAAATAGGATAATGGAGGCAAAATATAATAAAAGATATAAGGAAATAAAAACAGAGGGACAGGGACCTAGGTATTTAAGGAAGGCATATGTGAATAAGATAGGAATAGGTAACGGTGTGAGAGCGTTGATTAAATTAAGATGTGGAAATTTAGAAGAAGCAAATAAATATTGGTTAAGTGAAGAAGGGAGAGTGTGTATATTTTGCGAAAATGGACAAGATAACCTAAGGCATTCTGTAGAGGAATGTGTTATGACGAAAGGTTGGTTTGATAAATTAGGTAAAGAGACACAGGAGATATGGGAAAGGATTTGGGATGATGATTTGGATGAAAATAAAAGCCTGATTTTGAGTAGGTTATGGAGAGAGAGAGAACAGAAATTGAAAGAAATTAAAGTTAAGAGAGAGTTGGGACAGGAGAATCAGGATAAAGAAAAGAAAATAATTTAATATAATGTAATTTAGTGGTAATCTAATAGATAATTCTGTGTTAATATGGTTAATGTGTAATAATAGGTGAAATGTAATGTTAGGGAAGCGTATTATAAGGTGTGGATGGATGTGTGTGGAAATTAAGTTTAATATTGTAAACTAAGTCCCCTTCTTGGCGAAAGCTGAAGTAAATAAAACTACTACTACTATACGCTTGTGCTATGCTATAAATTATCTGACTAATTTGTCTTGTATCTTGATTATATATCAAAAGCAAAAGATGTAAAAAGGAATACAGTATATTCAAATATATTTGTCAAATGATTGTCATCATATAGTTATTTGTCATGCATCATATGCAGCTACAGGTATAAGTAACATTAGTAAAACATAGTCTGTAAGATTAATGTGTATAAGTCTTATACATTTCTATTTATGTTTTATTTCCATTTGTATTTATTTTTTTTAATAATTTATAACTTTTTATAATTTATGAATACATTTATTTTACAATGAAACTAGAAAAGGAACTAGAAAATTTTTTCAAACTGTTGATAAGATTTTGACAAAGCCTGCAGCAACATGTCTATTGTAAACCAACCTACATATTGTAATCAATCCTTGTCTCGATGCTAAACAGAACAATATTATCGATAATGTCAGTTTCAATACTAAATTTCATTTGCCAAATATATATACCAAATAGCATTCTGAAAGATGGAAAAATACTATGTAACAGATCTATTATATTCATTAACGATATTAAAATATGCTTCATCTAACTCAAGCGATGCATCGAAACAAGAATTGATTACAATATGTTGGTTTGCAATAAACATGTTGCCACAGGCTTTGTCAAAATCTTATCAACAGCTTGAAAAATTCTTCTAGTTCCACTGAAAAATAAATGTATATTTATAAATTATTTAAAAAAATAAATAGAAAGTTAACCTTACAGACTGCGTTTCACCAATGTTATTTATACTTATCTGTAGCTGCATATAATGCATGACAAATAACTATATGACAAACTATATGACACTCCTTTGACAAATATACTCAAATATGGATTCTTGATGTGTATGTCTATATTAACTGATATGTGTGTCTACATCGATAACTGCTCGCAGTTATCCATAGTGGCTTTTGAAAGGTATAAGTTAAATTTTCCAAAGTGCAACATTATATAGCGTAGCACTCTTTCATTTATAAAAAAGTGAAACTGCAAAATTCTTCGTGATACTTGTGGATAGTTGAATCAGGTATAGAATACAAACACACACATATCTTATAATAAACATATTATAAAATACACATATCTCTTTCTTATCATAAATGTAGAATATTTTTATATGTAATGCGATGTTTCGTTTTGTTTTTACACATAACATAAATTACTTTTGCAATATTTTATTTTTCTGTATAAATAAGATAAGAAAATATTCTATACGTTTATGATACGATGTTTATATTCTATTCTATATATATTTACTATCAGATATGTGTGTGTGTGTGTGTGTGTGTGTGTGTGTGTGTGTGTGTGTGTGTGTGTGCGTGTGTGTATTTTATACCTGATCCAACTATCCGCAAGTATCACGAAGAATTTTGCAGCTTTACCTTTTTATAAATGAAAGCATACGCTATATAACACTGCACTCTTGCATTGCAAACTTAACCTATACCTGTCAAAAGCAGGTATGGATGTGAGCAGTAACATTACGAAGCGCCGCTAGCGCGCTCTTATGTCGGAGGCTCCAACCGTACACCTTTCGCGTTGAGGATTTACGTTGATGATGATAATGATAATGACGTGGACGTTTCTTAAGAAGAAAATTTCATATTAAGACTTTGCATCCTGATATATCTATTTACAAAACACATACAGCAAAAATAAAGACACTTTCTTTATGTAATTCATACTTAGGCTATCGATTAAGCCTAATAAGAGCTTGATTCGTTCATCGGTTATATTGAAATCTGAAAATCTCAAAAATTTCAATACTCTCAACGCGCCGACTCGCGTGAAGATACACAGTGCGTCTTGCTGTTGCGCGCGACTTCTAGCTACGCGCTTACTTGGCGCGAGACACTACCGTGTCTCTTGATCGATTATACATTGAATATTTTCAATTCATTTAACTCCAAGTTACAATTCACATTGGAAATACGAACAAACAACAGATTAAATTTTCTGGATATCACTATGATTTTAAATAACAATCGTATAATATATGATTGGTTTCATAAACCAACTTTTTCAGCGAAATACCTGAATTTTTTCTCTTAACATCCTACTTGTCAGAAAAGAGGCACAATTATTGGCCTCATTGACAGAGCATTTTTACTCTCACATCCAAAGTTTCACTCCAAGAATATTGAGTTGGTTATAAGAGTTCTTCTTGACAATGGTTATCCATTGAAGCTCATTTTTCAAACCTTTCACGCACGTCTCAAAACATTATTCATTAAATCGAAAAATAGAGAAATAAATATTAATCAAGAAACGAAGAGAGTGAGGCTATTTCGTATTTTACTATACCGTACGTTCCCTCTATATCCGAGCGATATATTAATATTACGAGGAATCTTAATGTCAGATTGTCCTACTTTAGTCTTAATAAATTACATAGTTACATTAGAGTTCACAAAGACATTCTTCACAAAGCTTCGCACAACAATTTCGTTTATAAAATCAACTGTAGTAATTGTAACGCCTCATATGTCGGTCAAACGGGCAGACAATTACGTACAAGAATATCCGAGCATCGCAGTCATATTAGATGGAATACGACGAATCATTCCGTTTTAACCAATCATAGATTAGAATTTAATCACGATTTTGATTGGGATGGAGTCGAAATTCTGGATAGTAAACCTTTGTTTAAAAAGCGCCTAATTTCTGAAATGGTATACATTAAAAGGCAAGAAAATAGCCTTAATTTACAGACAGACACGGAATGTTTATATTATGTTTATACGGATGTGACGGATAAGTTACCAAAACTTTGAAAGTCATGCCGTTTTATTTGTAAACACTCCTTTGTATTCATATTTACTGTATGCGATATGAAAAGACTTGACACTCTGTCTCGAACATCCGTGTGTAACATTTGCCTTCTGTATAACATGGGTGACTCACTCAAGTTCGGTATAATTATATTGCTAGTTATTTTTTAATGTAGTATATTTTATCGGACAGTCTCTTTCTGTCTCGAAATTACATTATATAACACATTTACCATCTGACAACATGGGTGACTCACTCTTGCTCTGCGTATTATTACTGCCACATTTTTGATATAATATATTCCATATATTCTGTAATTACGCTGAAGATGGTCCAAAGAAAGAGACCGAAAGGTACGCTTTCTGTGATTTTTTCTATCACGTAGTCAAAATATCAATGTAATTTGATTGTAATAAAACATATGCGCACAAATTACCGCGCTGGCTCTTGATTGCCTTTTATTTCCTCGTATGATAAATAATTTAAATCAGTGCTCGGAGATAGTTGCCCTTTTCGGGCCGGTATGTGAAGCGACGCCTACGGTCCCCCCACTACTGCTCGAGGCTCGACGGCCGAGCCGCCGATCGCGCGGATAACGCTATATCTCAGGAGCGTCCCGATCTAAAAAATATGTTGAGATTGTACCTGCCGTCAAATCGTCGTTTAAAGCTTTGCCAGATAATTTGTCTATTAGTAATATATTATACAGGATGTTAAATTTCGAACGTAACAGGTGGAATATCTCGTAAACAATGCATTTTAGAAAAAAATGTTTCAGACAAAAGTTGTATGGTTTTGAGAGGGACATAAGATGGTGTCATTAATTTGACCTTGAATAGTTGCTTGAAGGTCATCTTCAATTTTTTAAATGGAACCGCTTACTTTTTATTGCATATTCTTGTAGCTTATCTCGAGAGCTTTACAAAACACTATAATAAAGTATTTTTTTATTAAGTACTTTTTGAGTTATTTTATATTTTAATCTGACAAATTTTGATAAAAAAATTAAAATATTTCGTAAAATATTTAGTTTTCGATAATCTTACCGTAATACTTTTAGGTATAGAATAATGAGACAAATCAATTAGTGTAAAGAAAAAAACAAATAATTGTTTAAAGAAATACATCGTAAATAATTACATACTTTTTCTTAAAAATAATTATTTTTTTTATATTAATTGATTTGTCTCATTATTCTGAACATAAAAGTGTTACGGTAAGATTATCGAAAACTAAATATTTTACGAGATATTTTAATTTTTATAACAAAATATGTCAGATTAAAATATAAAATAACTCAAAAAGTACTTAATGAAAAAATACTTTATTATAGTGTTTTGAAAAGCTCTCGAGGTAAGCTACAAGAATATGCAATAAAAAGTAGGCAGTTCCATTTAAAAAATTGAAGGTGATCTTCACGTGACCTTCAAACAACTATTCAAGATCAAATTAATGACACCACCTTATTTCCCCCTCGAAACCATACAGCTTTTGTCTGAAACATTTTTTTCTAAAATGCATTATTTACGAGATATTCCACCTGTTACGTTTAAAATTTAACACCCTGTATATGTATAGTAATATATATATTATATAATAGGTAATTATTCAGAATCACGGCACCATCTGCAAATGGGCTGCAAATTTTTTTACGGACTTTTAATGTTTAGAAAGAATATAAATAACCATTTTTAGTTGGGGAGGCCCCAAAAAAAAGTTATAGACCAAAAAAGGGTAATTATTTCGAATAAGGTCTTTTCTGAATTTTGACAAATATGATCGGATCTCTCGGTAAAACTTTTTGTTGTGACTCCAACAGTGATAATCAGTCGGGGGAGCCCGTTCCCCATCACCCCCACCCCCCAAAAAAGAAAAACCCCAAAAATTACCGAAAATTAGGTAATTATGTACTATAAAATTCACCCCACAACCCAAATCAAATTTTAGTTTTAAATCAGAAATAGGTTTGGGTTAGGTTATATCTTCCGGAAGCGGAGCCCCCCGAAGGGGGGGGGGGCGGAACCCATTGCGTCCACGCATACACTTTCCCATCCACACAACAATTGTGGGGTGGACCTCGCTTTGCTTTGTAAAGTATATGCGTGGACACAGTGGGTTCTGCCCCACCTACGGGGGGGGGCTCCACTTCCGGAAGATATAACCTAACCCAAACCTATTTCTGATTTAAAACTAAAATTTGGTTTGGGTTGTGGGGTGAACTTTATAATACATAATTACCTAATTTTCGGTAATTTTGGGGGTTTTTCGGTTTTTTGGGGTTGGGAGTGATAGTGGACGTGTTCCCCCGACTGATTATCATTGTTGGAGTCACAACAAAGAGTTTTACCGAGGGATCCGATCATATTTGTCAAAATTCAGAAAAGGCCTTATTCGAAATAATTACCCCGTTTTTTTCCGCTTTTTGGTCTATAACTTTTTTTTTTGAGCCTCCCCTGATTAAAAATTGTTATTATTCTCTAAGTATAAAAAGTTATCAAAAAAATTTGCAGCCCATTTGCAGGTGGAGCCGTGATTCTGAATAATTACCTATATTACTAATAGACAAATTAATATATTATATAATATATACAGTGTGTCTCACAATCTCCGTACAATATTTTAATAGCGTATTCTAGAGGCAAAATGAAGTAAAAAATCTTAATAGAAAAATATTGAGGCTACAACAGTTTTTGAGTTATAAGTGATCAAAGTTTGCCAATAATATTGCGTAGAATTCGCGTCCTCAGGCTCGTAACTACATTTGCGCACGTACTGATCAGTCATCTGTTATTGCTGACAGATAAAATAAATAAATTGATTTTCACAAAACTTCTCCGCGCGATCAAAACAAAAATAAACTTCGTTTCTTAAATGTGTGAAAATATTAAGTTTATATTTTTATTTAAATATAATAATTAATCAACCATTTAAATTGTTATTTAAGAAAAATATTAAATATTTTACATACAACATTTATAGTTCGTTAATATCAGCTGACTGCCGTACATGGTATTCATATACATAAGAAACAATAAAATCAGCTGTGCAGCAAAAAATCAATATTACCTAATTTGTAAAATCAATAACAGATGACAGATCGGTACGCGTGTATGTGTACGAATCTGAGTGCGCGAGCTCTACGCGATATCATTGGCAAACTTTGATCGGTTATAACTCAAAAACTGTTGCAGCCTCAACATTTTTGTATTAGAATTTTTTACTGTATTTTATCTCTAGAATACACTATTAAAGTATTGTACGGAGGTTGTGAGACACCCTGTATATTACTATAACATATATAATATATTACTAATAGACAAATTATCTGGCAAAGCAAATTTAAACGACGATTTCACGGCAGGTACAACCTCAGCATATTTTTTAGATCGGGACGCTCCTGAGACATAGCGTTACGCGCGCGATCGGCGGCTCGGCCGTCGAGCCTCGAGCGGTAGTGGGGGACCGTAGGCGTCGCTTCACATATCGGCCCGAAAAGGGCAACTATCTCCGAGCACTGATTTAAATTATATAAATGAGCCATTTCATAACTTTTAATAGTATATCAGCAATTTTCTTTTTAAGTATGCATAAAGTCACTTTACAGCTAAAAAAGTACTTTTATAACGTATAAACATTAAATTTCATATTTTGCAACCAAAATAACCAAAAACACAAAAGAAACACATTGCAACAAGCATGTAATGACAGCACAATTAAAAATTTCAGGTTTATGACATGAGCAACATAATATAATACTGTAACATTATTCCGAAAGGTAGAAAGAGAGAAACGGCTTTTATAAAAAAGTTTAAATGAACTTTGAAAAATTGTATATGTAGTCATTGGTAAAAATGTATAGTTCAGAAGAAAATATTAAAATAACTTTCGTTTATAAACAGATCACTTGGAATTGGCCGTTTTTTTACGACGGTTTTTAGCAAACTTATTTACGTTTTAGAAATTGTCACATGAATCGTTGAAATGAAAATTTGAATACTGGCATGTCAGTCAGATAATATGGTAATATGGTAAATATAGTACATCCGCTCGCTCAGGAATTGGAGACGATAACTCGCTTATTTATAACAGAGTCAAAAGACTTGTTAACCAATAGTTATTATATTTTGGAAAAAACATAGTTCAAACAGAATTTAACCGATTAAAATCGAATTTCATATTTTTAAGACCGAGCATTTCTCCTGTTTTAAACTTTCTCAATCTTCACTCTTATCCTAATAGCATATAAATATTGAATAGCATGAAAATATATTGTATGCATTAATTTAGATTAAAATTCGACAAATAAGACTTTTTAGAGAGTGGCTAAATTACAGATTTATAATTTTTATTTTAAAATCGAGAGTCCAAAATAAAAAAAGAATTGCGAAATTTATAATCGGTAGAATAGTTTGCGAAACGGTACAGAATATTTGAGAAAACAATCAAAATAAATATTTGTCAATTGATAAATAATGTGCAATTGGTAAAAATATAACTTGTCCGAAGCAGACATAGATAGATTTTGTACAACGTTTACTACAAATTTTGTTGACAAAATGATTCCAGTTCGCTACTTAGCAAATATACACGATGCTGTTGGTAAAATGCTGACAGAAATACAGCAATATTTGCCAACAAAAGATAACGGCAAATTGATAGCAAAAATCAAGAAAATCTTGTTATATTTGCAACACAATTTGACGCAAATTGGCAATACAGTTGGATGTAAATTAGCATTAGAAATCGAACAAAACCTGCATTTCGATACATCTTGTTAAATTTCTTTCATCAATCTGCGTCACATTATGTTAGCAGGCTCTGCCAATAAAACACAAGCTTAATGTTAATACTAAACAATGACATATATACAGGGTGTCACAAAACCTCTGAATTTCTCTCTAAGGCGGATTCTCCAGCCAATTTGGAGATGATTTTTCCTCAGTGAAAATGTCGAGAGAAGTCATCATTTCTTGCAGGCTTCCAATTCTTGCCACATATATCACATATCATTGTAATTAAGCCTTAAATTAAAATTGTATTAAAATAAACTCTATATAAAATTAATTGAAGAATGTAGTTGTGTTAATCTTTTAACTCTAAAATTGAAGTCTAAAAATTCTTCTTTTTCAATCGTTTATAACTCGAAAATTATTGATGTCCCAACATTTTCGCTGAAGAAAAATCGTCTCTAAATTGACCAGCGAATCTGTCCAGAAAATAAGAAGAGTAAAGTAAAACTGACCATGAAAACTCCAGCATTTTTTGGAGGGTTTTTCTAGCCATATGGCCGTATATGGTCAAACATTGTCGTGTAGCAAAATCACATTGTTGCGACATTGATGATGGCTGGTCGTTTTTCTTGTACTCGCTTGTACTTGTAAAAGATATACTCTTAATTACTTGCAATAGATAAAATAATTAGATATATGCTGATTTCTCAAAAAAAGTGATTCATGAAGTGTTCAAAATTGAATCATTAAAATGTCGTTTCTAAATTTCGCCGTTATATTAAAACGATTGCCTCAGAAAATAAAACACGAGCGAAAACAACCAAGCGTCGCGGTCACCCGCTCGGTGCGTGATCGCATTCTTAGATTGAAAAACTTTGACAAACAACTGATTCGAGAACGTTCGATACCGAAAAACTTGTTATTCACATCGGCAGAATGCGAGTTTCCGCGGTCGGTCGATTTAGTCTGCCTACGACAACGATTCGAGCTGGTCGATAGCAATCGATCATAGTTTCGAATATCATCATTTCTCGTGTGATATTCTTTCGTGTCTTATTTTCGCTCGTGTCGCGTACGCAGTAGGCTTTCTCGTCTCAAATCGGTCCGAATTGTCTCGCCATACAATCGCATTCGTATTCTCGCGGCGGTCAATTCGGTCATATCTCAAACTTTATTATTCATTCAGTTAGTGCTGAGACATCGTGAAAGTTAAGTGTTAAGAGTGTGGAGTCCGAGAGTCGACGCGCGTTAACCGTTCCGCGAATGTCCTCTGCCTCGCGCCAAGCAACACCCGGCGTTCGCGTGCAAGATTTCCGCTCTCGCGAGAGTTTCTAGCAAGAAGCTCTTAATCCAGATTTCCGAACCGCGAAAAAGGGCAAACATTAACAGGACATTTGAAGATCTCCATCGGAATCGCGGAATACGTGCCGTCGCTCGCTCCTATTAGTCAAAATAAAAAGAACATTTCTTAACATCTGCACTCGAATCATTTCAATCTCCTTATCCTCCAGCGGATCTACGGATTCGCGTAACACACCGCTTCTCGCTCATTTCTGAGCGTCTCTCTTAAGATTCGGGCGATCTCGTCGAGGTCGACTCCCGAACATAAAGAGTGATTCATAATCTATAGCGGAATTTATTTATGAATTAACTTAATATATCAAAGTCTATTGTAGAACGTACAATCAAACGCTTCAAACGGGATCATCTTGTTAAGAATCGATCAAAATCTGGTAATTGCCGCGGCAACAATTCCAAATAAATATCTCTTACTTTTCACTTTTTCGTTGAAAAGTCTCACACTTATTCATAAATACGTTCAACGATATTGAGAGAATGTCAATTCACAAAAGTTTTATGAAAAACAAATTCTGTTCTTTCAAGATCCACTTAGGATGCAAGAGTTAGCTGAAAACGATTTCAATTTTCAAATCGAATTTTGTGAAGAAATAATAGTAGAAAATTGACGAAGATCCTGAATTTTTGTCAAAAGCAGTTTTTTTCGAATGAAGTGACATTCGAATTTTATGGATACATTAATAGACATAACTGTAACGATACTGGGACTTCCGTTTCCGGTGGGAAAGCGTGAACAGGGAGAAAATGTGCTTGTGGGGAAGAGGAGGAGGAGACGGGATAGGGAGAAGTGAGAGAGATCGGAAGGGACAAAAGTGAGGAGCAGGAGGAGGTGCATCAAGGTGAATGAAGGGAGATATGTGGAGTAAAGGATCGAGATAGAGGAAGGATGCAAAGGTTGGAACGGTTTGGAGGTTAGGAAGATGGAGGAAAGAGAGAGAAAATGGAAAGAGAGAGAAGAGGAGAGTCACGTGGGAAGCGACGGAAAGACGGCCAGTAAGGAGGAGAGTAGAAGCGGATAAGGCAGAGCAGTGTAACGGGACAAGGAGCTGAGAGGGAATGATATGAGATGGCACAGATGAAAGGAAGTGGAACAAGCACATGGCGGTTGAACACGGAAACGGGAGTCAAAGGGGGAAGAGAGAAACAGAGAAAGAAAGGTCAGGCGAATTAAAGAATAGTACGACGAAAGCTAGGTTAGGGAGAGGAAGCGGACAGTAAAGCTTAATAAGTTAAAGTGCAGAGAGGCGGAAGAAGTAAGAGTGTGAAAAAGTGAGAAGAGGAGAAGGAAACGAAAGGAGAGGAGAGACTGAAGGAAGAAGAAGACGGAGAACATGGAGAAGTGGATGAAGGAGCTGGTGGAGGAAGTAAGGGGAATAAGAAATGAATTAAGACTATGGAGAGAAAAGAGAGAGAGAGGAAGGAAAGAAGAGGGTAAAAGGTCAACAGCGACGACAGAGGAGGAGAGCGAAGAAGAGGAGGAAGAGGAGAGAAAGGAGAATAGGGGACCGAACAAAGGAAAGAGAGAAGAGGTAGAAGGAGTAAGGGAGGCGACAAAGGAGGAAAGCGAGGAGGAAAAGGAAGAGAGGAGAGAGGAAATAAAGGAGAAAAGCAGAGAAAGGAGAAAAGAGGAAGAAGAGAGACAGGAGAGGAAAGGAAAAGGATATAAGGAGAAGACAGGAGGTAGTGAGGAGGACAAGGGAGAGAAAAGGACAAGGAAGAGAAGGGGGGAGGAAGTAAAAGCCTGATGGGACACGGAGGAAGATAGCGAGACGGATAGAGAAGAGAGAAAGAAAGAGAGGAGAAGCATGGACGAGAGAAAGGAGAAGGGGGAAGGAAGAAAGAGGACGAGAGACAAAGGGGAACTGAGGAGAGAAGGGAAAGAAGTAAGCTAGATACGAGAGGAAGCGGGAGGAAGAGAGGAAAAAGAGAAAGTAGGGGTGGAAGAGTGGAGTAAGGTGAAGAAGGAAAGAAGGAGGAAGGATGAGATGGGGACCAGGAGGGAAGAGAGGGACATAGAAGAGGAAAGAAGAGAAGAAAGGGAGACAAGGAGAGGGATGGATAAGGAAGAGGAAGATGAGAGGAGAGGAAGAGCTAAGGGAGTCAACAAAGGTCTGGAGAAAGAAAGGCAGGAAGGTAGAGAGAGAAGGGAGAGTGAGGAGCGAGAGAGAAGAAGGAGAAGGAGAAGAAATATGGTATGGAGAGGAGTAAAAGGAGAAGAGCCGGAGGAGAGAAGGAAGGAAGTCGAGGGCATGATGGAGGAGATACTAAGAAGAAGGGCCAAGATAAGGGGGGTGGAGGAGAGAGTAGGAGAGGAAGGGAGAAAGGTTTTGATTGTAGAAATGGAAGATAAAGGAGAAAGAGTGAAACTGTTAGGGAAAGAACATGAGATTAGGAGAGCGTGGGGAATAGGAGTGGATGAGGAGAGGAAGGTATGGTGGGAGAAGAGAGGAGAGTAAAATTAAGCGGGGTAGAAGGGAGGAATGGAGTCGAGGAGAAAAATGAAGAGATTGTAGAGTATGTAGAAGATTGTATGGAAAATTGTAACCCCTTTGGGGAATCAATAAAGAATATTATCTATCTGTAACGATACTGGAACGAAAACCCACATTAGATGATTGAAGCGTATAGGCAATATCTTCAGAAAGTCAACGTACAGGTATTGTTTACGATACCATGATTGGGTTTTTCTTCATTGAATCTGACAGCTGATTAATATGAGACCAAAAAAGAATTGGAAAAAAGTTAAAATTGAATGGCCTTCTCGATCACCTGATTTCTTTCCGTTAAATTTCATTTTGTGAGGTCATAAAAAAACAGTTTACAAGACAAAACCCCGAAATCTCGAAGACTTGTGTTATCAAATAACTGATGAGATGAACTTTATTTCTCGTAAGCACTGCAGAAACAGTCTCCAATATGTTTTAAAGTGATTTACTATTAGGCAATACAGAGTAGACATTTTGAGAAACTGTTATAAAAAAACAAACATACACACATGTACATACATACATGAAGATATTAACTATATCATGGGAGTGTCGAAGGTGTAGTCCTTGTCTCTATTGTACAACACACACATACACACACACACGCACACGTGCACGCACACCGCACGCGCACGCACACGAACTCTAACGCGCATGCACACAAAATCACAAATTGTTCAAAGCTTGCACACTCAGGTATGGTACGTTACACATAATAGAGGTACTATCAGATATCAATTTTATTATCGATATTGATATAATAATTTTATATGCAATGTTATTGAAATTATATTTTTTAAATTTATCTTAAAATTAATTATAATTCATCCTTTAAATATTGTAACTTGCAGCATATAAATCTTATGAGATATTGTTATTAAAATCCTATGCGCATCAAATTGCCTAAGTTGTCACGTAAAACGTGTCGAACACATCGAATAACATCTTATATGATACAAATATACAAAACAATTTAACAGTATTGTTATAGTCCAAAAGGCTATATACAAGTTATTACAATATTTTATTATTTTAAATCGTTATTAATTAATCTTATTTATTAATACACGCCTTCCAATTATAAATCGAAACCGAGGAAGGCGCATAGCGTTACGAATGTTGCCTGCGCGAAACGCTGACGCAGTGAGCCATGCACGAAGACTAAGCGATTGCAAAGGTTCGAAGGAAGAAATTGCGAAAATACAAGCAAAAAAATTTGCCTTCGAACTTTCTTCGCTTGCACCTTAGCCCTGCCATCCGAGCGACACGATCATATATGGTCATGTTGCTAAGCGATCCCCTCCGGAAAACTAATCGAAGGGGACACAGTAAAATCATCCACTGCTAACGAGCAGCAGACAGCCGCAATTATTAATTGATACAAGACAGCACGGCACGGGCAGTCAAAATTAACAAAGTGCATAATAGTATAACGGAGTTATGGAAGATCGTAAAAGCGAGTTCGCGACGTAAACTTGACTCCAAGCACGCACACGCGAAGTCACCCGAAACCGCGATAAGCGACACGAGCTAAAAAAATGCGAGAAATAAGACACTGTATTAGAGCATTTCATTGAACAAATATATTTTATCAAAATCTACAAGTGACTACAAGTAACTGCAAAACCCAGGTGAGATTCCTTGGATGGAGCCCGAATTTTCAAATTCAAATCCGGCGAACGATCTCGAAATCTCCGTGCCTCACCCAAAGCATAACAGTATTCATTTATTTATTTTATTTTATTAAAGATAATGATTCCTTTCTCGAGATACATGGTTTTGCTGCTTTATCTACACAGTTTATTTACACATATTATGATTATGACAAACTTATTCTTTATCTATTTATTTTCATTATCTTATTATGATTTTCCCTTTTTCCACCCGCTTATCCTTTCCTTAATTCTTCCTGTGTTTCTCTCTCTCTCTCTTCTCATACTATTTATTTTTAAGATTTATTATATTTTCTCTCTCTTTTCTGACATTATTGTTTCTTCGGTTTATGTATTTTTTAAATTTCCGCGTGCACTCTTTTAATATGTACTACCACGATTCTCTTCTATCTCTTCACAGAGTTTACATACCTTCTTGCTGTCTCTTTCCCAATATCCTACTTCCTGTCCATTCATTATAATATCTCAATCTGGGTATTGTTTTCAATCTCATTCCTTTTCCCTTCTGTCCTAACTATATTTCGCCCTTTCTACCGTTTTCTAACTGTTATACTCTTTCGCTGAAACTGACTCCTTTACTTTGTTTTCTTTTCTTTTAGTTTTTTTTTTTTTTGCTTTTTTAGGTCCATTCTTCTATTGTATTTTTCCCTTTGTTATCACTTGCTTCTATTTCCCATTATGAGTTATTCCTTTTTCTTCATATAATTTCTGCATCGTTTTGCCCTAGTATGATTTCTCCTATTCCATCTTGTTCATTTCTCTTCTACATTCTTTCAGTATCTCGTTTTCTGTTATTCTTTTATTTCTCTTTCTATTGTAGCTCTCTTTCCTGCTTCTATTCTATGCTTATTTGCTCTATCTTTGTTTCTTCCTTGATCAAGCGACGCGGTAGCGTACATAAAAAAACTGGATCCGACCATTGAGAGTTACTGCATTATGCCGAGGCGCTACCTCTATATAGCTTATCCGGAATTTTACGTCAAGTAAACTTTCGATTAAAATACCTCAGGAACTAAAGCAGGAACTGTAATCAAAAATGTAACGGCACTTTTATTATATAACGTAGACACAAGCTTTCGATTGCGGCCAGTTCGAATAAGATTGATGCAGCCAATCCTGAGAAATGATAATCGTATATCAGAATTGTGATATTTTCATTCTTCTCCGGAATAAGGTTCAGACTCACATACGTATGCTCGCACGCACACACGCAAAGCGCTTTTGTCCCTCAAGGGGCATTCACACCGCTCATGTACGATTATTTTTTTGCATATACTCTTTTATAAAATTATATTTTTATAAATTTATAATAATTAGGAGAGAGAGAGGGAGAGAGAGCGGGAAGGGGGAGAGAGAAGGAGTGAGGGGGAGCGAGGGGAGCGAGGGGGAGGGTGAAAGGGAAGGAGAGAGGGGGTGAGAGAGAGAGAGCGAGATTGATTGATTAATTGATTGATCTTTATTAGTTTTCTCAGCTATTTGTAATACAAATCTAGTTTACATTAATTACGATATACTTCTTTAACATTCGCTTAAACGGCTATAATTCTTTCATTCCGCTTTATTTCAGCTGGCAACGCGTTATACATTTTCACTCTTTCGTAAAACATACTCTTTTGTGCACTCTTTGTTCTGCGATATTTTATTGCAATATCCCCAGCTTGTCGTGTTTGTCTTTCACTCTCATTTCCCATTATTTCTAATCTATTTCTTAATTGTTCCGGTAATATGTTCCTTAAAATCTTAAAAATAAATATACACATTATGGTATAGCCTCTGTCTTATGGGCATAAACTGCAGCGCTTGCAGCATACACTCCACTTTGGTATGTCTATCACATTACAATATGGTCCTCATGGCCCGGTTTTATGCTTTTTGCAATTTACTCAGCTGTGTTTCTCTCATATCAATTAATAGCTTCGCACAATACTCAAAGTAAGGCGCTATGATTGTCTTATATACAATACATCTAGTGTATGCCGAAATGTAATTACCTATTCTATTTAAAAAACTCGTTTTTTCCCTATTTTCTTTAGCATATAATCACAGTGGCCCTTAAATCGTAGTCTATCGTCAATAATTATGCCTAAGTATTTCATTATTTCCACACGTTCTATCTCAGTTCCATCCAAACATTTCAATGTAATATTACCTCGCGGTTCTTTTCTTATACTTCTGACCATCGTATATTTCGTTTTCCCTGCATTCATTTTTAACTTATTTATATTCATCCACTCTTCTATTATAATAAATGCCATATTGATTTTGCTCTCTAATTACACGCTGTTTTCTCCAGTTACATATATTAATATATCATCTGCAAACATTTTTATACTACATTCTTCTGTGGACAAATTTTGATTATATCATTTATATATATTATAAATAACAAAGGTCCTAATACAGATCCCTGTGGTACTCCATATTCTGTGGCCATTAATTTAAAACATTTATTGTTAAATTGAACCTGCTGTGTTCTATTATTTAAATATGATCTTAACCATTCTAAAACCATTCCTCTAATTCCATATTGATATAATTTCTCTAATAATCTTTCTCTATCTATCGTTTCAAAGGCTCGCTCAAGATCCATGAAAATTACCCCTACCATTTTTGCCTCACTAACTATCAATTTCTATTCATTAATGATTGTTTAAATCGCTGTTTCACACGAATATTGTTTTCTAAAGACCGACTGACACTCTGTTATAATACAATTATCATCCAAATACGTTTCAATTTGCTTTTTAACTATTAATTCCAACACTTTTTCAAATATTGGTAACATATTAATAGGCCTAAATTCACTTGCTTTTCTAGCTTTCTCTATTTTTGGAATCGGTATTATCGTAGATGTTTTCTAGCCTTCTGGACAGCAACCTTCTTTCAAAGAATTATTTATTATATCAACAAATTCCTCTTTTATTACGCAAAACACTGCCTTTAATATATCGCTAGTTATTCCCTCCTCTGTATCTTTCTTTTTCGGTAGTCCTATAACAATTTCCTGTAAATGCTCTATCCTAATCACCTCAAAATTCTTTTACACGCACTTCCAGTCTTACTTCCATTTATAGATTTTACTATACTATTAATACTTTGTATAATATAAATTAAATATAATATAATATAAATTAAAGGAGAAGGGCCAATACGGCTTGATTTTTGGGCCAGATTGTCGCATTTTTTTGATTGCATATTTGTATAGTTGAAGTCGAGAGCTTTCCAAAACACCCTATGAAAAGCTTTTTACGTTGGGGAAAGTGAAAGTTATAAGTCCTCAAAGTCTCAGTTGATGTTAATCCTCATCAAACAATTGACAGTTGATACAGAGCGTAAGCGATTGTCTTACATTCTACTCTATTGATGTTTGCTGTGTGAAAGTTATTTAAAAATGCCAAAGCAATTATTATGCCCTTCTTGTAAAGTGCATCTTAAAAATGTGCAAAAAATACATTTATGACGAAAAAAACAAAATAAAAAAACAAAAATAAATAAAAAACAAAATAAATAAAATAAATAAAAAACAAAAAAAAACAAAAAAAACAAAAAAAATCATTTTACAAAACCAAAAAAAAGTAACTTCGCCATTGACGGTTCCAAGCCCATATTTAAAAAGAGAAGGATAAAATAACAAATACATGTATATATTTTCAATCTGTCACACACACACATACAACTAAGGCAGTCTACTTAGCACAAAAAATCATAAATCAGATAGTCTTGATAATTCTCATTCTTCCTACATGCCTATGTTTCTTAAACTTTGAGGATTTATGACTTTCACTTTCCCCAACGTAAAAAGCTTTTCATAGGGTGTTTTGGAAAGCTCTTGACCTCAACTATACAAATATGTAATCAAAAAAGTGCGACGCTCTGGCCCAAAAATCAAGCCTTATTGGCCCTCCTTTATCCGCTATATTGCATCCTTCAATGCTGTCTAATATTTCAAAATCTATATCTTCTAATTTCTTCTTACCTCCTGGTTCGCCTCTAATTATTTCTTTTAGTGTTTTCCATACATGTAGGATTTTCTTTATTAAGATCTATCATATTTTCATAATACTGTTTCTTCTTTGTGCTAATTAATTTAACTACTGCATTTTTTTCAATTTTAAATTGCAACCAATTTTATTCCGTGTCAGCATACAATGCCTTTCTATATGCCTCATCACTTTTAACCACTTCTTCTCTTATTTCATCCGAAAACCACTTTTTTCCTTCCCATATTTTCGGAATTCTAAAATTTTTCCTAGGTGCTGTAACGTTCAACGCATCTACTATACTGTTAACAAATTTCTTCGCTCTCACATTGACATCCATATCTTGATTTTTCTCTAATTTATTTTTCACTAATTTAATAAATTCATCTACATTAAACTCTGTATAATTTCTAACACAAAGTTCTCTGCATTTATTATCAATTTTATTCGCATTCAGTTCAACTTTTAGCCACGCATGGTCCGTTATTTTAGATTCATGCATTACCTGCACTTCTATTTTATTATTAGCGAAAATTAAATCTATAATTGTCTTACTATCTTTTGTAATTCTCGTCGGTTTATTGTTTCATGCCTAAGCTCAACATTGTCGTTTGTAGTTTCCTTGTATAAAACGAATTTAACATAATATCTATATTAAAGTCTCCTATTACCACACATTCTCCTCGAATTATTCCTCTACTATATCCTCCAGATATCTCACGAAATCACCATGCGATGCACTCGGTGAATGACATATTACCATTATTATTCCTTTATACAATTTTTCTTTCACCTCAATCGCAGCACTCTAACAATACGATTCTAATTTTTGTACTAATACTATCTCATATTTAACATCATTCCTTACATATAAAACAACCTCTCCCGTATTTCTATTTTCAGCATCACATCTAATCATACTATAACCCGTTACGTTCACTTCACTGTCTTCAATTTCAACAGTCAATCTGTTCTCTGATAACGCTATGAACGCAGGGTTCATTTTCTTTATAATCTGATGCTGTATCTCGTCTCTATGCGCCATCAAATTTTGCGCATTTGTATACAGTATTATTTCCGCTTCCTTCTGTAGTTGCTATTTAGCATCCTTCCAACCGGCTCTCCTCTTCTCCTCCTGTATCACCCTTTTAAATGTTGGACATTCCGGGCTAAGGGCGTGTTCATCACTTATCTTCAGGTTGTGTATTCGAATTTTAAACATACAATTTACACATTTTTTCTTTGTCGCCATACATTCAATCGCTTTATGATTTCCTGCACATTTGTGGCATGTTTCGTCTCGCGTACAATTTTTTGCAATATGATAGTATCTCCAGCATTTAAAACATCTTTTAACATTAATGTGATTGAATATAGGGGGTGACACTCGTTTGGACACGGAACGATTGGACACAGAATTATTGGACACAGCACAATTGGACACCCACTGCACGATTGGACACTGCACGATTGGACACTGCACGATTGGACACCGCATTATTGGACATTGCACTATTGGACACCGCACGATTGGACACTGCACGATTGGACACCGCACGATTGGACACGCACACTGCACGATTGGACACCGTACGATTGGACACTGCACGATTAAACACCGCATCATTGGACACTGTACGATTGGGCACCGCACGAGTGGACACTGCACGATTGGACACCGCATTATTGGACACTGTACGATTGGACACTGCACGATTGAACATTCACGATTGGACACAGTGGGTTCCGCCACTCCTTCGGGGGGGGGGGGGCTCCACTATCAAAAAACTAGACACATAGGTTTGCGTTGAACCTCGCTTCGCGTGGAAAGTTGTAAACCTATGTGGAACCTTTCTACGCATTAAAAAGTATATGCGTGGAAGCAGTATGTTCCGCCCCCCCCCCTACGGGGGTGCTCCACTTCCGGAAGATATAACCTAACCCATATCTATTTCTGATTTAAAACTAAAATTTATGCTTCTGCTTGTGCCCTCTTTATGCATAATTACCGGTGTCCAATCGTGCGGTGTCCAATCGTGCGGTGTCTAATCGTTCCGTGTCCAAACGGGATACGCCCAATATAGGACATTTTCTCCATCCTATATTTAGTTTTTCTTTTTTCGACATCAATTCATGCGTTTCTTTATCTGCTTTAATTATTATGGAACCTTCTTCTTTTTCTTTTCTCCTGTGTTCATTATTATCATTTCTCCCTTTTTTTAACTATTCTCTTCACTATTCGCATTTGGAATTCATCGTTTACTGCATCAATTCTATTCTGCTTCTTGATTGTAGTTATTAAGTCATCATCATCCAATCTCATTTCTTCTTCACTGACATTGATAATTTTTATTTTGGACTTCATCTGCGGTGATTCCGTAACTTTGAAATTTTCTCCCGGTTTGTCCTGCACTGTGGCTTTTTTCATTTCTTCTCCAATTTCACAACCCATGATCACTGTTCCCTTGCTTCCTTTTTTTAACTTCGTTATTCCCATCGCCATGTTTTTGATATCTACCTTTTCTTTTATCAATTTTTTTGTAACTTCACTCTTTTGTTGAATCTTAGGTTTGATAATTGTAACATTGTCTTTCTTTCTCTCTTTAACCGCTTCACTGTAACTCTTTTGTATTCCTCCTGTTGATCCACATATTCCTCCCTATATCATTCTTCTCAACTCTTCTAGTTCCTGCTTAACATTTCCCAATTCTTCTCGAACTATTTCCTTGACCATCATTTTAATTTCCTTCTTACATGCTGTTTCATCTTTTACTTCTTTTACAATTTTTACCAACCAATGTATTTTTACGTCAATAGTCGATGATCCACTCACTTCTGATATTCTATTTCCACTGCTTGGCATCGTAAACGAACCTATAGATCCTGTAGATCCTAATCTGTACCTGCTGCCCCCGGCCACTGCCGATGGCTTCTTCATATCTGCTTCAATTATAAATTTATCAAATGGATCAGTACACGACACTAATTCCTGGTTTTTATTGTAAATCTTATGCTTGCTTACACATCCTAGATGGTAAAATAGCTTAACACGATTTTCCTGATAACAAGACTTACATGCGAGGAGGTATCGCGCGATATCCTACATAGAATTATATAAAATAAAAAAGAAACATTTAAAATTAACATTGAATTATATTTATTACGTACCTGAAGGTATTAGTTGACAGAATTGGACATTGCGTCAGAAATGGTACACCGTCAAAATATTGAAACCCATTTTGAAAAATTCCATGCCAATGAATACTCGCTTCAAGACCTTCGGCTTCGTTTTGTAAGTCAATGATAATATAGTCATTTCTGCAAACCTTAAAAAACACATATTTATATAAACTATAATAAACCCATTGATATATTTTAATTGATAATTTTTCCAATTTTTTAATACAGTTTGAGATGTAAAATTTGTTACATATCAAACTGTACATCTCAGATTTGTACATTTTGATATAAGATTTGTTATATACAACTAAATATGTCAATATCATTTATTTTGGCAACATAAATATATTATAATATCTAATTAACATAATAAAATATTTTAAATTATGATTATGCAATGTACATGCGCAAATATACTGCGCCTAAAGAAAAACATTTTAATGAGAATCTCGTTAAATATTTGTAAAAGATTTTTAATATAGTTAATATTTTTTTATCCAAAGAATCCTGTTTATAAAAACATGTTTTTTAATTGATAGAAAGGCTTTAGGAGCAAAAATCGGATGTTCGTATAATATAAATAAACATTTAAAAACAAAATTTTATTATTTTTAACGTATTTTTTATTAATCATTTTGTTATGTTTGTTCATTCTTAAGAAATACTGCTTTAAATATGTAAAGTCATGTATTTACTTAAAATTAAAATAATTTCAAAAAAAGTCAATTTAAGCTAAAAACAATGACAGATTTTTTTATATTTTGACATGAGAAACAACAGTAAAAAATTTGAGAAAAATCAGCGTCTGACGGTCCCCGAGGTTTAATTGTTAGATAATTTGTTCGCAGCGCGAAGAAAAAATTTTTGATTACGCAGTGCTTTATACTGGGCAAAGATTTTGCGATTTACAGACAATGAACATGCCTTCGCAGGTTATCTGTGAGCTATAACAACCTAGATATCGATCTTTCGATGTCGATAACCAATCGAAGTCGATACTTGGTTTATTACCACAGACTTCTATATATTACTAGACTGCTAACTCCCCAAATTTCGCTTATATAAAATGGCCTCAAAAAGCATGTATTAAGGTAACATTTCATGGGCAGTGAAAAGCAGCAGCAGTTTAGTAACTAATTAGCATTGTTTGGTGATTTTACAGAATTGCTGCGCTGCCCATGAAATAGGTTTTCTGCAGTGTTTTAAATCGTTAATCTCAATTTCAATATTAATTGAGATATAACCAAATGAGTAATTATTTTTATAATTATAGTTCCTACAAACTTATCTCTAGTGATTCCATACTTTAGAATATATGTACATATATAACCAAAACACAGCTTTTACTGCTTTACTGTTCAACAGGATGAACTTCAAACAGCAAAAATTTGCGCCAGAAGTACGTCACCGATTCTAGTTACTTTCTAAACTGCTGCTGTTTTTCACTGCTCACGAAATGTTACCTTTAAGGTATCTCATTTTGCACATGCGCACAAACAATTTGATAGATATAGTCTCCATAATCATAATATAGTTGACAGTTATTTTAACCTGAATCGGATATAAAAATTGTCGAAGGATAATAATAGAAGAAATATAAAAATGCCTTTTAGATATGCTGTTGTAAAGTGCAAAAGCATTGCAGCATACAACAGAAATAAAAGTAATGATAATAAAACCTCTTTCTTTAGGTAAATATTTGTTACGTCCTGCCGACTCCACGATTCCTTCCTTCCGCGAAATTGCGACAAGGATCGTCGATTGGCAATAAAAATAAGTCTTTCGGTAAATAGACCATCTTGCACCACATAACGTTTTAAACTTTAAACATTTCATCATTTATCAGTAAATATATCTATGAGTAACCGCAAGAAAAACAAGAAGAAATTAGGCCGATCAATAGATATTCCATATATAGAAAAACTTTCCAGCGAAAGAACAAATAAACAGCGAAGAGACGATGAAATCACCTTGCGAAATATCTAACAAAATAACCGCATCATCATCGATAGAAATCATAGACCTTTGCTATTCACCTCAAAATCACGTGTGCAAAGGTCCATCGGAAAATGTTCACCTTCGACCAATCGACGAACTATAAAAAGGGAGCCCGCAAGACTCCATCATCTCAGTTTTCATCAGAGTCACCCGGTTAACGAGTCAGTCCGGCAGTAAGTCATTCAACAAGTCAATCTATAAGTCGATTAGTTAGTCCGTTCTCAGTGCAGTTATTAAAAATCGTTTACATCGCGAACTGTGACCAGTGTCCTGTTCAACGGCATCTCTCTTGACCACGAACGACAATCTCCGAGTTAAGCTGCCCGTCCGTCTTCTACTTAAAAAGAGTAAGTCGCTACCAACCAATTTTTCTTTACGCGAATTTCAACTAGGAATTATTACTTATAATTTTCTATAGTGAAAAAGATCACCTTGCGTATTTCGATCAAGCGACTTCATTCGCGAGCCAAGTACATACATCGACTTTATCGCAGGACTCGGAGGGAGTTGGCGCGAGCTGACTCAAAAACGATTAGGATAGTTAACCAATATATCGCTAAAATCAACCATAATTTAATCAAAGCAAATAGAATTGTTAGAATAATTAATAGAATTAACAATCACGATTACGATTTTGCACACACCTACAGACATTCTAGCGACCTCATTACTCTAAGTTCTCCCTATTTTCCCCCTCCTACTCCCCTGAATATTCTTCCTTGCCTTCTCCAAACCTACCCCCCTCCCCGCGATCATTCTCTTCACTTTCAACAGTGATCCTCGATAATTCTCTCCCTCCCTCTCCTCAGTCTCCCGAATTGGATTACATAGACAAGGCACTCCAAGAATTTATCGATGAGCTTCCTGATTTGGAAGCAGCATCGTCCTACCAAGATTAACACAATTTAAAGATCTCCATATCTCCTTCGTTCAATAACCCATTTCCTCACTGACCTACTTTTACACTTTGTTTTTATTTTTTTCCGAAAAATAATAGAAGATATCAAGAGACACGGTAGTGTCTCGCGCCAAGTCATGCGCAGCAACAGTGAGGCACCCCGTATATCTTTACGCGAGTCGGCTAGTTGAAGGGTATCTTACTTCATCGAACCTCAATAACGGCTGAACCGATTGATGTTTTAATAAGCTTAATCGAAAGCTTGAGTTTGTTTTATATTATGAAAATATTTTTACTTTTCCTCTACGTATTCTATAAATGAAGATATTATAACCCAAAGTCTCAATGTATAAAATTTTTACTAAGAAACGTCTCCGTCGTCATCGCCGCCCAAGCCCTCAATGCGCATGTGTACAAGAAGTTGTACGGTTCGAGCATTCGACATAAGATTGCGCTAGCGGTGCTTCTACTGCTTGCATTCATACCAGCTTTTGACAGATATAGGTTAATAGGTTTGGAATGCAATAGTGCAATGTTATATAGCGCAGCACGCTTTCATTTATAAAAAAGTGAAGCAACAAAATTCTTCGTAATACTCGTGATTAGTTGGATCAGGTATTGAATACACACACACACACACACAAACACACACACACACACACACACACACACACACACACACACATATCTGATAGTAAATATATATAGAATAGAATATAAACATCCTGTCATAAATGTATAGAATATTTTCATATCTTATTTATAGAGAAAAATAAAATATTGCGAAAGTAATTTATGCTATGTGTAAAAACAAAACAAAACACCGCATTACATATAAAAATATTCTATATTTATGATAAGAAAGAGATATATGTATTTTATAGTATGTTTATTATAAGATATATATGTGTTTGTATTCTATACCTGATTCAACTATCCACAAGTATCACGAAGAATTTTGCAGTTTCACTTTTTTATAAATGAAAGAGTGCTACGCTATATAATGTTGCACTTTGGAAAATTTAACTTATACCTTTCAAAAGCCACTATGGATAACTGCGAGCAGTTATCGATGTAGACACACATATCAGTTAATATAGACATACACATCAAGAATCCATATTTGAGTATATTTGCCAAAGGAGTGTCATATAGTTTGTCATATAGTTATTTGTCATGCATTATATGCAGCTACAGATAAGTATAAATAACATTGGTGAAACGCAGTCTGTAAGGTTAAATTTCTATTTATTTTTTTAAATAATTTATAAATATACATTTATTTTTCAGTGGAAATAGAAGAATTTTCCAAGCTGTTGATAAGATTTTGACAAAGCCTGTGGCAAAATGTTTATTGCAAACCAACATATTGTAATCAGTTCTTGTTGCGATGCTAATGCATCGCTTGAAATAGATGAAGCATGTTTTAGTATAGTTAATGAATATAATAGATCTGTTACATGGTATTTTTCCATTTGTCAGAATGCTATTTGGTATATATATTTGGCAAATAAAATTTAGTATTTAACTGACATTATCGATAATTTTGTTGTGTTTAGCATTGAGACAAAGATTGGTTACAATATGTTGGTTTGCAATAAACGTGTTGTCGCAGACTTTGTCAAAATCTTAACAGCTTGATAAATGTTTCTAGTTCCATTGAAAAATAAATGTATTTATAAATTTATTATAAAAATTTATAAATTATTAAAAAGAAATAAATAGAAATGGAAATAAAATAGAAATAGAAATTTATAAGATTTATGCATATTAATCTTACAGACTATGTTTTACCAATGTTACTTATACCTGTAACTGCATATGATGCATGACAAACAACTATATGATGACAATCATTTGACAAATACATTTGAATACACTGTATTCCTTTTTACATCTTTTGCTTTTGATATAATCAGGATACAAGACAGATTAGTTAGATAATTTATAGCACAGCACAAGCATATAGTAATATATTTTAATTTTGATTATAGTATTTTTTTTAAGAGAACGTAACATTTATCACTTTTATAAAAGTACTTGATTTGTTTAATCTGTCTTGTAGATATGTAGCATACACATCATTTTTACACTAATTGCTTGTGCTGTGTATACCTGACTAGCCTGTCTCATAGATATGTAGAATACATACATCATAAATTATATTATAATTTATATATTATAACTCAAATTATAACTTTATATATAATTAGCAAGGTTTATTCTAATCTTAAATATTTAAAAAAAAAAAAACGTTACATTTATCAGTTTCATATCAATAAAATTAAGATCTTAAATATTTAAAAAAAGAAACATAACATCTATCACTTTTTAATTTATATTTAAATTACAATATAAGTTATAATATAATATAAATTATATAAGTTATGATGTGTGTATTCTATATATTTACGAGACAGATTAGTTAGGTAATTTACAGTATAGCACAAGCGTATAGTATCAATCAAAGAAATGAAAGAGTTGCTTTTATAATTCAGAAATATAATAGATGTATTCATTTAATCTGATTGCAGAAATAAGATAATATATAACACACAGTAAAAAAAAATGTTATAATTGCTAAAAAGTTCCCTTTTTTTAAAAAAAGTGAAAAAAAGGCGCCAAGTGCACGCGCACAAGCGCCTTTCGCTATAAAAATACTCTTATACAAAATAGTGTTATTTCAATTTGTTATAAAAAATTCTTATACAAAATAGTGTTATTTTAATACAAAAACACTGTCATATTCAAACTAAAAAACTGTTTTACAAAATAGTTGTTTTAATATTTGTTCGGGAGTCGACCTCGACGAGATCGCCCGAATCTTAAGAGAGACGCTCAGAGATGAGCGAGAAGCGGTGTGTTACGCGAATCCGTAGATCCGCTGGAGGATAAGGAGATTGAAATGAGTCGAGTGCAGATGTTAAGAAATGTTCTTTTTATTTTGACTAATAGCAGCGAGCGACGGCACGTATTCCGCGATTCCGACGGAGATCTTCAAATGCCCTGTTAATGTTTGCCCTTTTTCGCGGTTCGGAAATCTTGATTAAAAGCTTCTTGCTAGAAACTCTCGCGAGAGCGGAAATCTTGCACGCGAACGCCGGGTGTTGCTTGGCGCGAGGCAGAGGACATTCGCGGAACGGTTAACGCGCGTCGACTCTCGGACTCCACACTCTTAACACTTAACTTTCACGATGTCTTAGCACTAACTGAATGAATAATAAAGTTTGAGATATGACCGAATTGACCGCCTCGAGAATATAAATGCGATTGTATGGCGAGACAATTCGGACCGATTTGAGACGAGAAAGCCTACTGCGTATGCGACACGAGTGAGAATAAGACACGAAAGAATATCACACGAGAAATGATGATATTTGAAACTATGATCGATTGCTATCGACCAGCTCGAATCGTTGTCGTAGGCAGACTAAATCGACCGACCGCGGAAACTCGCATTCTGCCGATGTGAATAACAAGTTTTTCGGTATCGAACGTTCTCGAATCAGGTGTTTGTCACGGTTTTTCATTCTAAGAAGAATGCGATCACGCACCGAGCGGGTGACCGCGACGCTGTTTGTTCTCGCTCGTGTTTTATTTTTCAAGGCAATCGTTTTAATTTAACGGCGACATTCGCCGATTGAAATTTAGGCATCGAATGTTTCAATTTTGAACAATATTTAATTTAGTTATATCACAATAACTGCAATGTGAATGTATTAAAGAATACACTAATTTTAGCATATTGTTTAGTTTAGCAGCGCCAAGTTTTTTTAATTAAAAATTTTTTATATTTTCTTATTTCTATTGAACTTATTTTGAAACTCAGATATCTCTTAATAAAAATATAATGCGTTTTAATTTTATGCAGAGAATTTGTGTATAACATTTCTATAAATACAAATTTGATTTTATGACAAATACTATTTCAAATTACAAATTCTCACAAACTGAATTGCTTCTAAGTACTTGGCTAGTTAACTATTGATTTCATATTTAGTTTTTATTTCTTATTATTTAGGAAAAATATTTTATAAATTTAAATTATTTTTGAGATATATGTATACTTGGCGTATTTTTCTTTACCTTTGTGATATTTTTTTTAGTGGGATTTCACTGCTTTTTGTAATTATTCTTACTTTATATTAGTATATTAGTATAATAATAAATCACACGAAATTAATATCTGCTTCGATAAATAGCAATCGGTTATGAATCGTTAATTTTTAATCGTCATAGAGATCTAGTTTCAGATATCTTCTAATAATTTTCGTGATCGCATATAACGAGATACATATATAACAATAAATCAGACGAAGTTAATATCTGCTTCGAGAAATAGCAATCGCTTGGGAATCGTTAATTATAAATTATCATAGAGATCGAGTTTCAGATATCTTCTAATAATTTTCGCGATCGTATATAACGGCACATGGAACTGTTGCCTACTCGCTGTCACTGTATGAATGACAACAAAGTGAGACATTCCATACACAATATAATAGCGCTATATATGCCGCATACCGACACGCGTCTTTGTTTACTTATTTGGCGGTAAGATCAAGGGGTGTACATATCCGCTCTCTCTCTCTCTCTCTCCTCTCTCTCTCTCTCTCTCTCTCTCTCTCTCTCTCTCTCTCTCTCTCTCTCTCTCTCTCTCTCTCTCTCTCTCTCTCTCTCTCTCTCTCTCTCTCTCTCTCTCTCCTCTCCTCTCTCTCCTCTCTCCTCTCCCTCTCCCTCTCCCTCTCCTCTCCCTCTCCCTCTCCCTCTCCCTCTCCCTCTCCCTCTCCCTCTCCCTCTCCTCTCCCTCTCCCTCTCCCTCTCCCTCTCCCTCTCCCTCTCCCTCTCCCTCTCCCTCTCCCTCTCCCTCTCCCTCTCCCTCTCCCTCTCCCTCTCCCTCTCCCTCTCCCTCTCCCTCTCCCTCTCCCTCTCCCTCTCCCTCTCCCTCTCCCTCTCCCTCTCCCTCTCCCTCTCCCTCTCCCTCTCCCTCTCCCTCTCCCTCTCCCTCTCCCTCTCCCTCTCCCTCTCCCTCTCCCTCTCCCTCTCCCTCTCCCTCTCCCCCCCCCTCTCCCCCCCCTCTCCTCTCCCCCCTCTCTCTCCCTCTCTCTCCCCTCCCTCCTCTATCTCCCCTCCCTCCCTCCCTCCCCCCTCTCTCTCCCCCCTCTCTCTCCCTCTCTCTCTCTCCCTCTCTCTCTCCTCTCCCTCCCTCTCTCCCTCTCCCTCTCCCTCTCCCTCTCCCTCTCTCTCCCTCTCCCTCTCTCTCTCCCTCTCTCTCTCCCTCTCTCTCTCCCCCTCTCCCCTCCCCCCTCTCACCCCGTTCACTCTCTCTCCCTCCCTCTCTCTCTCTCCCCCTCTCTCCCCCTCTCACTCTCCCGCTCTCTCTCTCAGTGGAGAAGACGTGTCAAACATCGCTCCGCAAAAGTAATAACTTTTAAACGGTTAAACAGTTACGGGGAGTGATAGAAAGCTATTCAAGTCATAGCGGCATAGACCGGCATTAGCCATGAGTGTTATCTAGCCGGAATATGCTGATTTGTGAGCGTGAGAAGTGCATTTCCTGTCTGGGACACCAAAGTCTCACACGACAGGTAGACATTAAAGGTGGACACGAAAAGTGCTGACGTGTGACAGTGCAACAGAGGTGACTGATCGCTTACGCTGATATTAGCGGTTTTGGCCGATAATTATCGGCATGGACGATGAATATGCTGAATATCGATGCTCGGCATGTAAAAAGACAATAAAAAATCAGGTTGTGACATGCAAGTCTTGCTATCAGGTGAATTGTATTAAGCTGTTTTACCATCCAGGATGTGTAAGCAAGCATAGGATTTACGATAAAAATCAAGAATTGGTACCGTGTTCTGGCCCATTTGACGGATTTACAATTGAAAGTGAAGCAGATATGAAGAAGGCATCGGCAGTGGCCGGGGGCGGCAGGGACAGGCTAGGATCTACAGAATCTACAGGTTCGTTTACGACGCCAAGTAGTGGAAATAGAATATCAGGAGCGAGTGGATCATCGACTATTGACGTAAAAATAGATTGGCTGGTAAAAATTGTAAAAGAAATAAAAGATGAAACAGCATGTAAGAAGGAAATTAAAATGATGGTCAAGGAAATAGTTCCAGAAGAATTGGGAAATGTTAAGCAGGAACTGCTAGAAGAATTGAAAAGAATGATACAGGGAGAAGTATGTGGATCAACAGGAGGAATACAAAGGAGCTATAGTGAAGCGGTTAAAGAGAAAAAGAAAGAGAATGTTATAATTATCAAACCCAAGATTCAACAAGAGAGTGAAGTTACACAAAAAATTGATAAAAGAAAAGGTAGATATCAAAAACATGGCGATGGGAATAACAAAGCTAAAAAAAGGAAGCAAGGGGACAGTGATCATGGGTTGTGAAACTGGAGAAGAAATGAAAACGTTGAAAGCCACAGTGCAGGACAAACTAGGAGAAAATTTCAAAGTTACGGAATCACCGCAGATGAAGCCCAAAATAAAAATTATCAATGTCAGCGAAGAAGAAATGAGATTGGATGATGATGACTTAATAACTACAATCAAGAAGCAGAATAGAATTGATGCAATAAATGATGGATTCCAAATGCGAATAGTGAAGAAAATAGTTAAAGAAAAAAGAAATGATAATAATCAACTTAGAAGAAGAGAAAAAGAAGAAGGTTCGATAATAATTGAAGTAGATGAAGAAACGCATGAATTGATGATAAAAAAAGAGAAACTAAATGTAGGATGGAGAAAATGTCCTATATTCAATCACATTAATGTTTAAAGATGCTTTAAATGCTGGGGATACTATCATATTGCAAAAAATTGTACGCGAGATGAAACATGCCACAAATGTGCGGGAAATCATAAAGCGATTGAATGTACGGCAACAAAGAAAAAATGTGTAAATTGTATGTTTAAAATTCGAACATACAACCTGAAGATAAGTGATGGACACGATGCCCTTAGCCCAGAATGTCCAACATTTAAAAGGGCGATACAAGAGGAGAAGAGGAGAGCCGGCTGGGAAGATGCGAAATAGCAACTACAGAAGGAAGCGGAAATAATGTTGTATACAAACGCGCAAAGTTTGATGGCGCATAAAGATGAGATACAACATCAGATTATGAAGAAAGTAAATCCGGCATTCATAGCATTATCAGAGACAAGATTGACTGCTGAAATTGAAGACAGTGAAGTGAACGTACCAGGTTATAGTATAATTAGATGCGATGCTGAAAATAGAAATACAGGAGGGGTTGTTTTATATATAAGGGATGATGTTAAATATGAAATAGTATTAGTAAAAAAATTAGAATCGAATTGTTGGTGTGCTGCGATTGAGGTGAAAGAAAAATTGTATAGAGGAATAATAATGGTAATATATCATTCACCGAGTGCATCGCATGGTGATTTCGTGAGATTTCTGGAGGATATAATAGAAGAGTTAATAATACGGGGAGAATGTATGATAATAAGAGACTTTAATATAGATATTATGTTAGATTCGTTTTATACAAGGAAGTTACAAACGACAATGTTGAGCTTAGGCATGAAACAATATGTAAATAAACCGAGGAGAATTACGAAAGATAGTAAAACAATTATAGATTTAATTTTTGCTAATAATAAAATAGAAATGCAGGTAATGCATGAACCTAAAATAACGGACCATGCGTGGCTAAAAGTTGAACTGAATGCGAATAAATTTGATAATAAATACAGAGAACTTAGTGTTAGGAATTATAGAGAGTTTAATATAGATGAATTTATTAAATTAGTGGAAAATAAGTTAGAGAAAAACCAAGATATGAATATCAGTGTGAGAGCGAAGAAATTTGTTGATAGTATAGTAAATGCGTTGGACGCCACAGCACCTAAAAAGAATTTTAGAATTCAGAGAATATGGGAAGGGAAAAAGTGGTTTTCGGATGAAATAAGAGAAGCAGCGGCTAAAAGGGATGAGGCATATAGGAAGGCGTTGTATGCTGACACGGAACAAAATTGGTTGCAATTTAAAATTGAAAGAAATACAGTAGTTAAATTAATTAAGACAAAGAAGAAAGAATATTATGAAAATATGATAGATCTTAATAAAGAAAATCCTACATCTATGTGGAAAACACTAAAAGAAATAATCAGAGGCGAACAGGGGGTAAGAGGGAAGTAGGGAATATAGATTTTGAAATATTAGAAGGCACTGAAGGATGCAATATAGCAGATAAATTTAATTTATATTATATACAAAGTATTAATAGTATAGTAAAATCTATAAATGGGAGTAAAACTGGGAATGCATGTAAAAGAATTATTTATGTTATCGAAAACGAGGGAATTATGGAAAATTTTGAAATGATTAGTATAGAGCATTTACAGGAAATTGTTATGGGACTACCGAAAAAGAAAGGTACAGAGGAGGGAATAACTAGCGATATATTAAAGGCAGTATTTTGCGTAATAAAAGAGGAATTTGTTGATATAATAAATAATTCTTTGAAGGAAGGTTGCTGTCCAAAAGGTTGGAAAACGTCTACAATAATACCGATTCCAAAAGTAGAGAAAGCTAGAAGAAAGCAAGTGAATTTAGGCCTATAAATATGTTACCAATATTTGAAAAGTGTTAGAATTAGTAGTTAAAAAGCAAATTGAAACGTATTTGGAAGATAATTGTATTATAACAGAACATCAGTCGGGCTTTAGAAAACAGTATTCGTGTGAAACAGCGATTCAAACAGTCATTGATGAATGGAAATTGATAGTTAGTGAGGCAAAAATGGTAGGGGTAATTTTCATGGATCTTAAGCGAGCCTTTGAAACAATAGATAGAGAAAGATTATTAGAGAAATTATATCAATATGGAATTAGGGGAATGGTTATAGAATGGTTACTATAGTAGAAGAGTGGATGAATATAAATAAGTTAAAAATGAATGCAGGAAAAACGAAATATATGATTGTTAGAAGTATAAGAAAAGAACTGCGAGGTAATATAACATTGAAATGTTTGGATGGAACTGAGATTGAACGTGTGGAAATAATGAAATACCTAGGCATAATTATTGACGATAGACTACGATTTAAGGACCACTGTGATTATATGCTAAAGAAAATAGGGAAAAAACGAGTTTTTTGAATAGAATAGGTAATTATATATCGGCATACACTAGATGTATTGTATATAAGACAATTATAGCACCTCACTTTGAGTATTGTGCGACGCTGTTAATTGATATGGGAGAAACGCAGCTGAGTAAATTGCAAAAAGCACAAAACCGGGCCATGAGGATCATATTGCAATGTGATAGACATACCAAAGTGGAGCGTATGCTGCAAGCGCTGCAGTTTATGTCCATAAAACAGAGGCTATATTATAATGTGTGTATATTTATTTTTAAGATTTTAAGGAACATGTTACCGGAGCAATTAAGAAATAGATTAGAAATTGTGGGAAATGAGAGTGAAAGGCAAACACGACAAGCTGGGGATATTGCAATAAAATATCGCAGAACAAGGAGTGCGCAAAAGAGTATGTTTTACGAAGGAGTAAAAATGTATAACGCCTTGCCAGCTGAAATAAAGCGGAATGAAAGAATTGTGCCGTTTAAGCGAATGTTAAAGGAGTATATTGTAATTAATGTAAACTAGATTTGTATTACAAATAGCTGAGGAAGCTAATAAAGATCAATCAATCTCTCTCTCTCTCTTTCTCTCTCTCTCTTGAAAAAGTGTTAGAATTAGTAGTTAAAAAGCGAATTGAAACGTATTTAGAAGATAATTGTATTATAACAGAACATCAGTCGGGCTTTAATCCCTAAATAATTTTTGTAAAAATGAAAATATCAAAAAACGGTAAAACACGTATTTTGATTTATCAAAAAGCTACCCTATGACATGGATACCGATCATCCCCCACCCTTTGGTACGCGGGGGTAAAAGGGGGGTTGAAAATTTTAAATTGGATTAATGGTCGAGTGGGGGCTCGTTTGAAAGATCTTTTCATAACAAATACACCCTTAAAATTTTAAGTCGCTACGACCCCCTCATTCAAAATGGCGGCCGTTCAAATTTCGAAATTTCATGCACTTAGTGTTATCCAGGATCAATTGCGTGGAAGTGGCATGAATTTGATCCCTTGTGTGTGTGTGTGTGTGTGTGTGTGGGCGCGTGTGGCTAAACAAGTGTGAATGTGTACATAGTGGTGATAGGTTGCAGAACAGACGATAGAAAACTGTTATCTCTCTTTAATGATTCAAAACCTTTTACTCCGTGTTTTAAAATAAATTTTACTCAGTGTGTTAAAGTAAATGCTGAAAGTGGCAGCCATTTACTTCCTGACAATATGCCAATCTTTGATAGAATGCAGAAATGGCTCTATGATTCGTCTCAAAAGGTATCAAATTTATTTCATCCTTTATTCGCTGTATCAATTCTTGGATGCTTTCAGGTTTTGTTTTGTAAACCTTTAGTAACGATAACCATGGGCGTCTTTGGGACTTAGCATAAAGACTAAGCGTCGAAGCGCTCGAATCACATATCACTCAGTAATTAGTCATGTTTAACTGTTATCTTCGTATGGCTCAGGGAGATAACACATGCCTAGTAATCTTGAGATTGCCGGTTCGAATCCCCCCAATCCAAGATTTTATTTACCAAGAGCGGCCGGCTTGGTAAATAATATGGTGTGTAAAAAAAAACTGAGCGGCGTTGTGTGTGTGTGTGTCCTGGCGCCAGGAATAGGAATAGGCAAACCTCCGGTTCTTCAACAAATCTTCGGTTCTTGAGACAATCCTCCGGTTCTTCGACAAGAGCTATACAATTCTCTCTGTCACATCTAGGAAACTAGATATGAATTAGAAAAGATTGTATACCTCAGGGGCCCCTATAAGAGTGTTAAACTCTGAATCAAGCAATGAATTAAAGTTAACTGGAACTAAAAAGAAAAAAGTCACCTGACGGTATGTACTCAAAATAAAACAAAAAAAACCAGCGCTGGCGAGCACATACCATCAGGTGATTTTCCTCACAGAGGTTTTTGCGTCCTTCGGACTTAGTCCTTCAGACGCTCCCTTCGGCAATGTCCTAGCAGGTCACTGGCACAGTGTTAATTCACTTCTAAACCTGCTTAAGATATATTTTTTTCTTTCAATTAATATTTTTCCATACTGGAAACATTCTTTTTTAATTCAGGTCAAGCGCTCGAAAGGCACCTGAAAGGCGCCCGAAAGGTTTAGTCCAAGGGGTACTTAGTCCAAGGGACGCAAAGTCCGAAGGATGCTTAAGAAGTGATTAAATCCTTCTTATTTATCCATTGGTTATGTGTATTATCAAAGCCTAGCCATTTAACATAAACTTTATTTCCTTTTCTTTATAGAGTGTATACAAAATAGAGTGATGAATTAATAAAAATTTTATATAATAAATGGAGAGGAAATATTCCACATGTCAAATTATTAAACCACATTGTAATTTTGTTAAATCAAATAATTTAAAATATGGAATCAGTTACACCTGCTATGAATGTAAAAAACTTCAAAATGAAAAAATTACTTGTGATGTATGCTTTAAAGAAGTTCCAAAACGATATATGACTAGACATTTTAAACTAGAATGGCATATATTAGATAAATTTATTAATAAACTATTACAACAAAATGATGAATTATGTTCAGAACTTTCACAGATTTAAGAATGTTAAGAATGTTAACTCTAAAAATTATGTTGATAAAAATTTTCGCTAATAAATGGAGCCATCAAGTAGTAACGAATTTCCTTTTAATGAAGATATTTTTTCTCAACCGAGAAAAAGGAAAGATGGGATTATAAATAAATCAAAAGACTTCAAAGAATTACCAAACAATTATTGCGATGAAGAAGAAGAAGTCAAAATTGTGAGAGCTAATGGTGTATGGAATAACATGCTTGTCGATTATACATTCTACTCGGATATAAATAGTTATGATTTAAGTATATTTCTTAGAAGAACCAAACCATACGTAGAAGATAAAATACGAACTGGATTTAGAAAACATATAGCTGTAACAGTCAAATTAGTTGCAAAAGTGCAATATCATGTATTGGATTTATGTGGTAAAGTAATTGACTTACACACACATTATTTTCATAGTAATGTTGAGCATATTTTATCTGAGGATATAATATCTGATATAATAGAAATTATATATAATATCATTTTAAATAAATTTGCTAGCTTTAATGCAAAAAACACCAAGTTTGTGTTTGATAGAGTTATTCAACTTGATTTACAGTCCGATAAATACACCCCTCTTCGAGGTGGAACTTATGTTAAATTACCCAATTATAGCAAAAAAATGCTGCGTTAATGTTAACAATACTAAAACTAATAAATTTAAATGCGATAAGCAAAAAAATCTTAGATGTTTTGAGTATGCATTAGAGAATATACTTAATCCTGCTGATGATAATAAAGAAAGATCTTCCAAATATGATATATTGAGGTATGAAATGTTAAATATGAATTATCCCGTACAAATTATAAAAGAAAATATGAAAAAACATGAAGATTTTTTAAATATAGCTATAAATGTTTATCGAGTGGATGAGAATAATGGTAAGTCGAATGCAAAGAATTCAAGAACCGAAGGTTCGTCGTTTACTATTGGACAAGCTATTACAAGTGATAATTATAAAGATAGAAAATGTATAAATCTTTTAATATACAAAGCATGTAGTTGGAATTAAAAATATGAGTGCTTTATTAAAAGGACAAATAATAAAAAAACACAGAAAGCGATACATATGTGAAAAATGCAACGATTCGTTTGAGAAAGAAGAAAAGTATAATGATCATGTTGCTCTATGTATATATGAGAAACAAAAAATAAAAATGCCCACTAAATTAAATAGACAATATTTTTTCATAGGTGCGGAGCAACATCACCCATATACAGTTAGTTCAGATTTCGAAGCAACATTACAAAAATCAATTATGAAAAATGTCATTCACGAGCATAAGCCGAATAGTTTCTGCTTTGATACAATAGACGAAACACAATTAATAAATAATGGAAGTGTTGAACAGTTAATGAATGAATTTAACAGCCTTATGGTTAAATATGCAAAAAGATATTATGAACTTAGAAAAGTAAATAAACCAATAGCAATGACAAAAGAAGATATTAACAATTTCAGAAAAGCTAAAAAATGCCATATTTGTAATGGTGAATTTGCAAATATGAAATTAAGAAATAATGAATTTAATGAAAAATTAATAAAAGTAAGAGATCACTATACAGGACGTTATCGAGGAGCAGCGCATAGCAACTGCAACTTAAAACTAAGATTACCAAATTTTGTACCGATATTGTTCCATAATTTGAAATATGATTCTAAATTATTTCTAAGATGGATTCTGAAACTAGGAGCTAAATACACACGGAAAAACCTTGGACTAAGCGTCCTTCGGACTTAGCGTCCCTTGGACTTAGTCTTTCAGACGCCTTTTCGGCGCCTTTCAGGTGTCTTTCAGATGCTTGACCTGAACTAAGAGTGACTCCCTTCTGATTTTCCCCTTTGAATATAGTTTCTTTACCCGACTCTATAACAGCATATTGTGGAATATCAAATATTTTACCAGGATGGGTTATTATTAATTTTACAGGACTATATACCCTTGTTTCGTTATTATTCTTTTCAAATTTAAATTTGTTTATATCAAAAGCTAGCGGTACTTCTTCTATGAGATTTATTCTTTCTTCTTCTATAAGATTTTTTAAGTTTTGAATAGCAAATACACCCTGGATTAGTAAACCTAGATTAATTTTACCAGGTTCTTTTTTAACAAGAGAAAGTCCTTCATTTTCAGAGTTTAACACCCTTGATTCTATTGTGTCAAATATTTTGTTCAATAATTTATCGTTTTTATCAAATTCAACACTAATAGAACTCACTTCTAAATCAATTTTTTATTTTGGTGCCCAGTTTTTTTTTCTATTTCTAGAATATTTTTAACTTTATATATGACATTCTTTTGAATATCTTCAGCTGAATTAAGACCTTGACCTAAATTAATAGTTATTGTATACTTTGTTAGTATCCTTCGGGCATAGCCTTCCAGGCGCCTTCCAGGCGCATCCTCTAAATTTAGTTCTTCCGGCACAAATAAAAATGTAATTTCAGATGATAAAGCATCCTTCGGACTAAGCGCTCCCTGGACTAAGCGTCCTTCGGACTTAGCGTCCCTTGGACTTAGTCTTTCAGACGCCTTTTCGGCACCTTTCAGGTGCCCCTCAGACACCCCTTTGACGCTTAGACTTTCTGGCGCGTTATCATCTCCAGGAATATATATATCTACCAATCCTATTTCACCATACTTTATGTGATTAAATTTATTGAAACTAAAGGATACCCCATCTTTTAAATTTCCTTTCAGTTTGTACAGCATTTATTAGCAATTATAAATTATAAATTTATGTATCTAAACATTTTAATTTAATTAATTTAAAATTAATTAAAAATATTGAACTATCATTCCACTCATAACCATATCATAAGCTATAGTCTTTTGGTTTACAAATACTATGTAACAATTTAATCCCTTGAAAGATTTGGAAGAATCAGCAATTAAAATTTTTGGTAATTTCTCCACAGTGGAAATACTCTTTGGTTTATTCCTCAAATCAATATTAAAAAAGCAATTATATTCTATAAAATTGTCAACCGTGTGAAACTGAGAAATCATTCTATCAGGGCCATACAATGCTTCATCGTACTCTGAATGATACAACTCGTAATAATCTCTTTTTTCAATTTCATAATTTTGAGGTTCGGAAGGATATCTTTCTTCTCCATATAATATTTGAATATTCTTAATATTAGCATGATCCCAATTTGTTGGATTCTCATTTTGGTCGTACAGAAATTTATATTTTATAAAGAAAACAAATGCCCAGTTTGGTTCCTGTGTAAAAACAAAATCATTTAAGGGCATACGTAAAGTATTTAAATCTGGTAATCCTCGATATTCTACACATTGAAAGCATTTATATGTAAACGCATATTTACCAGCTAAACTAAAATGTTTCAATTCATCTATCAAGTTTGTCGTTGTAATTTCATCATATTCAATATACCAAACTTTTAAACGATAACTTTCTAAATTAATTTTTCCACGAGGCGGGGCTATTTCGGCATCACTAAACGTAAACAATGAGTCACTCAAATCATCTTTCAAAGTCATTACAATGTGTATGTCTACACCAAATATAGGCCCACTTATATCATCAAAGAAACCAGGAATTAAATCTCCCATATCAATTGTAGGATAAAACAAACCATCACCCTTAATCAAACCATATTTTTTCTTAGCGATAAAACCACTTGCTTGACCACTTCCTTCGCCTTCGTTTGAAATATTGGCGCGCTTTTTCAATGTACTAACATGACCAACGTTATAATTATTACCCAACTCAGTATTGAACATTGAAACTTTAATCAAACTCCACATGTACGCAAAATAATTGTTAACTAAAAAGCTAGTTGTATCTTCAGGATAAGTACTTCCATCTTCCTTTGTAACTCGTATTTTTGGTAAATTTCTTGTTTTGTTTACATAAAACCATGTTTATCATTAAATTTTATATGAAAATCATATTCCTTACCATGTCTTTTAATTTCAGGATAAATATACTTGTATTGTAATTTCACAATTTTATCTTGATATTTTTCAAACAAAAGGTCTTGATGTGAACTATGTTTTGATGCCATTTATAAGATTTATTTTTTTTTGCATTTTGGAGCTTTCAATATGCTATCAATAAATGAATATGTGTTATATTTTACGTATGTAATCTCCATTTACCATTTTTATTTTATTTATGCTCGCGCATTGATTTTGTTTTTGTCTTATACTTTAGGCAATACATCAATGTCATTTGTCACTCTTAGTTCAGGTCAAACCCTTATATAGTATAAAACATCCTTAATATCACCTATTCCTATTGTTTTTATTATATCTTTCCATTTTATTTGTTTAACTCCCAACAAATAAAGAATTATTATACATAAGTAACCACAAATAGCTGGATCACTCTTCTTTTGCACTTTCTTTGTATTCATAATGAGTCTATTTCCCCTGAAATAATTTTTCAATTCTATAAGTGCATCTCCTCCCACAGAATCAAAATAATATATATGATTTTTATTTTTGAAATAGCAAACCCAATGAAAAAAAAGATTAACGATACCACACTCATTTTTTCTAATTTTCTTTGGTAATTCATTTAAATTTAAATAGACGTTTCTAAAATTAGGTATTTTAAGTTTTTTTACATATTGTTTTATATCATCATCTGATAAAGCTTTTAATACTAAATTTTCAACTTCTTTTTTAGATAGGCTGAGTTCTGCACCTTTATTATTTTCCATTTGTCTAAATACTTTATTTGCATTTCTAATAGATAATGATGGAAATAGTCCATAATAATCAGTATTTGTTTTTTTAACATGTTTTGAATTCAATTTAATTTTTTCACCTGTATCATAAAACCAAGCTTTCTTCAATTTTTGTTTTTGATAAGATGATAGGTTTAATTCCATTTAATAACGATATTTAAAGAGTGATGGTTGATATTTTGGTATGTTGAAAGTTTCTTCACGTGGGACATCGAAATTATAATGTACAAATGGTATCATTTTATCTGCCCGAATTTTATCTACGTGGGTTAGTCCTTCGTCATGTCTAATCTGTTCTTTTAATGTTTCATCCAGAAATTTGTTCTCTTTAACTGTTCTATATATATTCATACCCGAACTCATAAGATAATATAAACCAGCAAAAATCATTGGGAGAGTTGCTAACCAAGGAAAACCCCCTAAGTTCTCAATAGTCTTGCTTGACATCAACCCAGCTGTTTTATATGGATGATTTTGATCTTCATAATATTTTAAAATGTTCTTAGCTAATTGTGGATTCTTTTTATATATTTCCAATGCCCTCTTTAATAATGATAACAAATCTTTTTCACTCATGTATCCCATTCCTAATTTTGTTTTTAATTTCATGGCATTTGTAACAATCCATGCCCAAAATCTTTCCGACTTACTAGCATCTGGTGACAATAGTCTCATCCACGCTGCTTCTTGTAAAGTTTTATCTGCTTTCTTTATTTCACTATAATCTATATTTGGGTTTGTATAATAAAAAAGATCATGTTGTTTGCAATGTTCATCTAAAGGATTTATTCCTTTCCACCCCTTTTTTAATTTCTCCTCAACATTCGTAAAAGGTCCACAAGCATTATATCCCAGTAACTAACCTTTCCGGTTAGTTTATTTGAAAGTTTATTATTAAAACCACCCCCTTTTTTTCTTCCTTTTCTAATTTTTGACTCACCCATTTCTTCCCATAAATATCTCAAAATATATTCCCATTTTGTATATTTATTTGAAGCTGGTCCTTTGCTAGGATCATTATCTTTATAAATTGCATTAGTTTTATAAATTATATTCTTATACTTTTTTATAGCATCTTCACCATAAATATCTTTGAAATTATATGGTACTTTTTTCTGTTAATAATTTTATTAAAGGATTAGTAAGTTGAGTTACTATTTTTATATTATTATCATCATAAAAAACAAGATTATCATTTTGTGTTACTCTTACAGTTTTATTCCCTATCATTAACCTATCATCATTGTCTCTGTCACGCCAGAATCCAAACGTTTCATCATAAAGGTGGTTTTTATATTTATTCCATAAGGTGCCCTCTTCTTCTTTAATTCTTGGTGACACTGGAAAAGTTGATTTTTTAGGTGAATGGCTCGAGCTAACAGATGGTACCTCATCCAAAGGGTGCTCGAAGGTCTCTTCAAATACTTCATCACTATCGTCAGTCTCTATATAACCTTTAAGGAGTTTTATTATTTCTTCAAGTTTAGTATCTTGATAAGGTTGTACATGTGCGGTGTCCTTCGGACTAAGCGTCCCTTGGACTAAGCCTTTCAGGTGCCTTTCAGGCGCAGATTTTAGACTCGAGTCCAGTTTATCAATCAATATGTTAATTTCTTTATTCGTTTCATCCAGTCTAGAAGTTATTGGTTTATTTTTTTCCTCTAAATCTATACTTTTTTTAGTATTTAAATATCTTGCATTTTGAAATGTTTTTCTTAATTCATTTTGCTTCTTTTCTATTTCAGCCAGTTCTTATGGAGTTGTATTCATCATTTCATATGTACTTTTAAATGATATATTTCCAAAATTAAACCCCGTTTTCATGTTAAAAACTGGAGATTTGCATTCAAGAACTGGAGGTTTGCTAAGTGGTTTTAATATCTTATGAGTACAGTTTGTATTTAACGGTTTTGTATTTGATGATGGTGAAGCATTCGACAATTCTGAATCAGTATTTAACAGATGTCCTTTGTCAAAGAACCGAAGGTTTGTCTCAAGAACCGAAGGTTTGTCTGATACATTACGTAAATTTCTTCCCATTTATAATAATAATATTAATTCATTATTTTTTGAAAGAAATATTTATCATTTTTTGTTTTATCAATTCCCAAAAATTCATGTGGTTCTGACCAAGCTTTTTTACAGAACTTACAAAACTCTTCATACGTTAATTCAGAAGCCAATTCTTCATGTATTTTTCTGAGATTATCTCCAAACTCATTAAAAATAAACCACAGATTTGAATTTTTTCTAATTATAGGGTTTATTTTAGTGTATTTATGATATAATCCGAGAATACTAATATTTTTATGTCTTCCTTCACAATAATATCTTATTATTTTACTTTGATCTTTCAACATTCCATCATCAAAAATTACTAAACTATTTGATGCACATTCTTCTACCTGTAAAATTTTTTCCCAATTACCCTCAAATAAATAATCAATATCATATTTATCTTTTTCCAACTCTTTCTCTAATCCTACATAAGTAGGTTGGTCTATAGATGGACTATAAACATATAATTGCCTATATGGTAGCCATTTGTTTGCGACAAAGTTAGTAGATAAAGATGTTTTTCCACTACCCGATTCTCCTAAAATTATACCACGTAGTACATCTGGAAAGAATCCGCCACCCCTTTTATATTTATCTATAAAATTAAAATGTTTCATTTTTAGATGATGTTTGGACATTTATTAATAATAAATGGAAGAGTATTTTAAAAAACGAATGTTTATTTTCTTTATGCTTGCGCATTTATGTTTATCAAAAAAGTTATAAGTATTTTTTTTAATGTAAAATTGATATATCACTTAGTAAAGCAATATTTGTGGCATCAAATTTATCAGGTATTGCTGTTACACCATTATTTACAATAAGTGTCATATCTGTTATAATTGAAATATTAGATAATGAATTCAAAACATCATTAAAATTAATGGATAGGCTTGAAGAATATAAATTATCATTTAATTTTTATTGTGAGTTATTACATTTATTTGAGGCTCGACAAATATCTGAAGAAGAAATTCACTTACGTGAAAAAGATTTTATTAAAAATTTGAAATACTTTCCACGTGAAAAGTACTTAAAACAAATGAAGATAAATGGTTATTCTTCAATGAAATAAATGACCGTTAGTAAAAACGATATTATTGATGAATTACACAAACCGGCAAGGAGAAATTATCCAAGAAGATCTACTATTACATTAGGAGTCGATGATCTTTGGCAGGCTGATCTTGTTGAAATGGATTCGGGTAACTTAAAGGGAATATCCAAAATTAATAAGGGATATAAATATTTATTAACAGTTATTGATACTTTTTCCAAATTTGCTTGGGCAATTCCTGCTAAAAATAAAATCGGAGAGAGTGTATCCAAGGCAATGAGTATTTGTTTTAAAAACCTATCTCAGACGCTTGACCTGAACTCACAGCATAAACCATCCAAAAATCTACAAACTGATAATGGGAAAGAATTTTATAATAAAGATTTAAAAAAACTCATGAAACAAAATGAAATTAATCATTATTCATCGTATAGTGATAAAAAAGCTGCAATTGTTGAAAGATTTAATAGATCACTCAAAGAATTAATGTGGAAACAATTCAGTATACAGGGTAATTACAAGTGGGTTGATATATTACCAAATTTGTTGAATATTTATAACAATAGAAAGCATAGAACTATAGGAATGACACCATGTGAAGCGTCCTACGGACTAAGCCTTTCGAGCGCATCCTTCGGACTTAAAACTAGTAAACTGTCTGAGAAGACGTCTGAAAGACTAAGTACGAAGGATGCGTCTGAAAGACACCTGAAGATGCGATTCAAAGTTGGTGATTATGTAAGGATTAATAAATTAAAGCATATGTTTGAAAAAGTATATACACCTAATTGGTCAACTGAGATATTTGTAATAGATAAAGTTTTTAAAAACATACCTCCATATTATCATATTAAAGATATGAAAGGTGAAGAGATTAAAGGAACTTTTTATGAACAAGAACTACAAAAAACTAAAATTCCAACTAACATCTATTTAGTTGAAAAAATATTAAAAAGAAAAGGAAATAAAGTTTATGTTAAATAGCTAGGCTTTGATAATACACATAACCAATGGATAAATAAGAAAGATCTAATCACTTCGTAAGCGTCCTTCGGACTTAGCGTCCCTTGGACTTGTATTATAATTGGTCTTGATTCAGAGTTTAACACTCTTGGAATTTAGGATTTCTGTCAATATTTGGAAGGTTTTTTTTTCAATATTTTGTTAGTTTCTTTCAATATTTTAGAAGTTCTTCTTTTTGTTGCTCTCTCTCTCTCTCTCCCCTCTCTCTCTCCTCCCCCCTCTCTCTCTCTCCATCTCCCTTCCTCCCCTCTCTCTCCCTCTCCCTCTCACCCCTCTCTCTCCCTCGCCCTCTCCCCCTCTTTCACCCCCCTCTCTCCCCCTCTCTCTCTCCCTCTCTCTCTCCCCTTTTCTCTCTCGCCCTCTCTCTCTCTCTCTCTTTCTCTCTTTCTCTTATTTATTATAAATTTTTAAAATTATAATTTTATAAAAGAATAATACACGAAAGAATAATCGTACATGAGCGATATGAACGCGCCTTGAGGGACAAAATCGCTTTGCGTGTGTGCGTGCGAGCATACGTACGTGAGAGCCTGAATATCTTATAAAAAATAAAAGTTCACAATTCTGGTAGACGATTATCATTCCTCAGGATTGACTGCACCAATCTTAATCAAACTGGTTGCAATCGAAAGCTTCCATCCACATTGTATAAGAAAAGCGCCGTTACATTTTTGATTAACGGCTTGGTTCTTGAGGAATTTTAATCGAAAGTTTATTAGACGTAAAACTCCGGATAAGCAAAAATAATTGTTTTTAAGAAAAAGTATGTAATTATTTACAATGTATTTTTTTAAACAATTATTTGTTTTTTTTTATACTAATTGATTTGTCTTATTATTCTGTACATAAAAGTATTACGGTAAGATTATCGAAAACTAAATATTTTACGAGATATTTTATCTTTTATATCAAAATATGTCAGATTAAAATATAAAATAACTCAAAAAGTACTTAATGAAGAAATACTTTATTATAGTGTTTTGAAAAGCTCTCGAGATAAGCTACAAGAATATGCAATAAAAAAAGGGGGGTTCCATTTAAGAAAACGTCGATCACATTGACCTCACCTTGAAAAGGTCACTCAAGGTCAAATCTATATTTTTATCATGTGGCCCCCTCCAAACCCTACAACTTTTGTTTGAAACATTTTTTTCGATAAAGCTTACTTTCCGAGATATTTTACAGTTTCAAGTTAAAAAACTCACCCTGTATAGAAGTCTGTGTTTATTACCTATTTATCATGAATATGACTATCTGGACTGCATGAAACCACAAACTTAAAGGACAGAGCATAAAGGAATATTATAGACGCGGGAGGTGAAGCACTGGGGCGGGAGGTTTTTGACTTTAAACATAGATATATTATACAGGGTGGCCCCGAACGTTTCAGCCAGACTTTGAGATCTTATAGGAAATTTAATTCTGAACAAAAAATTTCCTATAAACGTGGGTCGAAAAATGCTTCCTTAAGAAGTTATCGCTCAAAAACCTCTGATGCAAAGGAAGAGCAAAAGGTGAAAAGAAAATGAAAGTGTATTGGAGCTAGGGGGGGACATTTTGAGAACAGTTAGTTTTTTCACGTCTTTATTCATTTTCTACTATTACGTGCTATTTTAGTTTAAAAAAATTTATTTTATTTTCATAAAAGAAAAAAATTTTTATTTTTTATTTTTATCGTTTTTTCAAGAAATTTATTAAGTTTTATTTTCTTTTCACCTTTTGCTCTTCCTTTGCATCAGAGATTTTTGAGCGATAACTTCTTAAGGAAGCATTTTTCGACCCATGTTTATAGGAAATTTTTTGTTCAGAATTAAATTTCCTATAAGATCTCAAAGTCTGGCTGGAACGTTCGGGGCCACCCTGTATATAGATAGAGCTTTGTGTCATCTTTGCCTTAGAACCGCGTCTGCCAAGATAAATAGCCAAGAATTTGTATTAAAATTTTAAGAAATTTAAGAATTAACAAGTGCGAGAAATTAAATGTATTGTATTTTTATTAAACACGGTATCTTCTACATAAAATAAAAGAGGTTGTTTTCTCGTCAGCAATAGATTATTTTCTCGGTCGTCGGGAAGAATGCGCGATTGCACATGCGCGAGGGAGGAAAGTATCTTATTATCTTGGCAGACAGTAAGATAGATAAAGCTCTATCTATATATAATATATCTATGACTTTAAAACAATTTTCAGCCATATTTATATGGGCCATTAAGACCATCACACACAAAATTCCGTAAGGACATAAGATGTAAACGTAAGAAAATTGACCAATCCCAATCGAATATTGGGCTTTCCGTAAAAGTGGAGGGGTTACGGAGAGCTAAATACTCGATTGGGATTGGTCGATTTTCTTACGCTTACGTCTTACCACGGACTTATATATAAAGACAGAGCACATGAAGCTTATAGCTGACTACGTAATGACGCCGCCCACTACGTGGCGCTAGTAAGATACCTTAGCTGGCTTACTTCAACTCACCCTAATAAATATAATAAAATATAATAAAATATAATAAAATATTTCACTCTCAAATACAGATAAATGAAACGCGGATTCTGAATTCTGAAGTTGAAGCGGACAAGGTATCCTACTAGCGCCACCAGTGGCCGGCGACATTATTTTGCCATAATTCAGTATAGGAGAGTGTCTTACGTCCTTACGGAATTTTGTGTGTGATGGCCTTTAGTGCTGCTATCTAATTAATAACAGCAATGTTATTTGAACACATTCAGTGCAATATTGAGTCTGTTCTTTATAGCTGAACGGGCTCCACTAGTTCAGAACTTATCTTTCTCCTTCCAATGTGGAGAGAAAAAAATAAACTCTGAACTAGTGCAGCCAGTTCAGCCATAAAAAATAGACCCATTATTTGATACATTACTTAACCTGTTTGAATGAAAATGAAATCAGAGGTTTTTTTTGGACAATCGGGCAGCTTACGGCCTTATATCGTTATCTGTAGATTTTATATAGAGATTGCGAGTTTAAGTTAAATTAAGATTTGTTAGAAGGCAGGGAGAGCTAATTTTATTATTAGCTAAATAATAGGAAAGTGGGGCAAAGATAAGATGTCCCCCGTCGGAAGGGGGACGAATATATATCCGTACTCTGTAGATGCGGAGAATAGATTAAGTAGATATCATGGAAGAGGATATCATGGTAGATGTGAATACAGAAAATAAAACATTAAAAGTAACTAAAGTCAGTCAAGTGATAAGACATAAAGATAAGACAACTAAAGAAAATATAACAGACAAGAAGAGAAAAGTAATAGGAACTGAGGAAGAATTAGATAAAATTACAATGAAATTTATGGAAGCTGTACACGAAAATGGTCGGGAACAGATTAAATCAAACAAGAAAAATAGGGAAAGTCTTGGCTAATAAGACGACTGAGGCAAATAAAGAAGAAAAGGGGACCAATTATAAGAGGAAGAAAGATAACAGTGAGATTGAGAGACAATCAGAAGATGAAATGGAAGTAGAAGATGTTGCAATTACAGAACAAGATCTGATAAATACAAATAATCAACAAATTATGAGTGAAAGACAAAGTGATAAGAAAGATAAGTATAGAAAGGAGAGTTACGTTTTAATAGATAGTAAATTAATTAGAGAAGTGTCACCGGCTCGCGATGAACAAGGTAGGATTATGTATAAAAAGAAAGATAATTTAACAAGATATAATAACGACAGGTCAGTGTAGCGTAATGATCAAAATGGATAAAAAGATAAATACTAACAATCGAGGAAAGAATCAGATAAAGATTTTAATGTATTTGACGAAATTCGGTATGAAACCCTGTGATATAGATGTTATAGCCCAAAACGGCTATAACCAAATTAGTATAATTATTAATTATTAAATATTATTTAACGTCTTCCGACTATAACTCGAAGCCGAGGAAGACGTATAAAGTTACGAGCGCTGACAAAGCGAGCCACGCGCGGAGGCCATGCGATCGCGAGACTTGAAAAACGACGCGACGGAAATGCAAGCAAAGAATATACGTAGCTTGCATCCGGGTTTTTTCCACCCGAAATCGAGCGACACGACCACCTATGGTCCTGTCGCTAAGCTATTCCCTCCGAAAACTAATCAAACAGAAGGTGATAAAACTACCCACCTCGAACGAGCGCCAGGCAGTCCCAATCATAAAATCACACGAAACAGTTATAATCATACAATTATATAGTACGAATAGATTAACAATAGCAATCACGAGACAGACTAACTTAAACGGTTTAATAATAAAGAACGTCCCAGCTGATCTCGCGACGGCAGCCGCGATATCAGGCACGCGAAGCAATTCTATACCACGATAAGCCGAGTTGAAGTGCGAGAAAGACAAGAAGATTTAAAGCCGATGTATAAGAATAAATGACTTTATTTCTACTAAGACTACATAATTGTTGACACGGCGAGACGACCCTGCTCGATCCTGAGCTCCCTAGCTCCTAGTGGCCAACGATCCCAGAACAAACCCCATGCCTCCACCGAGGGGCACAATATAGGTATGATAAGTTTTAATATAGCAATTTGTTACATTTTATAATTATAATGAAGTTAATAATTGCTTAGATACACTAGATAAGAGAAACTTGGAAGAAAAAGATAGATTTGCAGCATATATTGAGGAAAGGGCAATTAAAAATAGAGGAATCATTACAGATTGGGAATTTTCAGTGGATAAATTGATTGAGGCTATAACAAATAAATCAGGAATTTTGAGAATAGATAGGATGGGAAGAAAAAGATGGGATGATATAAACAATAAACTAGTAGAAGAATACACGGATAAATTGATTATTACAATTGAGGGGAACCAAAAAAGAAAATAGGAATTTATAATGATTTGATATTTTTAAAAATAAGACCATATGTGGAACCTGTTAAACAATGTTACAATTGTTTCAGATTTGGCCACTTGAAAGCTTTTTGCAGGAGCAATAAAAGATATATCATCTGTGCAGATTATGAACACGGAGAGTGTGATAAAGAAGTAAGATGTAGAAACTGCAATGGAAATCATAAATCAAATTTTAAGAAGTGCCCGCTCATGGAATACAATAAAAATATCAAAGTTATTATGGCTTATAATAACTGTTCATATGAATCAGTGAGGATAATGGAAGATAAAGAAAATACCGGGTCACATGAATACGACAGATATACTCATCCATAAGTATGGCCCAGTTTATCGACAAGACCAACTACACCAAATATTCCACTACAAATAGAATAGGGAGCGTCCCGTTTGACCACGTTGATATTGACCACGGTTCCGATTGACCACGTTGAGATTGACCACGTTGCGATTGACCACGTTGCGATTGACCACGTTGATATTGACCACGGTCCCGATTGACCACGGTCCCGATTGACCACGGTCCCGATTGACCACGGTCCCGATTGACCACGGTCCCGATTGACCACGGTCCCGATTGACCACGGTCCCGATTGACCACGGTCCCGATTGACCACGGTCCCGATTGACCACGTTGATATTGACCACGGTCCCGATTGACCACGGTCTCGATTGACCACGTTAATATTGACCACGGATGAATACATGTCGTTACTAGGGCATGTACTTTGCAAGTTGTAAAGCGAGGTTCATTGTGTCCGACTGGCGGAGGGGGTGCGGGAGGGGGGCCGAAGGCCCCCATTGCACCCCCCCGCATGTGTGTGTGTGTGTGTGTGTGTGTGTGTGTGTGTTACATGGTTTTTCAATCGGGACCGTGGTCAATATCAACGTGGTCAATCGGGACCGTGGTCAATCGGGACCGTGGTCAATCGGGACCGTGGTCAATCGGGACCGTGGTCAATCGGGACCGTGGTCAATCGGGACTGTGGTCAATATCAACGTGGTCAATCGGGACCGTGGTCAATCGGGACCGTGGTCAATCGGGATCGTGGTCAATCGGGACCGTGGTCAATCGGGATCGTGGTCAATCGGGACCGTGGTCAATATCAACGTGGTCAATATCAACGTGGTCAATCGCAACGTGGTCAATCTCAACGTGGTCAATCGGGACCGTGGTCAATATTAACGTGGTCAAACGGGTCCCACTCAATAGAATATAAAGTGTTAGACAAATCAACGAGTATAATTAAAAAGACATATCAAAGAAAGAATACGAAAGACAGATTTAGAAAGGAAATAAGAACAGAGGCACCAAAAAGAGAAGAAATAGAAAAAGAGATGTCAAGAAAAATAGGTTGGAGGAGAAAAACAGATACAATGGTAGATAAAAATTATTTTCCAAGAATAAATAACATGGAAGAAAAAATAGCAAAAGGAAGAGGAATGATGTTTGGTTATAATGAGCCAAAAGTTAGCTCTTTAAGAGGTGGAAATCACAGCCCCCTTACTTCGACAAAATATTGAAGATCCAACTCTTGATTTAAGATTACAATTAGTTACGGAATTAATAGATTTAATGAAAAATAATTGGCAGTTTAGAGAGTTATTAACACAACTCTTGGAAGAGAAAAACAGAAATAGAGAATGTTCAAAACAAAAAAAGATAAAGAGTATGATCCTGTAGAAGAGAGAAGGGAAAAAATAGAAGCAATGAGAAGAAAATACTATAAAGATGGAAGGAGGAGAACAACAGCTATAACGGAAGATATAAAGAGAAAATGGAATAAAGGCAGGCCACAACAAGATAGAAGATGTAAAGAATACAGTGATTAAAAAAAAGATAATAGTAAAAAAATAAACTTAAAAATAAAGGTATTAATTTGGAACGTAAGAGGCATAAAAGGTAAGAAAGCAGAATTAGTAAAAAGGATGGAAAATACCGATCTTGCGTTACTCACTGAAACTAAGGCACAACACGAAAATTCTGTCAAAATTTCAGGTTTTAACGCTCTTTGTAAATCAAGTCAAGGTATGAGTGAAGGACTTGCAATATTGATTAGAAAAAATTTTACTGTGGAGGTAATAAAAGATATTAATATAAGAGCAGATAACATTGAACACTTATGAATAAAAATTACTAATAGCAATCCAATGATTAACTTGGTAGTAATTTACAGAAAACTATCAAGTTATCGGTCAAGAGAACTGAAGAGTATAGAGAGAAATATTTGAATTTAATTACAGAAATTGCGCTACTGTAATAGCTGGTGTTTTAATGCTCATAACACGGGATGGAACTGTCATCAAATTGATATTAACGGAAAAAATTTAATGGATGCAGTTGAGGATCATGGATTTATTTGTTTAAATACGGATATACTTTCAAGAATGAGAGACATCAATCAGAGATCCTCCAATATAGATTTAATACTGTGTTCTCAAGAAGTTTCAGCAATGGTAGAATACCAACAAATAAAAGACTTATAGGGATCTGATCACTTTCCATTATTGTTAGAAATGAAATCTACAGGAATAACATATCACAAGAAGAATAACAGAATAGCCATGAAAAGAACAGATTGGGGAGAATTCAACAATTAGTTGAGTAAGGAAGCACAGAAAGTTAAGGAAGAGATAGAAAATTGTAATGATTTGGAAGAAAAGTACGAAAGGTTTCTAAAATACATAAAAGCAGCAATATTTAAGGCTACAAATAAAAGAAAAGAATATGTCATTATTATCATAAAAGAATTAAATAGAATAGATGAAAAAGAGGACAAAATGACAAAACTAAATAATATATTTACAAATAATAAAAAAAGAAAGAGACCAGCAAAATCATGGTGAGATAAAGAATGTAAAAAGATAGTGGAAAATAGAAAGAAATGGCTAAATCTGTTTAAGAGAATTAAAGATATACATTCTTTCATAGAATTTAAAAAAGCAAGAGCCATTGCCAAGAAAATAATTAACAAGAAGAAAAAAGAAAATTTCATTAACTACTGCAGTAATATTAATAAATTTTCAAATTTAAACACGTATGGAATACTATGCGTATATTCAAAAACTCAAGAATATCTCCTGAATGGAACAAATGGCAATTGAGGGATAGAAGAGAAGTCATAATGGATTGCATTGAAAAACTAGCTCCCCCATAGGCATCAAACAGGAAGATTATCATCCGATATGACAGATATGAAGACAGAGAACATCTTGATAGTGATATCCGATTTGAAGAATTAAAAAGAGCTATTAGGATGATTAAAAGAAATTCATCTCCAAGTATGGATGGAATAGATTATGAGATAATTTGCAAAAAAAGTTTAATTAAAAAAACTTGACGTTGCTAAACTAAGCAATATGCTAAAATTAATGTATTCTTTAATACATTCACATTGCAGTTATTGTGATATAACTAAATTAAATTTAATTCCAAATTAAATTTAGATTTAAATTAAATTAAATGTTTGTTGATTTTAAAATATACTTTAAAATTTAGCAGCGCCAAGTTTTTTTAATTTATATTTTTTTATATTTTTTTATTTGTATTGAACTTATTTTGAAAATCAGCTTTTTAATAAAAATAAAATGTGTTTTAATTCTATGGAGAGAATCTGTCTGTAACATTTCTATAAATACGAGATTGTGTGTGATTTTATGAAAAATACTATTTCAAATTGCAAATCCTCACAAACTGAGTTGCTTCTAAGTACTTGGCTAGTTAACTATTGATTTCATATTTAGTTTCTATTTTTTATTTTTTAGGGGTTTTTTATCTTGTAGGAAAAAATTTTTTATAAGTTATTTTTTAGATATGTACTTGGCATATTTTTTTTTACCTTTGTGAAGTTCTTTTTAGTGGTTAATGGAATATTCAAGGGAATGGAAGTTGACACAGCTTTGATGTTATATAAGAGTTTAGTCAGAGCGGTGGCTGATTATGGGGTCGTTCTGGTATCCAATAGAGAATAATTTAAGACTCAAGGTAAAAAGAGCATAATATAAAGGAATAAGGACTGCATTAGGTTACAGGAATAGCACGCTAAATAATGCAATTATAGCAGAAGCAAAGTGTTGGTTGCTAAAAGTATTAGCAGGAATGTTAGCCCGGAATTTACTTAGCAAGACTATAGTATACGGTCAGGAAGAAATGAAGACAGCATTAAATAAATTAGTGACGCACGATATATATATAAGATTTACAAAACCGCATGTTAAAAAAATTATAATTTATGCCTGGAAAACAGTGAAAAGTTTTAAAAATCTTGAAGCAACGAGAAAATTTGAAATTTTTAACACAAAATTCTGGTCTTTAAGAGAAAAAGTGAATGTGGATTTCAGCGTAGGAGGTAAAAGAAAAAGAGGTGAAATAGGAGATCATCAACTAATAGAAGAGGTCAAAAAAACGTTCAACATAAAAGAAGAGGTAACAATTTTTTACACTGATGGTTCTAGATCTGAAAAATTAATAGCCACAGGGTCTAGTGTTATTGTTGAAAACCAAGAAATAGCTTACTATAACAGTTTACCGAAAGAATGTTCTTCATATACCGCAGAAGCATTTGCAATTAAAGTCATGGATATAGTTAAACAACAATTAATTAACTGTAGAGAAAACATAATTATATTTTCAGATTGTAAATCGGTAATAAGCGCCATAAGCAATAATATTGTTAACATTTATGAAAATAGGTATATCACAGAAATCAAGAGTAAAGTACATGATATTTGGACATAGCAAAATAAAAAGATTAATTTTTTATAGATCCCTGCTCATGTAGGTATCCTAGGGAATGAAGAAGCGGATAAATTAACTAAAGAAGGTTCGATGGAACCATATTGTAAAGATATAATAGTTCCAGTCAAAGATTTAAAAATGTATTTTAAACAGAAAATGTGTATAGAACTCAAGAAACATTAATTCAAGAATCTAGAAGTAAAGGAATCATTTTGTAACGGGGTCGCTTTCGCGAGGTCGGATAGTTCGGTCGGGATCAGGGCTCGTGAAAGAGTGAGATACACGGTAGACATCGGATGGAATTGAGTCTATTTATTTTGCCTCCTTCGGCAATGGTCAACGTACAAATAGTTTAAATCCCGCGAAGCGGGCGCGCGGCGGATGATGAGGCGCGTTATAATTAATGCGCGTTCGTTAGTCGGCGCGTGAGTTTCAATGTATCGAAATTGTGCGTGTCGGCGCACGGCGAGGCCGTTGTTTGTTGTGACGAACGCGCTAGACGCGTAAGAAATGGGGCGTCGGATGATCGGCGTGTGTACGGCAAGGCCGTGTTTATTTTGACGGCGCGAAGATAATATAGTAGTTAAAATACGGCGCGACAGGTATTTCGGCGCGGCGAATAATTTAGTCGGGCGGCAGGGCCGCGTGTTAAGAATGCGTCGATGTCAGATGCGTTTCGAGTCGCGTATTCCCAGCTGATCGGGGATGCGGTCGGAAATCGAGTAATCTCGATCGGGCGGAGAACTTCCCGTCCCTATTCCGCACGCGGACTTAATGAGAGCCGGAGTCGAAAAAACTCGACGAGGTAGCGAACTCGCAAATCCACGATCCGTCTGGCTGGAGCAGTCAGATGTTAGATCGTGATCTAGGAGAGCGGCGAACATTCTGCTCTCGTCGAGTCGGTCGGAAGTTGGCGAGGATTCGCAGGCGGCGAGGAAACCGAGAATGCTCGGCGGAGGCTGCGAACTCGTCAACCTCACGTTCCGTTGTGTTCTGAGAATTTCTAAGGATCGGATCTAGTGGAGTATCTCGGAGCGTACTGCTCGAGAGGCTTCAGGTACCGGTCTGGTGCCGAGATGGATTTCGCCGGCCTTTTTATACCGAGCACTCAACGGTAACCGCGTCGTTTATTCTGGTGGGGGTAACGACGCGTTGTTTTCGGATTCGGTAATTAGCGGGTAACGCGCCGCTACCCTGCGGCGGGAAAACGACTCGGCAGTTTGAGCGCTCGGTATTTTCCGGAGGCGCTCGGCGGTTCTCGGAATTCGGGCCGTAACGGCAGCCGTATAACGGCTGTACGGTATCTCGATATCTTGTGTTCGGTATTCGCAAGTATTAAAAAGGGCGCTAAGCGCCTCTGCCCCTGCCCGGCCGATGTTCGCCGAGCGGCAGACTTCCGGCTGGTCAACTGCCGAGTAACGATGGGGGATGCATCGTTACAATTTATTTTGAGACCTTCTACAATAGGGAAGACAAGAAACAATGGTTTAGAAATTTTAATGAAGAAAGATACTATATCACCTTTATTAACAGATTAAGAGCTAATCACTATAATTTGAATGAATCTTTATGTAGGAAAAATTATATAGATAGCGCTAGGTGTGACTGTGGATACGAGTTAGAGGACATTGATCATGTAATATGGCAGTATAGGAAATATGATGACTAGAAAGAATAAAATTTAACGAAGAACTAAGAAAAAAAGGGATAGTAGACAAAAGCAGTGTTTTTACATAGATTAAAAGAGAAAAGTGGGACGTAGTTAAGACTGTATATAACTTTATCAGGAAAATAGGAAAAATAATATAAAAACAGAGACAAAAGTTTTTGTGTCACATAACCTGGAAAGGCAGGTTGAAGGCACGTTAAAAATCATCATCCGATGACGCTGTTAAAAAAAAAGTGAGATCAGATGAGATACGTGAGTGAAATACACAATACCTATGAAAATGGTGTATTGCATAGCTAAAGATCGTAACAACAGGTCATCGCGAAAATCTAAATAACAGGAGTTGGAAAAAACCCGAAACATATTTCATGTGTAAGTACATACATTTTAATATGTCGAGTACCATGATTTCCACACAATGTGTTTTTAATGTAAATGATGTGAATAAATGCTACCAAATTTTGAGTTCTTACAAGTACAAGATGTATTTTATTAGATTTTCAAAAAATAGCATGAAAAGAAGAACGTGATATGAAGCTGTGAATATATCAGAAGCTTCTGTGATGATGCATCCCTCCATCCCCCATCGTCACGATGCCCGGTAGTTGACCAGCCGAAAGTCTGTCGCCCAGCGATCATCGGCCGGGCAAGGGCAGAGGCGCTTAGTGCCCTTTGTAATCGTTAGTAATTTAATGACTGTTACACGATCGCCGTTACAGCCTTAGAACATATATAAATGGAAGAGGAATAATAGACTGAAATATGTCCGGAGGAAGTGAGAAAAAAAAATTGTGGTTGCCTCTCTCTTGTGAGTAACTGCTCGAAAATGCAGATGCGCGCCATTTGCTACACATACAAGCATCGTATCTGCAAATATACATATTTTGTGTACACACACATGTGACTAATGTAACCTTATTTTTCATTGGAAACTATACCGGTCAAGCAAACTCAAGCCGCGCATGCGCACTTTTGAGCAGTTATTCATAAGAGAGAGGCAACTATGATTTTCTTTCTCACTTCCTCCGGACATGTTTTTCTTTCAAGAACAATAGGCATTTCTCTTCATTCTCCAATTCTGCATTTATATATGTTCTAAGGTTACAGCCCGCGTCGAAACCGAGCGGCGCCGAGCTCTCCCGAACAGCGCTGAGCGACCGGAATGCCGCGTAGTTTTCCCTACCGTCGAGAATACCGTTAATTAGGCGGTATAAAAAGATCGCCGAATTAAATCTCGATACCAGACCTGAATCCACTCGAACCGTACGCACGAGATCTTCCAGAAACGGATCCTCTAAATCGCAAGATGAAAGGAAAAGAGAGGTTGACGAGTTCGCAGCCTCCGCCGAGCATTCTCGATATCCACTCCGACTGCGAAATCCTTCTCGTCCAACCGAATTGAACGAAAACGGAGTGTTCGCCGCTTTCCTTGAGAGTATTCGAGCACATGGTCTACCATCCGACCGCTCCGGCCAGCCGGATCGTGAACAGTGAGCTTGCTTCCCCGCCGAGTCTTCTCGGCTCCACCGGCCATCCTCTAGATCCGCACACGGAATAGAACGGGGAGTTCCGTTCCGGTCGGGATTACCCGATTTCCGGACGCAGTCCTATAACATCTGGGAATACGCGTCACGTCACTATCCACCGACGCCTCTACACCAGGGCTGGGTAACATTTGAAATGGTTCCATTTTAAATACATATTTAAAATGGTTCCATTTTAAATATGTATTTAAAATGGAAATGGCATTTTGCATTTTCCATTTTAAATGCTTTTTTGGTAAACCATTTCCATTTTACATTTGGAATGGAAATATCTATACATTTAACCATTTGTAAAATGGGTAAATGATTTTTCTAAGCGCATAAGAGGAATCAAGTCCGGTGATTGGCCGAAACACAATTTCTTCTATGTCAGAGAGAGACAGAAATATGAATCTCTTTGACACCCGACGCAGGAAGTTTCCGTTGACATAACCTCATTGTATCGGCTGTGTAGTCAGTGTAGTGTATTGTGTCCGCAGTTTTGCAGTTGAAAATGACAAGCAATCAAGAGGATAATGATATCGGAGAAAACGAAAATGCAAATGATATGAACATTAATTTAAATAATAAAACAATACCCCTAATATTAGATGGGACATTTTTCAAAATCATTCGGACCGAATCCGAAAATGTACAAGGAGAATGTACAACATGTAAGCGTAGAATAAAAGGTCGAATTGGTTCAACCACGAATTTTTTGAACCACTTGAAGGTAAGCATTTTTGCATCATTTTCATTAATATTATTAACCTTATATATATATATATATATATATATATATATATATATATATATATATCGTATATAGGTCTAGGTTATAGATCAATAAGTTTTTATGTTGATCTAATATAAAGTGTATATTAATCTGCGGGTGTATTAACTATTAAGAGTAAAAATATGGTTTTTTCTTTGTATGCAGACGAAAGGTCACTCCATACAGGAATATAAGGAATATAAAAATAAGCAGTCCAAGAATCCACGAAAAAGGCCTTATAACATCGATAATAATAATCTACAACCTGGAGTACCTGGCATTACTATAACTACAATGCAGAAGAAGCAGCGGCAGTTTCCTCTGAGCGTGAGCAGCGCATTTTCTCGCAATAATCAACAAGTTGCAGATGATCTCATCACTTCCTTCGTTGTGGAGACAATGTCTCCAATGGATATCGTAGAACATCAGGCGTTTAAAAACCTTATATGTGGTAATATAGCGCTTAACCCGATTATTCATATTCAATCTGCAATCTGCATTCATTAATTTATTCACATGTTCATTTTTCAGTAACAAATTAATCTAATTTATATTGTTGTTGGGGTATATTTATTATTATTTTTATTAATATTGTTGATGAATTAATCTCTCAGGTGTCAATAAGCTGACAAATTCTGTTACCATAATGACAAGAAAGACGTTACGGTCAAAGGTAGATACACAACCATGCTACAACATCTGACAGAAACTTTGGAACGAACTAAGTACGTATGTACTACAGCTGATATTTGGTCATCATCGAAAAGAAGTTTCCTTGGGATAACTGCTCACTGGGTAAGGTTTATATACCTATTATCTTTATTTATAATAATGCATAATGGAAACTGAAAGCTACGTTTGATTTGTTATGTTAGGAGTACTGGTTCTTTCATGAAGTTTTATGAAATTTGTTGTATCGGCAGTTATTCGGCAATACTTCGATCTGTTGTATTCAAATTTTAACTGAAGATAAAGTATTATCAGAAATTATATTTATCATTTTGTATAATTATATATGACTTTGTGGATTAGATACAGAAAAGAACAAGTAAAAATTTTTTCGTGTAACGAGTTTTTATTAATTTGTTAATATCTTTGTTTCGTTAATATCTTGTTTAAATGTATGTTTCTTTCACAGATAAACGCAAGTTTTCAGAGGGAAAGTGCGGCTTTGGCTTGTCGCAGATTTAAGGGTAAGCACTCTTACGACAGGATTGCTGAAATGCTTCACGATATACATTGTGAATTTAAACTTGATGCAAAAAAAATTGTAAAAGTAACAACGGACAATGCGTCAAACATGGTGAAAGCCTTTTCGATGTTCAGTCAAAACAATCAAACAATCGATTTGGATAACAACGACAATGATGATTCAGATGATGATTTCGTTATACAAGGCATAACTGAGACCACTGAGGGAATTGCGGGTGACTCCGGTTCCATATTCGAAATATTTCTACCTGTACATCAGCGCTGTGTGAGTCATACACTAAATCTGTTAGCCACAGTGGACATCAAAGCTGCATTAACAGGGTCCGTATTTGGAAACAGTGGAGGGAGCTATATTCCCATCATTCTGCCTTTGGAAAATGCTCTGCCATATGGAATTTAACATCTCGATCTCCTAAAGCTGCTGAGACATATGTCGCTATTACAGGAAAGGCCTCATCATCACCCTGTGTCACTCGTTGGAACTCAACTTTCGATTGCTTAAATGATCTCATTACAGTCAAACAATTCCTTGGTAGTGTTTGCGATGCACTTGAACTGCCAAAATTCAAGGACACTGACTTGGAATTCTTAGCAGAATACATTGAATGCGTCAAACCAATCGCGGAAGCTTTAGATAGGCTACAAGGCGAAAAAAATTGTTTTTATGGCGAACTTTTACCAGTTCTGCTGCAAACGCAAAAGAAGTTGCAAAAACTACAACTCCGGCATTTAAAATACTGTGCGAAATTAGTAGTCGTGCTGTTAGAGGGCTTAAACAAAAGATTCAGTAATTACTTTGACTTTTCCTACCAAGTAAACGATGCTATTTTAGTAGCTGTTAGCCATCCGTTCTTTAAGTTACGTTGGGTACCAAAAGAAAGAAAAAATGATGTCAAAGAATTGCTTGTTAATGAAACTGAATCTTTACTAACCCATATGTCAAAAACTCGAAATGATTCGATGAATGTATCCGAAGCCACACGCAGTGAAAGCTTTTTTACCTTTGAAGGGGGATCATCTTCGGATGAAAGTGTTGCAAACACCTCCGTTAAAAATACGATTGAACTGCAATGCTTGCAGTATTTGCAAAATGAAGATACACGTTTGGACTCGCTTAATGCATTTCCTACGATTAAAGAAGTTTTTATAAAATATAATACTGCGCTCCCGTCGTCTGCGCCAGTAGAACGCTTATTTTCGTATGGGGGTATGATTATGCGGCCCAATCGTCGAAGCATGTACGATGATACCTTTGAAAAACAATTGTTGCTTAAATTAAACAGCGTGCTTATCAAATAAAACTATAAAATGTATGAATACCCAAATAAATTGCATTTACTAAGGAAAATCATTTTGCATTTGAAAATTATTTAAAATATCTATTTACCCAATTTACATTTAAAATGGATTCGAAAAACCCATCTCATATTTTGCATTTTAAATACATTTTTTAAAGTATTTTACATTTAGCATTTTAAATGCAATTCAAAAAGCATTTTACCCAGCCCTGCTCTACACGCTGCTTTATAATTACGGCATCGACTTTCGGTTACGTAGTGGTAGAGAGTACACGTACGGTTAGCTAATAGAACATTAAGGTAAAAAATTGGTCGATTAGTGTAGAGAGGAGATAAGATAGAGGAACGAGGAGAGAGGTGAAGGGACAGAGAAGACACAGGAAAGAAGGGAGCTTTGGAAATTAAGCAGTGTAGCAGGAAAAAGGAAAAGAAAGGTAACAACAAAGAAGTGAGGTTAGCGAACGGGGAAGAAGAACAAAGAAGAAAAGAGAAAGATATCAGATACCAGTAGTTGAGAAGAACAGATAGATGGCGCCAATGGTGGGAAGGACGGGTAAAAGCAAGGCACAGACGGAAGGTAAGACACTGGATAAGTAGGTAGGAGAAGCAGAGGAGCACGCGGGAAAGAACCCCGCACTAATCATATGGAAAATCTGTCCCGGTCAAATCAATTGGTTTTTACATATGTTGTAGCTTATGACCTACTGAACAAAAATGTAATGGGCACAAAGCTCAATAATGGACAGTTATCGAGTTATAACCAGTCAAACATGAAAAATTCGGGCTGCCGAATAGTCAAATCTCGGAAGGTATTGATTTTTTTGAAAAATGTTTGAAACAAACATAGTAGGGTTTTACAAAATCTGTTAGTTGGTGACATTATTTGTGAATTTTGAATGACCTTGAAAAGCTCCGTGAACAAAAATCTTCCACAAAAATGCCTATTTTTTATTATATTCGTGTAGCTAAATTCGAGACGTTTTCAAAATATTTTTGATGAACCTTTTTTCTACTAAAACTTCTTGAGAACTAATATACACGATTTACCATCTCTGGTTATGAGCGTAGAGTTATGTGTAGAGCGCTCGATTCGTACAGCTAGAGCCGTCAGGCGACTCATCCCCATTGCTACACTGCGGGCGGTATACTGTATACTCTATCTGCAATCTGTGAGAAATCATATTGGTTGATATTGCTAGCGCAGGCATTGTCATCACTAAGCGTATCTATTCTAGCGTTATTGCTGCCGAATGCTATTACTTTCTGGCATTACTACGTCCGATATTGATATTATTGATATCAGTGTATTCTGTTCATTTTGGTCTCAGGAATTATTTCACCAGAAAAGTTTTTAATATCTAATCAATCTGATATTGCTACGCAATTCGATAATAAAGTATTATCATGGCTTACAGACATGGAATCCATTGTTATGTTTGCAATCGTGCTTTTCAAGCTCGACAAATGGTACGAATCAATGGCGATAATGATGCAATTAAAAAACAAATCGCTGTTTTTAGGCGAACTGGGCTGGGTAAGGAGCCCATTGATATAGACAATGAAAGCCGATTATGTTTTAATTGCAATGTATCTATTGTACATGAAATAGAACAGATAGAACTTGATCCGACTTGCCTACGACTCAACGTTATTACCCAAACCCGAAATAATTCTTGTTTATTTTGCAATGCTATTGTAAATATTAGACCACTGTCGTTAGAATCCAGGGTAAATGTCTTTGTTCTGAAAAATATTTATATTCCTGAACACGTTTATTGTTGTGACCAACATTTGGATGATCGCGGATTTATTTTACAGTTACTGCTACCAGGTTTGCGATTTCTTTATAGACCATATGTAATAAAAGGTCAGCAACTGCAAGTTTTCTTAGAAGCTCTTCGTAATATAGCAAATAATATAATCGTTATGAAAACGAAAATAGTTTTACAGAGGATGAATTTAAATGTATAGCACCCATTACAAAACAACAGTTTCAAGAATTGTATACATATTGCGATCCTATATTCCAAGAACGTGGTATCAGAAACGTTACTAAAAAAGATCTTTTAATTTTTTTATGCAAGCTGCGACAAGGACTGTCTGACGAATTTCTTAAAGTACTGTTTCAGTATTCCTCTAGACAAGCAGTGAGTTTAACGATTTCCAAAGTTCGGCAGTCTTTAGTAAACAGATTTGTCCCTGATAATATTGGTTTTCAAGCTATAACTCGAGAAGAGTATATAATGAGACATGTAACACCTTTTGCAAACGAATTATATAATTCTGAGCTAGCTATTCCGAAAGTAATTGCTTATATTGACGGGACTTATTCTTATACTCATAAAAGTAGCAACTTTCGTGTTTTACGACAAACATACTCAATGCAAAAAGGTCGACATCTGATAAAACCTTCTCTTATAGTTGCTCCAGATGGGTATATACTGGCTATTCAGGGTCCTTACTTTTCTGATTCTCGTAACAATGATGCTCGAATATTAAATAATGAATTTCAACGTGATGCGGACAATATGAGAGGATGGTTTCATGATGGTGACATTTTTGTATTAGATCGTGGATATCGAGATGCTCAACCATTACTTCGTGAATTAGGCATTGAGTATAAAATGCCAGCTTTTCTTGGACCTCAACAGAAACAATTATTCACTGAAGAAGCTAATGAGTCTCGATTGGTGACAAAAACAAGGTGGATAATTGAAACTAGAAATGGACATATCAAGTCTATGTTCAAGTTTTTTGATCATACAATTATAATGCCTCATCTTCATCACTTGGGCGAGTTTTATAACATTGCAGGTGCTATAATTAATAGATATCATCCTTTAGTTTTAATGGAAGAAGCTAATGCAGGATTAGCAAGAGAACTTCTTGATAAATCTAGAGAGGTTAATATTGTTCAAGCGCGAGTTGAAGTAGAAAGGATGTGCTATAGAAATGCACAATGGATACATTTACATGAAGGATAATTACGTGACTTTCCACGCCTAACATTAGAATATTTACGAGATTTGACTATTGGTACATTTCAGGTTCGTCTAGCAAGACCTTATATTCAAGATAAGATGCAGCGTGATGCACAAGAAGAATTTCAATTGGATTCGTTGTTTGATGAACAAGGTTTCATAAGGGTGCGAGTGTTTTCACGATTCCGTAATGCTACAAAACATCAAATATTTATAGCTTACAACATAAGAGATGCAGATAATATAGATGATGAGAGGGATGCGATTTTTGGTTATTACTGCACCTGTAAGTCAGGCGCACGGACTGTGGGTACATGTGCACATGTAACCAGCGTATTGTGGTATTTAGGATATGCACGACACCAGCCCAATGTTCGTTATCCCTCTTCATCATTATTGAACACAATATTAGATGCCGCTCAGAGACCACCACAGCAGGATCCAAATAATGAGTAATATACAATAAGATTATTTATTTTATTACCCCACACATACACACACACACATACACACATAGCAGAGAGGGTTTGGAGTCAAAAAATACTACGGGAATGAGGAACCGTGGGGTCCTTATCTCTGCTGTGACACATAAAGATTTTTGTTCACGGAGCTTTTCAAGGTCATTCAAAATTCACAAATAATGTCACCAACTAACAGATTTTGTAAAACCCTACTATGTTTGTTTCAAACATTTTTCAAAAAAATCAATACCTTCCGAGATTTGACTATTCGGCAGCCCGAATTTTTCATGTTTGACTGGTTATAACTCGATAACTGTCCATTATTGAGCTTTGTGCCCATTACATTTTTTGTTCAGTAGGTCATAAGCTACAACATATGTAAAAACCAATTGATTTGACCGGGACAGATTTTCCATATGATTAGTGCGGGGTTCTTTGGAAAAAGTATAGAAAAGATGTACGCAAAGATGCAAGAATTTATAACGGAGCAAATGGAAAAAATTAGGAAAGAATTAGCGGAGGATAGAAGGGTAAGGGAAGAGGAGAGGGAAAGAGAGAAGAAAATGTAGAACGAGGATAAAGAAGAATTAAAGTGGAGAATAATGGACTTGGAGAGGATTAATGAGAAGAGAGAAAGGGAGTGCCGTAAAAATAACATAGTAATAAAAGGAGTAAAATGGATAACCGGCAACACGGAAAAAGAGGTGGAAGAATTTGTAAAAGAAAATTTAAAAACAGAAGTGAAACTGAAAAAGGCATATAAGATAAAAATAGAAGAAAACAAGGCGATCGTAATAGTGAATTTGGATAATTGGGAGCAAAAGAGGGAGGTAATGAACAAAAAGAGGAATTTAAGGCCCGGTATGTGGATAGAAGATGATTTGACGAAAGAAGAGAGAGAGATACAGGGAAAGCTAAAGGCATTAACAAGAGAGGAAAAAGAGAAAGGAAATAAAGTTAAAGTAGGATATATGAAGATATATATTGAGAACAGCATGTACAGATGGAATGAGAAAGAGAAAAAATTAGAAGACTATGGCCCGTATTCTAAGCTCACATCTATCTTTAGATGTGCCTCTAAATGTACCTTAAATGACACGATAAATGTGGCGGTATTCTGAGCGCACATTTAGCGGTACATTTAGAGGCAGATCGCCATTTTTAGCTTAAATGCGCAACTTTATAGTGAAAATCGTATTCTGAACCACATTTATAGCACATTTATGCCATTCTCGATAAATGTACCACTAAATGTACCCGAGGGCACATTTATACGTACATTTATACGTAATGTCGGCGCGTTGTACTTGATGGTACGTAAGTTTGATTAATTCTATCACTGTTATACAATTGATTTCATTAATAAAATTATTACAGATCAAGTTTCTGTAAATAATAGAACTTTTTTACATAACAATATTAATGATATTTGGTCAATTCTGAAATTTCTTCTAAAAGTATAGTTGTGTAAAGTGCAATGAAGGGTGCATTTTGTTTGATACTATTTTCATTTGGAAGAATTAATTAGGACGAAGAATCTTGCACTTTAAAGCAAAACTAGCTTGAAAGAGCACATTCTATTGCAATATCATGGATGTATTTGATGATTATGGTTTAAAATAAATAATAAAATTTAAAATTTAAAAGAGGCTCGAATGATAAATATCGATAAATATATCAATTCTCTTCTTATTAATTATGGCTTAGTTTATACCAATATACTTTAATACGTATTATATTGACCAATCATAGCCATTCCTCTTAAAGAATGGAACGACTGTGATTGGACAGAATTTATTTTACGTATTAAAATATATTATAAACTAGGCCATTGATCATGCGATCGAAATTTGGGAAATAAAAGCAGTGCGTGATCGTAACCCGCGGGTATTTCGAAATAGAATAGACGTTTTTGAAGACGTTTATAATGATCACAAGTTCCGACAAAAATATCGGTTAATTAAAGAATGTTGTTACAATTATATGCGCGTTTGCGTTTTGTATTGCAGTAGAAAGAAAGATCTAAGTGAAATTTACTAATTTAACTTATGGCGCGTGATATAATGAACTGTTTGAAGGCCAATCACAGTGCCGTATGCGCGTAATAAGCATAATATATATACAACATGGTAAATAAATAAATAAATGTACCTCTAAAATCATAAATGTACTTCTAAGTTAGAGGCGCTATATATATCTTTATTTAACTTCAGCTTAACGCCAAAAAGTGGACTTGGTTTACATATTTCCTATATCTCACATACCTTTCTCATTCTCTCATGCATACCTTTATAACTAACTTATATTCCTATTTTTTATAACATTCTCCTTCTCCTTCCAAATTTTCCTTAATAACCTTCCTTTCGCATCATCTAACACATCGTTCCACAATTTTTCCTCTACTTCATTCTCATTCTTACCTATTTCTATAAACCAACTTTTAGTTACATCACAATCTTTAAAATAATGACCTATACAATCTTCGCCTATACCGCAAAATACACAGGCATACGCTTCCTCCCCTAACCAATACTTATTTCTATCCTCCATATTTCCGCATCTTAACCTTAATAAAGCCCTTACGCTGTCGCCTAAATTTCCAATATCCACATTTCCTTCCTTTAAATACATTGGCCCTTCCAACCTTATTTCCAAATCCTTGTATTTCTTATTATATCTAGCTTCCCTAATTTTATTATCCTCTAATTGTCTCTGCACTTCCCAGTCCCTATTTCTCAACTCCTCACTAATATCAATTCCTTCCTCTCTTAAAATTTCTAATTCTTCAATACCCCACCCATTTCTATTATAATATTTTTCTCTCTCCCTACTATACATATCCCCCCCTCTATTTACTTCTTTTCCCATTCAACACTTTTTTACCCATCTACTTTCTTCCATACCGTTAGAGGCGCTATAAATGTGCGATGAGAATATGACTGACTTTAGTCGTACATTTATCTGCGCCTCTAAATGTGGCACTTTAGATGTGTCTCTAAATGTGAGCTCAGAATACGGGCCAATGTAGGTAGAAGATAATGAGACAACGACAGTGGATACGGAAGTAAGGGGCGGGAGGGTCTAAAAATTTGTTTTTGGAATATAGCTGGATTATTGAACAAGTGTGAGGAAACGTGGGAATTTTTAGACGGATTCGATGTATTAGAATTAACAGAAACCTGGATAGATGAAGAAGGTTGGAAGAAAATTAAAGAAAGAGTATCAAGTAAATTTAGATGGAGTTGTATGCCGGCAAGAAGAGAGAATAAGAAAGGAAGAACAAAAGGGGGAAATTCAATAGATAAGGTAAATAGAGAAGGTAAATAGAGAAGGAAGGATATTAGTAAACAAAATAAAAGAAAGAGGATGGATGATTCTAAACGGAAGTTATAATAATAAAGGAGGATGGACGTATATTGGTGAACAGGGAGCATCAGTAGTGGATCAGATGTGGTAGCGAATGAAAAGGCTGAAGAAAATATCAAAATGATAGTGGAAGGAGATCGAACGGAATCAGATCATGTGCCATTGGAAGTGGAATTGGAAGGACCGGAAACGAATATAATAAGGCAGGAAAGAACAACTAAAATTATTGAAAAAAGTGATTGGACAGAAGAGGGAAGAGAAAGTTATCATGAAAGATGTGAAGGATGGAAAAGCACACAAATAGAGAATAAGAATGTTTGGAAAGAGCTAAAAGAGAAGGTAAAAAGTTCAATTATGAAAACGAAAAGGAAGATATTGTTATGGAGATTGGGAAAAAGGGAATGGCATAGTAAAGATTGGAAGAGAGAAAAAAGTATTTAAGGGAAATGTTAAGACGGATGAAGAAGGGTAAGATTAGTCATGATGAATATGTCAGAAAAAGAAAAGATTACAAGATGTGGTGTGGAGAGGAGAGCATGAAAAAGAAGAAGAAGAAAAGATAACTAATATCAGAACGGAAGCGGAGGCATGGAAGTATATAAACAAATATGGCAAGAAAAGAGAAAGGATTGATGAAGGCATAAAATTGGAAAGCTGGAAAAATTATTTTATGGACTTACTGGAAGGAACGAAAAGAAGAGTTGTACTAGAATTAGAAGGAGAGAAAGAAGAAGAGGAAGAGAAGGAAGAAGAGATCCAGAATATAACAAAGGAAGAATTGATAAGACAACTAAAGAAATTGAAAATGGCCAAGGCATCGGGAGACGATGGTATAGAAAATGAGGCGCGAATATATATGCCAAAGGAAATAGGAGAGGTATTTTGGAAGTTATTAAACAATATATGGAGAAATGGAGAATTACCGGAAGACTGGAATAAAGGAATAATTAGTCCGATTTACAAAAAAGGTGAGAAAAGTGAGATAAAAAATTACAAAGGAGTAACGTTGATGGATACGGCTTACAAAATTTACGCAGGTATTTTGAACGAGAAATTAATAAGAGCAATTGATAAGAAATTACAGGAAACACAATTTGGATTCAGAGCGGAAAGAGGAACAATGGATGCGGTGTATGTATTGAATTATATAATAAATAAAGAACTAAGGAAGAAAGGAGGAAAGATATTTGTGTTTTTTGCGGATCTAAAGGCGACGTTCGATAAAATGGATAGGAAGAAGTTAAATGAAAGGATGGAGAAAATAGGAGTAGAGGATCACCTAAGAAGAAGAATCATGGAAACATATAGAGAGACGACAAATATAGTGAAAGTAGGAGACAGGAAGACAGAAGCTTTTTAGACAGAAAAGGGAGTACGACAGGTGTGTCCGATGAGCCCTTCACTGTTCAATATATATGTGGCGGATCTGGAGGATGAAATGAAGAAAGAACAGACAGGAGGAGTAACAATAGAAAAAGAAAAATTTTGGACGATGACGTATGCAGACGACATGGCATTGTTGGTGAAGAGCGAGGAAGAATTAAAAGGAATGCTGAAACGATTTAAGAAATATTTAGAAAAAAGAGAGCTGGTTTTAAGCCCAGAGAAGTCAAAGATAATGGTGTTTGAAAATGGAAGAGGAAGAAAGAAGAAAAGAGAGTGGAAATGGGGAGAGGAAAGCATAGAGGAGGTCAAGGAAATAAAGTATTTAGGATACATAATGCAAAAGAACGGGGGAGCGGAAAAACAGGTGATGGAAAGATTCAAGAGGGCGATGATTGCTATGAAGAAAACTTGGAGTATAGGAGAGAGGCTTTTTAAAAATGACTATAGAAGAAGAGCAAAGATGTTCGACGCTTTAGTAGGCAGTGTGGCGTTATACGGAGCGGAAATATGGGGGTGGAAGAACGAGGCTAGGCTGGATAAGATCAAGAGAAAGTACGTCAAATGGATATTAGGGTTGAATAGGAGAACGCCAAATTACATTTTAGTAGAAGAGATGAAAATGATAGAACTAAGATTAGAAGCAATGAGAAGAGTTATTAAATATGAAGAAAAGGCAAGAAATTCGGAAAAGAAAATAGTTATCGAATGTATAAAAGACTTAGAAAAAGAAAGAAAGGAAAGAGAAGAGAATAAATGGGAAGCGGCAAGAAGAACATTATTAAAAAGAATAGGAATGGAGAAAGAAGAAATTAAAAGGAAGAGAGAGGAAGGAAATCAGGAGATAGTTAAAATGATACTGAAAAGATTTTGAGAAAAGAGAAAGAAGAAAGACAGAAGAAAATAAATGAATCAAGATACAATAGTATGTATAAGGACATAATTAGAGGATTTGCCAAAATACCTACAGGGGAAGAGGAAAAGAAAGGATAGGTGTCTAATAGCGAGATATAGATGTGGAAATGAGATGAAAGAAGACCAATACTGGAGGGAAATAGAGGATAGGATATGCAGAATTTGCAAAAATGAGGAAGAGAGTATAACACACGTGCTAAGGGAGTACCAGACGACCAGGAATGATGTACAAATCGGTGAATTTTTGAGTGAAGAAGGGAAAGATTAGAGATAATGAGAAGGATTGGACAGGAAAGAGGAAAGCAAGAAAAGGAAGGAGGCTAGATAGTTAGATGGACTAAAAGAGATAGATTAACAATTTACAATTTACAGATTCAAACTTAATTCGGATTTAACTTCAAGGCTTTTAAGGTTTTAAAGTCGTAAAAGTTTTAATGTTTTAATGATTTTACGATTGAGCGATAGAATGTTTATGTTTTTATGTTTTAGATTTTATATCTCATGTTTCATGTTTATGCTTTATGCTTCATGTTCTATGTTTTTATGTTTAGGTTTTAAGTTATAGATTTAAGTGTACAAATTGTTAATTTCAGGATTTTAGAATTTTTAAGGTTTAAGAGTTCAAAGTTTTAAAGTTTTAGAGTTATAAATTGTAGAAGTTATAAGATTCAACGATTTATAGTTAAAGTTACAAAGTTGCAATATAGGTTTTACAATGTTATAAATGTTTAAATATTTACTTGTATAATGAATGTAACGAATGAATAATGTATACCGGAAGTCATCCGAAGTCGCAAGGCAAGGATTAAATATAATAAATAAATAATAATAAATAATAAATAATTACGACATCGCCGTCCGCGCCTTTTAGCGGAACGCGCCGAACAACCGCCGCGCCTTTAAATACCGATTGCTCGCGCGCTATTGTAATTATAGCATCGCCTGTCCGCACATTTTAGCGATACGCGCCGAGCAATCGCCGCGCCTTTAAATTCAGATACTGCGCATCGTAATATCCGCCGCGCTGCCGCTTCGCGGATTAATTAATAATAAATTAAATCTACTGTACACTGATCATTGCCGAGGAAGGCAAATAAAGATTACTAAAACCCACGTCTTTCATCGTGTCTCGAACCTCTTCACGAATCCTGATCCCGATTACGTCATCCGCGCAGCGCTCGTGAAGCGGCCCGTTACACTTCTATACAATAATTTTCAACATTATGCTCCATGCATTTATGAAGATTCTTATAGATACGCAAATGCGCATAAAATTAAAAGTAAATGCAATTTTTTGTGTAAGATATTTCTAAATTTATTTTTTGCTAAGATTATTACATAACTTTATTATTTTGATTTATTATTATTTATTATTAGTTATTTCCAAATTAAACTTAGAATCAATAATAAATAACGAAGAAATGCAAGAAAAGACATTTATTTTGTAACGATGCACCCATCGTTACCCGGCAGTTGACCCGCCGGAAGTCTGTCGCCCGACGAACACCAACCGGGCAAGGGCAGAAGCGTTTAGCGCCCTTTTTAATACTCATTGTCAGATAGTAATTAAGAGAGTCGTACGGCCGTTATACAGCCGCCGTTACGGCCCGTACCGAAAGAAAGGCCGTTCACAGAACGACGGAACGAAGGGTTGAGTTCGCAGCCTCCGCCGAGCATTCTCGGTTTCCGCATCAACTGCGAATCCTGACCGACCTTCCGACCGATTCAAATGAGAGCGGAGTGTTCGCCGCTCTCCTAGATGTACATCTACGGTCTAACATCCGACCGTTCCGGCCAGACGGACTGCGGATTAGCGAGTTCGCTGCCCCGTCAAGCTTTCTCGACTCCGCCGGCCATTCTTAGATCCGCGTACAGAATAGGGACGGAGAGTTCTCCGCCAGATCAGGAGTACCCGATTTCTTGCCGCATCCCCGCTGGGAATATGCGATGCGTCCACAACACATTGACGCATAATTAAAACACGGCCTTGCCGTCCGCACAAATAAATCACCGCGCCGATTACCTGTCGCACCGTTTATGTATATCCTGCGCCCGTCAAAATAAACATGGCCTTGCCGTACGTGCGCCGACTAACCGCCGCCCCGTTTCTTTCCTCTCTTACGCCGTCACAACAAATACGGCCTCGCCGTACGTATAATACTCGCAAAATTATCCGCACGTACACATAAAACAGTGCTGGGATTTACTTGCACATTTCGGCCCGATTCCGTGGCTCACGCCTATTGCCCCCCACTCACCGCTCGTACGTTAGCAACGAGTCGCCAGATACGCGTAACTAAGGAGCGCGACGCTTTGTCTCAGGAGCGTCCGTATATAAGAATGTCCAAATATAATAATAAAACAATACTCTTCTATAATTAAAAGTTTTTCTTCAATATTTTATATCAATGAAATATAAAATATTGAAGAAAAACTTTTAATTTTGAGAATTTTCGCGGTGCATTTAGGAAAGTATTGTCTTATTATTATATTTGGACATTCTTACATATGAGCGCTCCTGAGACGAAGCGTCGCGCTCCTTAGTTACGCGTATCTGGCGACTCGTTGCTAACGCACAAGCGATGAGTGGGGGGCAATAGGCGTGAGCCACGGAATCGGGCCGAAATGTGCAAGTAAATCCCAGCACTGACATAAAACATGCGCCGAACAACTATCGCGCTTTAAATATATCTCGCGCTTTAACAACCGCCGCGCGCCCGCTTTGCGGGAATTAATCGCTTCTGTATTTAACATCTCTGTAAACTGACCATTGCCGAAGAAAGCAAATAAACAGACCAGTTAAATCACGCGTCTATCGTCGTGTCTCGACCCTTTCATGAGCCCTGATCCGGACCGAGCATATCCGAACTCGAAAGCGGCCCGTTACAATTTCTTTGTTAAAAACATTGTGCGAGGCACAAGACCAAACAGAATTACAAGTTTATAATAATCATGATGAACTGCCTGAAAAAAAGAAATACAGTCATTCAATGACACTACTTATGGAAGATAAGCAAATGAAAACAATCTCGGAAGTTCCACAAGTACGTTGATATAAAATATATTAAGATTAGTTTTAAAAAAATATTTAATACGATTTATAAACAATTCTTAAAATCTTAACTTATTGTTTATCATCTTCTAAAGTCTCTAAAGGTACTGCAATATTTCCATGCATAATTTATAATTGCGCAGAAAAAATTAGATTAAGATAAGAATTATCGAAAACTAAACAACACTACACATCACGGATAAAAGTTTTGAAGCAGGAAACAAGACATATGGAAAAAGGATGACTACTATCTGTACTTGAAGCTCTAAAGAAACGAAATTTATTACAAGATGAACAATTATATAGTTTAAAAAGTATCGCAGTAGGAAATGCACATTTATTAAAACGATTAATTTATAAATCTAAAGGAGAGTCACTTACTCGCAAGTTTTCGTCTGCATTGCAAACTTTTGCTCTAACACTATATTATTATTCCCCGCGAGCGTATTCATATGTTAGAAAAATTTTTAATTCATATCTTCCGCATCCAAAAACTTTGTATAAATAGTATTGTTCAATAAATGGTGAACCTGGATTTAATAAAGAAGCCTTAGCGTATATTAAAGAATATGAATAATTCTAATTCTACATTACTTGGCACTTTAATGATAGATGAAATGGCAATAAGACAACAAATTGAATTTGATGAGAAAAAATTTTATGGTCATTATGACATGGGCGATAACATTGTGAGTGAGGAATCAATTATTGCGAAAAAGCGCTTGTATTTTTAGTTGTTGGTATAAATAAGTTATGGAAAATACCAGTAAGGTATTTCTTAATTAGCAGCATTAATGAAGAACAAAAACCAAATTTAATTAATGAATGTCTGTCATTATTGCATGATCGTAGAATAAATATTAAAACTGTAACATGTGATGGTGCCGCGTCTTAAGCATGCTACGTCTGTTATAATGTAATATTAATCAACCACACATTTACAGACATATTTTCAGCATCCCATCTCTAAACATAAAGTATATGTATTCTTTGATCCATGTTTAAATTGATAAATTGATACGGAACACTTTGGGGGAATATAAATGTATTACAAAAGTGGACACGATATAAAATGGGAATATATTGTTGCTCTACATAAACTCCAAGAAAACAAGAGTCTACATATAACAATTGTGGAAAGAGCATATGGAATACTACAGAAAAAAAGATGAACGTGCGATTTGCTGCTTAAGTATTTAGTTGCAATCAGAAAATTTTTCGTATTCGGAATCAACAGAAGATTTTCTGGAATGGTCAATAATTTATTCGATATTTTTAATTCCAGGAATTTAAACAAAAGTTTTAAACGTCTAATAAATTCAGATAATTACGAATGTGTTATATGTAAGTTAGAGGAGGCAAGCAATATTGATTAAACTTAAGATTTAAAAATGAGCAATTATTAATACATTCTAATCGAAAAACGGGTTTTCTTGGGTTTTTGATTAATACTGAAAGCTTAAAAATATTATATCAGGATATATGCCAAAAAGAACAACTTGCGCCATATATATCATTATATCAAATTAAGATCATCATATATCAAGTCAAAACTATCTCGAGATATTTTTTGGATGCATTCGCATCCAAAAAATTGTGTAAAGCTGTAAGGATCCACTGGAAGGTTATCCAGGATAAAGAGATCTCTTGAATGTCAGGATTAAGAGAGGCTTAAATAACGGGAGGTTTTCCAGCATGGATTATTTAAGAATTACAACATTTGTATGCTGTATAAATAGATGTATATTTGTGAAACACAATATAACGTTGTTACAAACACGCGAACTCTTACTAGCGGTATCTAACCGAAAATAGCTTAGAGCTTCTTAACGCGCGGAAGGCTTAGCACGCACTCACTTCTTCCTTCGCGGGTCTTCCACCCGAACCGGCAGCGCCGATCGCCAGTTCCTTTTTAACCAATAGTAACGCTTTCATCATCGTGACGTCATTGCGTTCGCGCAGACGTCTGCCCGAATGCGCACGCAGTCTTAAATAAATGCCGCGGGTAAGGTGTAACCTTACAGATTCGGCCATATTATTTTGGACGATAAAATAATAATCCTACTGTTAGATAGTTTAAAGCTGCATTTAAAAAATTAGGGCTCGGAACAAAAATTAAGGGTGCAACAACGGATAATTGCACATCTCTCTGGATCATATATCTATATTAAGCGCAACCTCTGCATTTAAACCAAAAGAATTAATAAATAAAACTTGTATGATTGATCGTATGACTGATAATTATGAAGTTGATATTGAAAAATATATAGATCAAATTTCAATTAAACACGATCATCCTTATATTGAAGTTTTAACTTATAATATTATAAATTTAACTCATTATTCTGTAGAAGTTATAAGTTACATTGCTGGATTTATTGTTAAGCATTTAATCAAATATATCATGTGTGATACTTGTGTTTATGCTTTAATTGATAATAGTAAATCGGGAAAAATTATACAAATAAAAGATCGTGGTAGTTTAATATATCCTTCAGCAAGTGTAATAAAAATATGCCTCGAAACGGAAAAGATTATCAGATTTGCCATAAAAGAAAACAATGTAATTTCAAATTCGAAATATTCCATTCATTATTATAAATAAAATCTTTAATTTTATAAATTAAATTATTTAAATTTACCTATAATATATATTACATTAATATGTGTTATTATATATTATTACTGTAATTGGTTTTAGTTTAGCCGTCAAACAAACATCAGAAAATGACGTTCCGTGAATGTGACATATCGACATCATTTTCGGGTCTCAAGAGACCTAACTTAGAACATTTAATTAGTCATTTTGTGACCAAAATTTAATCAACATACAATGGATATCTACACTAATATCCATTGAATATCTACATAAATATCCATTGAATACTGATATGGATGTCCAATGGATATTGGCCTACATATCCTGTGGATATTTATAAGATCTATTACGGACATTTGAATATTTAAAGCATGTCTAATAGCTGTTTCCTACATATTCATGGATATCCCTAATGCACATTGAGAACATCCAGTAGATATCTAATATACATTAATTTCTGTATGAAATTCATATAACAAAATTATATAAATATCAAATCAATAACAATAACATGTTATATCTTAATTTTATTACGGTTATGTTCTTAATGTATCAATAATATAACATTATATAATAGTATAATTGTATGTGTAACATAAATGTATAATTGCTATATAACATTGTTACTTCCTTGAGTGGGAAATTACAAGGAACGAATGTATTATATTTACAATCCTGTAATATTACTTGTTATATTCGGTTACACTGAGTTATGTAATCGTTATAATATAGTTATAAAAGTATATTTGCTGGGATAGGACTTCTTGTTATATAAATCCGGTTAACACATACATACACATAACGAATTTTACATAAGTAATTTTTAGAAAGGTTAAAATATGAAGATATGAGGTACGTTTTTACTATGGCATATCAAGATATTTAAAATTAGTTTACAAAATATTTAAATTTATTTAACAAAATATTTAAAATCTTTTAACTTTTTAATAGAGGAAATGTTTATTAACATTTTAACTGGGTACGCTATAACTATCCATCATAGTTTAATGTTACTACAATGGATGTAACAAACTGGTACATCATGCAATGTTCGTTTGAAAAAAAGAAAATATCTTGAAAAAAGTATTCCTGGGCATGTTCGATTAGTAAAAAATAAATACTCAATTAAGAAATTAAATAGTACTACATCATTCTTATCGTATTTTAACATTAAAGAAAAATATTGTATTTACAATAAGCAATCTTGAAAAATATTGTTAAAAGATATTTGAATACAAAAAAAATCTCTCTAATATGACAATTAATATTATTAAAATCATTACAAAAATTGTACGTTATGTTAATGTACATGTTTTATATTGTGTAAATACTATATTTAAATATGTTACATACCTGAATACTTGGACCTGGAATCATACGATTGATGGAAAATATTGTTTTTTCAAATCCATCACCTATAACGCATTCACATGACGAAGTAATTCCCGAATTATTCACTGGTTGTTCACAATAGTCACACGCACTGAAATAAACAAATTTAAAAAAGTTATCAAGAGGCATGGTAGTGTCTCGCGCCAAGTTCACATACAGAAATAGCAAGGCACTCCCTGCATCTATACGCGCGAGTCAGCTAATTGAAAGTACCTTAGAGTATCGAACCTCAATAACGGTTGAACCGATCGAATTTTTAATAAGCTTAAATGATAACTTGGGTGAATCATATGAGGAAAGCGTATTTATTTTTTTTTTCTACATGCATCGTGAACGGAAGTAACATATAAATGTCACCACACCATTGTCATCATCGCATTACACGCATTATATACATGTATACAGATATACACAACACATGCAATTGAAATGTAATGGTTACATTGACATCATGCTTCATATAGCGGAAAGTAGGGTAAAATCGGGTAAGCGGGTCAAACCGGGTACCTCTGTTTTTTCATGATAAGTGCTACTATCTTTGGCTAACTCGTTTTAGTTGTAGATTGATGCCAACATTATTTTGAGATGAACTGTGCCCACATGCGCATGATATTTCTTTTTTTAGAGAAGTTCAAAATTTTCGGGCCGAAAAAGATCGATATCGGGACAACAATCAAGTCGTTATGGACTTTTTCTACACAGAACATCTGCTTCGGTAAATGCAGCATTGCATTCTGTACATATTAGAGAGTATATCTACACTAGCTTTGATCGTCACTTTGTACGTCGGAATATATAACCGCCGTGTTTGTTCCTTGTTGGGCAAAACCGGGTACCTACACATTTCATGTAATGAAAAGAAGAAGAACTATTATCCTGACTTTGTCTCCCTACAAAAAGCAGTTGGAAACGAAAACTATCACTCAGAAAAAGAAACCACTAAAAAAAAGATTTTTGAGACCCCTAAAGTTAAAAAATTAAATAAGGAAGTCCTGCAGCAATGTCGAACAAGAGGATATCTTTATTTTTGATTTTTGTCAATAGAATACATCTTTATATTGTATTGTTATGCCTCCGGAGAGGCACGGTAGTTAGAATCGTTTGCCGGAAGGAATTTGGGAATCCGGGCTCCGCCCGAGTAACTCACTGATTTTATTATAAATAAAAATGACACCTTTGTATTTGGAATAAATATATATATAACTATTTTATTCGTAACTTGGCTTAATTACAAAGTTCCCGCACGTCACTCGCGTCGCGTATCGCGATATCGGATATCTTGGCGTGCGCGTGTCTGGAGTCGAGTTTCGGTCGCGAGACACTTCTCGATCTTATGTATTGCTTTCTGCCGACTGCGTGGCGTTAATTTAATAGTTTCCCGTAACAAGCGTTATTGACTGCCCGCGTAATGTTAATTAATGGTAAAGACTGCCCGCCGCTCGTTAGCGATGGGTCTTTTTATTATCTCCCCTTGGTTTCCCAGGAGGGGATCGTTTAGCGACAAGACCATGTGTCGTGTCGCTCGATTTTTGCGGCAAGATCCGGATGCAAGCTAAGGAGTTTTAAGTAGTACTTCTTTGCTTGCATTTTCGCAATTTCCTTATTCCTTTTTATTTCGCTTTTAGGTAGGACCTCTACGTTGCATTTTCGCAACGCCCTTATTCTGTTTGCCTTGATTTCCGCGTTTTCGCAATGAAGTGATTGCGCGGTCGCTCGAGCTTCGCGCGTGGCTCGCGTTGTCAGCGCTTCGCTTGGTCAACATTCGTAACGTGATCTGTATTCGCGTTACACGTTGAGCAATGTCTTATCGTATAAAATAATATCTCTGAAATACTATATATCTAGTAATTCGTGTATAGCCTTTTCGGGCTATAACATCCCTCCCCTGTAAAAAAAAGAAAAACGGAGGTGTAAAAGTGACGTTTTTCGCTAAACAAACAAAATTATTTTTTCTTATTCTAATGTACAACATTTTTCCCGTATACAATATGAGGTATAATCGTTTCTTATTATTCCTATATTTATCTAAAATCGTGTACTTAAACTACGTTTTAGTATGGGTTTTGGGAATCCGTAGGATATACGTGGTTCGTCTTCTTCGTATATCCTGACTGACGGTCGTTTCGTATGATTCTTTTTATTTTTTAATTCTGTTAATTCTAAATGCTGTACGATGTTTTGTTGTTTCGTGTCTAGTACGTCTGTATTGTCCCGTATAAATGTAATATTAATTTCCGGTAAATACGTTTCTAGTTCGTTGCCTTGTATGACTTCCTTTGGTTGGATCGTCATTTCCATTGTTATTAATTTACATTTATTTTTAAGTGTGATTTGATTTCGGGTAAGTAAGTTTCTATATCTGTCTCGTAGACAGTTTCTTTCGTTTGTATTGTCATGTCTGAGGTTGTTAATTTACAGTTTCCTCGTATTGCGATTTTGCCCGTGTTTTTTATTATTTTTCTATGTACGTTTTGTCCGTCGCACTTTGGAGCGGATGCGATTTCTCGGTCGTTCAAACAATGAATAGGTTAAGTTTTTTATTTTAATTTTCTATAAATGGTTTTAATTTGTTTATGTGCATGCTTTCCTCCCCTTTTTTATCGTGTAGTTCACGTCTGAATTTTTTCAATTATTACGTATGGTCCGGTCCATAGGGGTTCAAGTTTCTTAGATCGTCCGCGTCGGAGGGTCTCGTCATGCATTAGTACTTTGTCGCCGACTTTAAATTTTATTTCTCTAGTACTTTTGTCGTACTGTTTTTTGGCTTTAATTTTTTCTTCCTTGATATGCTCTTTTGCGAGCTGATTCGTTGCCCTTAGTCTTTCTTTCAATTCTTGCGCGTAATCGTCGTAATTATATGTCGGTTTAGGCGGTCTCGTCAGTGACGTAGGTAGATCCGCTTGGTGCCCGTAGACTAATTCGAAGGGTGTATACCCCGTAGCTGTGTGTGGCGTCGTGTTGTATGTGAACATTGCGAACGGTATCCATTCGTCCCATTCTGTCTGGTCTTCGTTTATGTAGTGTCTTAAATATTCCGCTAATGTTCGATGCGATCGTTCTAACGCGCCATTACTTTCCGGATGATAGGCAGTTGTTTGTATTTTATTTATTTTTAATAATTTACATGTATTTTTAAATATTTCGCTGAGGAAATTTGTGCCTTGATCCGTTAAAATTTTTTCCGGTATTCCGTGTTCAAGTACAATTTTTGTAACGAATTCTTTACTGACCGTGTTCGCTTCTTGGTTTGGAATCGGTATCGCTTTGCTGAATTTCGTTAAATTGTCTTGAATTGTTAAAAGATATTTATTTCCGTTTGTTGTAACTGTTAGCGGTCCTACAATATCTAACGCGCATTTTTCGAAAGGTTTAGTAGGCGTATCCGTAATTATTAACGGTACTTTATTTTTTCACGATAGTTTATTTTTCTGGCACAATTTGCATTTTGCAATGTATTTTTCTACATCCTTCGTTATTCCTGGCCAATTGTAATTTAGGCGGATTCTTTTTATTGTTCGTTCAACTCCTTGATGTCCTCCTGTGGGTGCATCATGATATTCATATAATATCTGTTTCTTGTCTTCCTCCGTGTATTTTTTTTCTTCGTCGGAGTTTGTTTCTTCTTCTATTGCGAGGATCTCTCGTTCTTCCTCTTCTGTTTCATGCGCTTCTCTTGTTACATTGCGGCTCAGTGCATCGGCGTTGAGTTCGCTCGTCCGGCTTTATGAATGATTTCATAATCATATTCTTCGAGTTTTAATCTCCATCGGATCAATCTCGATCCGGGATCGTTCACATTAAATAATCAGATTAATGGTTTGTGATCGGTTACGATTTTAAATTTCGTGCCGTATACGTATGGCCTAAAATGTTTTACAGCCCATACAATCGCTAATAATTCTTTCTCGGTTGTATTGTAATTCTGCTCCGCCCGCGATAAAACTCTGCTGGCGTAAGCAATTGGCCGGTCGTTACCTACTTTTCCTTGTGACAATACTGCTCCGATTGCATAGTCGGAAGCATCAGTGGTCACTATGAATTCTTGATTGAAATCTGGATACATTAGCACTGGCGCTGTCATTAATCTTTCTTTTAGTATTTCAAAAGCATTTTGCTGTTCCATAGTCCACTCGAATTTTTCCGTTTTCTTCGTTAATTTCGTCAGTGGCTTGGCTATTTTTGAAAAATTTTCTATGAATTTCCTGTAATATCCAGCTAGTCCTATGAAAGATTGTATATCTTTTACTTTCTTCGGCGTCGGAAATTCCTTTATTGCCGTTAACTTTGACGGATCCGGAGATATCCCATTCTCCGAAATTATGTGTCCTAGATAAATTACTTCCTTGCGCAAAAATTCGCATTTATCTGGTTGCAACTTTAGATTATTTTCTCGGAGTCTCTGCAGTACTTCCTTGAGTCTTTTATTGTGGTCCTCTAGGCTCGCTCCATATATGACAATGTCGTCTAAATAAACTAGACATTTAAGTCCTTGCATTCCGGTTAGAATTGAATTCATTAGTCTCTGGAATGTTGCTGGCACATTTTTCAATCCAAACGGCATTCTATTAAATTCATAGTGTCCGTAGGGTGTTGAAAAAGCTGTTTTTTTGTTTATCTTGCTCAGCCATCGGTATCTGATGATATCCTGATGCTAAGTCTAGTGTGGTAAAATATTTAGCGTTTCCTAACTGGTCCAGTATCTCGGTGATATTGGGCAGTGGAAATGAATCGCCTATTGTTAAATCGTTTAGCTTCCGGAAGTCTACTACTACTCGGAGCTTAGGTTTTCCGGATGCGTCGGCCTTTTTCGGTACCACTAATAGGGGTGCGTTCCATTGACTAGCGAGTATAAGCGCGCAGCGAGAAAAAATAACCCAAAAGTAGGCGCGCGACGAAGTTTTGGGAGGAGCGCTCTAGAAATGACAACAGTTACATACGAGCGATACATAACGATGGATTCTCGCGTCCTAGCAACCACAAATCAATTAGTGTAAAAAAAAAAATTATTTTTAAAAAAAGTATGTAATTATTTAGAATGTATTTTTTAAAACAATTATTTTTTTTACGCTAATTGATTTGCCTCATTATTCTGTACATAAAAGTATTACGGTAAGATTATCGAAAACTAAATATTTTACGAGATATTTTATTTTTTATATCAAAATATGTCAGATTAAGATATAAAATAACTCAAAAAGTACTTAATGAAAAAATACTTTATTACAGTGTTTTGAAAAGCTCTCGAGATAAGCTACAAGGATGTGCAATAAAAAATGGGGGGTTCCATTTAAAATTTTAAAATTACCCCCCGTCCCGTTTAAAGGGGGAGGGGGGGGCAATTTTATGTTTACGTAGAAAGGCCCCTCGAAAACATGAAACTTTTTCATGAACAATTTTTTGATTTGATATTTTGATGAAATATTTTTAGAGTTACTAGCTTGTAACACTTTACGTGGGCCACCCTGTATATGTATATATATATATATATATATATATATTATATATATATTTTTTTTTTTTTTTTTTTTTTTTTTATATATATATATATATATATACTGTGACGTGACGTTTTTGGGACGTCCGTCACAAGGGCCGAATGGCCCGATCGGGGGCGGTTTTTCGGAGGCCTGCGTCCTCCTAATTTAGGGAGAGAGCGGCCCGATCGTCAGATCGACGAGATCTGACTTTTTGTAATAATTATCGAAAATGTAAGCTCGAGATGAGCCCGCGAGTTAATTGTCGGCACAAGGTCGAGCGGCGAAATCCCATCCGGTGGAAGAAGAGGAAGAGAGAAGAGCGACAGCCAAGAGCGGGAGTCCAGGACACCCAGGAAACAGGAGACGTCAGGTCGTAGTTGTCTAATATTAAAAACACTTTTGGTGGCTAGTAAACATCGCTGCCGGTAATTTTATATTTCTTATGGTCGGAAAGAGGCGCGGAGGGCCGGAATAATCCGGCCGAAGGGACGGCCACTCCACCCGCACGAAGCGAGGGAGTCCCAAGGATGGAGCGACGAGCGGACTTTCAATCCGGAGCCTATTCGACCAAATAGGAAAGAAAGCCGATCGGGCGCAGCCGTAAGCCCGCACCTTTAAGCCGAACAACAAAAAATTTTGGGAAACTCCGGGGCGATGAACCCACCAGCACGGCCGTGATGACAACAAGGATCGCGAGGACCGCAAGACGGCCCTGCGTAACGCGAAAGCGCCACAGGTGGCACGATAGCGATTTATCGCGCCGGCGTGTCTCCTGCAGGATTCTCGCTCGGCACTGTTCGGCGAGCTATCCGATAGGACGCAAGTCTCCTGAAGCGAGCGATATCGAAGCGAAACTGCGACGAAGACCCCGAAATCTTCCAGCCGGTGGGACGAGTATCGCCAGCCAGATTTTGTTGCCGAATTATTGTAGGTAATTAATTCGGATGAGTCGCGCCCTTTATAAGTGTCGAGCCACGCGTTTTGCGAATTAACTTTTGTGAAATTTTGGTAGATTGCGTCGCACAGCCGACGGGCATTAGTCACTCATCCGAATTATGCAGAATAGGCTCTCTCTATGTATTTCGTCGCCGCCAACAGTCATTAATGTTAGTTTCGCATTTATAATCATTGTATGCTGTAAATTATCGGGATTTTCACGCTCGCGCGATCGATATTCGGGATCGCGCAAAGTATTGCGTCACGCGACTCGTACACCACAGTCATTCTCGATAATTTCCGTATTCTTTTTGTGTATTGTTAGCCACTATTTTGTACAAGTGATGCGTAATTAGAGTGAGGAAAAGCATAATTCTAAAAAATTGGACCGAGTATCTATCGGGTTGAGCCCGCTATTAGTTTCCGCGAGTCACTCGAAATATATTTCACGTATTTCAACGCAAAGGTCGTCGTCATTGTTATCGGGACACATATCAGCTCACCGCGAGCCGTGTTAAAAGACCGATTCGAGTCGTATAATCGGAAAATTTCCATTGTATTGAGGTGGGTTCACGAACGTGCGTAAGGTAATTACCGGTGCGTTCGAGAGATTTCTTTAGTTGTCGCGGCCTGAATAAGTCACGTACGGTGGAAAGCCTCGCGGCCTAAAAGTCGAGTTAAATCATATAAGGCGTCCGGTAATCCGATACTGTTGCGCACGGTCGTGCCCATCTCCGCGGAAATAAACGATATCTCATTCGCATGGAAAATATCAGCTGTCACCGAAAGCTATTGGTTATACGGACCACTCTATTCTTTTATTGTTAATATATTACTGCTATTTCTACTTCAAAACATTGAAGGCTTTATTTTAGCCCCCGTGTTCTCGATTCTCTACTTTCTCCCGTTCCCCGAGCCACCCTCTCTACTCCTTGGGAATACTGTCTAGCCGCGTATTCAGCCGTCGCGTTAATTATCGGTTCCGCTAATTTTCCTCGTGTTTGCTGTCGTCTTACGTGGTGCGGCCTGCCGTACCTGGGGCCCAACACGGTTTTTTTTTTCACGTAAATTCGAATCTTTGAAGCGGAATCGATTTTCGAAGTACGCGCCGAAGGTGTGCCATGGGCATCGAAAACCGCCCGCCGAATAAATAATTAAATAATTATATAAAAATAAGAATACGGTTACAATACATATACAGGGTGCGGCAGTTATAGTGACGCGGGCATATTTCTCGGAAACGAAGTGAGATATCAAAAAATGTTTCAGACAAAAGTTGCATGGTTTCGAGGGGGGCACATGATAAAAATATGGATTTGACCTTAAGTGGTCTCTTCAAGGTGAGGTCAATGTGGTCGATGTTTTCTTAAATGGAACTCCCCATTTTTTATTACATATTCTTGTAGCTTACCTCGAGAGCTTTTCAAAACACTATAATAAAGTATTCTTTCATTAAGTACTTTTTGAGTTATTTTATATTTTAATCTGACATATTTTGATATAAAAAATAAAATATCTCGTAAAATATTTAGTTTTCGATAATCTTACCGTAATACTTTTATGTACAGAATAATGAGACAAATCAATTAGTAAAAAAAAATAATTGTTTTTAAGAAAAAGTATGTAATTATTTACAATGTATTTTTTAAAAATTATTTGTTTTTTTCTTTACACTAATTGATTTGTCTCATTATTCTGTACATAAAAGTATTACGGTAAGATTATCGAAAACTAAATATTTTACGAGATATTTTATTTTTTATATCAAAATATGTCAGATTAAAATATAAAATAACTCAAAAAGTACTTAATGAAAGAATACTTTATTATAGTGTTTTGAAAAGCTCTCGAGGTAAGCTACAAGAATATGTAATAAAAAATGGAGAGTTCCATTTAAGAAAACATCGACCACATTGACCTCACCTTGAAAAGACCACTTAAGGTCAAATCCATATTTTTATCATGTGGCCCCCTCGAAACCATGCAACTTTTGTCTGAAACATTTTTTGATATCTCACTTCGTTTCCGAAAAATATGCCCGCGTCATTATAAATGCCGCACCCTGTATACAGGGTGTTAGAAAAGTCTGAAAACAGTCAAATATCTCGTAAACAATGCATTTAAAAAAAAATGTTTCAGACAAAAGTTGTATGGTTTCGAGGGGGACATAAGGTGGTGTCATTAATTTGACCTTGAATAGTTGCTTGAAGGTCACGTGAAAGTCACCTTCAATTTTTTAAATGGAACTGCCTACTTTTTATTGCATATTCTTGTAGCTTATCTCGAGAGCTTTTCAAAACACTATAATAAAGTATTTTTTCATTAAGTACTTTTTGAGTTATTTTATATTTTAATCTGACATATTTTGATATAAAAATTAAAATATCTCGTAAAATATTTAGTTTTCGATAATCTTACCGTAATACTTTTATGTTCAGAATAATGGGACAAATCAATTAGTATAAAAAAAAATTGTTTTTAAGAAAAAGTATGTAATTATTTACAATGTATTTTTATAAACAATTATTTGTTTTTCTCTTTACACTAATTGATCTTAAGGATCTTAGACCGAATCTAAGAGAGCGGCGAACTCTCCGCTCTCGTTGAGTTGGTCGGAATTGCGTGATGATTCGCAGGCGGCGAGGAAACCGAGAATGCTCGGCGGAGGCTGCGAACACGTCAACCTCACGTTCCGTCGTGTTCTGTGAATTCGAGGATCGGATCTGGTATCGTATCTCGGAGCGTACTGCTCGAGAGGATTCAAGTACCGTTCTGGTAATGATATGTGATCCGGTGGCCTTTTTATACCGAGCGCTTTACGGTATACGCGTCGTTTGTTCAGGTGGGGGTAACGACGCGTTGTTTTCAGGTTCGGTAATTAGCGGGTAACGCGCCGCTACCCCGCGGCGGGAAAACGACGCGGCGTTTCGGTTTCGGAGCGCTCGGTACTTTTCGGAGGCGTTCGGCGGTACTCGGAATTCGGCTGTAACGACAGCCGTATAACGACTGTCTTCGTTATCGTGCTAAGTTTCTACGATATTCTAAGATCTTCGCAATGCGTTTAAAAAGGGCGCTAAGCGCCTCTGCCACTGCCCGGCTGGTGTTCGCCGGGCGGCAGACTTCCGGCTGGTATACGTGCCGGGTAACAATGGGGAGTGCATTGTTACACAATTGAAAGAATGGTAAATTTTGAGAAGTAGCCAAAGTTTACCAATTTTATACGTCATCTTATATTAGAAAAATGTCGTCATTTTATCGTCATAGATATGACGTCAACGGTCTGTGACTTAGGACCGTCATTCTAACGTCACTTTTACGTCGTTTCAAAAGTGAATTTGACGTAACCAGTGACTAAAAAATGACGTTATAATGACGACACTTTGCTACCTGGAAAGTTAGCTCTCATGAGACCCGAAAATGACGTCATATATTACATCCACGGAAAATCATTTTCTGATGTGCTTTTAACGGTAAAAATAGGACCAATTACAGTATTAATACATAATAATAACATATATTAATATGTTAAAACATATAGGTAAATTTAAATAATTTAATTTATTATATTAAAGATTTTTTCAGACAGAAATTGTCCGAGTAAGTGAAAATCGAACAATTATTTGTCCGATTTTCCAAAAATCAGTTCAATATCCGAATTCCCTGTATGGAAATCGTGTCAAAAATTGAACTGATAAAAATAGATATATTACAATATTATTAGCGGCATTTTGCAGACTTTATATACACTCATGACAAAAACTTGAATACGGGTATAAACCGTGAATAACGCGCCGCGTAGCGGTAAGCAACTGAGCTATACTATTTTAAATAATAGTTAATTTGCAGATTCTGTTCAGTTTCTGCTGCCAATCTGCCGTCAGATTCTGCACGCCAGATCTTGTTCAGTTTCTGCCGACAATCTAATGTCGGTCATGTCAGCAAGCTCTGCTCGGTTTTTGACTTAAATTTGCTATCAAATTATGTCAGCAGATTTTGTTACATTTCTGCTAGCATTGTGGTGACATCATTGGATAAAACAAATCTTGTATCAAATTTGCATTCGTCTTGTCAACAAGATCTGTAGCAAGTTTTCATAAAATTTGTTTTTGGCAGACTTGGCTATCTGGATCCGTGTCCGAGAAATGTATCTTTATTTTAAGTAATAATGTGGGCAATACCATTATTTTAAGTATTTCTACATATAAATGTCAAAGTCAAAGTCATCGGTCATTTGTTTTACCATGACCCAAGTAGCAAGACGTCGTCATTATAACATCATTTCTTAGTCACTGATTACGTCAAATTTACTTTTGAAGTGACGTGAAAGTGACGTTAAAATGACGATCCTAAGTCACAGACCGTTGATGTCATATCTATGACGATAAAATTACGACATTTCTTGAATATAAGATAATGTATATACGACATATAAAATTGGTGAACTTTGACTACTTTTCAAAATTTACCGTTCTTTTAATAGTAAAAATCCATCGGATTTTTATCAAATAGAATAAGAATCATAGAATTATTATAGAATATACATTATAGAATACATGTACATTAATGGAATTACAAATGTAATAAATATGATTTTATATATATACATACATATATATATTTTACATCTTAAAGTAGACAATAAATGGATGATTTTAACAATAAATGGATGATTTTAACGGGACATTCATCTGCCCAATTTTTAAACTATCAGTCTAATATCTGAATTCCCTATATTGGGATTGCATCAGAAATTAAACTGATAGAAATAATTACATTTTTAATCTTCTGCCAGTTGCTCTTTGCAAGCTTTATATAATTCTCATGACTGAAACTCAAATACGAGATGGATGCATCGCGCGTTGCATAGCGGTAAACAAACGAACTAGCGGCTGAAGTATAAACTACCTTTTTGTAAAGTTTTGAAATGTTGCTCGCAGTAACATTTCTCATGAAATATTAAATAAATAATAATTTTGAATATATGAAAACATGCACATCAAATTCAATTATTAATATTAAACAATATTTCATAGTTTTGTAATATAATAATACTGTATTTTTAATAGTTTGAACAGAAAGTCATGTAAACTTTATAGGTATCATAAAATATTTATTATTTTCCTTATATAAATACGTTAATTTTAATATTGACGTATTTTAAAAATATTAGTTAATTGATCAGTAAATAACCTTAAAAAGACGATTAAATGACTATTTCTGTGACGGTAATATATCATCAAAAATATTATGTTCGTGTTACGTCATTATTTAGTCAACTGACGTCATATGATGAGAAATGATCTTAAAATGACGTTATAATGATGACACCTTGCTACCTGGGAATGTCTTCAATATTTTATAATGATATATCTCGGAAACTATATGCCGCACATAATTATTAAGTAAAAGTTGTTTAGAATCTCACCCTTTATAACATATATCAAAATGAAAAGAACCGGTGAGGTGTCACCTTTTATAGATATTTACCAATATTTTGACAAAAACTAATGTGAAGTGATTATCTGATCCAACTATTCAAAAATACGGTAAATATGCATAAAAGGTCACACCTCACCGATTTAATCGTCACTTAGATATATTGTAGGGGGGAGTATCCTGAGTAATTTCCCGCAAGATTCAAGTGACGGTCGGAGTTGGTTTAGGAGATATAACAAATTAAAGTTTCACAGTTTTGATGCTTTTTCTCGGATATTATAAAATAATATTAGAAAAAGTGAAGTTTGTGTACGTTGTATTTGTTGTAGGGTAGACATGGAAAAAGTATTTGTTTACATGATAGTATACATATAGTTTACGGGATAGGTACATGATCATAGATATTTTGTCAATAATCGGTTTCACCTATTTCTCGCAGCTCGTTAACAGCTTTCAATATGCGACTACATGAATTTCTGAGTTATGTCTTCAATTTTGCTTTTAAAACTGAAAATAGGTTTGGGTTAGGTTATATCTTCCGGAAGTGGAGCCCCCCCGTAGTATGGGGGGGGGGGCAGAATCCACTGTATCCAACGCATATACGTTACAACGCGAAGCGAGGTGTACCCCACAATTGTTGTGTGGATGGGAAAGTATATGCGTGAATGCAGTAGGTTCCGCCCCCCCCCCCCCCATACGGGGAGGCTCCATTTCCGAAAGATATAACCTAACCTAACCCAAACCTATTTCTTCTTATAATACGTAAAGAATAGCATTAAAACTGTGAAACTTTAATTTGTTATATCTCCTAAACCAATGTTGACCGCGACTTGATTCTTGCGGGGAATTACTCAGAACACTCCCTCCTACAACATATCTCAGTGCTGGGATTTACTTGCACATTTCGGCCCGATTCCGTGGCTCACGCCTATTGCCCCCCACTCATCGCTTGTGCGTTAGCAACGAGTCGCCAGATACGCGTAACTAAGGAGCGCGACGCTTCGTCTCAGGAGCGCTCATATGTAAGAATGTCCAAATATAATAATAAGACAATACTTTCCTAAATGCACCGCGAAAATTCTCAAAATTAAAAGTTTTTCTTCAATATTTTATATTTCATTGATATAAAATATTGAAGAAAAACTTTTAATTATAGAAGAGTATTGTTTTATTATTATATTTGGACATTCTTATATACGGACGCTCCTGAGACAAAGCGTCGCGCTCCTTAGTTACGCGTATCTGGCGACTCGTTGCTAACGTACGAGCGGTGAGTGGGGGGCAATAGGCGTGAGCCACGGAATCGGGCCGAAATGTGCAAGTAAATCCCAGCACTGACATATCTAATGGCGATTAAATCGGTGAAGTGTGACCTTTTATGCATATTTACCATGATTTTAAACTCTCTATATAATACATACATTTATTAAAACAATTTTAAATTACATACATCTACTTATTGCAAAATATACTTATATAGGGGAAAGTAGGGTAAAACAGGGTATTTTTTGGATTTGTTTTTCTATAAAAATCAGAGTAAAAAAATTTTGCTGACCGTTAGTAGTCTTTAGTGGACCTTAAACAATGAAAAACTAAAACTAGTTGCTGAAAAAAAATATTTGGTTATCAAGGATAACAAGATTTCTTGGAGAAGTCAAAATACCCGGTTGTGCCCTACTAGTAGGGTAAAATCAGGTACCTATTTGAAAACATGTAAAACACCGTGCAATTACAAAATCTAGATTTATTTTAAAATCATTTATTTCAAAATACAATACAAAGATGTATTCTATTGACAAAAATCACAAATAAAGATATCTTCTTGTTTTACATTGCTGCAGGACTTTCTTATTTAATTTTGTAACTAGGGGTCTCAAAAAGCTTTTTTTAGTGGTTTCTTTTTCTGAGTGGTAGTTTTTGTTTCCAACTGCTTTTTGTAGGGAGACAAAGTAAGGATAACAGTTTTTTCTCTTTTCATTACATGAGATGTGTAGGTATTCGATTTTGCCCCAACACGAAGAAAATAACAAACACGGCGGCTGTATATTCCGGCGTATAAAGTGACTATCAAAACTAATGCGATATACTCTCTAATATGTACAGAATGCAATGCTGCATTTACCTAAATAGATGCTCTGTGTAGAAAAAATCTATAACGACTCGATTGTTGCCCCGATATCGATTTTTTTGGCCCAAAAGTTTTGAACTTCTTTCAAAAGAGAAATATCGTGCGCACGTGGGCACAGTGCATCTCAAAATAATGATGGAATCAATCTACAACTAATAACAGTTTTGCCTATGTACTGGGCTACGGTCAACAGTTTTGCCTATGTACAGGGGCTGCGGTGCTACCAAGTAGCTTATACGGAGTTTTACGTCAAGTAAATTTTCGATTAAAATACTTGAGGAACTAAAGCCGTAATCAAAAATCTAACGGCACTTTTATTATATTATATATACATATAATGCGGATACAAGCTTTTGATTGCGACCAGTTCAAATAAGATTGGTGTAGTCAACCCTGAGAAATGATGATCGTATATTAGAATTATGACATTTTTCATTTTTCTCCAGGATAAGGATAATCAGACTCACATACGTATGCTCGCACGCACACACGCAAAGCGATTTTGTCTCTCAAGCAGCGTTCACATCGCTCATATAATATACGATTATTCGCTTAAGTGTGCAGAACACTTTAAGATACAAGATCATATGTGGATGCGTGTACATACATGTGAGATAATAATACTGTTTCTATTTTATAAGAGTATGCGCGGAGAATAATACGACAAGAAGAAAGGTGATAAAGTGATTAACAATTATGAGAATATCACGGAATAATGCAACACAAGGAAAAAAAGTGATAAAGTGACATAAAATTATTGATAAATAACGGTATAATAAGAGTATAGCGGAAAAGTGAAACGCGCATTCATGTATATAATATTTATTTATATTTTATATATAAATGTAATTAATGCATAATTAATATTTTGAGGTTAACTTACAAATGGCTACGCAATGTGTTATGTTAATGTAGCAAAATAAATCTGGTAAATTTCTATTAATAACATCATAGAAACAACAACATTGAATACACATTTTTATTAATTGGCTTCATAAGGAATAATGAAATGATAAAATTATATCGAAGCACTTCTATAGTGTCCACAAATATTTTTGCGGATCTGGAATTACTCGCAACTTTTGGTTCTGGAAATGTATGAATGTTTATTTATATTTTATTTATAAATATAATTAATGTGTAATTAATATTTTTAGATCATTTACAAATGGCTAAGCAATGAGTTGCATGTTTACGTTAATATAACAAAACAAATCTTGTGGAAATTGTATCAAAAATATTGTACATATACAATTGAATTGAAAGCATCAGAGTTAGAGCCTGAAATAGAAAGCATTAATCAAAGAAGAGAAATATGGTAATAATTTTTTTTATAAATTATATAATAAAGGTTATTTATTTTCTTGGATAATGGTTAAACTTATTTTTTTTAAGGCAATGAGAAACGTGAACATGGAAATTGATGGTTTATTCGGATGGAGCTGCCTTTTCCAATATAATGTTATCGAAGAGTATTAGAATATCTCTCACCGACAAATATAATTCAAGTTTGAATCAAAATGAGGAGGAAGAGTCGGTTAATGATGCTGAATTACAGATTTTATTAGAGGATCGTACAAAAGTTTATAATAATTTGGCAACTGCGTTGATTAAAACAGAAGCTTACGATGCAGCTTTAGAAAATGTGAAACATGTTTCAAGGCGTCAACCAGAAAATGTTAAAGCACTATTTAGGAAAGGTATTGCAAAAATCCTAATCTTCTTTTTATTTACTATATTTAATCTTCTTTTTAATAAGTTGTATATATTCTTGATTTATATTTTACATATGAAAAATTCAAATATGTGTGTATATATATTGTGCATATCGTAGGAATAATACAAGTACGTGTGTATATATATTGTGCACATCGTAGGAACAATATTGAGACATAAAGGAGAATATGCAAAAGTTTATGCAATCTCTCTCTCTCCACTAAAATTCAAAAATTAAATCCAGAAATGAAGATATTTACTACAGAATTAATAACCTTAAAGGATAAAATTACTAAAAAGGCAGAAAAAGGAAAGCACCTATATCGTAAAATGCTAGGTGTAGTTGAAGATACTAAAAATCCGTCAAAGAATATAAAAGTAGATGATAAAAGTAAGTAATTAGATAATGGATATAGGTGCTTTTCTTTTTCTATGTCTTTAGCAATTTTATCCTTTAAAATCATTAAATTTGTAGTAAATATCTTCCCCTCTCGGCATGTAATATTTCTGATACATTGCTGCAATATTCTATTTGAAATATTACACCTTTCAACAATATTATAGAAATATTTCACGACCGTTTCTGCAACATTTCCGCAATGTTTCAATGTCCGCAATCATTTCAAATGCAACCTTGCTAAAAGATTTCAGCAATATTTCGGTAATATTACTGAAATATTTCTGAAACATATCCCAAGTAGCAAACTGACGTCATAATGACGGTAAATTTTGGTCACAAAATGACCACTTAGACATCCTAAGTTAGGTCTCATGAGACCCGAAAATGATGTCGATATGTCACATCCACGAGACGTCATTTTCTGATGTTTGTTTGACGGCAAAACTAAAATCAATTACAGTAATAATATATAATAACATACATTAATGTGATATATATTATAGATAAATTTAAATAATTTAATTTATAAAATTAAAGATTTTATTTATATGGAAGTTAATTTCTGTTTTATATTTTAAGCAGATAATAACGAACGATTTTCACTGATTCGGACAGAAATTATCCGAATAAGTGAAAATCGGACATTTACCTGTCCGATTTTCTAAAAATCAGTTCAATATCTGAATTTCCCGATACGGAAATCGCATCAGAAGCTAAACTGATAAAAATAATTACAATATTATTAACCGCATTTTGCAGGCTTTATACGCTCATGACAAAAATTTGAATACGGGTATAGATAGTGAATAGCGCGCCGCATAGCGGTAAGCAAATAAACTATGACCTTAATACTAGTTACAAAAAGACTTTCTGAAAGATTTCAGAAATATTGCAAATACAATATTTTAAAAAACATGATGCAGGTACATTTCTGAAATATTTCGGATGCAAAGTTACAATTGAAATATTAATGAAATATTTCTGTACCATTTCCGAACATTACAGTATTTCAGCAATATTACATGCCGAGTGGGTTCATTTCTAAATTTAATTTTTGAATCAGTGGGGGAGAGAGAGAGAGATTGCATAAGCTTTTGCATATCCTCTTTTGTGTTTCAATATTGTTCCTACGATGCGCACAATATACAATACACACATACTTGTATTATTCCAACGATACGCACATTATACATACACATATATTTGAATTTGCCATATGTAAAATATAAATCAAGAATATATGTAACTTATTTAAAAAAAAGATTAAATATAGTAAATAAAAAGAAGATTAGGATTTTTGCAATACCTTTCCTAAATAGTGCCTTAACATTTTGTGGTTGATATCTCAAAACATGTTTCACATTTTCTAAAGCTGCATTGTAGGCTTCTGTTTTAATCAATGCAGCTGCTAAATTATTATAAACTTTTATATGATCTTCTAATAAAATCTGCAATTCAGCATCATTAACCGACTCTTCCTCCTCATTTTCATTCAAACTTGAATTATATTTGTCAATGACATATTCTAATACTCTTCGATAACATTATATTGGAAAAGGCAGCTTCATTCGAATAAACCATCAATTTCCATGTTCACGTTTCTCATCGCTTTAAAAAAATGAGTTCAACCATTATGTCAAAAAAAGTTAAATAGACTAAATCTTGTCCTCAAAGTATTTACTCCAAGAAAATAAATAACCTTTATTATATAATTTATAAACAAAATTATTACCTTATTTTTCGTCTTTAACTAATGCTTAACATTTCTATTTCAGGCTCTAACTTGCTTTTAATTCAAATGTATATGTAATATTTTTGATAGTTCCCGCAAGATTTGTTTTGTTATATTAACATAAACATGCAATTCATTGCTTAGGGCCGTGGCACACAAAAAAACTTAAACAGTAAAACTTAAGACTTAATATGGCTGCCTTACTATTCGACTGTGATTGGTCAATTCGCTTACGTCTTAAGTCTTACTGCTTAAGTTTTTTGTATACCACGGCCCTTAGCCATTTATAAGTGATCTAAAAATATTAATTACGCATTAATTACGTTGATATATAAAATATCCCGTGTGGGGTTGCTAATCTCCCATCGGGCGCCTCCCCAGGTGGCGGATTGGGGAATGCTCGTCAGCCTGCTGAAGGGTACCCGGGAAATAAAATACCCGGGGTGGATCAAAATTAGCAACACTTCAAGCAATGGAAAAAACATATAAGGATGAAACTATCTCAGGTGGCAGCCTAGGACTAAACCTGGAAAATCCACCCTCTAAGGAGGCTGGCCTCATGGATTCTGGGGAAGACCAACCACTGCTTGTAGGAAATGTCAAGACAAACCCAATAACTACAATAGATGCTCCATCGACGCAAGCAACTCAAGATAGAACACCTAAGCAAATGGAACTACATAAACTAAACTATTATATAGAATGGCAAAAAGAAACCAAAGCAAGGAAAGAACTTGAACAAACCGTCACTAACTTACAACAACATATACTTGAATTAAAAAAAGATTCTCAGTACTGAATCCAGAAACAACACCACCATCAAATACAATTCTCAGTAAAACAACGTTTAGCACGGATGAAGAAGATCTTGCAAGAGAAACAAACTGGATAAAGAGAAATAAACGACCCAATAAGAAAAGGAAAGTACTGAGCAGTCCCGACACACCTGCTAATGATTGTAGGAGTAAAACAGCAGCCCCAAAACAAGTTGAAGAAACATTAAACGCTACAAAGGCAAATACCCTCAAAAAGCAACATGCTCCTCCGCCCATACTTGTCACTGGAATGGAACAATTTGGAGAACTCATAAAAATCACACAACAGTTAACAAAGAAGGAGTGTAAATTTATTTCACACATCAACAATGTGTGGAAAATAAATGTTCTGGATAGTGAAACATACAGGGCACTCTCATTAGAATTATCTAAAAGAAAGATACAATGGCACTCGTATGAGAATAAATCTACAAGATTCGTCAAAGTTATGGCAAGAGGCTTACACTCCTCATGTGATGAAAATGAAATTATTTCAGATTTAACTAACAAGGGATTGAACATCCTAGCCAAAAATATAATTAAAAAGGAAATAATTATAAACGAACGCAATGAGCAATCGATACAAAAAAGAGGGCTGCAATTATTTATGCTTACATTTCATAACGAGGAAATTATTGAAAAGATCTACAATATAAAATCCATACTGGGAATAAGTGTCAAAATAGAACCATTGAGGAAAAATAATAACATGATACCGCAATCGCTGCCAGGCCTTTGGGCATACACAGAAATATTGCCAAAGAGATTTCGCTTGCGTTAAGTGCGCAGGCAAGCATGCTACAGAAAAATGTACCCTGAGGAAAGATCAAAAATCTAAATGTGTAAACTGCCGAAGCGAACACGTAGTAAGTTATAGAGGATGCCCAATTGCTAAAGAACAGCAAGAAAGAAGAAACAAAGCTATAAACCTACGAAGACAGCAGCAAAACAGAGCCCTTCTAACGGACAAAAACAACAATACAGATAATGTAATTAAAAAACCAGCTGTTGTTCCTGAGCAAAAGCACCACATTAAATCGTACGCTAATATTATAAAGAACAGAAGGGCTGAAAGAAAGGATACTAATGAAGACATTTCAGAAACTATCCTCGAACGCTTAGAGGAGCAAGAAAATACTATTAAACAACTAGTGGGAAAAATTGACATGTTAGAAAGTAACTTCAGGAATCCCACTAAAAAGAAAAAATGAAACGTACACTACGCATTGCCATTTGGAACGCAAATGAACTATCGCAACATATCTCGGAATTAGAAATATTTCTAAGAAGTGAGAGTGTAGATATTTGTCTCATTTCTCAGACTCATTTCACTAGACAGTCATATATTAGAATTCACGGTTTCTATTGCTACCACACTCCTCATCCAGCAGACAAAGCGAGAGGAGGCTCGGCTGTACTAATAAGAGATAATATCGTACACCATGAGGACCCAAAAATGGAAAATGAAACAATGCAAGTAACCGTAGTCAACACTAAAATGAAGAATAGATTCCTAAAAATTGCTGCTATATATTGTCCTCCAAAACACAAACCAACAGAAGAAGATTACATTAATCTCTTCAAATCTCTAGACAACCACTTCATTATTGGAGGTGACTTCAATGCAAAACATACGCACTGGGGTTCTCGATTAACAGCAAAGAGAAGAGAATTGCTCAAAGCTGGGCAAAGATATAAATGCGAGTTCCTGTCAACTGGATCGCCTACTTACTGGCTGACAGATTCAGGGAAGTTACCAGATCTGATTGACTTTTTTATAGTCAAAGGAATAACTTCCAAGTTCTTCTATATAGAAAACAAAGAAGACTTATCATCCAATCACTCACCGGTAATTCTAACCCTAAATGAAAACATAGTGCAAGAAAAAAGCCTACCAAAACTCACCAATAAAAAAATGACTGGAGTAAATTTAAAGAAGAGATCTCATAGTATATCAACCTCCAAACACCACTTACAACTATAGAACAAATCGACGAAGAAGTGGAACAGTTCACTGCCGATATACAACAAGCAGCAGAAGCAAGCACAATGCATATTTATAAAACAATTAGATGTGACACAAATTACCCAGTAGAATTAAAAGAACTTATAATAAAAAGGCAAGCACGCAGAAAATGGCAGCGATCTAGACATCAGGAAGACAAGAACAAGTTAAATCGATTGAGTAACCTTTTAAAGAGACGGATACAAGAGTATAAAAACGAGTCAATAAACAAATACCTCAGCAATTTAACAGCAGACAAAAATACCGAATACTCATTATGGAAAGCAACTAGGAAGCTTAAAAAGCCCAAGATACATAACCCGCCGTTAAAAAACGCAAATGGCAATTGGGCTAGGAACTCAAAGCAAAAAGCCGATCTCTTTGCAGAACATCTAGAAAATATCTTTACACCATTCCCTGGAAACTTTAACGAAGAAATAAACTTTGTTAATAAAGAAGATGAAGAGGAAATACCCCTTGTTACTCTAAAAGAACTTAAAAATCTAATCAAATGTAATCTCAGTACAAAAAAGGCACCAGGGTACGACCTCATTACAGGACAAATTATAAAAGAACTCCCAGATTTAGCAATATATAATCAATGCATGTCTTAAGCTAAAATATGTCCCTCAACACTGGAAAATCACCGAGGTAATAGTTATTCTGAAACCAGGGAAACCGCCAAACGAGGTTACATCCTACAGACCAATATCATTATTACCCACTGTATCTAAAATCTTTGAGAAGTTGCTCCTAAAAAGACTTACACCAATTATACGAGAAAGACAGCTAATCCCGCCTCATCAGTTCGGATTTAGAGATAAACACACTACGATCGAACAGGTGCATCGTATTACAAACGTTATAGAAAAAGCATTGGAAGAGAAGAAAATCTGTGCAGCGGTTTTCCTTGATGTCGCACAAGCCTTCGATAAGGTGTGGCATGGGGGACTAGAATTTAAGCTGCACAGGGATTTACCAAGGCAATATTTTCGGATACTTAAATCTTATATATCGGGAAGACATTTCAGAGTTCGCTATGGTAAAGAGTACTCAGATCTAAAACAAATTACAGCAGGTGTGCCGCAGGGAAGTGTCCTTGGCTCTTTATTTTATTTAATGTATACCCGAGATATCCCACTAAACAAACATAGAATGTTGACCACTTTCGCTGATGATACTGCAGTACTGACAGTTGATGATAATATTAATAATGCGACGGGCAAACTTCAGTATGCTTTGAATGAAATAAGTGACTGGACTAAACGTTGGCACATCAAGCTAAACGAAACAAAATCTAACCACCTCAATTTCACATACAGAAAAATGAATCATAGACCTACTCTAATTAATGGAAAAATTGTACCATACGCCAACACGGCCAAATACCTAGGTATGACCTTGGATACAAAGCTAAATTGAAAGAACATGTAAAAAAGAAGAAAGAAGAACTTAACATTAAATATAGGAAAATGTATTGGCTTCTAGGACGGAATTCTGAACTGTCGATACAGAACAAACTGCTAATTTACAAACAGATACCTAAAACCTGTTTGGACGTATGGCATCTAATTATGGGGCTATACAAAATGTCTAATTTAAAAATAATACAAACTTTTCAGAATAAAGTACTACGTGGAATAACTAATGCCCCATGGTACATACGAAACTATGATCTACACCGTGATCTGCATATTGAATTGGTTGCAGATGAAATCAAGAAAAATGCAATCAAGCATAATCAACGCCTTCTAATACATGAAAACATGGAAATTAAATCAGTACTTCCTACCACTCATGATCTACGCAGGCTAAAAAGGACAAAACCTTATGAACTTGCAGAGACAACATAAGTAAAGCGTAATCGTTAAGTATTCTTATTCACTAATAGATCTCCCATCATGTGCACCAATCTGACAAATAAATCATTAGACAAACATTACTGATTGGTTATGATAGTCTCTATAGAAAACAAAAAAAAAATTATAAAATATAAATAAATATTCACATTTCCAGAAACAAAAGTTGCGAGTAATTCCAAATACACAGAATGTTTGAGGACAATATAAAAGTGCTTCGATATGATTTTATTCATTTCATCATTCTTTATAAAGTCAATTAATAAAAATGTGTATTCAATGTTATTTTATGATATTTTTGATAGAATTTCTACAAGATTTATTTTGCTGCATTAACATAAACTCATTGCTTAATCATTTGTAAGTTAAACTAAAAATATTAATTATGCATTAATTACATTTATATATAAACATAAAAAAATCCCAACTTGTACGCAACAAAAAGTTTAATATTTATCCCTAAAAAATTTATTACAAAAAACAGTAATATCCTTTTAAAAAAAAAACGTCACAAAGGTAAAAAAAATACGTCAAGTATATAAAAAAATCCCAACTTGTACGCAACAAAAAGTTTAATATTTATAAAAATTAAATATGAAATCAATTTAACTAGCCTTACATAGAAGCAGTTCAGTTTGTAAGGGTTTGTAATTTGAAATAGTATTTGTCATAAAATCAATCTTGCATTTATAGAAATATTATAGATTCTCTCGAGAAAATTATAATGCATTTTCTTTTTATAAAATTACGTTATTATATCCCGAAAAAACAGAAACTTGGCATGCCCGTGTCGCATTATAAGTCATATATTTTTATTAATATATTGATAGATTTCTGATAATCTTTTGGAAATTTTTATTTCTGATCGGGCATGCCAAGTATTTGTATGTCACTTTAATTTTAATTCTTTTCGTTCCAGGCCTATCTGGTAAAGCAGTGCTGGGATTTACTTGCACATTTCGGCCCGATTCCGTGGCTCACGCCTATTGCCCCCCACTCACCGCTCGTGCGTTAGCAACGAGTCGCCAGATACGCGTAACTAAGGAGCGCGACGCTTCGTCTCAGGAGCGTTCATATGTAAGAATGTCCAAATATAATAATAAGACAATACTTTTCTAAATGCACCGCGAAAATTCTCAAAATTAAAAGTTTTTCTTCAATATTTTATATTTCATTGATATAAAATATTGAAGAAAAACTTTTAATTATAGAAGAGTATTGTCTTATTATTATATTTGGACATTCTTATATACGGACGCTCCTGAGACAAAGCGTCGTGCTCCTTAGTTACGCGTATCTGGCGACTCGTTGCTAACGTACGAGCGGTGAGTGGGGGGCAATAGGCGTGAGCCACGGAATCGGGCCGAAATGTGCAAGTAAATCCCAGCACTGTGGTAAAGCTTATGATTAATTTCAAAACAAGTCGATCAGTTTGGCACGAGGCACTTTTAAACTCGAAATTGGTGATCGATGTGATCGACGTTATTGCAGTAAGGGTTAAGTAGTTTTATGATGTACTATTTGTAATAAAATCCACAATATAGTTGTGCTATTTTTATATATTATATATAATAATTATTTGGGGGGGGACATAATAGAGCGTAATTTTATAAAAACAAAATGCATTTTTATTTTTTCGAGAGAATCTATAATATTTCTATAAATGCAAGATTGATTTTATGACAAATACTATTTCAAATTACAAATCCTCACAAACTGAACTGCTTCTATGTACTTGGCTAGTTAACTTGATTTCATATTTAGTTTTTATTTTTATTTTTTAAAGGTTTTTATTTTTAGAGTTTTTTTTTAGAGGAAAATCATTTTTTAGTTTTTTATTTTTTATGAAAATTATTTTTCAAGAGAAATTTTTTAGAAGTTATTTTTTAAGGATAAATATTAAACTTTTTGTTGCGTACAAGTTGGGATTTTTTTATATACTTGGCGTATTTTTTTTATCTTTGTGAAGTTCTTAATAATCGTTAATCACTTTATCACTTTTCTTTTTATGTTGCACTATTCCGCGATATATAAGCATATTTAATAAATCAATAAATGCAAAAGAATATTTGATCTCTTCTGATTTTATCACTTGTTAGAATATATTTTAGAAGGAATTATTTACTCTGTTTAAGTGTATGCTTTTATTCAATAGCCCAGGTAGAAAGATGCCGTCATTATAACGTTGTTTTTTAGTCACTGGTTACGTCACATTCACCTTTGAAACGTAAAAGTGACGTTAAAATGACGGTCCTATGTCACAGACCGTTGACGTCATATCTATGACGATAAAATGACGACGTTTCTCTAATATAAAATGACGTATAAAATTGGTGAACCTTTGGCTACTTCTCAACATTTACCGTTCTTTCAATAGTACAAATCCATCGGATTTTAAACTCTTTATCAAATAGAATAATAAACAAAATTATTATAAAATATATTAATGGAATTACAAATGTAATAAATATGATTTTATATACATACATGCATACATATATGGGGCAGGCCATTTTAATGTATCCACTGAAATATCTTAAAATCTATAAGTCTAAGACAAAAATGTTTTAGACAAAAGTTGTATGGTTTCGAGGTGGCCATGAGATGAAATCATTGTTATGATCTTAAAAAGTTATTTGAAGGTCACATAAAGGTCACATTTAATTTTTTAAATGGAATACTATATTTTTATTGCATATTCTTGTAGCCCATCTTGAGACCTTTCCAAAACACTATAATAAAGTGTTTTTTTTTTAAGTACTTTCCGAGTTATAAGATTTCAAAGTTGCAATACCTTTACATAAAATACAAAATGTCTTGTATGTTATCATGTTATGAAGTCAAGTTGACCCTTACAGATTATTCCAAGGTCAAATCAACTTTTCATCCACATGTCTGTAGTTATGCATGTTTCAAAACATTCGGATCATCCTACTTTTAGTGCTATCCAGGAACAACGACGTGGACGTAGTAGAATTCTGTTCCCTTTGGGGTGTTTGATTAACGTGAGTCCCCTTGCCTCTCACGATTCGGGGTGCTTGATTCACATGAGTCCCCTTGCCTCTCACGATTCGGGGTGCTTGATTCACGTGAGTCCCCTTGCCTCTCACGAGTTGTCAGAAACATTCTTACAATAAATGCTCAAAAACGTTTCCATTTTCTTGAATGCATAATTGTATTTTTCGATGAAAATGGTCGACAGTTTTCAAATAATACAGTTCGTGGTATGTTTCTGCAAGCAATTGTAATTCTTTCCATCATGTCTTCTCTAGTGGTTAGTGCTCGTTCGTATGCAACGTTTTTCAAATAACCCCATAAATAAAAGTCAGGAGAAGTAATGTCAGGAGATCGTGCCGGCCATGCAACAGGCCCACCCCGTCCAATCCACTTGCCATTGAAGCGCCTATTAGGTAAGCTCTGACATATCTGGAATGGTGTGGTGCAGCTCCATCTAATTGAATCCACATTCTTAGCCTTGTATACAAATCAACTTCATCGAGTAATACTGAAAGGTCGTCCCTCAGGAAAGCTAAGAAGTTCTCTCCGTTTACATTTTCATCAAAAAAATATGGACCAATAAGATAGCCATTGATGATACCACACCACACGTTGATGCTCCAAAGATGTTGGTTGTCTATTTGTCTATGCAATGGGAATTAGTATCTAACCAATAATGACATTTGTGTCTGTTGAGCTCTCCATTATTCTAAATGCAGCTTCATCCGAGAACATAACATAACGAAAGAAAGCTGGACCATTTCTAATCATTTGTTGTGCCCATTGGCAAAACTGCATACGCATCCTCATATCATTTGGTGTGATGGCTTGCGTTAATGTGATATAATACGGGTGATACTGTCGGTTTTTCAAGATTCTTAAGACAGTACGCCTAGGTATATTCGTCTCCCTTTCAATCTGCTATTAATGTGAGGATTCATGTGAACCGTTGCCAAAATGACTAGCACATGTACATCATTCTCGTCATAGTTATGGTTTCGTCTTACATGTACTAAATGACCTTGTTGAGCTCTTAAATAAATATTTCGAATAGCAACATGATTTGGGTGTCGTCTCTCTGAATATCGAGCTCGATAAAGAGCAGCAGTTTGACGATAATGTATATCATATTCGCAAAGAATAAGCAGTATGTCAACTCTTTCTACCGACGGATAGTCAGCCATTTGACTTGAGAAGAAATTTTGAATTAATTAACAAATCGATCAAAAATTACAACAAACTGAAGAAATTGTTCTACGTATAAAAACTTAATATCGAATCAGCTACGAAGGAAATTTTCACAATTTCGTGAATCGATCAACAGCTTGGACAGAAGTACCGTGACTTTACTAACGCAACTTTTAATATCAAAAGTTACAACGCTTATAATAATTACTGTTTTTTTCTCATCTCAACGCAAATGAATGATGGACTATGCATTTGATTTCAAATCATCTTGAAAATGAGCGTAGGACGCATTGAGTCTTAGTTAAATAGTTAAAGTTGTTATAAAGTCACGGTACTTCTGTCCAAGCTGTTGATCGATTCACGAAATTGTGAAAATTTCCCTTCGTAGCTGATCCGATATTAAGTTTTTATACGTAGAACAATTTCTTCGGTTTGTTGTAGCTTTTGATCGATTTGTTAATTGATTCAAAATTTTTTCTCAAATCAAATGGCTGACTATCCGTCGGTAGAAAGAGTTGACATACTGCTTATTCTTGGCGAATGTCATAGAAATTATCGTCAAACTGCTGCTCTTTATCGAGCTCGATATCCAGAGAGACGACACCCAAATCATGTTGCTATTCGAAAGATTTATTTAAGAGCTCAACAAGGTCATTTAGTACATGTAAGACGAAACCATAACTATGACGAGAATGACGTACGTATGCTAGTCATTTTGGCAACGGTTTACATGAATCCTCACATTAGTAGCTATCAGATTGAAAGGGAGACGAATATACCTAGGCGTACTGTCCTAAGAATCTTGAAAAACCGACAGTATCACCCGTATATCACATTAACGCAAGCCATCATATCAAATGATATGAGGATGCGTATGCAGTTTTGCACAACAAATGATTAGAAATGATCCAGCTTTCTTTCGTTATGTTATGTTCTCGGATGAAGCTGCATTTAAGAATAATGGAGAGCTCAACAGACACAATTGTCATTATTGGTTAGATACTAATCCCCATTGGCATAGACAAATAGACAACCAACATCGTTGGAGCATCAACGTGTGGTGTGGTATTATTAATGGCTATCTTATAGGTCCATATTTTTTTGATGAAAATGTAAACAGAGAGAACTTCTTAGCTTTCCTGAGGGATGACCTTTCAGTATTACACGATGAAGTTGATTTGTATACAAGACTAAGAATGTGGATTCAATTAGATGGAGCTGCACCACACTATTCCAGACATGTCAGAGCTTACCTAAATAGGCGCTTCAATAGCAAGTGGATTGGACGGGGTGTGCCTGTTGAGTGGCACCCGTTTGACCACGTTAATATTGATCACAGTCCCAATTGACCACGTTGAGATTGACCACGTTGCGATTGACCACGTTGATATTGACCACGTTGATAATGACCACAGTCCCGATTGACCACTGTCCTGATTGACCATAGTCCCGATTGGTCACGTTGATATTTACCACGATTCTAATTGACCACGTTAATATTGACCACGGTCCCAATTGACCACGTTGAGATTGACCACGTTGCGATTGACCACGTTGATATTGACCACGTTGATATTGACCACGGTCCCGATTGACCACTGTCCTGATTGACCACAGTCCCGATTGGCCACGTTGATATTTACCACGATTCCGATTGACCACGGTCCCGATTGACCACGGTTCAAATTGACCACGGACCCGATTGACCACGTTGATATTGACCACGTTAATATTGACCACGGTCCCGATTGACCACGTTTATATTGACAACGGTCCCGATTGAAAAACCATGTAACACACACACACACACACACACACACACACACACACACACACACACACATACGGAGTGGTGCAAGGGGAGCCTTCGGCCCCCCCTCCCGCGCCCCCACCGCCAGTCAGGCACAATGGACCTCGCTTTACAACTTGCAAAGTACATGCCCTAGTAACGACATGTATTGGTCCGTGGTCAATCGAGACCGTGGTCAATATTAACGTGGTTAATATTAACGTGGTCAATATTAATGTGGTCAATATCAACGTGATCAATCGGGACCGTGGTCAATATCAACGTGGTCAATCGGGACCGTGGTCAATATCAACGTGGTCAATCGGGACCGTGGTCAATATCAACGTGGTCAATCGGGACCGTGGTCAATCGGGACCGTGGTCAATATTAACGTGGTCAATATTAACGTGGTCAATCGGGTCCGTGGTCAATTTGAACCGTGGTCAATCGGGACCATGGTCAATCGGAACCGTGGTAAGTATCAACGTGGTCAATCGGGACTGTGGTCAATCGGGACCGTGGTCAAAATTAACGTGGTCAATATCAACGTGGTCAATATTAACGTGGTCAATATCAACGTGGTCAATCGGGTCCGTGGTCAATTTGAACCGTGGTCAATCGGGACCACGGTCAATCGGAACCGTGGTAAATATCAACGTGGTCAATCGAGACTGTGGTCAATCGGGACCGTGGTCAAAATTAACGTGGTCAATATCAACGTGGTCAATATTAACGTGGTCAATATCAACGTGGTCAATCGGGTCCGTGGTCAATTTGAACCGTGGTCAATCGGGACCACGGTCAATCGGAACCGTGGTAAATATCAACGTGGTCAATCGAGACTGTGGTCAATCGGGACCGTGGTCAATATCAACTTGGCCAATCGCAACGTGGTCAATCGCCACGTGGTCAATCTCAACGTGGTCAATCGGGACCGTGGTCAATATCAACGTGGTCAAACGGGACGCTCCCGGGCCTGTTGCATGGCCGGCACGATCTCCTGACATTACTTATCCTGTGTATGTTATGGGGTTATTTGAAAAACGTTGCATACGAACGAGCACTAACCACTAAAGAAGACATGATGGAAAGAATTACAATTGCTTGCAGAAACATACCACGAACTGTATTATTGAAAACTATCAACCATTTTCATCGAAAGATACAATTATGCATTCAAGAAAATGGAAACGTTTTTGAACATTTGTTGTAAGAATGTTTCTGACAACTCGTGAGAGGCAAGGGGACTCACGTTAATCAAGCACCCCAAAGAAAATAGAATTCTACTACGTCCACGTCGTTGTTCCTGGATAGCACTAAAAGTAGGATGATCCGAATTTTTTGAAACATGCATAACTACAGACATGTGGATGAAAAGTTGATTTGACCTTGGAATGATCTCTAAGGGTCAACTTGTCCCCATAACATGACAACGTACAAGATATTTTGTATTTTATGTAAAAATATTGCAACTTTGAAGTCTTATAACTCGGAAAGTACATTAAAAAAAACACTTTATCATAGTGTTTTGGAAAGCTCTCAAGATGGGCTACAAGAATATGCAATAAAAATATAGTATTCCATTTAAAAAATTAAATGTGACCTTCAAATAACTCTTCAGGGTCAAACCAATGATATCATCTTATGGCCCCCTCGAAACCATATAACTTTTGTCTAAAACATTTTTGTCTTAAACTTCTAGATTTTAAGATATTAAGATTATATGTATACAGGGTGGTCCTCGTAACGGTTGCCACGATTTTTAAGGCACTTACAATAATCTGACATAAAAAAGTCATAAACAGAAATTTATCAGTTTCTAACCGGCAACAAATTGCAACAATAAAAATTGACCAAACATTTTTTTTTTCCATAAAAAAGCAAGGTCATCTTCAATTTTTTAAATGGAACTGCCTACTTTTTATTGCATGTTCTTGTAGCTTATCTCGAGAGCTTTTCAAAACACTATAATAAAGTATTTTTTCATTAAGGGGATCCCAAAGGGTCTGTTTTACCGATAAAAACTTTATTTTGCAAAATCTTTTTGTTGATTATAGATATCAAAAAATCCTTTTCCACAATTAAAGTATACATAATAACGGAGTGCGGAGTTTAACATTTCATATGAAAAGTGAAAAAAATGATAAAATTACAGTTTAGTTATCGGCCTGTGCCGTCAACATTTACTTAATATAAAAGATTTGTAATCTGCACGTGCCTAATCAGTAAACCCCGCACTCGGCATTTCATCAAAGATATAAGTGAGCTTAGAGAAGTGAGTTTAGAAGCTTTATAAAAAAGATTTTGCAAAATAAAATTTTCGTGCATATGTGTGTGTGCGAGATGGAGGCTCAAGAGTAAAACAGAGCAGTAGATTAGTTGCGTGATGTCGCGATAGACAGAGCTGCAATCGTACATGACAAAGACAGACATAATCGTACTATCTTCGTCTCTTTCATGCGTGTGAGAGTAATATACATGTACGCACTAACATTATTGCAGTATCTTTTTTCTCTCAATCATACGCTCTGTCACGCTCTGTCTCTTTCTAATCGCTCGCTCGCTATGTACTACGTATCGCTTAGCTTCATGCTCCTCGCATATTCACTTACGCGTTCACTCGCGCTTCTCTCTCTCTCTCTCTGCTCGTTCATTATTGTATTCTTTTATTCCCATTATTATATTCTTTTATTTGCTCAACTTTTATTCTTTCTATTCTTGTCTCCTTACATAAAAATAAATAAATTTATTTATTTATTTTTATTTTATACAGCATAAATGAGATATACAATACAAGTTATTTTCTTGTTTTATTTCACTATAGTTAATACAATACATAATTACGTCTTATTATTATATTTGGACATACTTATATACGGACGCTCCTCAGACAAAGCGTCGCGCTCCTTAGTTACGCGTATCTGTCGACTCGTCGCTAACGTATGAGCGGTGAGTGGGGGGCAATAGGCGTGAGCCACGGAATCGGGCCAAAATGTGCAACTAAATCCGAGCACTGTTGTAAAATGTTTATATTTTGTACATAAGAAAATATCCCCGATGCTATAGAATCGACAAAAGCGAGAGCAAGAAAGAATGAAGGAGCAAGCGAGATGACAAACATCAAAGTGTTCCGAAGTCTCGCTCGCCAGGCTCCCTTTATCTGTAATCTTTGACGTGTATATGTCATCTTATTATAGAAAATAAAATCTCTGTATTTCGCATTTTATATATCTGAAAATAATTGTAATGGATTAATTACATTTTCGCAATTAAAATGACACTAAGTATGACATAAATCGGATTATTTTTAATGAAATAAGTAATCATAATTTTAATTACATAATTGATTAAAAATTACCCTATTTATATCTTGTTTGGTATCATTTTAATCGGTAAAATATCATTAATTCAATGTAATTATTGTAGGATCAATAAGCGCGAAAAACAAAAATTTTACAGTAACGATATATAATAGATAGATTATAGATAAAGCGAGCCTCGCGAGCGAAACTTCGGAAGTCTTTCATGTTAGCTATCTCGCTTGCTCCTCATTCGTTCTCTCTTTCTCTCTCTTTCTCTGCTTGTTCTTTATTGTATTCTTTCATTCCCATTATTATATTCTTTTATTTGCTCAACTTTTATTCTTTCTATTCTTGTTTTCCTACATGATAATAAATTAATTTATTCGTCTTTATTTTATAAAGCGTAAATAAGATATTGTATATTTTATAAATAAAAAAAGTATTATGTATGTGTGCGTGTGCGTGTGTATTTTTGTATGTGCATGTGTTGTATTTAACTAAAGTGAAACGTAATTATGTATTGTATTAACTATATATAGTGAAATAAAAAAAGAAAATAACGTATTGTATATCTCATTTATGCTATTTAAAATAAAAATAAATAAATTTATTTATTTACGTGAAGAGATAAAAATAAAATAGAACAATAAATGTTGAATAAATACAAAAATATAATAATGAGAATGAAAGAATAATGAATGAACAAAAGGAGAGAGAGAGAGAGAGAGAGAGAGAGAGAAGCGCGAGTAAACGCGTAAGCGAATATGCTAGAAGAATAAAGCTAAGCGATATGCAGTACGTAGTAAGCGAACGATTAGAAAGAGAGATACAGAGAGAAACAGAGTAAGTGTATGATCGAAAGAAAAAAGATATTAGAAATTGCGATATCTTAGTGCGTACATGTATATTACTCTCCCACGCATGAATTAAAGTTTGGTAATTTATCAATTAATTATTGTATTATATATAGAGTAAGTGAAACTTTAAATGCTCGGTTATCAATTATTAGACGCACGAATCACAGGCGATCATCTAAATCATAAGTTGTAAAGTGAAAGCTATTACATTTTAGAAAATATTGCTTAAAAATAAATTGATAAAAATTTATGTTATTTAATATTTCCAGAATTATTCCATTGCAAAATTTAAATTTTGAAATTTTAAGGGACACCTTGTATATAGCATATAATGTGTAATATACAAAAATAATACAATTATTATTAATTATACAGAATAATCCATATAATTAATTTTATATAATGTTTTCGTTAAATATTAATAATGTTTTTATGTATAAAATTAATTTAGCAATATAAAAACAATGTTTTTATTCGGTTGTACAATATTCATTTATTAAGATAAACATTTATAAAGATGTGCATTAGTTTTCATTTTCATCATAACGCGATATCTATAGCAGTCAGTACGTAAGTATGTACGTATCGGGCAGTAAGTCGGCTGTACGCACACACACATGCAAACAGACGAACGCGATCATATCAGTGCGCGGCAGCTCAGTCTCAGTTTGTCGCGTGTGTTTTGTACATACGCGTAACAAGAGATTATCGCGCGCTCAACCGTTATAACGCGTTATAACACGTTGAAGTAAAAAAACTGTGTTTTTGTGTTTTTAATTTTTAATATATAGTGTGTTCACATAATGGGACAAAAATATAATGATAAACGCTTGCCTCTCTCTGTCCGAAGACTTTCCTTAAAAAGAATAAGGGTCAAAAGGTTTGTATTATTTATATATAAGGTATATTTACACAGGGTGTCCGAAAATTCGCGCAACACCCTTTAAGGGAAGGTAGAGGGTGTTATTCTGAACAGAAAAGTCCTGTAACATATTTTTCTATAACGCTTCATAAAGGAGTTATTATTGAGTAAAGTCTGATCAATCAGCGCCGACTTTTAGCCGGGCGCACGTTAGTGAGCCCCGCGCTGCGAAGTGTGCGCCGCCGCACACTACTAGGCGCGCGGGGCTCACTGACGTGCGCCCGGCTAAAAGTCGGCGCTGATTGATCAGACTTTACTCAATAATAACTCCTTTATGAAGCGTTATGGAAAAAAATGTTACAGGACTTTTCTGTTCAGATTACTGTGCTCTACCCGCTCACAAGCGTTGGCACAATCTTTACCGGACACCCTGTATATACACAAGTCAATCATCGCCGATCTTTAACCGGGCGCACGTCGGTGAGCCGCGCGCCTGGTAGTGTGCGTGAGCGCTCAGCTGTTACAGCTACAGCGCGGTTCACCGACGTGCGCCCGGTAGTGTGCGCGCGCGCGTGTGTGTACACACAGTGTATATATATAAGTAATGCCGAATATATAACATAAATCTCTGAAAAATAAGAACGCAGTCTTTTGCTTATTTTGATATTTTATTGAAAGTTTATTATATTTGTATTTTATAATAGTAGTTAGTGCTACAGTAGTTAGTTAGCCAGAGGCGGTCAGTTCGTGAGCTGGTTGTTTTAAGAATATTTGACACCAAATACGTTTTGCATGTTCGCTTTGGTTAAAAAATATATGCCAGAGGCGATCAATTCGTGAGCTGGTTGTTATTTCACACTAGATGCGATTTGCGTGTGTGTTAAAAAATATATGCCAGAGGCGATCAATTCGTGAGCTGGTTGTTATTTCACACTAGATGCGATTTGCGTGTGTGTTAAAAAATATATGCCAGAGGCGGTCAGTTCGTGAGCTGGTTGTTTTAAGAATATTTGACACCAAATCGTTTTGCATGTTCGCTTTGGTTAAAAATATATACCAGAGGCGATCAATTCGTGAGCTGGTTGTTATTTCACACTAGATGCAATTTGCATGTGTGTTAAAAAATATATGCCAGAGGCGATCAATTCGTGAGCTGATTGTTATTTCACACTAGATGCGATTTGCGTGTGTGTTAAAAAATATATGCCAGAGGCGATCAATTCGTGAGCTGGTTGTTATTTCACACTAGATGCGATTTGCGTGTGTGTTAAAAAATATATGCCAGAGGCGGTCAGTTCGTGAGCTGGTCGTTTTAAGAATATTTGACACCAAATGCGTTTTGCATGTTCGCTTTGGTTAAAAAATATATGCCAGAGGCGATATATTATTCTGTTGCGATCGAGACAAACAATGTATTATAAATCTTTATTACAGATATATAAACATTTATGTATACGAACAAAAAAAAGACAATATAATATATATTTGTATAAATAATACATTGTTGTTATATATCCATTGATTATACCGATTGAAAAAAATTAGCTACATTGCATAGATCGCAACTTATAGAAAGTTACATGATAATATTTAGAATATATGTATATATATCATACACATACATCTGTATACGTCTATGTACATATTATACATATACATATATATATACACAATTATATATATAACACCTAACCAAATGTTATTCCTCTTGGAAGATATATGGGAAGACACATAGCCCGTATGAACAATGTGAAATTATGTTCAAATATGTGATAAAGGCAGACACGTCTATATTATACTGTTATTTATACGCTTAAATACGCTTAGATATGCGTGCGAGGCAACAGAGCAGTAGAAATACACGATGTTGTCCGATTTCAACATATTGAACACAATTCTCTTTCAAATATGCATAAAACATGCAGAAATATTAATATCGGTAACAGAGGACTAAAATTATTGATATTATCGATAATTTCGGTCGGTATTATCGATAATTTTAGTTACGCTTAGATGAGGGCGCTAACCCGTCGGAGTTCGGCCGTTACTTTTGGATCCCCTTAAGTACTTTTTGAGTTATTTTATATTTTAGTCTGACATATTTTGATATAAAAATTAAAATATCTCGTAAAATATTTAGTTTTTGACAATCTTACCGTAATACTTTTATGTACAGAATAATGAGACAAATCAATTAGCGTAAAGCAAAAAACAAATAATTGTTTAAAAAAATACATTATAAATAATTACATACTTTTTCTTAAAAACAATTTTTTTTTTGCTAATTGATTCGTCTCATTATTCTGTACATAAAAGTATTACGGTAAGATTATCGAAAACTAAATATTTTACGAGATATTTTATTTTTTATATCAAAATATGTCAGATTAAAATATAAAATAACTCAAAAAGTACTTAATAAAAAAATACTTTATTATAGTGTTTTGGAAAGCTCTCGACATAAGTTATAAGAATATGCAATGAAAAATGGGGATTTCCATTTAAGAAATTGAAATTGACCTTCATGTGACCTTCAAATGACTATCCAAGGTCACATCAATGGCACCATCTTATGTCCCCCTTCGAACCAAACAACTTTTGTCTGAAACGTTTTTCCGTATCTTCCATATTTTTCGAGATATTTGACTGCTCTTTTAAAATGGACCACCCTGTATATATGGAAACAGTACATGTATGAACGAAGGAAAGTCATTTAAAGCAGTGAATCGTTGATATATTAAACAGTCCTTTTGTTAAAGCAGCGGATAGTTGGTATAGAAAAGTATATATACAATTTTGTGTTAGAAAGCATAAATGGCTTATATTTAAACTCACTGCGTCTACGCATACACTTTCCCACACACACAAGAATTGTGAGGTGGACCTCGCTTCGCATTGTAAAATATATGCCTGGATGCAGTGGGTTCCGCCCCTCCCCCCTTCGAGGGGGGCTCCACTACCAAAAAACTAGACACATAGGTTTAAGTTGAACCTCGCTTTGCGTGGAAAGTTGTAAACCCATGTAGAACCTCACTTCGCATTAAAAAGCGTATGCGTGCAGTATGTTCCGCCCCCCCCCCCTACGGGGGGACTCCACTTCCGAAAGATATAACCTAACGCAAACTTATTTCTGATTTAAAATTAAAATTTGGTTTTCTGTAATTGAAGATCAATCAAATGTCCTTAAAGATAAGAAATACTTCAGTATTCTTGATTTTAAAGATGGATCTTATTATATACGTATGTCCGAAGAATCTATACAATACACTGTATACATTACGCTATTTAGTCAATTCGAGTTCATGAATATGTCTTTTAGGTTAAAACCAGAACCAACCAGATTTCAGAAGTTTGTTAACAAAGTATTAGATGATTTAATTCGGACAAATGATGCATTAATATACATCGATGATTTTTTAATTGCCACAGAATTATTGGAGCATCATTCGAAACGAGTGTTTAAATTAATGGTAGAAAATAAGTTAAATTTACGAATAGATAAGTGTAAGTTTCTATTTACGAAAATTGAATATTTAGGATATTCCATTACGTCAAAAGGTGTAAGTCCGACAAATAGCGAGTTTGAAGCTGTGTTGAAATTTCCACGAAGTATACGCAATATACAGAGTTTCTTGGGATTATGTTTCTATTTTCGGAAATTTATCTTATTTAAAAAGAATACTATATACATTTAAATTTACACAAGTTAAATTAAATTCTTTTGAAAAATTGAAATCAAAATTGATAACAGCTCCTATTTTAGCAATTTACGATCCATATGAACCTATTGAATTATACTGTGACGCAAGTTTGTTTGATTTTGGCATTGTTCTTGCTCAAGAACTGGTACATCCTATATTTTATTTTTCGAAATATACTACGCCAGCAAAAAGCAAACATCATAGCTTTTATTGATAAAAACTGTTCTATTAAGAAATATATATATTCCTTGTATAGTGGATGTTTTTTTCAAAATATGTAAGATTTGTAAGATTATATGCTACAAAAACTACTGATTAAAAAGATCATAAAAGCTCTACAGAATTACTTTATCAATTATAATAAACCTCGTGTAATTGTATCGGACAGAGAATCGTGTTCCACATTGCAAGAATTCAAAAATTTTCTTCACGAATAAAATATCAAGCATGTATGATAGCTAAGTTCTCCCCAAAGTAATGGCAAGTCGAACGCGTAAACCGTGTGCTAATATCTGTGTTAGGTAAATTAATTAATAAACACGAGGGAAAACAATGATATAAATTATTACACGAAGTTGAATATGCTCTGAATTATACTATAGATATAAAAGTACGGGCAAAACTTCTAGTAAATTGCTCTTTGAATATTTAAATGCGAGTATAAATGATAAGGAGTGAAATCTATCATAGATAAGGGAGAAGCTTCCGAAAAATGGTTTCTCAAGAATATAATAAAAGTCATTTTGATAAAAAACGAAGTTCCGATTAAACACAAAAAAGGAGATTATATAATGTTACGCAATTTTGATACCGCTCCTGATACGTTAAAGAAATTAATTCTGCAATACAAAGAACCATATACTATTGTAAAACCCTTACGAAACGATCGATATCTAGTTTCGGACATACCAGGTTTTCAAAATAGCCAAAGAAATTATCAAGGAAAGAGGGGGGGGGGGGTGTTTGGGAACCCAAAAATATACATACATATATGAAATCTTAGATAAAATCAGAATCCGTTAACTCCACTAATTAAGATCGAAGACGATCTGTTGTCAGAACGGCCGAAATGTAAGGAATACATATATGTATGTTAGTCACAAGTGTCGTCATATTATTTTTCATCGCCATCGAGCGAAGTTGTAGATAAGAGGGTGCTTTATTTCAGCTCGACGTGCGTGGTCGCTAGGGTGACCAACTCTTGATCAATCAATTTCGGGATATCGACCTTTAAAAATTGGGCACATAATAAAAAAAATCGGAATTTTTTTATTAGTATGGAAATGTATATGCGTGTTTGTTAGAAGGATGTGACTAGGGTGCACTATGACTGATTGACGGTCGCATGTTTGCTTAATAATTTATTCGTTTGTATATATACACTTTGTACAGTTCTTTAGGTTTTGCGTGGTGTATGTTCCGCGTCCGTGTGTATAGTCCCATAGCGAACCGTTGATGGTGGAGTTGTCTCAGTTGCCCCCCCCCCCCCCAGAAGTGAGTATTAGTGGCGTAGCCGTGTGCCTCACTGTTTCTTCGGGTATTGCGGATGGAATGCCCGGTATACGTCGTCCTGTCGGTTTGTGTGACCGTGTAGGACTGGTATCCGACCGGCTTCGGGTCCGCGAGATGCAACTCCAAGTTGGCGAGCCGTTTGGTTTACGGAGTGTGTCCGATGCTCACGAGGAATGAGTGATGGCTGCGTGGCCGTGTGGCTCATGTATGCTCCGGGGAGTCAGTTGCGTAGCGGATGGAATGCCTAGCATACATTGTCCTGTTGGTTTGTACGACCGTGAAGAACTGATGCGTAGAGCCAGCTCCAGGTCCGCTGAATGTACTCCGTGTTGGCGAGAAGTAGAAGCCAAAGTATCTGAGCCTCGTATTTCCTTCTCGATGATGGCCGTGAGCTACTTGTTTTGCCGGTGATAATTCCGCGGATACTCGGTGTACCGGTGTTAGCTGCGAGGACGTGTAATGGTGGTGGTTGTACTGGAAGTTCTTATGGCGTGGATGTCGTCTGCCCGGAGGTCGTCATGATTCCTCCTGTCCGCTGGAGCCGTGTTCAGCACGCTCTCGAAGGGGTGGGCAGACCGCCTCGGTGTCTCGGCGCGCGGCCTATATTCTCCGCTGAACGGATCCTACACGGAAAAAAAATGCTGTTGCTTCAATTAAAGTTTACGTCACGGGCTGCCACAGACATACATAGTTCATCCAATGATATTTTTATTAGACTTATCTGGATTATTAAAAGAACTATCCAGATATTTGGTCTAATAAAAATATCATTGAATGAACTATGTATGTCTGTGGCAGCCCGTGACGTAGACTTTAATTGAAGCAACAGCATTTTCTTTTCCGTGTACTTATTGGCGCCGACTCGCGTTCGTGGCCGCCTTGGGGCTCGTATAGTGCTCGCGCGTGAGCTACACGTGCTCCACGCGTGAAAACTCGTCTGCGCATATACCGGTTGGTTGTTTTGTATTTGTGGTGATTAGTCGAACACATTAGTATAATTTTAATTATGAAACATAATGCAATTATAATATTGTAGTTTTATTGAGTTTTCTTTTTATAATACCGGCTAATACTATAGAAAGAACCAGCTTTCGACTATGAAGATTCGTTTCGTATTTAGTTTACTTTAAATTGATTAATTTGATAGTTGACTCATATCTTGACTCTTATCTTCGGCTTGTATTTACTATTCACACTTAACATCAAACAATCAACAGAACAAAGCCTTCTATTATTTTTTAATATAAATAATCATTAATTTAAAACTAAACTGATAAAAGTTTTTAAATTGTATTAAAGAACAATCATCAATCAAATATAAAAGCAATAATCAACATAAACTTTTACAGTTCTACAGACCGGCTGACTGCTTTTATTTCAATTCAACCACGGACCTGAATTTAAGATCTACTATTATGTTTTATATTATTTATTTTATGTTATGTGAAAAATCGGGACAAATAGCGTCCCGTCTATTCTTTCGGGACGTTTCTAATGAGAGCCAAAAATCCGGATGTCTCGGAAAATTCGGGACGGTTGGTCACCCTAGTGGTCGCACTAGTGATGCGTGTTCAAGCAGTCTCTCGACCACCTTGTTCCTATGTGCATGTTCCTATCGTTTGATAATATATTATCTTCTTTAAAAGTGTGTTATTTCATCCTGACCTATACTGTATTTAGCCTACACTAAATAAAAAAAAAAAATTTTAGTTAACAAGACTTGGCGATACTAAGTTAAATAATATGCTAATGAAATTGGCAGTGCCAAATTTTTTTAATTAAAATTTTTATTTTTTATTTTGTATTAATTTTTATTTTTCATTTTTTGGATAAATTTTTAAATCTTAATATTGTTATCTTTGTAAAAATTAAACCAACTATATTGTACTAAAGTTTTTAGTTTAAATGTTTTTATTAAAAAAAATAATAAATTAGCATAAATTCTTATTTTTATAGTTGGCACAATATTTTGATATCGTTATTCTTGTAAGAAATAAGAAGAATTATTTTGCACAACACTTTATTTTTTTGGTATAACAATTTTTTTAAAACTAAAATAACACTATTTTGTACAGATTAAAATAACACTGTTTTGTAAAAATATTTTGTACACTACATATTTTTTGTAAATTTTTGGTAAACCTTGATATTAGCGCGACCTCACCGATTTCAATGACCTTGACATATGTTGTTAAGGACATGACTCTAAGTAACTTGCAAAAAATTTTAGCCGTCGCTCGTTGTTTATTACAAAGTTATTAACAATTAAATGATATGATAAGAACACGTATTAAATGCGATAATCTGAATTTCTCCATGCATGAGCGTTATATATTTAAGTATTTAGTTGTATATTTAAGTTATTAATTATATATTTAAGTAATTGTATGGGAGAGGGGCTTTAGGATTAAACCAAATTTTAATTTTAAATCAGGAATAGGTTTGTATTAGGTTATATCTTCTAGAAGTGGAACTCGTGCGGAACCCATTGCGTCCATGCATATACTTTACAACGCGAAGCGAGATCCACCCCACAATTCTTGTGTGAGTGAGAAAGTGTTGCGAGCTTATATTCATGCTGAAATATATGCAGTCTTATGTTGCAAGCATCGGTCGGTCACTACCTTCAATTGTTAATAACTTTGTAATAAACAACGAGCGACGACTAAAATTTTTTGCAAGTTACTCAGAGCCATGTCCTTGACAACATATGTCAAGGTCATTGAAATCGGTGAGGTCGGCGCTAATATCAAGGTTTACCAAATTTTTTTACAGTAATATACACTTTTCACAACTGGCGCATGTACTTGGCGCCTTTTTAAATATTTTTTTAAAGTAAGTTTTTAGTTATTATAAGTATTACTTTAAAGCTAAGAAATGTATATACTTATAGCATACAAATTAAGTAGATTTATTTTTATATTATTTTTTACGTTCATAGGCAAAACTCGGAAGTTACTGTTTTTTTCATTGGTTTTCCCTAATCATTGACTGACAGACAGAAAATAGCAATGTCTGTTTTTTATTTATTTTTTGTGTCAATAAAATTAATATTGTATTATACTTTTTAAATATGTGGAAACTAGAAATATAGTTCAGTTATAAAATTTAATTAATTTTATGTATTTTTAAATTACTTAAAACGTTATATTTTATGCACATGTATTTTCACACATGATAAGTGGAAAATACAATGAATAAAAAATACTTTTATAAGTAAATTAAATGAAAAATCAAATTAAATTATGTTTAATTTGTACTTTTTTTCTTAAAGAATTTATTAAATATGACCAGATTTTTTCTCTGAATTATTTATTTGTATATAAAATTAAATTATATACATAAATGCATAGATACATACAACAAACATATACATATACAACAAACATATACATACTTACCGATTATTTGATGTATAATATTCAAGGACAAACTGATAATAACAATATTTTGATGATTCGTTATCTTTGCATTCACGTGCACATTCTTCTGGGGTTGAAAAATGCATGGAATTCTGATGTGTTGAAATAGTTGACTGATTCCAGAAAAAGGATGCTATTTAATATAATAATATATTTTTTAAATAAAATGTTACATTATTTTACAAGTTTTATAATTAAGTTAATTTATTTAAGGAAATGAATTTTTCATATTTTTGAAAAGACTGTTTCAATATGAGTGTATATCAATTGGACACAATGCTTATTGGCCAATTGAAAATGAGGACCTTTCATTGGCCAATTTTGCTGGTTGCCCTAGGCATTGGTCGATAAGTGGTTGTGTCCAATCGCACTGTATCCAAATGAACCTCTCCCTTTCGATATAATCTCTAATATTACATAATTTGACGAGAATCGATTTATGTATAACGAATTATGACTTTATCAAAAGAGAAGTTTAACTGTATTTTTGCAAAAATCAAATTATTAATAGATTTTACTGCTTATTCTACATAAAAAATTGTTAAAATAAATTGATTGTGTAGTAAATAATTTTTTATGACATTTTTCCTTACTACTTCTATACATATGTAGAATAATGCGAAAAAAATCAATTTATGTGAAGAAATGATAACTTTTAGTTCAAAATAATATGAAATATAACGTCTTAATTTACAAACATAAAAAATTTTATAAATTTCAAACAATATCATATATAATGACAAATATAATATATTTATTCTTTATTAGAAAAGTAAACAAAGTTTTTATTTTTTGCAAATATAGTTTTAAATATAAACTTAGTTTAAAACTTAAAGGGTTTACCTTTACAAAACTGAGCATTAATGCTTATCAAAAATATCAGTACAATTGCTGATGCAGATAGCGGCATGATAGAATAAAACCAAAAAAATCGCATATTTATGATCGCAAATAACAATATTTTCTGGACACAGTTTTGATGTGCACTTGCTTTTTTATCCGAATTTTACGGAACGACTAATATTACTTCTAGAAGGGACTTAATTTTTTATGTAAACGTACGCTTATCAATTCTGCCGCAAACTTGTAAGTTTATCACTTAAACAACTTTTTATTCACAAAAGTAATATTTTTATCTTGGTTTGTTGATTATTTATCGAATTTTAGGCTAATGCAGAGTGCGTTATTAACATAAGCTCATTTGAGATACATTATTGAAATGCGATAATCACATACACACACACACACCTATATATATACAGGGTGTCCGATAATAACCGTATCATCATATGCAGGTAGAATAGGCGAAACCGAGAAGAAGAAGTCCTTTACCATTTTACGATTTTTGTAATAACTATTAAGAAATTAATTTAAAAAAATCGGCCAATACCCGAGGGCACATTTATACGTACATTTATACGTAATAACGGCGCGTTGTACTCGATGCTTCGCAAGTTGATTAATTCTATCACTGTTATACAACTGATTTCATTAATAAAATTATTACAGATCAAGCTTCTGTAAATAATAGAACTTTTTTCATAACAATATTAATGATATTTGGTCAATTCTGAAATTTCTTTTAAAAGTATAGTTGTATAAAATGCAATAAAAGGTGCATTTTGTTTGACACTATTTTCACTTTGAAGGATTAATTAGGACGAAGAATCTTACACTTTGAAGCGAAACTAGCTTGAAAGAGCACACGCAATATCATGGATGTATTTGACGATTATGGCTTAAAATAAATAATAAAATTAAAAAGTTAAAAGAGGCTCAAATGATAAATATCAATAAATATCGATAATTATCAATTTTCTTCTTATTGATTATGGCTTACAAGGGAACCTCGCGAACCCGAAAATTCTGATTTTGATGAAACTTTACAGACATGTAGGGAGGTCAATAGATGAATTTAGAAATTTTCAGTTGCTGCTCGAAAACGGTTCTAAGGGGTGAAAGCACCCCTCATATATAAAGCGGCTTTTTACTTTTTTCGGTATATCTAAAAAACTATTCGAGATATTAAAAAATGTTTTATACAAAAGTTTTAGGGTAAAAACAGCTCTATTTAACCACATTAATAAACATTTGAAAAAATTAGTTTTTAAAAAGATTCTGAAAAAATTTTTGTTTTAAATTATTTTTTCAAATTCTTATTAATGTGGTTAAATAGAGTTATTTTTACCATGAAACTTTTGTATAAAACATTTTTTAATATCTTGAATAGTTTTCGAAATATATCGAGAAAAGCGAAAAGCCGTTAGACACATAAGGGGTGATTTCACTCTTCAAAATCGCTTTTGGACGGCAACTGAAAATTTCTTAATTTATATATTTACTCCCTCGACATGTGTGTAAAGTTTCATCAAAATCAATTAGTAAAAAAAAAATAATTGTTTTTAAGAAAAAGTATGTAATTATTTATAATGTATTTTTTTAAACAATTATTCGTTTTTTTTTTAAACTAATTGATTTGTCTCATTATTCTGTACATAAAAGTGTTACGATAAGATTATCGAAAACTAAATATTTTACGAGATATTTTAACTTTTATATTAAAATATGTCAGATTAAAATATAAAATAACTCAAAAAGTACTTAATGAAAAAATACTTTATTATAGTGTTTTGAAAAGCTCTCGAGATAAGCTACAAGAATATGCAATAAAAAGTAGGCAGTTCCATTTAAAAAATTGAAGGTGACCTTGCTTTTTTATGGAAAAAAAAATGTTTGGTCAATTTTTATTATCGCAATTTGTTGCCGGTTAGAAACTGATAAATTTCTGTTTATGACTTTTTTATGTCAGATTATTGTAAGTGCCTTAAAAATCGTGGCGACCGTTACGAGAACCACCCTGTATATAAGTAGCTGCTGTCTGTCTGTCTGTCTGACCGCGAACTACTTCTACATTTATGGACCGATTTTCTTGAATCGTATCAAAATTTTTCAAATTTTTCGGGGTGGCTACTATGTGGTTTTTTTAGTTTTACACCCCCGCCCACCCACCCACGCACCCACACACTATGTTTCACATTTATGGACCGATTTTCTCGAAATTGGTACCAAAATTTTGCTAATTTTTCGGGGATGGCTACGATTTTTATGTTCTATTATACGTTTTGATATATTCTAGATATTTTTTTTGCCTTTGTCGCAGACTTCCAAAAATTTTGTAGTTATAGTTATTTTGGGAAACCGTATCCGTTTCGCATCGCATCATGTCATATTACGGTTGCCACTTCACGGATGGTCTTTATATTCTGTATTTTCCAGATAGTAATTTTTTCGAAATAAAGTTATTTATGAGAAAATAAGAAGTTTGGATTCGAATGTGAGGTTTATGGCGATCGAATCGCACATTATGAACTTTTTATGGCACATAGCATCCGCCGAATTATAGAAATCATCGACATAGAAGTTATATGACTGTAAACTGAGAGTATCATTGCCTGTATCGTATCAACGATAACGCGTCGTCCACGCGGCATCAAAAATCACGAGCTCGGTTCTTGCACGGGTGTTAGATAACCGGTTATTATTGACTGGTCCTGCTCGAGGTCAGATTATCTTCCTCCTAAGGATCGATTTCTTTTCAAATGACTCGGAACTTCCGTTCAGGCTTAAACGGAGACAGTTTTCTATTCGAGTGTCATTTGCTATAACAATCAATAAATCTCAGGGACAAACTTTACAAAAAGTTGGAATTTATCTGCCACATCCCGTATTTGCTCATGGACAACTCTATGTAGCATTCTCTAGAGCAACCAAAAGAGGAACTGTCAAAGTTAAAGTTGATGAGCTCAGCAATCAAGGACATCTTATTGAGGGAAATCCTAACTCTTTTACGACAAATGTCGTATACCGAGAGGTTTTGTAAATTGATGAGTTATAAAATTGTATGAGAGCCAATAATAGCGGGTCAGCGGTGGATACTTCAGCCTTAAAAAAAATAATATATTCTAAATAGCGGGTAAATGATGGGGTTCTTTTATTTGAAAAGGGTATAAATTTTTATTCATAATACAGACTGACACACATAGACACTGAACTATATAATGTTAAACTGGCCTTTAGATTGCTATGTCGCAAAAAGGAACAAGATTGTCAGTTTTGACCTAAGGAAGTCGTGTACAGAGAGGGTTATTAGTGGGTGAGAGTCCCACACTACCCCGGCACACTTGGTGGCGGGGTATATATAACGTATTATTCCCTCTTGCAAAAAAAAATGTACTTCCGCGCGTAGCGCGGGCTTAAAGCTAGTTTTATATAAAATATAAAATATTTATTTTTTTTATCATTTATTTGGTTATGTTTTTATATTCGTAATAGAAATCTTGATTATTTTGCTCAATTGAACATGTTTTTCCATTCCTTAACTTATGAAAGATTACATCATCGAATTTTTTGAATATAGAGAATTATTTCGAAATATTTCTGCATTGCAGTGGGACATGACGTGAAAAACCATCGAAATGCAACGATATAAAACGCGTTTTATATCTCATGTTGTATATTTATATCGCATACATATCATTCATTTACGCATAACTCTAATGCAAAGTAGTCACGTTGCACTGCAACGTAAGAATATTTTGAAGTAATTTTCCTTATTTACAAACTGTTATGTAAGGAATATGTAAATAAGATTATAAGACTCTATATAAATCGGAAATATTGTTCGCAGTTGTAGTATAAAGTGTAACCAATAAGTTTAACGATTCATTCAAGTGTAAGATCGTCAGAGTTTTAATTTTCGGAAAAAGTATCTGTATCTTTAATTTAAGCAAAATGTTACATGTGGATCCTGCGAATGTTCTTAATATGTTAATTGTTTCATTCCAAATTTCAAATATTTCACGAACACAAGTAAATAATAAAGAAATTGAATTACATGATACTATAAAGGATATTATACAAAATTTAATGGATGACATATAATTTGCAATGCAAACCGATACTACATTAGAATTTGAGAATTATTGGGACTCAAATTTATCCGAGGCACAATTTGTCGCAGCTGATGAAATAGAAGAACTTGAAGAAAATAATGAAGATGAGGGAGAAGATTGTACATTGAAAGAAGGCGAAATTATAAATAATGACCTTAAAAAAAAAGTTGTTGAATTCTGGAAAAGTGGAGATAAGGGTCGTTACGTTTTATTAACAGCACAACATCGCTTTAGAAAGGTAAAGTCCTTGCTGCAGTTATATCGATGGGAACTCTCCCTACAAAAAGGTGGTACTCATAGAGAAAAACTATTACAAATTTCTGAACATGTCTTGAAAAAATTCGTAGACGTTAACGACCAAAACAGAATTATTCATGATTTAGATTTGCGACGATGGGCGCTAGAAGCAAAAAAAGAAATTAATCTTCCGGTAATTATGCATATTAGGGGCGACCTCACCGATTTTAATGACCTTGACATATGTTGTCAAGGACATGCTCCTGAGTAACTTCCAAAAAGTTTTAGCCGTCGCTCGTTGTTTATTAAAATGTTATTAACAAAATAAGTTTAACGAATCGAGCGTAATTTTCTGACATTATTATTAAGAAGTATACACATACACACAATATATATATTGTGCGGCATGTGTGCGTATTATAAAGTGAAAAGGTGGGCGGGGGAGGAGCAGAGCCCCTCCTTATTTGATGCGTGAGCAAAGGAGATTTACTACGTTTTAATTTGTAATATGTGTTTAAGTGTTTGTAATGTAATGCAATAAGTAAATGTAATAAGTGTTTAAGAATCAGAATTAAGAATCAAAAATCACAGAAATAGGTTTGGGTTAGTTTATATCTTCCGGAAGTGGAGCCTCCCCTTAGACGGGACGGAATCCACTGTGTCCACGCATATACTTTCCCATCCACACATCAATTGTGGGGTAGACCCATAGACTTATAGAAATAGACTGCGCGCTCTTACGGTTTGGCGATCTTAACATTGAAGGATAGAGATATACTGGTCGGATGTGTTTCTCTCTCGCACAGTTGAAGGAGAGGGAATATCGCGGCTGGCGGAGAATGAACGGAGAGACGAGGAAATGCCTATACAAATCAATTAGTGTAAAAAAAACAAATAATTGTTTAAAAAAATACATTGTAAATAATTACATACTTTTTCTTAAAAACAATTATTTTTTTTTTTACTAATTGATTTGTCTCATTATTCTGTACATAAAAGTATTACGATAAGATTATCGAAAACTAAATATTTTACGAGATATTTTATTTTTTATATTAAAATATGTCAGATTAAAATATAAAATAACTCAAAAAGTACTTTATGAAAAAATACTTTATTATAGTGTTTTGGAAAGCTCTCGAGATAAGCTACAAGAATATGCAATAAAAAAGGGGGGTTCCATCTAAAAAAATGAAGATGACCTTCAAATCTCCTAAGCGCCTTCACCTAAAAAAAATGTTCACTTCCACAAAATTTCCCCCTCGATACCATACAACTTTTATTTCAAACATTTTCTCCTATCTCCAAAACCGGGAAGTTATTCGGGTGGCCTGTCTTCAAAATGCCTCACCCTGTATGCTCGCAGTCTCGCTCTCCTACAATTCTCCCCCACCACATAGCCGATTAGAAAGAGAAAGAGATCCGACTGCTATCGCTCTCTCTTTCTAATGTTTAAGACAGTCTTTTGCAGGGATGCGTAGTCTATTTCTATAAGTTTATGGGTAGACCTCGCTTTGCGTTGTAAAGTATATGCGTTGGACACAGTGAGTTCCCCCCCCCCTACGGGGGGGCTCCATTTCCGGAAGGTATAACCTAACCCAAACCTATTTCTGTGTGTAATTTCTGATTCTTAATTCTGATTCTTAAATATACACGGTGTCAGACAATTACGTTTCATTCGTTAAACTTATTTTGTTAATTACTTTTTAATAAACAACGAGCGACGGCTAAAACTTTTTAAAAGTTACTTAGGAGCATGTCCTTGACAACATATGTCAAGGTTATTGAAATCGGTGAGGTCACCCCTAATATGCATAATTACCAATCTTCCTCATTTTAAAGTAGGAGCAACGCGGATATTAAATTTTAAAAGAAAGCACGGCATAGTGTCAAGAAAAATAACAAAATTTATAAATTATTTATCAAAGACAAATCAAAAACAATTACAAATTGCATGCCAAGAATTTATAAATTCTGTGAAATCATTTATAGATTTCTTTGAAATACAAAATATATATAATGCAGACGAAAATGGGTTCAATTTAGAAATACATTCAGGAAAAACGTTAATAACACAAGGTGTTAAAACAGTCGAAACTGTAGTTCAATCACAATCAGCAATTACACACAGCTATACTATTATGCCTACAATTTCTGCAAGAGGGCAACTGCAATCACCTCTTTATTTGGTTTTGAAAGAGGCCAGTGGAAGTTTTAGAAGAGACTTCGTTTAGGCCTGCAAATATTTTTATCGCAGCGTCAAAATCAGGAAAATTTACTACACAACACTTTCAATCTTGGTTTACAAATGTATTTTTACCCGCAACTGGAGCCTTCAGTGTGTTATTATTAGACTCTTGGAGCGGACATTGTCCCGCGAACCTACAAGAGTTTATGCCATCTAAAAATAAAGATGTACGGATTTTAATAATACTAAAAAGAACTACAGGATGGGTTTAGAATATGGAAAAACTTTGTGAGGACATTTAGTGATCGCGTTATGTTGTTAAATTATGATATCAATTTACATTTGAGAAATAATATCATCAAATTACAATCTTTAACACGTATACAACTGTCTTCTCCACGATTCCATAATCTTTTTAAATATGGTTTAAAAGTGGTTACCTCGAAGAACGGCCATCACATTTTGAAAACCCGGAGGATTTTTGTTTCTCCGGAAAAGATATAGAAGAAATTCCACGCTGTTCCATACGTGGTGCACCTGCTGTAATACGTTGCTCTTGGTGCAAGAAATATTTTTGTATGCATCATTTCTTTGAGGAATATCATGACTGTAAATATTATGAAATATAATCATTGTTCATAAGTAAAAGATTTTTATCTAGAAAATTATATTTATTATTAATGTTTGTAATAAATATTCTTATATTGTACATAACTCTTATGAAGAATATCAGTTTATCAATTTACAGTAACCATGGAATTAATACATGTTATTAGCCACATATTCACTTATAATTACTTTTATTTTGTTGAATTACACAATAATTATACACAATCTTTGATGATGCAATCTTTTATAAGTTAAGGAATGAAAAAACATGTTCAATCAAGCAAAATAAACAAGACTTCTATTACAAATACAAAAACAACCAAATAAATGATAAAAATAACAAATATTTTATTTAAATAAAATCGATATACAGGGTGAGGAAAAAGTATGGAAACCGTGAAAAATTTCGAAAAATATAAGTTTTACAGAAAATTGTTTCGAATAAAAGTTGTGCGATTTAGAATGATCTATTTACTGACCTTATCAGTTTGGGTTTGAATGGCGTCGCCTCGGGTATGGCAGCGCCGGACGCTCGTAACTAAGGAGCGCGTCACTTAGTCTCAGGAATGTGCGTATCACAAATGTAATAGCGCAATACTCTGGTAGCAAAAGTTCTCATTAAAATTTGATATTTTACTTTGTATTAATAATAAAAATAATTATTATTCTATTATTAATACAAAATAAAATATTAAATAGAAAATTTTAGTGAGAACTTTTGCCACTAGAGTATTGCGCTATTACATTGATACGCACGTTCCTGAGACTAAGTGACGCGCTCCTTAGTTACGAGCGTCTGGCGCTGCATTGCTAATGCCGGGATTACGATGAACTTGACGTAACGGGACGCGACGGGACGTGAAGTGACGTAAAACCTAAAACACTCTTGTTTTATATGTGATTCATTACGATCGACTTTACGTAACGTGACGTGAAGTATCGAAACTTAACGCGACGTGAAAACTTGCCAATGTCAAGCTTTGACGTCGCGTTCCGTCAAGTCGGGCTGTTCACGTGACTCTTTCAGCCAATCGACGCTCTCGAATCTTGCACGCGCTGCACTCGAATTCAAGAGTCACAGCAGAATTCATTTGGAACTACCAAAAACTAGCAACGAAAACGACAACAAAAACAACGCTTGCGCTTTTCAAGCGTTCAATGCACACTGCTTACGGCACGTTACGGCGATCGTAATTTCACAAGAAATGTTAAACGTTAAGTTCACGTCACGTTACTTCACGTCCCGTCACGTCCCGTTATGTTAAGTTCATCGTAATCCCGGCATAAGACCCGAGCAGTAAGAGGGGAGTAGTAGGCGTGAATCAAGAAATCCGGCCGAAAGTTGCAAGTAAATCCCAGCACTGTTGTAGTCCTTGTCGAGACCTTTTCAAAACACTATAATAAGTATTTTTTCATTAAGTATTTTCCGAGTTATTTTATATCTTAATCTGATATATTTTGATATAAAAAATAAAATATCTCGTAAAATATTTAATTTTCGATAACCTTACCTTAATACTTTTATGTACAGAATAATGAGACAAATCAATTAGCGTAAAAAAATAATTGTTTTCAAAAAAAAGTATGCAATTATTTATAATGTATTTTTTTAACAATTATTTGTTTTCTTTTACACTAATTTATTTGTCTCATTACTCTGTACATAAAAGTATTACGCTAAGATTATCAAAAACTAAATATTTTACGAAATATTTTATTTTTTATATCAAAATATGTCAGATTAAGATATAAAATAACTCGAAAAATACTTAATAAAAAAATACTTTATTATAGTGTCTTGAAAAGGTCTCGACAAGGGCTACAAGAATATGCAATGAAAAATAGGGGTTCCCATTTAAGAAAACATCGATCACATTGACCTTGTCTTGAAAAGGTCACTCAAGGTCAAGTCCATAATTTCAACATGTGGCCCCCTTCAAACCATGCAACTTTATAATATTTATTATTAACGTTTGTAATAAATATCAAGCGACGCTACCGCGTCGCGACGCCAAGTATATGAAAAAATTTCTTTTTAGCTTGTCAGCGGTTTGCCTATGTACAGGGGCCGCGGCGCGGCGCTACCAACCCAGGTACCAAGGTGTCGTCATTTTAAGGTCATTTCTCGTCATATGATGTCAGTCGACTAAATAATGATGTAACACAGACGTGATATTTTTAACGACATATTATCGTCACAGAAATAACGTCATTGAATCGTCTTTTTAAGGTTATTTACTGATCAATTAACTAATGTTGTTAAAATACGTCAATATTAAAATTATCGTATTTATATAAGGAAAATAATAAATATTTTATGATATCAGTCATCAGTCGACCGTTAGTTTCGACAGTAGAAGGTGGACGTTTTTAAGCAGTGCCGAAAAATAAAAATTTAAAAGATGGAGTCAACATCTGATTCTCCAACAAATAAAAATATCAAAATTGTGAACCTCTAACGCATGAAATTCAAACGAAATATTTTTATTTATAGGGCATTGTGAATTTGTTGTTTATATAATTATTATTTTACTAATTAACATATTTCTTACGATTAAATTAAACATTGTTCATTTCCTTCTGTTTTTTGTAGAAAGCAATTTATGTTATTGAAAAACTCGCGCAATATTTATTTATTTAATGCTATAATGTTTCTGGGAACAAAAAAAATAAAATTATACAAAAAAAAATTACATACGGGGATTCTAACCAGCGATCCCGCGCTTACAAGACCTGAGCGCTACCCGCTCAGCCACACGGTCGCTTCGATTATCGTTTATCGCGAAGCGGTTAAGTCGTGCTGGAAAATCTTTCATAATTTTTTTTGGACGAATGCGTGAAAAGCGCGCGCTAAAACTTTAACACAATTTCTTTCTCATTAAGGACTATTCATAGAAAAATTACCGCTTGAATCTGAGATGGGCACGTCTGGCCCTCCCCTTGTTAGAAAATTTTGAATCCTTAATCTAACACATATGCGAGCGACCAATTTTATATTTCTGACCGTTCTTAACATATACACTTATTTACTTATACATATTGATTTTGGTTTTATGTTTTTATACTTTAATCAAATATATTTTTATATTGTATTAACCAGTCAGAACCTAAATGTCAACGATAGAATCTTTCCCTTGCATTCTGACTGATGTTCTCCGTATTAATGTAACACCCGCGAATTAACACACACACACACATACACACGTACACTCATCAAGAAATGATAATCAACAATATTTTATTTTAATTTTTTATAATCATGTATATCCACCATTTACTTTAAAAATGAATAAATTTACATTTTGTTAATTTAAAATCAAAATAACTCATTATTAACCCCCACTCATTCCTCCAGTCGAAAGATCGCACTTGGTCCCATCCCGCGTAAAAGAGATTAAATTCTCTTACCGAAAAGGGACCATCGAACGAACGTCTGAATAACCAGCGTAACAGCGACTCAGTCCGTTTACCTGCTTTTCAGACCTGTCAGTTCGTTCGACCCGATTCCAAACGCCACGATTGGAAGTGACTCAACAAGCAATTTCAAAACGCCTCAAAGACATGGGAATGATTCAGAAGCAAGGAAATTGGGTGCCGTATGAGTTGAAACCGAGAGATGTTGAATGGCGTTTGTTTGCTTGTGAACAGTTGCTTGAAAGGCAAAGACGGAAGGGATTTCCGCATCGCATTGTGACTGGGGACGAAAAATGGGTTCATTACGATAACCCCAAGCGCAGAAAATCATGGGGATATCCCGGCCATGCTTCCACGTCGACGGCCAAACCGAATATTCACGGTTCCAAGGTCATGCTCTGTATTTGGTGGGACCAGCTCGGCGTAGTGTATTATGAGCTGTTAAAACCGACTGAAACAATCACAGGCGATCGTTATCGAACGCAATTAATGCGTTTGAGCCGAGCATTAAAAGACAAACGGCCGCAATACAACGAGAGACACGATAAAGTGATTTTGCAGCATGACAATGCTCGACCCCATGTTGCGAAAGTGGTCAAGATATACTTGGAAACGTTGAAATGGGAAGTCCTACCCCACCCGCCGTATTCTCCAGACGTTGCTCCCTCTGACTATCACTTGTTTCGATCAATGGCACACGGGCTGGTTGACCAGCACTTCCGGTCTTATGAAGAAGTAAGAAATTGGATCGATTCGTAGATCGCTTCAAAAGATGACCAGTTTTTTCAACGCGGGATTTGTACGCTGCCCGAAAGATGGGAGAAAGTAGTGGCCAGCGATGGACAATACATTGAATCATAAATGTATAACCAGTTTTTTACAATAAAGCCTCGAATTTCGGAAAAAAAACGGCGGAAGCAAAGTTGTACACCTAATATATCAAAAGAGTGACGAAGATGTAATTAATTACGCAAATAGAGTAAAAATTCTCGGAAAACAAATTTTAGAAGCATATAGAAGTTCTGGAAACGTGTTATCTGACCAAAGTATTAAAGCATCATTAGAAAAAGACATGTGCAAATGTTTTATTAGAGGGCTAAAACCAGAAATCGAGCAACGAGTTTCAAGAAACTTACCAGATGTACAAACAACTGCAGCCGACGCTATAAGGATAGAGAGAGAACTCCGAGCAATGACAGATTTACGACAGGGAACAGCAGGTAGACAAAAAACTAACAGCCTAAGAGAAATCTGTCAAATCTGTTATAAAGAAGGGCACGTAGGCAGTAACTGCAGGAAATATTTACAAACATCTCAACAAGTTAATAACCAGATTGATTTAGGAACCGCAATATTAGTATGTCAAATTTGTAAAAAACGTGGGCATGGAGCAGGGAAATGCCGCTTCCGCGATCCACAACTTCGCCGCCCGGTAAACGTAGTTCAAGGAAGAATAACTTGTCAATAAATAACTTGTCAATTATGCTTAAAATCCGGTCATGATGCAAAATCTTGCCGACAGAATAATACTAATAACAATAAAATTTCGACAATTTGTCAATGGTGCGAAAGACCCGGCCTTTCCGCAAATAATTTCCTGGACGAAACAGAACGAACAACATTATACGGGAAATAAAACTCGCGTAACTTGTCAAATTTGCAACAACTTCGGACACATTGCTAAAGATTGTCGATCAAAACTAAACCAGCAAACGGGATCCAGGAATTCTTTATTCTGTCGCTATTGTAAGGAGCAAGGTCATCTTCTCGAAAATTGTCAATTACTCCTTGCCAGTAACTTTTGAAAAAAAGAAAATAATCAGGAAACTACAACGGCCCCTCGACGTCGGGTGCACAGCAGGGGTCCGAACGAGAGCCGCATCCGCCCAAAACTCAGGTAGCCAAGTAGACAAGGACAGAACTACCATAAGGCCCGTGACTGTAAACCTCGACAAACATAGTCGCGCGCCTACCGTTCAAATTAACATCGATAATTTAACTACTAGTATAACTTTTATGCTAGACACGGGATCTGGACCTAATATAATTAAAGAAAATCTCGTTCCCGAAGAAATAAGTATTAATTACACTAATATCCTCAAGTTGAACGGTATAAATAATTATTCTGTGTACACTTTAGATGAAATTACATTATCTCTTTTCGAAATACCGGTTATATTTCATATTGTATCTAACGATTTTCCAATTTCACAATCCGGCATATTAGGAAACGATTTCTTTAAACAAACTTCATCGAAAATAGATTATGCACAAGGGCACTTGGATGTCTCCGGAATCAACATACCTTTCTTATCACCTGAAGCCATTATAGTAGCTCCGCGATCCGAATCATTATTTTATGTAAGAATAGAAAATCCAGAACTAAAAGTAGGATATATACCGAGATTAAAGGTGGCACATGGAATTTATTTGGTAGACACCATTGTGGAGAACGTTGCCGGAAAAGCATATTTAAACGTTATAAGTACTTTAGATGAAGAAGCGGAACTACATGTTCCGACTTTGCGCCTAAAACCATTGAGCGAATTATTAGACGACCATGATTCAAAAATTGAGACTCTAAACAGTCCAGAAGAACCAAGGAATAAGGAAGAAGAAACTACTTACGAATTCGACGATTATGAAAATGATATGAATAATGAAAATCAAGGTGAAAATGTAGATGAAGCAAATATTATTATCGAAGAAATCAATTATGAAGACAAAGAAAAAACTTTAAATAAAGAAGAAAATGAAAATAAGGATAAAATTATAAATAAAGACGAGATAAAAAATAAAACTGAGAGGAAAAATAAAAAATCAGACGATACAAAAATTCTTGGAGAGGGAAATTACCAAACCTCTCCTGAAAATCTAATAAATCCAACCATTCCTGGAGGGGGAAGTTACTAAACCTCTCCTAAAAATTTAATTAATTTAAAAACCCTCAAAGAGAGAAATTATCAATCCTCTCAAGAAGGGAATAATTCTAGGATTTCGGAGGGAAATTTCCAAACCTTGTCAGAAAATCCTAGCTCCGTCGATTGCGAGGAGGAAAATTACCAAACCTCACTACGTATTTCGGCAAAATCTCATTCCAAAAAAGGGAGAAGTCCTTTATCCTCCCTAGATGTCAAATTTCCTAAGGTTGGATTATTTAAAGAAGAAAATGATAATGAATTAAAAACCTGTCATGTTACAATGAAAGACCTCCTTGAAGAGGCTCAAAAATATAATTTAAATATTAAAAATTCGAATCTACGAAATATGAGAAATAAAAATAAACCGTCTTCAAAAATCCTTACATCTTTGTCGAATAAATCTCAAGAAAGTTTAGAAAAATTTATGCGAAAACGCAAAACAAGATATAAAACAAAACAAAAAGTTGAAAATTATAATTTGCATAATTGTCTAACAATCTCCGAAGAAAAGGGAAAGAATCGACTCGTCAAAATCATAGAATCATTACGATTAGAACATTTAAATGAAGCAGAGAGAAAAAGCATTATAAAATTAATAACAGACAGTCAAGATCGATTTCATATTCCTGGAGAAAAATTAAACGCAACTCACATTTTTATTACAACATCGAATACCTACTACAGATGACCAACCAATAAACACTCGTCAGTATCGATTTCCGCAAATTCATAAAGAAGAACTAAAGAAGCAGGTAGAAGAACCGTTAGAAGGGGGAATTGTAAAACACTCACAATCGCCATATAATACGCCTATATGGATTGTACCTAAGAAAGAAGACTCTAAAGGAAATAAACGATGGAGAATGGTATTAGATTTTCGCGCTTTAAATGATAAAACTATCGGAGATGCATATCCTCTACCAAATATCGTCGATATATTAGACCAATTAGGAGGAGCACGATATTTTTCAGTATGCGATTTAGCATCTGGATTTCATCAAATAAAAATGAACCACGAAGATGGTCATAAAACAGCTTCCACTACTCCTTTTGGACATTACGAATTCGACCGAATGCCGTTCGGTCTAAAAAATGCTCCGGCTACTTTCCAGCGCCTAATGGACTTAGTATTAACTGGGTTACAAGGCAAAGAATTATTCGTTTATATGAACGATATTGTTATCTATGCAACGTCTTTAGAAGAACACGAAAGAAAATACAACGCTTTAATGGAACGTCTTCGAGAAGCTAATTTAAAATTACAGCCAGACAAATGCGAATTTTTAAAAACGGAAGTAACTTATCTGGGACACGTAATCAGTAAAGACGGAGTAAAACCAGATCCGAAAAAATTAGGAACGGTACAACGATTTCCAAGACTTAAAACACCTAAGAATATTAAACAATTTTCAGGACTTGCAGGATATTACAGACGCTTTATACCGAATTTTTCCAAATTCGCCAAACCATTAACAAATTTATTAAAAAACGACACCCGCTTCGAGTGGACATCTGTGCGAGAAGAATCTTTTGAAATTTTAAAACAAAAACTGTGCGAAGAGCCAGTACTGCAATACCCTGATTTTTCCAAATCATTCATTTTAACGACCGATGCATCTGCAATAGCCGTTGGAGGAATATTATCACAAGGAGAGATAAATAAAGACCTACCGATAGCATACGCCTCACGAACCTTAACAGATAATGAATTAAAATACGATACATACGAAAAAGAAGCACTAGCTATTGTATATTGCGTTAAACATTTTCGACCATACTTATACGGAAGAAAATTCACTTTAGTTACAGATCATAAACCATTGATGTGGTTTAAAAACGCATAAGACGCAAATATGCGAATACTTCGTTGGAGATTAAAATTAGCAGAATATGATTATGAGGTTGTATACAAAGCGGGAAAAACAAACGTAAACGCAGACGCATTATCCAGAAATCCTGTAGATATCGAAGAAATAGATTGTAAAATTATAAAAAACAAGAAACTTTTAAACCCAGATAACCCTAAGGATGCACGATTAATTGCCGAACTATTAGAAAAATCCGATAGCGAAGAAGAAGAAGAAGAAGATGATGACGATTTCCATTTATATCTTTCCGATATGGAAGAAAACGAAGAAATAATACCTGAAAGCGATTTATTAAATAACAATAACGATACTCTTCCATTTGCACAAACAGAATTAAACGAACCAGATTATTTATCAATTACCGAAAAAGCGATTCCATTTAAGAAATTAAAGGTGTCCTTGACTTGACCTTAACGATGCCATCCAAGGTCAAATCAATGACACCATCTTATGTTCCCCTCAAAACCATACAATTTTTGTTTAAAACGTTTTTCTCTAAAATGCTTAGTTTTTGAAAGAAAAGGGGTGTACGGGTGGTCTAGGACACCCTGTAAAAAGAAATATTACTTGACCATCCGAAAAAAAGGGAGAAACAATGAGCTAAAAAAATATCACAGAGCAATTATATCATCGGCTCCAGCAACCAATAGGCGATCACTATGCTACATTTAGTGATAAACTATCCAGCTTATTATTCTGCAGACAAACACGGTATTTCAACCAACAGCTAATTAAAAGAACAAGGAGAACTATCCCAGCATTTGTCAATTGACAAGTCATCTTGGCGCTCTACATCCATCAGCGAATCCATCTATAACTATTCAACATCCGAGCAAATAAAGCCTGGACATTTCACTATGGGATTCTGATAGAACAGGGAAGGCGGTTATGACCATCAAATCACACACGTATTAACTGAAACGATTTATTGCACTATAAATAATCGACGCCAAAAATAAATAGGAAAAGTTGTGTGTAACACAGGCGCTGGTTATAACGGAAGTACAGTAAGCAGTGAGGATGTAGATCGCCGTGCTCTCAGGACTTATGGACGGATGTAGGTTGCGCCCTCTCGTGCATGACACAGCGCCACCAATAGGGCGCCAGTAAACGTTCGTGGCGGGTCGCACAGCGTCACCAATAGGGCGCCACGGTACGCTCATTGCGGGTCGTATAACTTGCGGTATTTACCGCCAACACTCTCCCTCGAAACGCAATGAGGAGTAAACCTCATTCACTGGATGGATTTAAGTCCAAGGAGTCGAACGCAATTCTCGTTTCTTCCCCTCGGTAATCCTTTGGTAAGAATGTCCGCCGCCATCTCGTCGGAGGACACGTGCTGGATGAGCACTATCTTCTCCTTGACGGCTTCTCGCACGAAGTGATGCCTAATATCGATGTGTTTCGAGCGAGCGTGATAAATCGGATTCGTCGCCAGCTTCTGGGCACCGATGTTGTCGTTCTTGAGGACGACACCATTCAACTCCACCCCGAGTTCTCCGAGCATCCTTCCCATATATAGGGCTTCTTTAGTTGCCTCCGACAAAGCCATGTATTCTGCCTCGGTCGACGATAGTGCTACCGTTTGTTGCTTCTTGGACTCCCAGCTGATAGCTCCTCCGCTCATTATGAAGGTGTATCCGGTATAGGATTTGCGATCCAGACTGCAATTTCCCCAATCGGCATCCGTGAACATAGTTGGAGGGTCGCTGGAATGAGAATATACAAGACCAACATTATGAGTTCCTTTTAGATAGCGTAATACCCGTTTGGCGGCTTTTCAGTGAACCTCGGTATGACAGTCATTGAACTGGCTCAGATAACTGACTGCGTGAGTTATGTCGGGCCTTGTCCCCACCGACAAGTACATTAGCGCCCCTATCAGCTCACGATAGGGAGTCGGATGTCGACAATCGCCGGTTCCGGCCTCTTGCTTGACCAGCCTGAGTCCCGATTCCAACGGTGTCGACACTGGCTTGCACTCGAGCATGCCAAATCGATTAAGGACGTCGTTAATGTACCCCTTTTGTCTCACGGTGATTTCTTTCTCGTTCCTCGTAAATTCCAGGCCCAGACAGTATTTAACGTCACCCAGATCCTTTACATCGAATTTAGCGCTAAGGTGATTCTTCAATCTCGCGATTTCACGATCATCGCTCGACATGATTAGTATGTCGTCGACGTAAACGATGATGATGCCTCTGTTTTCGATTGGTCCGGTGAGATATACGCATGGATCGACGTTCGATGGGACGGCACCCAGACTTCGAAGCTCCTTGTCCAATCTAGAGTGCCAGACTCGTCCCGCCTGGCGCAGCCCGTACAAGGCTTTGTTCAGGAAACAGACAATATCCGACTTCCGCAGTTCTTCCAACATCTTCTTCGCTGCCTTCTTGACGGAATCATCCTCTTGCCTAGCTTGAGCAATGTGTTCTAGGATAACTTCAAGGTACTCTGGGGCCTCCATGAAAATCTCTTCTTCGACATCCCCGTTCAAATATGCGGTTGCGATATCTAGCTGTTCGATTTTCATACCCTTTTGGGCTGCTACGGACACTACAGCGCGTATCGAGCTCATTCTGGCTACAGGAGCGAACGTTTCATGAAAGTCTATTCCCGGTCTTTGAGAAAATCCGCGTGCCACAATTCGTGCCTTCCGCTTCTCGATCGTACCGTCGGGTCTATATTTATTGCGTAGAACAAATCTGCTGCCAATCACCCGATGATCCTCTGGACGATCTACAAGCTTCCACGTGTTGTTTTTGATTAAGGATTTTACCTCTGACGCCATTGCATTCTTCCAATCAGAAGAATCTGCGCCCGAAATCGCATGTGTCACGGAGATCTCTGCCACGCAAGCAAACTCTGCCAGATCGGCTTCCCCTTGACCGTAGTCTTTCCGAGGTCTGCCAGGTAGTCCGGTTCTGATAATGCGTGGGCGCCCTCGTCTTCGAGTTGGTACTGCCTGTCGTTCTTGTTCGTCAGCTCCCCCTGGTTCATCAACCACCTCCTCGATATCATCTTGGCCCGCATCAAGTGGTTCTGGAATCAGCTCGACACCGATATTATCGGTTACCTTTTGATCCTCGGGCCGATCCCGTGACGCGCACTCCGGATGGAAATCTTCAGAAGACATTTTTGGATTGCTCGAGCGATTTTCCAAAAAACTCACGTCTCGGGTGATCTCAACCTTCTTGGACTCTGGCAGCCAGATTCGAAAACCCTTCGATTGTTCGGCGTATCCGATGAATATTCCTTCTCTGGATCGGGCGTCGAATTTTCCCCTCGTAGGAGTTTTGTCTAGACAGAACACCTTGCACCCGAATTCTCTGAAATAGCTTACCGTTGGTATTTTACCCTTCCAAGCCTCGTAAGGGGTTCTTCCATCTAGCGTCTTCGTGGGACAGCGATTCCGGATGTAATTTGCGGTGGAAATCGCCTCTGCCCAAAACGACGGTGGTAATCCGGACTGGAGCAGAAGACATCGTGCAGTATCCGCCAATGTCCGATTTTTCCTCTCGGCCACTCCATTTTGTTCCGGAGTGTATGCAGTTGTGAGTCGACGTTGAATACCATGCATTTTCAAGTAATCGTCGAACTCTCTATTAACATATTCGCGACCGTTATCGGATTGAATCGCTTTTACCTTCACGTTATGTTGCTTCTCAACGAGGGTCTTGAACGCTTTGAACTCCTCGATTGCCTGATCCTTGCTTTTGATGAATCTTACTTCAGTCCATCTCGTACAGTCATCTGTGAAGGTGATGAAATATTTCGATCCACCGTTCGATGAAACACGCATTGGACCACATATGTCGGTGTGAATGAGTTCCAATTTCTTTGTCTTTCGATCCGACTCCTTCGGTAACGGTGGTCGCGTCATCTTCCCTTGAATGCAGATCTCGCATTTCGAGCCTTCAATCTCACCTTGTGCGTCGATGCCTCGAATCGCTCCGCCTTCTGACGCGTGGATAAGGTCACGAAAGTGAGGTGACCCATGCGTCGATGCCATGACCTGGCTGTGTTTTCCGATGCTGTTAACCGGTCGCTCTCGTTCGCTTTCCATTCGGCGTTCTGGCAACTGTTAAGTGGCGCTCCCTCAATGAGGTAGAGATCGCCGGTCCGCTTCGCAATTAGCCTTGTTTGTCCCTCTTGGTCGGTAACCGCAGCCTTCCGTTTGTCGAACACAACTCTGTAGCCCTTATCCGTCATCTTCGAGACCGACAGCAAGTTCATCCTCAGTTTCGGGACGTGTAGTGTCTCATTCAGGATTACGTCGCTCTTCTTTCCATTTACCGTTGTCGCGATCGTCGCTACACCTTTCGCTTTAATCTCTGCGGATGCATCGCTAGCCAACTTCAACTCACTCGACTCGTCTTTGTTTATCGCGGTGAATAAGTTAAGGTCCTTGCAGATGTGCGACGTACATCCACTATCGAGGCATCATGTGCTCTTATCGGTACTATCCGCGATTTGGCACACATCGGTTGCGCCTTCCGTCGACATAAGTGACAGGCGAGAGGATTCCTTATCGCCTGTTTTCTGGGATGGACATTCGGAGGCCTTGTGCCCCTTTCCATGACACTTGAAACACTTATATTTGAACCACTTATCCTTCTTCTGGACCTCTCTTGTAGCAGTGTTTCCTTTTTGCTTATTCCATTTCTTTTTGTTCACGAACATGGCGTTCTGCGATTGGTTTGACGTCGCTGTATTTTTCCTCGCATCAAACTCTTCGACTATTTTAGTGCGTAGGATCTCAGGGCTCGGAAGTTCGTCACGACTCTCAATAGCGATTCTGAAGTTCTCGAAATTCGACGGCAGGCTATACAACATCATTATTGCGAGCTGATCAGGATTAATTATGACGTCCATCTCGGAGAGTTTGTCCACTGTATCTAGAAAATCGTGTAAATGTTCACGTACGTCACCGTCTTCGCTCATATTTTGCAGAGTGAGACTCTTTAATAACGTGGCTTTGCGGGCGGGCCCTTTCGATTGAAACGTATTTTCCAATTTTAGCCATAACTCACGTGACGTTGTGCAATTTTTCACCAGCTTCAACTGACTCGCCCCTATAGATAGGATCAAATCCGACTTAGCTTTCTCGTCCTTGATGTTCCAGTCGCGTACCTCGGCAGCATTGACTTGCGTTGGTTCGGGTTTCAGCGCCTCGCCGCTCACGTAACCCCAGGCGTCGTTCTTTATTAACAGCGCACGCATTTGTAACTTCCACGTATCATAATTGTCGCGCCCGAGCGCTTCGATACGTACGACGCTATTCGCACTCATTATTTACGCGGGAGGAATAGATTTTCTGTTCGTCCTCTGTCTTGTCGTTCCGTGCTACAATATGGCCGGCTATTTTACGCGCGCAACGATGCCCGTATCGTATCGTGTTTCTATGGTCAATTGTCGCTTTTTGTGCCTGGGCCCATAACCTGATAGAACAGGGAAGGCGGTTATGACCATCAAATCACACACGTATTAACTGAAACGATTTATTGCACTATAAACAATCGACGCCAAAAAGAAAGAGGAAAAGTTGTGTGTAACACAGGCGCCGGTTATAACGGAAGTACAGTAAGCAGTGAGGATGTAGATCGCCGTGCTCTCAGGACTTATGGACGGATGCAGGTTGCGCCCTCTCGTGCATGACACAGCGCCACCAATAGGGCGCCAGTAAACGTTCGTGGCGGGTCGCACAGCGTCACCAATAGGGCGCCACGGTACGCTCATTGCGGGTCGTATAATTTGCGGTATTTACCGCCAACAGATTCAACATGATATCCCAATCAATGGTTAATTACTCATAGTAAATGAGAATTCAAGCCAAGCATCGAGAATCTTCCTGACAAGCTGCACCTGCGTTGTCCGGAGGACATTGATAACCAGAAAAAATGGGAAAAAGAAAGAAAAATATCCTATTTCTCTCAGAGCAATAAAATTTCCAGCTGAAGATTTGAGACTACTGATGTTGGTCAGGTAAACATTATGACATATACAGTTTCTTTTTTCTCTTACGCTATAAATGGGCACATATAAGAAAAGATAGTTTTGTATTAAGACTTTTTAATAAACGTATTAAATAAAAATATCATTATTTCAACAAAATTATTGTTAATACAAGAAGAATTATTGTTATTGTGAGAAAAGTTCTTGTTATTACGAGAAAATTTAAAAGAATAAGTAAAAAAAATATATATATATAATATTTTTGTAAAAGGAGGACGAAAGAAAAAAAAAGGTTTTGGTGGTCGCCTTCTCTTTCCTCCTTCTTAATAAACAAATCAGCATACACGAAACCACATACAATTAGGATACTTTAGTTAACTGCGAAAGGAAGGAATCTATTTCATTTTTGCAAATGTCGGGCTTCTCCCCAACATTTGTCTAAGGCCGGCGGTGTTACGTCCTGGCGACTTCACGATTCATCCCTTCCGCGAAGTTGCGGCAATGATAATCGATCGGTGATAGAAATGAGTCGTTCGGTAAATAGAGCATCTTGCGTCACACATTCCTTAAACATTTAGTCACTTATCAATATCTATATCTACGAGTAACCGTGAGAAAGACTCGAGAGACCGGTGACGAAACCGCGCCGGTCGCCTAAAAATAAATAAAAACCAGTAGATACCCTCGCAGTAGAATTTTCCAGCGGAATAAAAAACTGATATCGAAAAGATAATAACATTCTCACGAAATATCTGACGGATACAACTAAATCAATAATGACGAAACTTCTGTGACGTCACATTCAACAACGACAGAAAGTAAGACCTTTTCTAATCAGATCACGAGGGTAAGGGAAACCTAGAGCTCAAGGGATTCTGAACTGATCACCAATCGACGATCATCACGAGTGAAAATTTGAAAAGTAGGAGAAACACCCCGCCTAATGAGGACACTGGCACAATTTTTAATTCGTTGAAGTTTTGGAAGATTCCCCACTCTTAGAAATTAGAATACAACCCGAAAAGAGAGATATAAAAAGAGGACTCGAAGGGACATACGCTCACTTACGCACTTATTCTCCGGTCTTCAGCTTCACGCAGTCTTACTCTGTGCTTTTGCACCGTAATTCGCGAGTTAGGTACTTATGCCACCAGTGTCCTCACTTGGCATCATCTCCAGAGCAACCACGAATCGAACATCAGGCTGCCGACATGAGACACAGAGCGAAACACCGTACAAATTCGCCATCCCTCCACCTCTGAATTACTATTTAAAAAAGTAAGTTTAATTGAATAATTTTTTTTTCCTCCTTTTTGTCTTTTTTTTTATTTTAAATCAAAACCTTCTGAAGAATGTTTCATTCTTTTAAATCATCAACCCGTTCCAGCAATAAGTCTTAGAAAATTTTGAATCCTTAATCTAACACATATGCGAGCGACCAATTTTTGCATTCTGACTGATGTCCTCCGTATTAATGTAACACCTGCGAATTAACACACATACACACGTACACTCATCGAGAAATTATAATCAACAATATTTTATTTTAATTTTTTATAATCATGTATATCCACCATTTACTTTAAAAATGAATAAATTTACATTTTGTTAATTTAAAATCAAAATAACTCATTATTAACCCCCACTCATTCCTCCAGTCGAAAGATCGCACTTGGTCCCATCCCGCGTAAAAGAGATTAAATTCTCTTACCGAAAAGGGACCACCGAACGAACGTCTGAATAACCAGCGTAACAGCGACTCAGTCGTTTACCTGCTTTTCAGACCTGTCAATTCGTTCGACCCGATTCCAAACGCCACGAGACGTTTAATTTCGGGAAAATAAAAGATAGTTGTTGCGCCCTTCCGTCGACTCATCCTTCCCCGAGTCTGGATGTAACAATATAATACATTCTTTATTAACCTTTAAACAATATGAGTTTATTGAAAAATTGACGCTGACTTTTAGACTTATCTATATTATTTAAAGCTATATAATGTAATCTAATTTTTATATATTTTTGAACAATGGTTCGTATTAAGTGTATAACATGGTTTTTCATGAAAGACTGGTCATGCATGTGTTCATTTAAATCATTAAACAGATCAATATATAATATATAAATTGCTTTAAAACCTGATTTGTTAAATAATCTGCATTAAATTTTTGTTTTATAAATCTTTCGCTTTCATAAACAGCACAACGAATTTTTGTTTCACATTTGCGAGCAATCTTTATAACTTCTTCGGAAGGTATTAGTTCATATATATATTGTTCATATATAACGTTTTATTTTGAAAAATAAAGACTGATCTTAACATATATATAAATAATATAATATAACAATATTTATAGTATAGTATAACAATATTTTATATAAATATAATAAACAATATTTTATACCAAATTATATTACAATAAAAATTATATTATTTTGTTCAGATTTATTCTAAATTATGTATTGTTCAGTCTTAGAATTAAAACATTTAATTATAAAACTGTTTATTTTATTGCATATATTATATAATAAAGACAACTTCTATATCCGAATTTCAGACATGTCATAATTCTATTACAAAAATTGATTTATTTTGATTTGTTGCTTATGATCTTTCCATTATTGAGGTTTAATTAGTCGACAATTTCTAATCAATAAGTATACGATGTTTAACTAATATTATTTTCATTAACCATACATCACAAAAATAAAATGGACACCAATATATTTTTATTTATATCTGTAATATAGTAATTGCATGTTATTTATATAATTCTAGGAATTCTTGTAATGACTTAAAATCTATGTGATTTATATGGATGTAATTATAACAGTTGTAGGTAAAAATTTATTGATATCCATTTTATTTTTGGGATCTGTGGTTTTTGAAATTAATATTAGCTAAAAATTATATATTTATTGCAATGCAGACAATGTTGGTCCATTATCATTTGAAATCGTTGGGCCAATATCTACAATTTAGACAGTCGACATATGCCCAATATTGGGTCAATGTTTTTGTCCGATCGGATCATTTTTCAATTGTTGGTATAATATTGGCTAAATGCAAAATCCAACATTTCACCAACCATTGGCCATCAGTAAACCAGCGTGACGCCGCCAACATTGGTCTATTGTTATTCCGGAACGTTGGGCCGATATAATAAACGTTGGGCAATCAACATAGATCCAATATAAGACCAATGTTTATTATGTGCTGCTCGGGGTATATCTGCATGGACCAAAATTTTTTTCATGGCTACTTTAAATTGCCTAACAGTTGAATTATTATTTCCTCCTCCATGATGTGTTAAACACCCAAACAATAATTCTACATAATCTTGACTTAGTTTGTAAAAAGGTAAATACTTCAAAAATTTGTTTTTTTCACACAGTTCTTTGTACAACACGCATACACTTTCAATACAAATTAGAACATTAAATCGTTTTTACAAAATAAAAGTGAGTCAGCCACAGATTTACTAAAAATTTGAGTTGCTAGTCGTACCTTCATTTTTTGCTGATTGTAATTAACATGAGCACTTCGCAATTTGTTCCCTAAGTGCATTCCCTCACTTTCTTGTAATTCATGTAATTTTATAATATGTGACCATTGTATTATCTGATTATTTTTGTCAATTAAATTATGGGTGTCTCCAAAAGTGTTACGCACTAATTTTAACATATGACAAGGATCGAAAAAAGCTACGACTTTGTCATTCGAAACAGGATGTGGAAATGATGTCTGCAATGAAGAAACATTAAAGTTACATCCGAGACGTTTAAATACACTAAAATTGGTCGGTGTTCCATCACAAGTAACAGATATTATTTTTAAATCAGTTTCATGCAAAGCCTTGAGACACTCCGTTACTAAATTACTTTTTTCCTCTGAAGACATTCCTTTTACCAAGTAATACGCAATAGGAATTTTCCATGCACTATTTATACATGAGACCAGAAAAACTAAAGCCTCAGTTGCTTAAATACTATCATCACAATCAATATCAATTCCTAAATCAACATAGCCACTAAATTTTGAACCATCATATTCTAAATGCTCGCGAATAGCCATCTCATCAAATTGCAAACTTCCAAATAACATATAATTTGTATTTTTTACACGTTTTGTAATAGATTCTAATGCTTCCGTACTAATAACAGGATTTCCATATATAGTTCTATACTACGAAGAAATAGTTTTGGCATGCGGTAAACACAAATTAAATTCAGTACGAACATATTCATAAGCACGTGGAGAACAATAATGAAGAGTTAACGCAAACGAACGTAAATGTGGTTCATATTGTTTAGGCACAAATTCATTATTTTGTTTCTTAATCAAACGTTCAAAAATTGCACTCTTTGACCTACTACCTAATTGTAAGATATGTATAATATCAGTTTGCCTTTCATTTAACAATTTTTCTTCTTTCAATGTATCCAAAACGTGTTTCAATGTGGCAACTTGATGAGTACGTCGACGAAATTTTTGTTGCAACGCTCGTATTTGTTTTGCATGTTCCTTTTTCATGAATTTAATTTGTTGTCTTAATCTACACTTTTCTGGAGTATTATATCTTCGTTTCAATGATACCATTGTTGCTTTGTCTTCTTTAGATGTTGAAGGTTGTGCTAAAATAATAATATAACAATAATATGTAATAATATAAAATTATTGTTGGATTATACATTTTCTAGAAATAAATAATTTTTCAACATACGACATGTAACAAATGATACTTCTTCTTCTCTTTCTTCCTCGGCTTTAAATGGCAATGCATTTGGCCTAAGTCTAATTTTCGAAAGATTTGTTCTATCCAAAGATTCCTCTTTAAAGTGAGCGGAACAAATGCGTGCTTCATTTGGGATTTGTGATAAATTAAGACCCAAAATATCTAACCACATATCGCGAATTGTAGCTTGCTTTGGAAAACTATAAAAAAACACAATATTTGAAACAACTACTCTTAAAATAAAGAGTAATATTATTTTATAATATTATTATGATTATATATATATACATACATACATACACATATATATATATATATATATATATATATATATATATATATATATATATACACAAGGTGATTCAAAACAACCTGATGTCCTTGATATCAAGTAAAAAAAAAAATCGTCTCAGAATTCGCTCAAGAATATGACATTTCAAGGACATCAGGTTGTTTTGAATCACCCTGTATAATTAGATATTATATTTATATAATATTATAAAATATTATATATTATAGATTATATTTATTTATATATAATATTATTTATCATATTTATTTAATATATATTTATTAAATATTATATTATATTTATTTTATATTACATATTATATATTATTTATATATAAAATATATATTATATTTATATTATATTATATTTATTTTATATTATTTATAATTTTATATAACCTGTGAAATGAAATTTTTGTATTATTATTCACGCTTCTTTTCTTCCAGTTTTGGCAGTCTGATCTATTTTTACAGGAAGGCACACAGCATAACACCATTTTAATACTTTGATTTTTTATATATTACTACTTCTCTCTTTCCTTTTCTCTTTCTTTTTTCTTTTGCCTATTGTTTTAATAAAAATGAATAAATAGATATTCATAATCAGAAAAATGAATAAATAAATATTCATAATCAGAATATGTCAGCTATATTTACCCAAGCAGAACAGAAAATCACAATAATATTAAATGACCTCAAGATGACACCAAAATGACATCAAAATGACATCGAAAAGACATCATAATGACTTTTGATAGTAAGTATGATGTCATTTTGATATTATTGTTATTTTCTGTTCTGCTTGGGTAATTATATATATTATATTTATAAATATATGTTTCTGATAATATATTCATTTATATATGGAACTACTCTATTAACGATTATTTATTTCCATTAAAATGAAAAATTTTGTGAATTGTTAAATAACAAATATTACTTTAGTTAATTATGCATTAATTATAATGTTACGTCCAGACTCGAGGAAGGATGAGTCGACGGAAGGGCGCAACAACTATCTTTAATTTTCCCGAAATTAAACGTCTCGTGGCGTTTGGAATCGGGTCGAACGAACTGACAGGTCTGAAAAGCAGGTAAACGACTGAGTCGCTGTTACGCTGGTTATTCAGACGTTCGTTCGGTGGTCCCTTTTTGGTAAGAGAATTTAATCTCTTTTACGCGGGATGGGACCAAGTGCGATCTTTCGACTAGAGGAATGAGTGGGGGGGTTTAATAAAGAGTTATTTTGATTTTAAATTAACAAAATGTAAATTTATTCATTTTAAAGTAAATGGTGGATATACATGATTATATAAAAAATTAAAATAAAATATTGTTGATTATAATTTCTCGGTGAGTGTACATGTGTATGTGTGTGTTTTAGTTCGCGGGTGTTACATTAATACGGAGGACATCAGTCAGAAATAGAATGGAATGATTTTACTGTTAAATTTAGATTCTGACTGGTTAATACAATATAAAAATATATTTGATTAAAGGATAAAAACATAAAATCAAAATCAATATGTATAAGTAAATAAGTGTATATGTTAAGAACGGTCAGAAATATAAAATTGGTCGCTCACATATGTGTTAGATTAAGATCAGGATTTAAAATTTTCTAAGATTTATTACCGAAACGGGTTGATGATTTAAAAGAATGAAACATTCTTCGGAAAGTTTTGATTTAAATAAGAAACAAGACAAAAAGGAGGAAAAGAAAAATTATTCAATTAAACTTATTTTTTTCAATAGTAATTCAGAGGTAGAGGGGTGGCGAATTTTTGTACGGTGTTTCGCTCTGTGTCTCATGTCGGCAACCCGATGTTCGATTCGTGGTTGCTCTGGAGATGATGCCAAGTGAGGACACTGGTGGCACAAGTGCCTAACTCGCGAATTACGGTGCAAAAGCACAGAGTAAGACTGCGTGAAGCTGAAGACCGGAGAATAAGTACGTAAGTGAGAGATCGTATGTCCCTTCGAGTCCTCTTTTTATATCTCTCTTTTCGGGGTGTATTCTAATTTCTAAGAGTGGGAATCTTCCAAAACTTTAACGAATTAAAAGTTGTGCCAGTGTCCTCATTAGACGGGGTGTTTCTCCTACTTTTCAAATTTTCACTCATGACGATCGTCGATTGGTGATCAGTTCAGAGTCCCTTGAGCTCTAAGTTTCCCTTACGCCCGTGATTTGATTCAGACAAAGTCCAAATGTGACGTCACAGAAGTTTCGTCATTATTGATTTAGTTGTATTCATCGGGTATTTTGTGAGAATTTTATTATCTTTTCGTTATCAGCTTTTTTATTCCGTTGGAGGATTCCACTGCGAGGGTATCTACTGGTTTTTATTTGTTTTTAGGCGACCGGCGCGGCTTCGTCGCGTCTTTCTCACGGTTACTCGTAGATATAGATATTGATAAGTGACTAAATGTTTAAGGAATGTGTGACGCAGGATGCTCTATCTACCGAACGACTCATTTCTATCACCGATCGATTGTCATTGTCGCAACTTTGTGGAAGGAAAGAATCGTGGAGTCACCAGGACGTAACACCCCCGGCCTTAGACAAATGTTGGGGAGAAGCCCGACATTTGCAAAAATGAAAAAGATTCCTTCCTTTCGCAGTTAACTAAAGTATCCTAATTGTATGTGCTTTCGTGCATGCTGATTTGTTTATTAAGAAGGAGGAAAGAGAAGGCGACCACCAAAACCTTTTTTCTTCTTTCGTCCTCCTTTTACAAAAATATATATATATTTTTTTTTTACTTATTCTTTTAAATTTTCTCGTAATAACAAGAACTTTTCTCACAATAACAATAATTCTTCTTGTATTAACAATAATTTTGTTGTAATAATGATATTTTTATTTAATACGTTTATTAAAGAGTCTTAATACAAAACTATCTTTTCTTATATGTGCCCATTTATAGCGTAAGAGAAAAAAGAAACTGTATATGTCATCAAGAGACACGGTAGTGTCTCGCACCAAGTCATGCGCAGCAACAGTGAGGCACCCCGTGTATCTTTACGCGAGTCGGCTAGTTGAAGAGTTCTTAGATTATCGAACCTCAATAACGGTTGAACCGATTGATGTTTTAATAAGCTTAATCGAAAGCTTGAGTTTGTTTTATATTATGAAAATATTTTTACTTTTCTTCTACGTATCCTATAAATGAAGATATTATAATCCAAAGTTGAAATGTATAAAATTTTTACTAAGAAACGTCTCCGTCGTCATCGACGTCCAAGCCCCCAATGCGCATGTGTACAAGAAGTTGTACGGTTCGAGCATTCGACATAAGATTGCGCTAGCGGCGCTTCTACTGCTTGCATCCATACCAGCTTTTGACAGATATAGGTTAATAGGTTTGCAATGCAATAGTGCAATGTTATATAGCGTAGCACGCTTTCATTTATAAAAAAGTGAAGCAACAAAATTCTTCGTAATACTCGTGGTTAGTTGGATCAGGTATTAAATACACACATATCTGATAGTAAATATATATAGAATAGAATATAAACATCTTGTCATAAATGTATAGAATATTTTCATATCTTATTTATAAAGAAAAATAAAATATAGCGAAAGTAATTTATGCTATGTGTAAAAACAAAACAAAACATCGCATTACATATAAAAATATTCTATATTTATGATAAGAAAGAGATATATGTATTTTATAGTATGTTTATTATAAGATATATGTGTGTTTGTATCCTATACCTGATTCAACTATCCACAAGTATCACAAAGAATTTCGCAGCTTTACCTTTTTATAAATGAAAGAGTGCTACGTTATATAATGTTGCAGTCTGGAAAATTTAACTTATACCTGTCAAAAGCCACTATGGATAACTGCGAGCAGTTATCGATATAGACATTCATATCAGTTAATATAGATATACACATCAAGAATACATATTTGAGTGCATTTGTCAAACGAGTGTCATATAGTTTGTCATATATTTATTTGTCATGCATTATATGCAGCTACAGATAAATATAAATAACATTGATGAAACGCAGTCTGCAAGGTCAAATTTCTATTTATCTTTTTAAATAATTTATAAATATACATTTATTTTTCAGTGGAACCAGAAGAATTTTCCAAGCTGTTGATAAGATTTTGACAAAGCCTGTGGCAAAATGTTTATTGCAAACCAACATATTGTAATCAATTCTTGTTGCGATGCTAATGCATCGCTTGAAATAGATGAAGCATGTTTTAGTATAGTTAATGAATATAATAGATCTGTTACATGGTATTTTTCCATTTGTCAGAATGCTATTTGGTATATATATTTGGCAAATAAAATTTAGTATTTAACTGACATTATCGATAATTTTGTTGTGTTTAGCATTGAGACAAAGATTGGTTACAATATGTTGGTTTGCAATAGACGTGTTGTCGCAGACTTTGTCAAAATCTTAACAGCTTGAAAAATGTTTCTATTGAAAAATTCCATTGGGAAATAAATGTATTTATAAATTTATTATAAAAATTTATAAATTATTAAAAAAAATAAATAGAAATGGAAATAAAATATAAATAGAAATTTATAAGATTTATTCATATTAATCTTACAGACTATGTTTTACTAATGTTACTTATACCTGTAGCTGCATATGATGCATGACAAATAACTATATGACAATCATTTGACAAATACATTTAAATACACTGTATTCCTTTTTACATCTTTTGCTTTTGATATAATCAGGATACAAGACAGATTAGTTAGATAATTTATAGCACAGCACAAGCATATAGTAATATATTTTAATTTTGATTATAGTATTTTTTTTTAAAGGACGTAACATTTATCACTTTTATAAAAGTACTTGATTTGTTTAATCTGTCTTGTAGATATGTAGCATACACATCATTTTTACACTAATTGCTTGTGCTGTGTATACCTGACTAGTCTGTCTCGTAGATATGTAGAATACATACATCATAAAATATATTATAATTTATATATTATAACTCATATTATAACTTTATATATAATTAGCAAGGTTTATTCTAATCTTAAATATTAAAAAAAAAAGAAACGTTACATTTATCAGTTTCATATCAATAAAATTAAGATCTTAAATATTTAAAAAAAGAGACATAACATCTATCACTTTTTAATTTATATTTAAATTACAATATAAGTTATAATATAATATAAATTATATAAGTTATGATGTGTGTATTCTATATATTTACGAGACAGATTAGTTAGGTAATTTATAGTATAGCACAAGCGTATAGTATCAATCAAAGAAATGAAAGAGTTGCTTTTATAATTCAGAAATATAATAGATGTATTCATTTAATCTGATTGCAGAAATAAGATGATATATAACACACAGTACAAAAAGAAATGATATAATTGCTAAAAAATTACCTTTTTTTAAAAAAAGTGAAAAAAAGGCGCCAAGTGCACGCGCACAAGCGCCTTTCGCTATACAAATACTCTTATACAAAATAGTGTTATTTCAATTTGTTGTGAAAAATTCTTATACAAAATAGTGTTATTTTAATACAAAAACACTGTCATATCCAAACTAAAAAACTGTTTTACAAAATAGTTGTTTTAATATTCTACAAAAATAGTGATATAAAAATATTGCGCCAATTAATAAAAATTTATTTTACAAAATTCATTTATTATTATTTCTAATATTAAAAATTGCAATGTGATCAAAATAGTGAAATATATTTAAGCGAAAAAAATTTTTAATTCAAAAGATAAATTTAAGTATAAAATAACTTTTCAATTAGAGAAAAACTTGGCGCTGTTAAATTCAAAATATAAATAACATGTTAATTAGATTAGCATATATTCAATTTAGCAGCGTCAAGTTTTTCTCTAATTGAAAAGTTATTTTATACTTAAATTTATCTTTTGAATTAAAAATTTTTTTCACTTAAATATATTCCACTATTTTGATCACATTGCAATTTTTAATATTAGAAATAATAATAAATGAATTATGTAAAATAAATTTTTATTAATTGGCGCAATATTTTTATATCACTATTTTTGTAGAATATTAAAACAACTGTTTTGTAAAACAGTTTTTTAGTTTGGATATGACAGTGTTTTTGTATTAAAATAACACTATTTTGTATAAGAATTTTTCACAACAAATTGAAATAACACTATTTTGTATAAGAGTATTTTTATAGCGAAAGGCGCTTGTGCGCGTGCACTTGGCGCCTTTTTTTCACTTTTTTTAAAAAAAGGTAATTTTTTAGCAATTAATGTTTACCTGACCAACATCAGTAGTCTCAACTCTTCAGCTGGAAATTTTATTGCTCTGAGAGAAATAGGATGTTTTTCTTTCTTCTTCCCATTTTTTCTGGTTATCAATGTCCTCCGGACAACGCAGGTGCAGCTGAACCCCATAGTAAAATGTCCAGGCTTTATTTGCCCGGATGCTGAATAGTTATAGGTGGATGCGCTGATGGATGTAGAGCGCCAAGATGACTTGTCAATTGACAAATGCTGGGATAGTTCTCCTTGTTCTTTTAATTAGCTGTTGGTTGAAATACCGTGTTTGTCTGCAGAATAATAAGCTGGATAGTTTATCACTAAATGTAGCATAATGATCGCCTATTGGTTGCTGGAGCCGATGATATAATTTCTCTATGATGTTTTTCTAGCTCATTGTTTCTCCCTTTTTTTCAGATGATCAGGTAATATTTCTTTATAAATATAAATTTTTTTTTTTTTTTATCAGAAAAGATATTTCTGTTTTTGTTATATATTCATATTATCTATATATATATAAGTCGCGTCTGTCTGTCTGTCGGACCGCGAACTACTTTTACATTTATGGACCGATTTTCTCGAAATTGGTACCAAAATTTTGCTAATTTTTCGGAGATGGCTACTATGTGGTTTTTTTTTAGTTTTACACCCCCACCCATCCACCCACGCATCCACACACCATGTTCCAAATTTATGGACCGATTTTCTCGAAATTGGTACCAAAATTTTCCTAATTTTTCGGGGATGGCTACTATGTGATTTTTTTTTAGTTTTACACCCCCACCCATCTACCCACGCACCCACACACCATGTTCCACATTTATGGACCGATTTTCTCGAAATTGGTATCAAAATTTTGCTAATTTTTCGGGGATGGCTACTATGTGTTTTTTTTTAGTTTTTCACCCCCACCCATCCACCCACTACCCACATATGCACTTACACACGGACAACCGATTTTTTCGAAAATTGGTACCAAAATTTTGCTAATTTTTCGGGAAGGTTACTATGTGATTTTTTTTAGTTTTACACCCCTACCTATCCACCCACGCACCTACACACCATGTTTCTCATTTATGGACCGATTTTCTTGAAATTGGTATCAAAATTTTGCAAATTTTTCGGGGATGGCTACTATGTGGTTTTTTTTTATTTTTACACCCCCACCCATCCACCCACGCACCCACATACGTACTTACACATGGACAACCGATTTTTTCGAAAAATTGGTACCTTAATTTTGCTAATTTTTCGGGGAAGGCTATTATGTGATTTTTTTAGTTTTACATCCCCACCCATCTATTTGGGGGGTTTTGAAACATCACCTACCCACCTATGTACCCACACACGCATAAACGATTTTTTTTAATTGGTCAAATTTTTGGGGTATGGCTAATATGTGTTTGTTTTTTAATTTTACGCACTCACCCACGCTCTCACGCACTCATACATGCATCCACATACGCACAAATATACATTTATGTTGTCGTCAAATTTAAAAAACACCCTTATGGTAATAAGAGTTAATATCACTTGACATTTTTTCGAAAAGTTGTACTTTAATTTTGCTAATTTTTCGGGGAAGGCTATTATGTGATTTTTTTTAGTTTTACATCCCCACCATCTATTTGGGGGTTTTGAAACATCACCTACCCACCTATGTACCCACACACGCATAAACGATTTTTTTTAAATTGGTCAAATTTTTGGGGTATGGCTAATATGTGTTTGTTTTTTAATTTTACACACTCACCCACGCTTTCACGCACTCATACATGCATCCACATACGCACAAATATATATTTATGTTGTCGTCAAATTTAAAAAAACACCCCTTATGGGTAATAAGAGTTAATATCACTTGACGTGACTCATTTCATAAATGAATATATAAATAAGTTGCTGGTTTCATATATAATAGATGTCATTGATAAAGTAAATAAATTGATCAAAACAGAAAATATTAAATATTAAGATGGAAGAAATAAATAAATCAAATGAAATTAAAAATGAATTAATGAATAAAAATAATGCAAATGAAATTACAAGTGTTGCTGGACAGAGCGAAATAGAGCAAGATAGAGAAATTGAAGAATTTAAAAATGGTAAATGTTAAAAAATATTTTAAATTGCAAATATTATAAATATATTACTTGGTATTAAAAACTCTTAATAATTCTGTTAATAATTATTTTGGTTATAAAATAGATTACTTTAATAATTATTTTATTTTAGAAATAAATGAATCAAATGAAAATGAAAACGAATTAATGAATAAAAAGAATGAACATGAAATTACAAGTGTTGCTGGAGATAGCAAAATAGAGCAAGATAGAGAAATTGAAGAATTTAAAAATGGTAAATGTTAAAAAATAATTTAGATTGCAAATGTTAGAAATATTATACTTGGTATTAAACTCTTAATAATTCTCTTAATAATTATTTTGGTTATAAAATAAATTACTTTAATAATAATTTTATTTTACATTTTATTTTTTTTATTCTTATTATTATTCTTAATATCATCATTTAACCTAATCTAATTTACAATTAAAAAATTTCAGTACTGGATGATGGGCTAGATGAATTATTATTATCAGCAGTAATTGAATATGAAAAACAAGAGCAGAAGAAAAAGGAGGAATATATTAAAGAAAATAAGGATAATACTACAGAAATTAAGAAACGTAAAGATGAAAATGATAAGAAAAATAAGAAAAATAAAAAAAATAAAATTTAATTTTAATAAATTTTTATATTAAATATATATACATTTATATTAATAAATTTTTATATTAAAAATATATAGATTATATACAAATATATATATTATATACATATGTATATTTATATAAAAAAATAATAAAATATAAATTTTAATTTAAAAAGAATTAAATTTATTAAATTTTAAGGGGATGTCAGTAGATTGGATCCCTTAACGTTAGGGAGATCATAGGGAGATCATCGTTAAGGGGGTTGTTTATCAACAACCGGCGCGATATTGTTTTTGATGTTATATTCGATTAGTTGAATGACGGCTGACATACGGTTTGAACGCGATTGATCGTTGGCCTTATATTATTCTAAATATTATTATTTATCGTGTTATTTGTGTTATTTCTAATTATTATTTAAGTTATTAAGTTTAATATCTTAAAATACGTGTTGTTATCTTCTGATGTGAGTGCGTATATGTGCGTAATACGTGTGCTTCGATAACGAAGTCGTGTCTGAGGACGCAACATTTTATCTGTTCTTTGTGCTCTTTCTAATTATTAATTAAGTTATTCAATTTGATTTTTTAAAATACGTGTTGTTATTTTCGGATGTGAGTTAGTGTATGTGCGTAATATGTGTGCTTCGATAACGAAGTTATGCCTGAGAATGCAAGATTTTGATATTAACGAGTGATCAGGACAGAAAAGAAAGGAGATACTTGAAAAGAATATTTGGGCTTTCTTCAGCGTAAACCAATAAACGCAGTAAGTAATTGGTGCATAAAAATTGTATAAATTAATTTGTTGTGCTCCGATTGCCATATTCTTATCATTATTACATTTATCGTAGCATTTGATAAGATTATTAATTATTGATATTATTGATATTGATGACATTACTAATTATTGATACTAATTATAAGCGAAAATATCTCAAGAAAGTTTGGTATTATAAAATAAATATTTTTTAATATGAAATTTATTATAAAAAAAAACTTAAGAGATTATTCGAGCAATTATTGCTTTATAATTTAAAGAAATTTATTTATCATATTATATTAATTAATTATTTAAATAAATTTATGATCGATTAATTAACGTTGGAAATATAGAAGTGTAAAATAAAACTTATGACAAGATTCGAGAGATTATGGTTTTATAATTTAAATTAATTTATGTATCAGATTATATTAATTGATTATTTAATTAAATTTAAATTTAATTAACTAAGGTTCGAGATATAGAGTTCGGCCCGAGAATGTAAAATCTTTTTGAAAGATTTTGAAAATAAGAAGCGGTTAGAAGATAAAAAAAGGAGATAGTACTCGAAGGTTCGAGATATAAAAATCGGCCCGAGAACGTTAAATCATATTAAAAGATTTTAATAATATGGAGTGATCAGGATATAAAAAAGGAGATAGTACTAGAAAAAACTATTTGGGCTTTCTTCGGCACGAACCAATAAACAACGAAGTAAGTAAATAGTACATAAAAATTGTATAAAGTAATTTGTTGTGCTCCTATTGCCAAATTCTAATTATTATTACATTTATTAGAGCGTTTGATGGCATTATTAATTATTGATATTTGATGATATTATTAATTATTGATATTGTGAGAGAAAATATCTCAAGCAATTTTTAAATTATAAAATAAATTTTTAAAAAAATTTTTTTTTCTTTCGAAAGCAATTATTTCTTTATAACATAAAGACAATATTTTTAAAAATATATATGAAATTTATTATAAAAAAAAATTAAAAGATTATTCGAGCAATTATTGCTTTATAATTTAAAGTAATTTATTTATCATATTATATTAATTAAGTATTTAAATAAATTTATGATCGATTAATTAACGTTCGAGATATAGAAGTGTAAAATAAAACTTATGACAATATTTGAGAGATTATGGCTTTATATAATTTAAATTAATTTATGTATTAGATTATATTAATTGATTATTTAATTAAATTTAAATTTAATTAACTAAGGTTCGAGATATAGAGGTCGGCCCGAGAACGTTAAATCTTTTTAAAAGATTTTGAAAATAAGAAGCGGTTAGAAGATAAAAAAAGGACATAGTACTCGAAGGTTCGAGATATAAAAATCGGCCCGAGAACGTTAAATCATATTAAAAGATTTTAATAATATGGAGCGATTAGGATATAAAAAAAGGAGATAGTACTCGAAAAAACTATTTGGGCTTTCTTCAGCACGAACCAATAAACAACGAAGTAAGTAAATAGTACATAAAAATTGTATAAACTAATTTGTTGTGCTTCTATTGCCAAATTCTAATTATTATTACATTTATTAGAGCGTTTGATGGCATTATTAATTATATATTGATATATTTGATGATATTATTAATTATTGATATTGTGAGAGAAAATATCTCAAGCAATTTTTAAATTGTAAAATAAATTATTTTTTAAATTTTTTATATTAAATATATAACAATTATTTAAATTATTAAATTTTAAATTATATATACAATTATGAATCTTTAATTCTCTTTTTAAAGCAATTATTGCTTTATAATATAAAGAAAATATTTTTAAAAATATATGGAATTTATTGTAAAATAAAATTTATTACTTTATTTGAGCGATTATTGCTTTGTAGTTTAAAGTAATTTACTTATTATATTATATATTAATTAATTTTTTAATTAAATTCATATTTTATTAACTAAGGTTCGAAATATAGAAGTCGACCTGAGAATATTAAATCTTTTTAGAAAAACAAGCAATATAGAAAAGAAAGAAAAGAGATAGAACGTAAACTGAAAAGAAAGAGAATAATAAGTAAATTTATATTGAAAAATTAATAAATAATAATAATAATAATTAATAAAATTTATTATTTATAAATATTACTATATAACATTTTGTATAATTATACGTATATATGGTACAAGGTAAAAAAGTATGCCTAAAAAGAAAAAAGGGAGAAATTTATATAAAGTGAGTAACGAAGGAAGGCGCTCACGACAAAGAAAAAAGATTCAAACTATTGAGGAAAGGTCGAAACGACTTGAAGATGATGCTCAGAGACATGCTCAGAAGAGGGTAAATGAAAATGATGACGTACGATCTCTACGACTTGAAGATGATGCTCAGAGACATGTTCATAAGAGGAGATGTGAAAATGATGACGCACGGTCGCAACGACTTGAAGACGATGCACAGAGACATGCTCAGAGAAGGCACCAATGCAGACAATTAAATCGACATATTGCGCTAATTGCCAAGGGCAATGAATTGAATGTGCCTATTCATACACTTGGGCAAATGAATGTCGAATGCCAATTTTGCAAATCGTTAAATTTTAAATGTGAAGAGTCAAGATGGAAAATTCACATATTGTTGCCAAAAGGGCAAGCTTAAATTAAATCAGATAAATTGTCCTGATTTTCTGAAAAAGTTATACATTGGAAATGATTCTGCATCTGAGAATTTTCTTAAGAATATTCGTTCTTATAACAGCGCATTAGCTATGGTTTCCATGGGTGCCCCAGGAAATAGAAATCCATTAGATGTTGTGAACAATGCTCCTTATTGCCTGAAGATTCATGGGCAATATCATCATTTGACATCGACGGCAATGCGCCCAGCGGATGGGCAAGCTCCGTGTTTTGCACAGCTTTATTTTTTAGATACAGAAGAAGCTATAAATTATAGAATGAATAATAAAGCTAATCAAGAGTGTGATTCGGAAATAATGAAAGATTTGTCATGCTTTATGGACCAATGCAATAAATTTGCCAAAACTTTCAAGATGATGCGTCAGGTTGAACAAGATCTTAATCCAAGAGGCAATGAAACCATAAATTTAATGTTGTCCTTTCGAAACGATCCTCAACATGATCAAAGAAGATACAATGCTCCAAGAGCAAATGAAATAGCTGTGGTATTTCAGAATGTAGATGGTGAGCCTCCATTTGAAAGAGACATTCGGATTTATAATAAAAATTCGAACGATGTTCAACAAATATCAATTCTGGACAAAAGGTGTGACCCAATGTGTTATCCTTTGTTATATCCATATGGTAACGATGGATGGCATTCAGAACTTAAATCAGTTAATCCTAAATATCCAGGATTCAAAGTAAGTCAAATGGATTATTATGCTCACCTGCTAGCACCAAGAGTAGAATTTAGTCAGTTTAAAAAGGCAGGCAAGTTGAGATGTCAATTTATACTTGATGCATATATGAAAACTGAAGCCAATAGGCTTAATTATATTAAATTAAATCAACCTAAGTTAAGAGCAGAACTTTATTCGGGATTAATGGATCATCTAGATAATCGAGCACAAAATGAAGGAATTACAGTTGGTATACCTGTAATTTTACCATCTTCATTTATGGGTAGTCCAAGAAACATGCAAGATGCTATGTCTCTGGTGAGAAAGTTTGGTAAACCAGACATTTTTTTAACGATGACTTGCAATCCTCAATGCTCCGAAATTAAGGATAATCTTGATGAATGTCTAATAGAGTTCCGATCTGATTTGGTCGCTAAAACATTTAACTTGGATGTCGAGGAGATTTTAAATGATTTAATCCAGAAAAAAATTTTTGGAAATATTATAGCTTACGCAGGCGTGATTGAGTTTCAAAAAAGAGGACTTCCACATTTGCATTTACTTGCGATGTTAAACGATGAAGATAAGCCCAGACTTCAAGAAGTCATAGACATGATGCTGATGTATGGGCTGAAATCCCTGATGAGGAAAAATATCCAGAACTTAATGTAAAAGTTTTGAAGCACATGATTCATGATCCTTGTGGAGATCCTTCCAAAAGATATCCTTGCACTGGGGACGATGGAAAATGTTCAAAAGGTTTTTCAAAAGAGTTTTGTGAAGAAACAAATAGTAATGTGAATGGATATCCCATGTATCAACGGAGGAATTTTGGGAAAAAGTATATCGTCAGAGGCAAGGAAGTTGATAATCGATGGGTGGTGCCATATTCACCATATTTAATAATGAAATATGATCGACATATAAATTTGGAAATATGTTCATCAGTGAAAAGCGTAAAATACTTATATAAATATATTCATAAAGGATTTGACTGTGCCGCAATTGAAGTGCAAGCACGAGATGGCACAAGGTTAATTAAAATAGATGAAGTTAACTCATTTCTGGATGCAAGATATGTTAGTGCTCCAGAAGCAATGTGGAGACTGAACGGATACGATCTGTTTATGAAGTCTCACACAGTAATAAGACTGGCAGTTCATTTGCCTAATCGTCAAATGGTTTATTTCAGAGTGGGAAATGAAGAGCAAGCTGCTCAAAGAGAGCTCAATCAAGATACTACGTTGACTGCATGGTTCAAATTAAATCAATCTGATAAAAATGCGGAGCATTTTCTTTACACAGATATTCCTTATCACTATGTTTATGATAAAAAAGAAACTAAGTGGAAGCTACGCAAAAAAGGTGGTGACAAAATAATTTCAAGACTTTACACAGTAAGTATAAAAGATATGGAAAGATTCTGAAATAAACCATTTGACGATTAGGCAAATGAACTGCCAGTCTTATTACTGTGTGAGACTTCATAAACAGATCGTATCCGTTCAGTCTCCACATTGCTTCTGGAGCACTAACATATCTTGCATCCAGAAATGAGTTAACTTCATCTATTTTAATTAACCTTGTGCCATCTCGTGCTTGCACTTCAATTGCGGCACAGTCAAATCCTTTATGAATATATTTATATAAGTATTTTACGCTTTTCACTGATGAACATATTTCCAAATTTATATGTCGATCATATTTCATTATTAAATATGGTGAATATGGCACCACCCATCGATTATCAACTTCCTTGCCTCTGACGATATACTTTTTCCCAAAATTCCTCCGTTGATACATGGGATATCCATTCACATTACTATTTGTTTCTTCACAAAACTCTTTTGAAAAACCTTTTGAACATTTTCCATCGTCCCCAGTGCAAGGATATCTTTTGGAAGGATCTCCACAAGGATCATGAATCATGTGCTTCAAAACTTTTACATTAAGTTCTGGATATTTTTCCTCATCAGGGATTTCAGCCCATACATCAGCATCATGTCTATGACTTCTTGAAGTCTGGGCTTATCTTCATCGTTTAACATCGCAAGTAAATGCAAATGTGGAAGTCCTCTTTTTTGAAACTCAATCACGCCTGCGTAAGCTATAATATTTCCAAAAATTTTTTTCTGGATTAAATCATTTAAAATCTCCTCGACATCCAAGTTAAATGTTTTAGCGACCAAATCAGATCGGAACTCTATTAGACATTCATCAAGATTATCCTTAATTTCGGAGCATTGAGGATTGCAAGTCATCGTTAAAAAAATGTCTGGTTTACCAAACTTTCTCACCAGAGACATAGCATCTTGCATGTTTCTTGGACTACCCATAAATGAAGATGGTAAAATTACAGGTATACCAACTGTAATTCCTTCATTTTGTGCTCGATTATCTAGATGATCCATTAATCCCGAATAAAGTTCTGCTCTTAACTTAGGTTGATTTAATTTAATATAATTAAGCCTATTGGCTTCAGTTTTCATATATGCATCAAGTATAAATTGACATCTCAACTTGCCTGCCTTTTTAAACTGACTAAATTCTACTCTTGGTGCTAGCAGGTGAGCATAATAATCCATTTGACTTACTTTGAATCCTGGATATTTAGGATTAACTGATTTAAGTTCTGAATGCCATCCATCGTTACCATATGGATATAACAAAGGATAACACATTGGGTCACACCTTTTGTCCAGAATTGATATTTGTTGAACATCGTTCGAATTTTTATTATAAATCCGAATGTCTCTTTCAAATGGAGGCTCACCATCTACATTCTGAAATACCACAGCTATTTCATTTGCTCTTGGAGCATTGTATCTTCTTTGATCATGTTGAGGATCGTTTCGAAAGGACAACATTAAATTTATGGTTTCATTGCCTCTTGGATTAAGATCTTGTTCAACCTGACGCATCATCTTGAAAGTTTTGGCAAATTTATTGCATTGGTCCATAAAGCATGACAAATCTTTCATTATTTCCGAATCACACTCTTGATTAGCTTTATTATTCATTCTATAATTTATAGCTTCTTCTGTATCTAAAAAATAAAGCTGTGCAAAACACGGAGCTTGCCCATCCGCTGGGCGCATTGCCGTCGATGTCAAATGATGATATTGCCCATGAATCTTCAGGCAATAAGGAGCATTGTTCACAACATCTAATGGATTTCTATTTCCTGGGGCACCCATGGAAACCATAGCTAATGCGCTGTTATAAGAACGAATATTCTTAAGAAAATTCTCAGATGCAGAATCATTTCCAATGTATAACTTTTTCAGAAAATCAGGACAATTTATCTGATTTAATTTAAGCTTGCCCTTTTGGCAACAATATGTGAATTTTCCATCTTGACTCTTCACATTTAAAATTTAACGATTTGCAAAATTGGCATTCGACATTCATTTGCCCAAGTGTATGAATAGGCACATTCAATTCATTGCCCTTGGCAATTAGCGCAATATGTCGATTTAATTGTCTGCATTGGTGCCTTCTCTGAGCATGTCTCTGTGCATCGTCTTCAAGTCGTTGTGACCGTGCGTCATCATTTTCACATCTCCTCTTATGAACATGTCTCTGAGCATCATCTTCAAGTCGTAGAGATCGTACGTCATCATTTTCATTTACCCTCTTCTGAGCATGTCTCTGAGCATCATCTTCAAGTCGTTTCGACCTTTCCTCAATAGTTTGAATCTTTTTTCTTTGTCGTGAGCGCCTTCCTTCGTTACTCACTTTATATAAATTTCTCCCTTTTTTCTTTTTAGGCATACTTTTTTACCTTGTACCATATATACGTATAATTATACAAAATGTTATATAGTAATATTTATAAATAATAAATTTTATTAATTATTATTATTATTATTTATTATTTTTCAATATAAATTTACTTATTATTCTCTTTCTTTTCAGTTTACGTTCTATCTCTTTTCTTTCTTTTCTATATTGCTTGTTTTTCTAAAAAGATTTAATATTCTCAGGTCGACTTCTATATTTCGAACCTTAGTTAATAAAATATGAATTTAATTAAAAAATTAATTAATATATAATATAATAAGTAAATTATTTTAAACTACAAAGCAATAATCGCTCAAATAAAGTAATAAATTTTATTTTACAATAAATTCCATATATTTTTAAAAATATTTTCTTTATATTATAAAGCAATAATTGCTTTAAAAAGAGAATTAAAGATTCATAATTGTATATATAATTTAAAATTTAATAATTTAAATAATTGTTATATATTTAATATAAAAAATTTAAAAAATAATTTATTTTACAATTTAAAAATTGCTTGAGATATTTTCTCTCACAATATCAATAATTAATAATATCATCAAATATATCAATATATAATTAATAATGCCATCAAACGCTCTAATAAATGTAATAATAATTAGAATTTGGCAATAGAAGCACAACAAATTAGTTTATACAATTTTTATGTACTATTTACTTACTTCGTTGTTTATTGGTTCGTGCTGAAGAAAGCCCAAATAGTTTTTTCGAGTACTATCTCCTTTTTTTATATCCTAATCGCTCCATATTATTAAAATCTTTTAATATGATTTAACGTTCTCGGGCCGATTTTTATATCTCGAACCTTCGAGTACTATGTCCTTTTTTTATCTTCTAACCGCTTCTTATTTTCAAAATCTTTTAAAAAGATTTAACGTTCTCGGGCCGACCTCTATATCTCGAACCTTAGTTAATTAAATTTAAATTTAATTAAATAATCAATTAATATAATCTAATACATAAATTAATTTAAATTATATAAAGCCATAATCTCTCAAATATTGTCATAAGTTTTATTTTACACTTCTATATCTCGAACGTTAATTAATCGATCATAAATTTATTTAAATACTTAATTAATATAATATGATAAATAAATTACTTTAAATTATAAAGCAATAATTGCTCGAATAATCTTTTAATTTTTTTTTATAATAAATTTCATATATATTTTTAAAAATATTGTCTTTATGTTATAAAGAAATAATTGCTTTCGAAAGAAAAAAAAATTTTTTTAAAAATTTATTTTATAATTTAAAAATTGCTTGAGATATTTTCTCTCACAATATCAATAATTAATAATATCATCAAATATCAATAATTAATAATGCCATCAAACGCTCTAATAAATGTAATAATAATTAGAATTTGGCAATAGGAGCACAACAAATTACTTTATACAATTTTTATGTACTATTTACTTACTTCGTTGTTTATTGGTTCGTGCCGAAGAAAGCCCAAATAGTTTTTTCTAGTACTATCTCCTTTTTTATATCCTAATCACTCCATATTATTAAAATCTTTTAATATGATTTAACGTTCTCGGGCCGATTTTTATATCTCGAACCTTCGAGTACTATCTCCTTTTTTTATCTTCTAACCGCTTCTTATTTTCAAAATCTTTCAAAAAGATTTTACATTCTTGGGCCGAACTCTATATCTCGAACCTTAGTTAATTAAATTTAAATTTAATTAAATAATCAATTAATATAATCTGATACATAAATTAATTTAAATTATAAAACCATAATCTCTCGAATCTTGTCATAAGTTTTATTTTACACTTCTATATTTCCAACGTTAATTAATCGATCATAAATTTATTTAAATAATTAATTAATATAATATGATAAATAAATTTCTTTAAATTATAAAGCAATAATTGCTCGAATAATCTCTTAAGTTTTTTTTTATAATAAATTTCATATTAAAAAATAATTTATTTTATAATACCAAACTTTCTTGAGATATTTTCGCTTATAATTAGTATCAATAATTAGTAATGTCATCAATATCAATAATATCAATAATTAATAATCTTATCAAATGCTACGATAAATGTAATAATGATAAGAATATGGCAATCGGAGCACAACAAATTAATTTATACAATTTTTATGCACCAATTACTTACTGCGTTTATTGGTTTACGCTGAAGAAAGCCCAAATATTCTTTTCAAGTATCTCCTTTCTTTTCTGTCTGATCACTCGTTAATATCAAAATCTTGCATTCTCAGGCATAACTTCGTTATCGAAGCACACATATTACGCACATACACTAACTCACATCCGAAAATAACAACACGTATTTTAAAAAATCAAATTGAATAACTTAATTAATAATTAGAAAGAGCACAAAGAACAGATAAAATGTTGCGTCCTCAGACACGACTTCGTTATCGAAGCACACGTATTACGCACATATACGCACTCACATCAGAAGATAACAACACGTATTTTAAGATATTAAACTTAATAACTTAAATAATAATTAGAAATAACACAAATAACACGATAAATAATAATATTTAGAATAATATAAGGCCAACGATCAATCGCGTTCAAACCGTATGTCAGCCGTCATTCAACTGATCGAATATAACATCAAAAACAATATCGCGCCGGTTGTTGATAAACAACCCCCTTAACGATGATCTCCCTATGATCTCCCTAACGTTAAGGGATCCAATCTACTGACATCCCCTTAAAATTTAATAAATTTAATTCTTTTTAAATTAAAATTTATATTTTATTATTTTTTTATATAAATATACATATGTATATAATATATATATTTGTATATAATCTATATATTTTTAATATAAAAATTTATTAATATAAATGTATATATATTTAATATAAAAATTTATTAAAATTAAATTTTATTTTTTTTATTTTTCTTATTTTTCTTATCATTTTCATCTTTACGTTTCTTAATTTCTGTAGTATTATCCTTATTTTCTTTAATATATTCCTCCTTTTTCTTCTGCTCTTGTTTTTCATATTCAATTACTGCTGATAATAATAATTCATCTAGCCCATCATCCAGTACTGAAATTTTTTAATTGTAAATTAGATTAGGTTAAATGATGATATTAAGAATAATAATAAGAATAAAAAAAATAAAATGTAAAATAAAATTATTATTAAAGTAATTTATTTTATAACCAAAATAATTATTAAGAGAATTATTAAGAGTTTAATACCAAGTATAATATTTCTAACATTTGCAATCTAAATTATTTTTTAACATTTACCATTTTTAAATTCTTCAATTTCTCTATCTTGCTCTATTTTGCTATCTCCAGCAACACTTGTAATTTCATGTTCATTCTTTTTATTCATTAATTCGTTTTCATTTTCATTTGATTCATTTATTTCTAAAATAAAATAATTATTAAAGTAATCTATTTTATAACCAAAATAATTATTAACAGAATTATTAAGAGTTTTTAATACCAAGTAAAATATTTATAATATTTGCAATTTAAATTATTTTTTAACATTTACCATTTTTAAATTCTTCAATTTCTCTATCTTGCTCTATTTCGCTCTGTCCAGCAACACTTGTAATTTCATTTTCATTATTTTTATTCATTAATTCATTTTTAATTTCATTTGATTTATTTATTTCTTCCATCTTAATATTTAATATTTTCTGTTTTGATCAATTTATTTACTTTATCAATGACATCTATTATATATGAAACCAGCAACTTATTTATATATTCATTTATGAAATGAGTCACGTCAAGTGATATTAACTCTTATTACCCATAAGGGGTGTTTTTTTAAATTTGACGACAACATAAATGTATATTTGTGCGTATGTGGATGCATGTATGAGTGCGTGAAAGCGTGGGTGAGTGTGTAAAATTAAAAAACAAACACATATTAGCCATACCCCAAAAATTTGACCAATTTAAAAAAAATCGTTTATGCGTGTGTGGGTACATAGGTGGGTAGGTGATGTTTCAAAACCCCCCAAATAGATGGGTGGGGATGTAAAACTAAAAAAAATCACATAATAACCTTCCCCGAAAAATTAGCAAAATTAAAGTACCAACTTTTCGAAAAAATGTCAAGTGATATTAACTCTTATTACCCATAAGGGGTGTTTTTTTAAATTTGACGACAACATAAATGTATATTTGTGCGTATGTGGATGCATGTATGAGTGCGTGAGAGCGTGGGTGAGTGCGTAAAATTAAAAAACAAACACATATTAGCCATACCCCAAAAATTTGACCAATTTAAAAAAAATCGTTTATGCGTGTGTGGGTACATAGGTGGGTAGGTGATGTTTCAAAACCCCCCAAATAGATGGGTGGGGATGTAAAACTAAAAAAATCACATAATAGCCTTCCCCGAAAAATTAGCAAAATTAAGGTACCAATTTTTCGAAAAAATCGGTTGTCCATGTGTAAGTACGTATGTGGGTGCGTGGGTGGATGGGTGGGGGTGTAAAAATAAAAAAAAACCACATAGTAGCCATCCCCGAAAAATTTGCAAAATTTTGATACCAATTTCAAGAAAATCGGTCCATAAATGAGAAACATGGTGTGTAGGTGCGTGGGTGGATAGGTAGGGGTGTAAAACTAAAAAAAATCACATAGTAACCTTCCCCGAAAAATTAGCAAAATTTTGGTACCAATTTTTCGAAAAAATCGGTTGTCCGTGTGTAAGTGCATATGTGGGTACGTGGGTGGATGGGTGGGGGTGAAAAACTAAAAAAAAACACATAGTAGCCATCCCCGAAAAATTAGCAAAATTTTGATACCAATTTCGAGAAAATCGGTCCATAAATGTGGAACATGGTGTGTGGGTGCGTGGGTAGATGGGTGGGGGTGTAAAACTAAAAAAAAATCACATAGTAGCCATCCCCGAAAAATTAGCAAAATTTTGGTACCAATTTCGAGAAAATCGGTCCATAAATTTGGAACATGGTGTGTGGATGCGTGGGTGGATGGGTGGGGGTGTAAAACTAAAAAAAAAACCACATAGTAGCCATCCCGAAAAATTAGCAAAATTTTGGTACCAATTTCGAGAAAATCGGTCCATAAATGTAAAAGTAGTTCGCGGTCCGACAGACAGACAGACGCGACTTATATATATATATAGAATATAGATATAGATTATATATATATACGTTTTTAGTATATTAATTAATTTAACAAGTAAATGATACAGTAGGGCGCATTCGTTAATGTTCTCTCTTATTTTACACGATCGGGAATATATTTACTGTGACTGCTAAGTTAAGTCTGTTTCTATTACTCTGTTTGATAAAATTTCAATTATTATTATTTTTTTTTTTTTTGTTAAAATTATTATTGTGATTTGTCTTCCAATTCTGAGGTCCATCTGAAAATTCTCATAATTGTTTATTAGTAGGTTTGATATATGAAATTCGTAAGCGGTTAGGATGTACAACTCGGCTATTTTTCTTTATTCTAATTTTGACGTTATTTTTATTAAAAATTTCTAGAACTTCGTGAGGTCCAGTATATTGATCTCCGAATTTACCCGGTTTTGGACCTTTTAATAAAAATACTTGATCTTCCGGTTTAAAAGTTTGTGGGTTAATTTTTCTATCGTAATAATTTTTTGATTTAATTTTAGCTTGAATAACGTTATCGCGTGCATTTCCCTGAATTGCGTGAAGTTGAGTTACAAGATTTATTAAATATTCGTCGTAATTTGCTAATTTATCCCCAGGAGGTAGAAGTTCGCTCGATGGAACACGTGCTATCTTTCCAAAAACCAGCTCATATGGAGTGTGCTTTGTTGCTTCATGTACGCTCGTATTATAATTAAACATGGCAAGGCTAATCCATCTATCCCATTGTTTTTGTTCATTCGCGTATTGTTTTAAATATTCGCCTAATGCGTGATGTGATCTTTCTAATGATCCCTTTGATTGAGGATGGAAGGCTGTTGTGCGAAATTCACGAATTTTAAATAATTTTGCAATTTTCTTTATTAGATCGCTAAGGAAATTTCTGCCTTGATCTGTTAATATTGCTTTTGGTGCTCCAAGTACGCAAATAAATCGATCTACAAAAGCTTCTGCAATGGTTTCGGAAGTTTGATTCGGTAATGGTATTCCCATGCAAAATTTAGTTAGTTGATCTTGTAATGTTAGAATGTATTCGTTTCCCCTTTCAGTTTTAGGTAAAGGGCCTACAATATCCATGGCTACTTTATCAAAAGAAGATCCTGGTGTATCCGTGATTATCATTGGTTGTTTCGTTTTTACTCGTACAAGTTTTTTCGATTGACATTGTAAACATTGTTGTATGTACCGTTGAACTGCTTTCAAGTTTTCCCAGTAATAATTATGTTTTATTCGGTTGTAAGTTTTTGTGACTCCACGGTGTCCTCCCGTTGGTAAGCAATGCATTTCACTGAGTATAACGGAACGTAAATCTTTCGGTGGATATTTAATTAGTCCGTGACAAATAATAACTTTAGTAGGGGCGTCGGTGAATATTGATTGTATATGTGGTTTAACATTATTCCATGGAACATTATTAATAAACTCAGTTTTTGCAATACTAAATGTTTCTAATTTTAAATCTTCGGTTATTTTCCGTAAGTCTGTTAAGATTTTAACAATTTGTTTAAGAGTAGCCGTAGGGCCTTCTCGTTGTTCTTCGCTGACAGGTAAAGCCACATGATAATGGTTTTTATGTTTTATGGCCTTGGCCTTTCCTAGGACAAGAGATCCTAGGTTCGGAAGCTCTTTTCGTTCGAAAAGTTTTTGTGAGCCTGAATCTAAAGGTCTTCCCTGGGTGTCGACAAAATATACCATATTATCTTTTCGTAAAAATAATAATTCCCGAGAGTCTATAACGTTACCATGAGTTATTCTATTTTCAATAAATGCAGGTTTCGTTTTTCTTGATTTTAAATTTTTGTTAATAATATCATGTTCGTTTTCCTCTTCGTCTTCCTTTTCACTGTCAGAATCTTTATCAGGCGGATCATTTCTTTCTTCGATTTCTCCGATCTCTCCCTCATCGCTATGCAAATCGTCGGTTATTTTATTTTGCTCAATACTTTGTCTTGCAGTTCGGCTTCTCGTTTGAATTTTATTTTGTTTAGGAGGATCGTGTATTAAAGCTTTCTCGGTAATTGATAAATAATCTGGTTCGTTTAATTCTGTTTGTGTAAATGGAAGAGTATCGTTATTGTTATTTAATAAATCGCTTTCAGGTATTATTTCTTCGTTTTCTTCCATATCGGAAAGATATAAATGGAAATCGTCATCTTCTTCTTCTTCTTCTTCGCTATCGGATTTTTCTAATAGTTCGGCAATTAATCGTGCATCTTTAGGGTTATCTGGGTTTAAAAATTTCTTGTTTTTTATTATTTTACAATCTATTTCTTTGATATTTACAGGATTTCTCGATAATGCATCTGCGTTTACCTTTGTTTTTCCCGCTTTGTATACAACCTCATAATCATATTCTGCCAATTTTAATCTCCAACAAAGTATTCGCATATTTGCGTCTTGTGCGTTTTTAAACCACATCAAAGGTTTATGGTCTGTAACTAAGGTGAATTTCCTGCCGTATAAATATGGTCGAAAATGTTTAACGCAATATACAATAGCCAGCGCTTCTTTTTCGTATGTATCGTATTTTAATTCATTATCTGTTGAGGTTCGTGAGGCGTATGCTATCGGTAGGTCTTTATTTATCTCTCCTTGTGATAATATTCCTCCAACGGCTATTCCAGATGCATCGGTCGTTAAAATGAATGATTTTGAAAAATTTGGGAATTGCAGTACTAGTTCTTAGCACAGTTTTTGTTTTAAAATTTCAAAAGATTCTTCTTGCACAGATGTCCACTCGAAGCGGGTGTCGCCTTTTAATAAATTTGTTAATGGTTTGGCGAATTTTGAAAAATTCGGTATAAAGCGTCTATAATATCCTGCAAGTCCTAAAAATTGTTTAATGTTTTTAGGTGTTTTAGGTCTTGGAAACCGTTGTACTGCTTCTAATTCTTTTGGATCTGGTTTTACTTCGTCTTTACTGATTACATGTCCCAGATAAGTTACCTTTGTTTTTAAAAATTCGCATTTGTCTGGCTGTAATTTTAAATTAGCTTCTCGAAGACGTTCCATTAAAGCGTTGTATTTTCTTTCGTGTTCTTCTAAAGACATTGCATAGATAACAATATCGTCCATATAAAAAAATAATTCTTTGCCTTGTAACCCAGTTAACACTAAGTCCATTAGGCGCTGGAAAGTAGCCGGAGCATTTTTAGACCGAACGGCATTCGATCAAATTCGTAATGTTCAAAAGGAGTAGTGAAAGCTGTTTTATGACCATCTTCGTGGTTCATTTTTATTTGATGAAATCCAGATGCTAAATCGCATACTGAAAAATATCGAGCTCCTCCTAATTGGTCTAATTTATCAACGATATTTGGTAAAGGATATGCATCTCCGATAGTTTTATCATTTAAAGCGCGAAAATCTAATACCATTCTCCATTGTTTATTTCCTTTGGAGTCTTCTTTCTTAGGTACAATCCATATAGGCGTGTTATATGGCGATTGTGAGTGTTTTACAATTCCTCCTTCTAACAGTTCTTCTACCTGCTTGTTTATTTCTTCTTTATGAATTTGCGGAAATCGATACTGACGAGTGTTTATTGGTTGGTCATCTGTAGTAGGTATTCGATGTTGTAAGACGTGAGTTGCGGTTAATTTTTCTCCGGGAATATGAAATCGATCTTGACTGTCCGTTATTAATTTTATAATACTTTTTCTTTCTGTTTCATTTAAGTGTTCTAATCGCAATGATTCTATGATTTCGGCGGGTCGATTCTTTCCCTTTTCTTCGGAGATTGTTAGACAATTATGCAAATTATAATTCTCAAATTCTTGTTTTCTTTTATATCTTGTTTTGCGTTTTCGCATAAATTTTTCTAAAATTTCTTGAGATTTATTCAACAAGGATATAAGAATTTTTGAAGACGGTTTATTTTTATTTTTAGTATTTCGTAGATTCGAATTTTTAATTTTTAAATTATATTTTTGAGCCTCTTCAAGGAGGTCTTTTATTGTAACATGACAGGTTTTTAATTCATTATCATTTTCTTCTTTAAATAATCCAACCTTAGGAAATTTGACATCCAGGGAGGATAAAGGACTTCTCCCTTTTTTGGAATGAGATTTTGCCGAAATACCTAGTGAGGTTTGATAATTTTCCTCCTCGCAATCGACGGAGCTAGGATTTTCTGACAAGGTTTGGAAATTTCTCTCCGAAATCCTAGAATTATTCCCTTCTTGAGAGGATTGATAATTTCTCTCTTTGAGGGTTTTTAAATTAATTAAATTTTTAGGAGAGGTTTAGTAACTTCCCCCTCCAGGAATGGTTGGATTTATTAGATTTTCAGGAGAGGTTTGGTAATTTCCCTCTCCAAGAATTTTTGTATCGTCTGATTTTTTATTTTTCCTCTCAGTTTTATTTTTTATCTCGTCTTCATCTTTAATTTTATTCTTATTTTTATTTTCATCTTTATTTAAAGTTTTTTCTTCGTCTTCATAATTGATTTCTTCGATAATAATATTTTCTTCATCTACATTTTCACCTTGATTTTCAATATTCATACTATTTTCATAATCGTCAAATTTGTAAGTAGTTTCTTTTTTCTTATTGATTGGTTCTTTTGAGCTGCTTACAGTCTCGATATTAGAATTATGATCGTCTAAGAGTTCGCTCAATGGTTTTAGGCGCAAAGTCGGAACATGTACTTCCGCCTCTTTATCTAAAGTACTTATAACGTTTAAATATGCCTTTCCGGCAACGTTCTCCACGATGGTGTCTCCCAAATAAATTCCATGTGCCACCTTTAGTCTCGGTATATATATCCTACTTTTAGTTCTGGATTTTCTATTCTTACATAAAATAATGATTCGGATCGCGGAGCTACTATAATGGCTTCAGGTGATAAGAAAGGTATGTTGATTCCGGAGACATCCAAGTGCCCTTGTGCGTAATCTATTTTCGATGAAGTTTGTTTAAAGAAATCGTTTCCTAATATGCCGGATTGTGAAATTGGAAAATCGTTAGATACAATATGAAATATAACCGGTATTTCAAAAAGAGTTAATGTAATTTCACCTAAGGTGTACACAGGATAATTATTTATGCCATTCAATTTGAGGATATTAGTGTAATTAATATTTATTTCTTCGGGAATTAGATTTTCTTTAATTATATTAGGTCCAGATCCCGTGTCTAGCATAAAAGTTATACGAGTAGCTAAGTTATCGATGTTAATTTGAACGGTAGGCACGCGACTATGTTTGTCGAGATTTACAGTCACGGGCCTAATGGTAGTTCTGTCCTTGTCTACTTGGCTACTTGAGTTTTGGACGGGTGCGGCTCTCGTTCGGACCCCTGTTGTGCACCCGACGTCGAGGGGCCGTTGCAGTTTCCCTGATTATTTTCTTTTTTTCGAAAGTTACTGGCATGGCGTAATTGACAATTTTCGAGAAGATGACCTTGCTCCTTGTAATAGCGGCAGAATAAATAATTCCTGGATCCCGTTTGCTGGTTTAGTTTTGATCGACAATCTTTAGCAATGTGCCCGAAGTTGTTGCAAATTTGACAAGTTATGCGAGTTTTATTTCCCGCATAACGTTGTTCGTTCTGTTTCTTCCAGCAATTATTTGCAGAATGGCCGGATCTTTCGCACCATTGGCAAATTACCAAGATTTTATTGTTATTAGTTGTATTATTCTGTCGGCAAGATTTTGCATCATGACCGGATTTTAAGCATAATTGACAAGTTATTATTTTCCCTTGAACTACGTTTACCGGTCGGCGTTGTTGTGGATCGCGAAAGCGGCATTTCTCTGCTCCATGCCCACGTTTTTTACAAATTTGACATACTAATATCGCGGTTCCTAAATCAATCTGGTTATTAATTTGTTGAGATGTTTGTAAATATTTCTTGCAGTTACTGCCTACGTACCCTTCCTTATAACAGATTTGACAAATTTCTTTGTCAGACGACACGTTTCCCGAACTTCTATATGTTTCTAAAATTTGTTTTCCAAGAATCTTTACTCTATTTGCATAAGTAATTACATCTTCATTACCCTTTTGATATATATACAACCCAATTCCCCTTGTAATTGATAAACGTTTTTTGCTGGTCCATAAATTTGTTTTAAATATTTAGTTAATTGAGAAACGCTATCAAAATCTTGACCTTGTATAGTTCGGCGAGCCTCCCCTATTATCCTGGTTCTTATTATTTTGGTAAACTGTGATTCATCCTCACTAGGCAACATAGATTTCGCTTCTTCACATCCCTCGATAAAATAATTTAACGGAATGTTCTGACCGTCAAAATAAGGGATGGCTTCGACCGCGTATTTCAAGGTAACGAAAGGATTATTTTGAGTCATATTGCTGCCGGTACCGCTCGGGCCTTCCGTTTTTTCAGATTTATTAAATTCAGGTAAAATAGTCTTATTGCAGGAATCGGCGAAGTTAGTTTCGCTAAATCTTTTTTCAAAATCTTTTTCAATTACCGTTTCGTTTAATGAAAAATTAATGTCTTTATTAGTGGATTTATTAGGAGTAGAAGTGTGGTGTGTTTCTGATTAGTTTTTGTTCGATTGTATGTTTCCTGAGCAAGCTGAAAATTTCGTTCTACTTCGTCTTTATCAGCTTACCTCTTGTCCCTTTACTCATTCCAGTTTAAAAGATCGCACATTACAATCCCGGACGAGCCCCCAAATTTTAAAGAGCAGTATGTTACGTCCAGACTCGGGGCAGGATGAGTCGACGGAAGGGCGCAACAACTATCTTTTATTATCCCGAAATCAAACGTCTCGTGGCGTTTGGAATCGGGTCGAACGAACTGACAGGTCCGAAAAGCAGGTAAACGACTGAGTCGCTATTACACTGTTTTCGGAAGTTCGCTCGGCGGTCCCTTTTCGGTCAGAGAATTTAATCTCTTTTACGCGGGATGGGACCAAGTGCGATCTTTCTACTAGGAATGAGTGGGGGTTAATAAAGAGTTATTTAATTAACAAATATAAATTTATTCAATTTTAAAATGAATGATGGGTATACATGATTATATAAGAAGGAAAAATAAAAATATAATATTAGTTTTCGTCTGAATGTGTGTGAGTGTGTGTGTGTGTTAGTTCGCGGGTGTTACATTGATACGGAGGACATCAGTCAGAATACAAGGGAAAGATTTTATCGTTAACATTTAGGTTCTGACTGGTTAATACAATATGATTTACTTAATAATAAAAAAAAACATGTGTGCGTGTGTGAGTGAGGTAGGAAGTAAGGATCATGGAGAGAGAGTGAAAGGAGATTTGAATTTAATTCAATTTAGTCTTGATAGGACGAAAGTGATTCTAAATCAGGTAGTTCTTCGCAGAACTCCTGAATGGCTTTTTCGAAATCGTCTGATTCCGAAAATTGCGGAGAAAAAGGGAGTGGATTATTTAGGAAGGCGTCAACGCCTTCCGAGTCCTGCGATGGACTAGGTTTATGGGCCGATATATATATATTTTTCCAGATCTGGTTCTCACTACGAAACCAGTGTAAATAATAAGGTTTCAGTCGCGTATATACGTAATAATTGAATAGTTGAAGCTTACTTTTTGCTGTTGATTCGATAATGATGAAAGACTAGTCTCGTGGTGCGTTCGGACCTTCGTTTGATGAATGCAAATGGTGGTGAGACGCCGCTGGAAGACACTGGTTTTCTCAACTAATTCGCGAATCACAACACGGAGTAAGAGTACTCGGATTGAAAGTTGCAAAATAATAGAGACTGATGTGTTCGCGAGTTCTCTTTTTATAATTTTCTTTTTCGGGCGTATTCTAATTCTAAGAGTGGGAATCTTCCAAAACTTCGACGAATTGAATGCGCAGAAGTGGGAATTTTTCAATCTTAGCAAATTAAAAATGTGCCAGTGTCTTTGTTAGGCGGGGTGTTTCTCCTACTTTTTACGTTTTACTCGTAGTGATCGTCCATTGGTGAGTTCGATATTCGTTCAAAGATTCCTTGCACGTGTTCAGATTAGAAAAAAGATCCTATTCTTCTATGATAATTTTATTGCTATTGGTGCAGCTGTGTTTATTGAATATTTGTTGGAAAATTTTATTATTATAGATGCAGCTGTATTTGTTGGGTATTTCGTTAGAAAATTTTATATTACCTTGAGGAGACCGGCATGTTTTTATCATCGATCTTTTACATTGGTCTGTTTACTGAGCGGTTCGTTTGTCTCACCAATCGACGATCGTTGCCGACACTTCGCGGAAGGAAGGAATCGTGGAATCGCCAGGACGTAACAGTAATATTATTAATATTATTATTTATGTTATTAATTAATAAAATATTTATAATTATTTTTATTAATATTTATATTGATAATATAATATTAATATTATTATTAATAATTTTATTTATTTTTATTAATATTTATTATTAATAATTAATTATTATTTAATTATGTGAATATTTAATTAATTTAAATTAAATTATTAAAGAATTAAATGTTGTCCGTATAAGATTTATAATTTGTTAATATTAGCCTACCGCTATAATGTACAATGTAGGCGTAATACACACGGCGTAATACATAGAAAACGAGGAAATAAAATCAGCTGTGCAGTAAAAATCAATATCATCTGATTTGAAAAAATCAATAACAGATGACAGATCGGTACGCGTGTAAGTGTAATTACGGGCCTGAGCGCGCGAGTTTTACGCGATATGATTGGCAAACTTTGACCGCTTATAACTCAAAAACTATTGCAGCCTCAAAATTTCTGTATTAGAATTTTTGACTCTATTTTACCTCTAGAACACGCTAATAAAGTATTGTACGGAGGTTGTGAGACACCCTGTATATATACAGGGTGTCCGGTAAGATTGTGCCAACGCTCGTGAGCGGGTAGAGCACAGTAATCTGAACAGAAAAGTCCTGTAACATTTTTTATATAACGCGTAATAAAGGAATTATTATTGAGTAAAGTCTGGCCAATCAGCGCCAACCTTTAGCCGGGCGCACGTCAGTGAGCCCCGCGCTGTGAAATGTGCGCCGCCGCATACTATCAGGCGGGCGGCTCACCGACGTGCGTCCGGCTAAAAATCGGCGCTAATTGACCAGATTTTACTCAATAATAACTCCTTTATTAAGCGTTATATAAAAAAATGTTACAGGACTTTTCTGTTCAGTTTACTGTGCTGTAGCCGCTCACGAGCGTTGGCACAATCTTTACCGGACACCCTGTATATATATATATATATATACCTTTGTCTTTTTGTCTCTCCTTCTCTCGCTTTCTCTCTTCTCTATCTTCTTCTCTCTCTGTTTCTTTTGCCTATTTTTCGTCTTCTTTATTTTCTTTAATTCTATTTTTTTCACGAACGGCCACTCAAACTTTCAAAATTCGCATGACAGTTTAGGTCTATTCTTTACAGCTGAACTGGCTGCACTAGTTCAGAGCCCATCCTTCTCTTTCCAATGGGGAGAGAAAAAGATAAACTCTGAACCAGTGCAGCCAGTTCAGCTGCAAAGAACAGACCCTTTGACAATCGCAAAAGATACGAGCATCACTGCGCTTGCGCAATATAATAGCCAATCAAATTTAGGCACGATTTTCCTCGTCGCACCGTCCCGCAATAGCTTCACTCCCCTCGCCTAAACTACGAGTTTATGCTCGGTCTCTATATTTTCTATGTCTATGGAACACATCCTGAGATCCGGATTTATTTTTTGACAGTTCTATTTTTTGATATTATCTTCGAAATATTTGATTCTGTTAATTGAGTATAGTCTATTATATAATTTATTGTATATTAAGATACAATTATTATGAAAAGAGTAATCATTTTCGTTAATGGAACCGATATTAACGGCAAGGTGATGCCATATTTCATTAACAGTAAATTATATTTTATTTTCCATTTCCTTTTCTCTCTTTCTCTCTATTTATTTTTTATAACCTAAAAACCTAAATATTTAATTTAATATTTTTGATTATCTTAAATTAAAAAGATTATCTCTTGAAAAAAACCAAACTTGTTTTGTATTTACACACTTAAAAATGATATAGCTGTTTGCTAAAAATAGATATTGTCACATATTTTTTACTGCATGTACTTTATTTATAATAGGTATTTGTGGTGACTCATTCATTAAACGAATTATTAGTAGCAGCTAGTGCAAAATTTGATATAATCGCAAAAAGGATTTTTACATCACAAGGTGGAGAAATTGACGATATCAAGCTAATTAGGTAAGATGCTTATTTATTTCATTATTTTTTTATTATTAAGATATTATTATTAAGATATTAAGATATTATACTTATAATTCAGATATGTGCCATATTTTTTTGTAGCAGATATATCATGTATATTTTCTAAAATATTTGATATTGTTTTCACACCCATACATACAGACATAAATTATTAAATAATAAATACAATTCCTTTCCACAGAGATGATGACATTCTGTATATTTCAAATGGAGAAAGTTTTATGCAGGTAAACAAGATATGTAGTCATAATCAATTAAATAGGAATTCAGAATGGATTACACTGAATGTCGGAGGGAAATATTTTACTACAACTAGAGACACTTTGACAAAGAAAGAGCCTATGAGTATGTTAGCAAGGTACTTTATCTTTTTTTAATTATTACTTAATTATTATCACAAACTTATATGTTGTTTTTCATTATAAATATTTAAAAAATTAAGCATTTTCTTTTATGTGTGTTTGTTAATTTCTTTGTAGTACTGCGATATCAATTTTCTCTCATTTTCATACAGTCGAGGTATATCTATAACCATATTTTCATAGTTACTTTTATTTACAACTTTTAATGGATTGTACAACCATAGTAATTAAAATTAAGTTGAGAACAAAGTTGGATTAAAATCAAGTTTACAATATCTATAATATATTTATTGAAAAACAACATTTAAATTATTTATGGAAAAATATCACAGAATAAGCGTTGAAAAGAATGAGTACAGTTATTGAAACATATTCTTTGACGTTTTTAATAAAAATCTTTTATTGATTATATTATATATATTTTGAAAGAGGGAGAGACAGAAGATATAATTATACATAAAATTTTGCTAAGTTATAGTAATATATAGTATTTTAAATATATAAATTTTTTTATTTCATTTTATAATAATAAGTTATATTCTTTGAGCAAGTACGTTTCAAACTTACATTTAGCCTAATCATCTAATTGACTGATTGAACTTTGATGCTAAAAATCATTTTTTCTTATTTTTTTACTTGTTATATTTTTATTTTACTTCTTATTGTTGGCCTGCTTTCAATCTCAACAAATTATTTTAAAAATTTATAAGACAACTCTTAGGAAGGTTCACTATTTTACTTGGTATTTGAAGATTTTATTTTGTAATGTGTTATATGTACATATATTGTTAAACTAAGGATAAAAAATTGTTATGCTAAAAATTACTTCAAAATTATGACAATCTGCAATAAAAAAAAAATTGCATTTAAAACGTATATGAATATAACTATTGTTGTTTGCTACATATATGAATATAACTATTGTTAAAAGTATTAAAGAAGAAAAAATCCATAAAAAATAACTCAATTCATAATTTCTAAAAATGAGAGTTTTTGATTTAAATAATTTTTATCAAAGTAATCTCTGACAATAGCATACTGCAAAATGTATATAGTTTCTATATACATTATTATTTTTTGATAAAATTGTATGTAAAGTATTTTTAAAATCGATGTCGATAAGAAATATTTTATTAAGAATATCGTGTCATTAACAAAAATGTCCTAAAAATAATCTTTTTTTCGGCTTTTATTGTAATTTTATTTTTTAATTAAAATTATATTGGATTAAAATGGATGATAAATACATAAAAAATAAAAATAAATGTTTTATAATTGTATTAAAATATAATAATAATGTAATGTCCTATATAGAATGTTTACAGAAACTGCAAATGCTGAACATGCAATACAGCCAAGTAGGCAAGATCATCATGGAGCATATTTAATTGACAGAAGTCCTACATATTTTGAGCCATTATTAAATTATTTGCGACATGGTCAAGTAATTCTTGATTCGAATATTAATATAGCTGGTATATCTCTTTACATTTAATATAAATTAATACAATGAATACTTATTGATCAATATAAAACAAATATCTTGATTCAGGAGTATTGGCAGAAGCTTCTTTTTATGGTATTGATGGTGCTATTCAAATCCTTACTACAATGGCAGAAAAAGAAGAATTGCAGAAAGAGGGTCTTATATCTCTAACTCGCAAAGATGTACTTAAAGCCATCATGTCAACACCAACTAATGCAGAACTTAGATTCCAGGGAGTTGATTTTGTAAGAGCTGATCTTTCAAAACTAGATCTTAGGAATATTAACTTTAAGGTACATTTATTTTATTAGTATTGCAAAAGTTAAATTAATCAATAGAATAGAAATAATATTAGCAGGAAATCATGTTTATATTTATGCATTACAGTATGCTATCATGCATCATTGTAGTCTGGCAGGTGCTAATTTGTCAGGATGTTGTTTTGAGCGTGCTGATTTATCTCATGCTAATTTGCAAGGCGCACAACTTGTATGTGTCAAAATGTCATGTGCAAATTTAGCTGCAGCCAATATGCATTCGTGCAATTTTGAAGATCCTGGTGGTCTACCAGCAAACATGGAAGGTGTAAATTTGAAAGGTGCTAATCTTGAGGGTAGTAACATGGCAGCCGTCAACCTCCGAGTAGCCACATTAAAAAATGCTATTCTTAAAAATTGCGTTTTGAGATCTGCTGTTTTAGCTGGTGCTGATTTGGAGGTGCAATAATATTACATATATTATGTAATCTTTATTCCTATTAGTATATTTTTGTCTCTTTTACTGCTATGTTAATGTGTGTGTGTGTGTGTGTGCGCGCGCGCGCGCGTGTACATACATACATACATATACATACATACATACATATATTTTATATATATACATTTTTTAGTGCTGTGACTTATCTGGCTCTGATCTACAAGATGCAAATTTGCGCGGTGCGAATTTGAAGGATACTGCTTTTGAGTTAATGTTAACGCCACTGCATATGTCTCAAACAATACGATAACAATGAATGTTATACTGCATATTACTGCAGATTGAATCCTATAATAATGTGATGTTTGATATAATTCATAATAATTTAAATGAGCAATATTTAATATTTAAAATATCTTTTGTGTCATTAAACATAAAAGTAATTATTTTCTGATATAAGTGTTATTAATTAACATATAATACTTACATTATTTTATTTACAAAATTACTGTGTATAACAGTTGAAGCGTGAATTAATGTGTAAAATCTGATGGTTTCTTAAGTGGTTTATGTTAAGTTTATATATTAGTTTTTTCATTATAACAAATATTTCAAAGTTATTTACAATATATTTGTATATATATGCATTTTTCATATTTTTATAATTTGTGAATTATTTATGTAAATATTTTATTATATCATTTTTTTATTCTTGATTTAAAATATCAGTGCTAGGATTTACTTGCATATTTTGGCTCGATTTCGTGACTCACGCCTATTACTTCTCACTTAAGGCTATCGCACACGAATTTCCATAACCGTAAGCATAAGACGTAACGTAAGAATTAGCCAATGAATGAGCATATAGAATAATTCAACCAATCATAGACTATCCATAAGTTATTGTGCGTAACAGTAAGCATAAAATATAATTTGATTAATCAAAAATGATTTTTAGAAAAAAATAGAAATAGAAAAAGAAATATCAGCATAACTTGAAGAGAGAGTATATTATGCTATTTTATTTAATTTCTATTTTACAAAATATTAAGAGATTAATATATAAAGACATAGTTTATAATATTGTAAAAATTATTAGATATTTTTACAAATTAATTTGTAAAAAACTGTTATGTAAGTATAGTTATATAAAATTAATAATATGAATAATTAATAATATATAAAACCGATTAACCTATTTTTATCTATACTTATCTATACAATAAAATCATGAAACAAATAAATATTAGTTATAGAAATGATGAGCGACATTTGGAAATATACTAATTTTCTTTTCACAATTATTTAATGGTGTGGATTATTCATTGGAAAAAAAGACATGGAAAGGCATGGAAAAAAAGACATCGTAAAAGAAGATTTTGGTGAGACCTATCAATGAAAATAGATTCCAACAAGGAGATCTTCTTGCATTATTTCAAGAATTAAGAGATGATACTATTATATTTTTTCGCTACACTAGAATGACAGTAGATACATTTTAAATGTTATTAGAAATGGTATCTCCTAAACTTGATAAACATAATTGGAGAGCTTTATCACCTGAATTACGTTTGTCTGTAACACTTAGATATGTTATCATATTATAAATCTATATATATTTTCGTAAATAACTCAAAATAAGATATTTTTATAACTTCAAACATTTATTTAAAAAATCTAAATCTTTTTGTTGATTATAGATATCAAAAAATCCTTTTCCACAATTAAAGTATACATAATAACAGAGTACGGAATTTAACATTTCATATGAAAAGTGAAAAATAATTATAAAATTACAGTTTTGTTATCGGCCCGTGCCGTCAACATTTACTTAATATAAAAGATTTGTAATCTGCACGTGCCTAATTAGTAAACCCCGCACTCGGCATTTCATCAAAGAGTATAAGTGAACTTAGAGAAGTGAGTTTAGAAGCTTTACAAAAAAGATTTTGCAAAATAAAATTTTCGTGCATATGTGTATGTGCGAGATGGAGGCTCAAGAGTAAAACAGAGCAGTAGATTAGTTGTGTGATGTCGCGATAGACAGAGCTGCAATCGTACATGACAAAGACAGACATAATCGTACTATCTTCGTCTCTTTCATGTGTGTGAGAATCATAGACATAGTATATCTAGACTGAGCGTTTGCCTTTATTTAAGGAGTGGGGGTAAAGATACACGTAGAAAAGGGCATACTCTGTTTCGTGCCCCTTGCGTTCTCTCTCGCTCGCACAGAGCATAGCGCTCTCTTTCGTCATGCTACGTGCGAGCGAGGGAGAACGCAAGGGGCACGAAACAGAGTATGTCCTTTTCTACGTGCACCTCGGCTCCCACTCCTCAACACTCGGTCTAGATATACTATGTCTATGGTGAGAATAATATCAGAGAGAAGCCTGAGAGTGGCCATCGCAGCGTTTTTCGTACGATAGTTTTCGGTCCCGTACAGCAGCGCCTCTACGTCCATTTTACAGACGCTTGGAACTATATGGCCACGTCCACTTTCGGTGACATGATAAAACAACCAATTGGTTCATGTCCATGCTACGTCCACTTTTCGATACTGTCGGTCTCGGTTCATGTCCGTGCTACATCCACTTTTCGATATTGTCGATGCTGGTAGTATACTGATCGCTAGACAAAGAGAGATGATTGCGCTGTCTTTGTCTCTCTTTCATCGCGTATGTGTGTAGCGTCCGTGAAGGCACACACCGATACGTTGAGCACACGGATGCGATTGTGGGAGATAATGTCAGACAAGGAGCGACAGTCGCGTGCTATTCTTGTTCCTCTAGCGTATCGCTTTATGGCCGAAATACGGCCTGAAAATGCTTTCTGGCCTTTCGTGACAGCAGTAATGCAACAAGGCTAATAAGCGCCCACTTTATGAGAATTTTATACTTGCGTATATACATATATGTAGATATATATGTTTAAATTATAGTTAAAATTGTACCTACAATTAAATATTGTATGATGATCAATAATAGTAGGATAATAGATAACAAGGTGAATAAATAAAAAATTCATAAGACGGGTGCCTGCTAGACTTGATGATTTGTTGCTTTGTTAATATCGATACTCAGTGTATCATAATCTTGATTTCCATTTTTTTTCTTCTGTAAAAACCTATATAATATATATTTTATAGATTATTGTATATATATATATATAAAATGAAAATAAACTATTTTTATTTGTAATAAAATTTTTTTACATATGTTTGCAATTTGTAATATGTAATTATAGTTTGAAAAAGACATAAACATTTTAAATATATTTCTTAAAATATAATGTTTAATAAATAAATATATGTATGTACCATAAACTTTAAAAAATAGTAAAAAAAAACTCGGATTTGAATCCTGATTTGCATCGTGACAAACCGAGCATTTTCCAATGATCTACCGTACGTTGAAATGGACACTAATGCTATCGGTACTTGTAGTATATTTACATACAGAGTTTGTCAAAAGTGTGGAAACCCCTAAATAATTTTTGTAAAAATGAAAATATCAAAAAACGGTAAAACACGTATTTTGATTTATCAAAAAAGCTACCCTATGACATGGATACCGATCATTCCCCACCCCCTGGTACGCGGGGGTAAGAGGGGGTTGAAAATTTTAAATTGGATTAAGGGTCGAGTGGGGGCTCGTTTGAAAGGTCTTTTCATAACAAACACACCCTTAAAATTTTAAGTCGCTACGACCCCCTCATTCAAAATGGCAGCCGTTCAAATTTCGAAATTTCATGCACTTAGTGTTATCCAGGATCAACTGCGTGGAAGTGGCATGAATTTGATCCCTTGTGTGTGTGTGTGTGTGTGTGTATGTGTGTGTGTGTGTGTGTATGTGTGTGTGTGGGCGCGTGTGGCTAAACAAGTGTGAATGTGTACATAGTGGTGATAGGTTGCAGAACAGACGGTTGAAAACTGTTATCTCTCTTTAATGATTCAAAATCTTTTACTCCGTGTTCTAAAATAAATTTTACTCAGTGTGTTAAAGTAAATGCTGAAAGTGGCTGCCATTTACTTCCTGACAATATGCCAATCTTTGATAGAATGCAGAAATGGCTCTATGATGCGTCTCAAAAGGTATCAAATCTATTTCATCCCTTATTCGCTGTATCAATTCGTGGATGCTTTCAGGTTTTGTTTTGTAAACCTTACTCTTCAGGTATTACCATAGATAATAATCAAGAGGAGTTAGATCCGGTGACCGAGGTGGCCAATCCTCTCCTCCCTTATTTCTGTTCCTTCTTCCTATCCATCGTAATGGAAAAGCCTCATTTAAAATTTGACGTGGCCGTAAACCAAAATGAGCAGGAGCTCCATCATGCTGAAACCATATTTCTTCGAAATTATTTGGAAAAATATTTCGTATGACTGGAATTATTTTATCTACAAGTAATCTCTCATATCTTTGAGCGTTCAGATTCTCTTCAAAAAAAAAACGGCCCTATTAAGTAGCCGTCTATTATTCCACACCATACATTAATTTTTTGTAGATATTGTGTGTGTTTCCCGCACCCAATTCGGATTCTCATCTGACCAGAAACGAAAATTTTGATTATTAACTTTTCCCGTTAACGTGAAAGTTGCCTCGTCTGTTGAGTAGTCGTGAGAACAACTGATTTTAAATAAATGAGGAGGATCCTACCATTTAAGGCAAGATAGAGGTAAGTTTTTCACATTGTTCTCACGGCTACATAAAATCAGTTATTCTCGCGGCTACTCAAAATCAGTTGTTCTCACGGCTACTCAAAATCAGTTGTTCTCACGGCTACTCAAAATCGGTTGTTCTCACGGCTACTCAAAATCAGTTGTTCTCACGGCTACTCAAAATCAGTTGTTCTCACGGCTACTCAGAATCAGTTGTTTTCACAGATTTTAGGCAGATTAAAAATTAAACGTTTTAAAAATGGCTGGCGAATTGTCGGAACGTGAAAGAATCACTATCCTCATGATGCGTGGATGGGGTGACAACGAGCGATCGTACGCTGCTGTCGCTCGATTATTTAATGAGACGTATCCGAATCGTCGAATTAATAAGTCCACTGTCTTAAAAACAATAGAACGTTTTAGAGAAACTGGTAGCGTAAAAAATCGCCCTAAATCAGGGAGATCATCGTCTGCCACTAACGAAGAAAAACAACTTGATATTATGCAGACATTTATTGAAGATCCCAATTCTACTATTAACAGAGCCGCTCAAATTCACGATATTGCTCCCAAGTCCGTTTGAAAAATTTTGAAGAAAAACAAGTTCTATCCATACAAATTACAATATGTTCAAGAATTGCAAGACGGAGATCTGGAGCGTCGTATAGGTTTTTGTGAAAGAATGATGGCACTAATAGATGTCCGGCCCATCTTCCCTTATCAAATTGTTTTTACAGACGAGGCAACTTTCACGTTAACGGGAGAAGTTAATAATCAAAATTTTCGTTTCTGGTCAGATGAGAATCCGAATTGGGTGCGGGAAACTCACACACAATATCCACAAAAAATTAATGTATGGTGTGGAATAATAGACGGCTACTTAATAGGGCCGATTTTTTTTTAAGAAAATCTGGACGCTCAAAGATATGAGAAATTACTTGTAGATCAAATAATTCCAGCCATACGAAATATTTTTCCAAATAATTTCGAAGAAATATGGTTTCAGCATGATGGAGCTCCTGCTCATTTTGGTTTACGGCCACGTCAAATTTTAAATGAGACTTTTCCATTACGATGGATAGGAAGAAGGAACAGAAATGAGGGAGGAGAGGATAGGCCACCTCGGTCACCAGATCTAACTCCTCTTGATTATTATCTATGGTGATACCTGAAGAGTAAGGTTTACAAAACAAAACCTGAAAGCATCCAAGAATTGATACAGCGAATAAGGGATAAAATAGATTTGATACCTTTTGAGACGAATCATAGAGCCATTTCTGCATTCTATCAAAGATTGGCATATCGTCAGGAAGTAAATGGCAGCCACTTTCAGCATTTACTTTAACACACTGAGTAAAATTTATTTTAAAACACGGAGTAAAAGGTTTTGAATCATTAAAGAGAGATAACAGTTTTCAATCGTCTGTTCTGCAACCTATCACCACTATGTACACATTCACACTTGTTTAGCCACACGCGCCCACACACACACATACACACATACACACACACACACACACACACACACACACACACACACATACAAGGGATCAAATTCATGCCACTTCCACGCAGTTGATCCTGGATAACACTAAGTGCATGAAATTTCGAAATTTGAACGGCCGCCATTTTGAATGAGGGGGTCGTAGCGACTTGAAATTTTAAGGGTGTGTTTGTTATGAAAAGACCTTTCAAACGAGCCCCCACTCGACCCTTAATCCAATTTAAAATTGGATTAAGGCCAATGATATCGCGTAGAGCTCGCGCGCTCAGATCCGTAACTACACATACACGCATACTGATCTGTCATCTGTTATTGATTTTACAAATCAGGTAATATTGATTTTTACTGCACAGCTGATTTTATTGTTTCTTATGTGTATGAATACTATGTACGGCGGTCAGCTGATATTAACAAACTATAAATGTTGTACGTAAAATATTTAATTTTTTTTTGAATAATAATTTAAATAGTTGATTAATTATTATATTTAAATAAAAATATAAACTTAATATTTTCACACATTTAAGAAATGAAGTTTATTTTTGTTTTGATCGCGCGGAGAAGTTTTGTGGAAATCAATTTATTTATTTTATCTGTCAGCAATAACAGATGATAGATCAGTACGTATGTAAATATAGTTACGAGCCTGAGGACGCGAATTCTACGCAATATTATTGGCAAACTTTGATCACTTATAACTCAAAAACTATTGTAGCCTCGATATTTCTGTTTTAAGATTTTTTACTCCATTTTGCCTCCAGAATACGCTATTAAAATATTGTACGGAAGTTGTGAGACACCCTGTATATGCAATAATCTATAAAATATATATTATATAGTTTTTTACAGAAGAAAAAAATGAAAATCAAAATTATGATACACGGAGTATCGATATTAACAAAGCAACAAATCATCAAGTCTAGCAGGCACCCGTCTTGCATTTTTTGTATTTATTCACTCTATTATCTAGTATTCTACTATTATTATTGATCGTCATATAATATTTAATTGCAAGTACAATTTTAACTATAATTGAAACATATATCCACATATACATGTACGCAAATATAAAATTCTCAAAAAGTGGGTGCTTATTAGCCTTGTTGCATTACTGCTTTCTGTCACGAGAGGCCAGAAAGCATTTTCAGGCTGTATCTCGGTCGTAAAGCGATACGCTAGAGGAACAAGGATAGCACGCGATTGTCGCTTTTTGTCTAACATTATCTCCCAACAATCGCATCCGTGTGCTCAATGTATCGGTGTTTGTATCTTCACAGACGCTACACACATACGCAATGAAAGAGAGACAAAGACGGCGCAATCATCTCTCTTTGTCTAGCGATCAGTGTACTACCAGCATCGACAATATCGAAAAGTGGATGTAGCACGGACATGAACCGAGACCGACAGTATCGAAAAGTGTACGTAGCATGGACATGAACCAATTGGTTGTTTTACCATGCCACCGAAAGTGGACATGGCCATGTAGTTCCAAGCGTCTGTAAAATGGACGTAGAGGCGCTGCTGTACGGGACCGAAAGCTATCGTACGAAAAACGCTGGGATGGCCGTTCTCAGGCTTCTCTCTGAAAATAATTGTAATGGATTAATTACATTTTTGCGATTAAAATGGCACTAAATATGACATAAATCGGATTATTTTTAATGAAATAAGTAATCATAATTTTAATTGCATAATTGATTAAAAATTACCCGATTTATATCGTGTTTGGTATCATTTTAATCGGTAAAATATCATTAATTCATTGTAATTATTTTCGGATCAATAAGCGCGAAAAACAAAAATTTTACAGTGACGATATATAACGCGAGAGATTATAGATAAAGCGAGCCTCGCGAGCGAAACTTCGGAAATCTTTTATGTTAGCTATCTCGCTTGCTCTTTATTCGTTCTCTCTCTCTCTCTCTCTCTCTCTCTCTCTCTTTCTTTCTCTGCTTGTTCTTTATTGTATTCTTTCATTCCCATTATTATAATCTTTTATTTGTTCGACTTTTATTCTTTCTATCCTTGTTTTCCTACATGATAATAAATTAATTTATTCATCTTTATTTTATAAAGCATAAATAAGATATTGTATATTTTATAAATAAAAAAGTATTATGTATGTTTGCGTGTGCGTGTGTATTTTTGTATGTGAATGTGTTGTATTTAACTATAGTGAAACGTAATTATGTATTGTATTAACTATAGTGAAATAAAAAAAGAAAATAACTTGTATTGTATATCTCATTTATGCTGTATAAAATAAAAATAAATAAATAAATTTATTTATTTTTATGTAGGGAGACGAGAACAGAAAGAATAAAAGTTGCGCAAATAAAAGAATATAAAATGGGAATAAAAGAATACAATAATGAACGAGCAGAGCGAGAGAGAGAGAGGGGGGGGAGAGTGAGAGAGGGAGGGAGGGAGGGAGGGAGGGAGGGAGAGAGAGAGGGAGAGAGTGAAGGAGGAAGAGAGGGAGGGAGGGGGAGAGGGAGGGAGAGAGGGAGGGAGAGAGGGAGGGAGGGAGAGAGGGAGAGAGAGAGAGAGAGAAGCGCGAGTAAACGCGTAAGAGAATATGATAGAAGAATAAAGCTAAGCGATATGCAGTACGTAGTAAGCGAGCGATTAGAAAGAGAGATACAGAGAGAAACAGAGTAAGCGTATGATCGAGAGAAAGAAGATATTAGAAATTGCGGTGATGTTAGTGCGTACATATATATTACTCTCCCACGCATGAATTAAAGTTTGGTAATTTATCAATTAATTATTGTATATAAAGCAGTAAAAATATATTGTGATATTGTCTCATTTCAATATATGGAACACAATGCAAAAGATTGCGTTTTCTATTATGCATGTTTGAAATAATTATGTTGGTAATGGCGGAACTAAAAATGTCGGTATTATCGACACAATTATCGATAATACCGACAGTTTTGGTTCTGCCGTTACCGATACTAATATTTATGCATGATTTATGCGTATTATAAAAAGCAACTCCGCATTGTATTCAATATGTTGAAATTAGACAACATCGTATATTTCTACTGCTCTATCGCTTCGCATGCGTATCTAAGCGTACTAAGCGTATAGATAATAGATGTGTCTGCCTTTATCACATTTTTGAACACAATTTCACATTGTTCATACGGGCTATGTGTCTTCCCATATATCTTCCAAGAGGAATAACATTTGGTTGTGTATATGTATATATATATATATATGTATATGTATATGTATAAGTATAATATGTACATAGACGTATACAGATGTATGTGTATGATACATATACATATATTCTGGATATTATCATGTATTTTTCTATAAATTGCAACCTATGCAATGTACCTCATTTTTTTTCCAATCGATATAATCAATGGATATATAACAACAAAGTATTATTTATATAAATATATATTATATTTTTTTTTTGTTCGTATACATAAATGTTTATATATTTGTAATAAAGATTTACAATACATTGTTTGTCTCGATCGCAACAGAATTATATATTTTTACAATATTCTGAATATTGAAAATATTAAATGGGCCCCAGTAGGGTTATAGGGCCGGTTCTAACTCGGGTCCTCTGAGGGGCGGTGAGGGACGGGGGGTCCCGCGCGGGCGAGGGGGCATGACGTCACGCGGGCGGAGGGGGATTTTGGTGGCGCGGGGGAATGACGTCACGCGGGCGGGGGAGCTTATCGCGGGAGCATAATCGGCGCGGTGTATTACAAAGGGCGGGTGTCGATGTCCGGCTGCTCGAATTTATAAACATTATAAACAAATATCGTCTCGCACTATTGCACGTGCGGCATTATTGAATTTCGTAGAAAGATGATAAGGCGAGCGCCGATGTCCGGCTGCTAGAATTCGCGTCGGGACATGTTTATCGGTACATTACAAATGGCTAGCGCCGATGTCCGGCTGCTATAATTTATTATAAACAAAATAGAACCATCGCGGTGGTCTCTTCATTTTTTCCAGGAGGAGCCGCTCGCGCACTATTGCGCGTAACATTAGAATTAGATGATAAGGCGAGCGCCGATATCCTACCGCTCGAATTTATAAATAATATAAACAAGATAGAACCATCGCGGTACCATAACGCGATAGATGAAAAATATATAATGAAGAACGAAGGGTGTCAAAAACTCAGTATTCGATTTGAAAGCTTGCGGTCCGTATATCGGTTGAAAAAGGTACAGCGGGTACTTGTATATTTTTTGTGTGTCAAGTGTTCGGTATAGAGGAAGATTTTGTGATAATCTGCACAAAAATGGAAATAGATAATAATTTCGAGGCAGTATTAGATGAGTCCTCCGACGAAGATCAAATGGAAATAGAGAATAATTTCGAGGCAGTATCAGATGAATCGTCCGACGAAGATCACGCATTGTCAGATGACAGTGATTACAAGAGCGATCAAAGCGAGAATCTTAGAGAAATTGTTGACAAGATAGTGCCTCATTCGCAAATTATTGCGCTAAACGGACGTACAAAATGTTGCGCTATATACTTTTATTATACCACGGGTGGTTCTTTTGCTGTATGTGCTTCGTGTATGATCTCTATAGCAGACATCGATGCCGGGTACATGTATGCTGTTCGGAAGCATGTGATTGAGATATACGACGCGATAAGTGGCCGGTCCTGCTCCAATTGCAGACTTCCGATGTATCAGATCTTTCCATGCAATATGTGCCCAATTTGCACACAGTAAAAAAAAACATTGTCATAAAAAGTGTGAAAAATAATAATAAAAAAACATGGAAAACACCGAGCAAACCGAACGCGACCTGTTGGAGCTATCGCACCGAGTCGCTACCTTGGGCGAGTATTTCGCGTGGGCGCAGCGATGCGAAGAATTTATCAAACAGCTCGAGAAACGCAGTAGTGTCAAGCGTCCGCGGCTCTCGATCGGAGTTCGACAATCTTTGGTGGCTAGAATCGCGCGACTCGAGGGTGCGAAGATTCGATTAGAGAGACAGTTTATACATAGCGGTGGTGATTACAGTGGTAACAATAACGCGGAAAGACTCGTTTGGCGAGAGATCGATACCGCGTTCGAAAACCGTATACTGACCGGTGCGGTGATTAACGCATACTATATCGAACCGCGGCAATTTCTCGAGGATGCGAAAGACATTGTGCTCGAACACATGCAAAAAGTTATGGAAAGATACTTTAACGTGAAAGTGAATACTGTGTTCAACGGTGAATTCGTGTCGGGTGATAAGAGCGCCAATAAGAGTATCAATATCAGAAACTATGAACTCTTTCGCACGTCCGATCTACACGAGTGGTACGAGCGACGCGTCGTCGAGCCCACGCTTGCCTCGTTAGAAGAATTTCAAGAACGCGAAAGCAGGTGGGCTTTGTCGCGAATCCTCGATTTAACTGTAAATATAAATAAATATAATCCAATGCGCGCGGGTTGCCATATTAAATTACCGCGAGAAATAATAATGAAGAGAGCGGTGATAAACGTGCAATCCAAAGACAATGCGTGTTTCGCGTGGGCGGTGGTCGCCGCTCTATATCCAGCCGAAAGAAACGCGGATCGGGAATCTTCGTACCCGCATTACACAACAGTGCTGAATCTCCAGGACATTGAGTTGCCGGTGACTGTTAATCAAATTAAAAAGTTTGAACTTTATAACGATATTTCGATAAATGTATACTGCATCGAGAAAGAGAATAACGTTGTCCCGATACGTCTTTCGGCGCAAAAGAAGGACAGACACGTCAACTTGCTGTACATGCAAGATTCGCAAGACGTCGGACATTTTGCGTGGATCAAGAATTTATCCCGACTTGTGAGCTCGCAACTGAGCAAAAAAGATCATAGGAAATATATCTGCGATCGGTACGTATATTTAATAAAAATGCGATATATAAAATATATACGATAGAAAAATTAATTATTTCTATTTTTTTACAGATGTTTACACTATTTTGGATCGGACGACAAGTTGCAGTCGCACACTGTAGACTGTCGAGAAATGAACGAGTGCGCCATCCGATTACCGGGCGATAAGGACAAGTGGCTCGCGTTCAACAACTACAACAGAAAGGAGCGGCTTCCTTTTGTCGTATACGCCGACTTGGAGTGCGTGCTGAGAAAGACCGACGGTGACCCTATGACGTCTACGTACACGTTTCAACATCATCAAGTATTTAGTGTAGCTTATTATGTACATTGTTTGTACGACGAATCGTTATCCGCGTATCACTCTCGTCGCAGTACTGATTGCGTTTCGTGATTCGTGGAAAAATTAAAAAATTTAGCGCAACGCGTAAAGACTATTTTAACCACGAATGTCCCCATGGTAAATTTAACGCGAGATGAGCGGGAAAAGTTTCACAGCGCGACACACTGTCACATTTGCGAAAAACCGTTCGCGCAAGACGATACACGCGTACGCGATCATTGCCATCTTACCGGGCGGTACCGAGATCCCGCGCATTCAAACTGCGATTTAAATTATAAAGACTCTTTTTGCATTCCCATAGTATTTCACAATTTATCCGGTTATGATTCACATTTTATCATCGAGGAAATAGCTACCGCGTTCGAAAGCTCGATCAACGTACTACCGATAACGAAAGAAAAGTATATTTCATTCACGGAACACGTTAAAGATACCGCCGAAAGATCAGATTGGCGAAGCGATATAAAGTTACGGTTCATCGATTCGTACAAATTTCTCAGTACTAGTCTCGAAAAATTGGCATCGTTTCTAAATAATGATAAACTCCAAATTTTAAAATCGAAATTTCAAAATTTATCGATTGAAGAGTTCAATTTATTGACGCGAAAAGGTGTCTTTCCATACGAATATATTGACTGTGTCGATAGGTTGCACGATACATGTTTACCACCGCGCGAATCATTTTACAGTTCCTTGACCGGTGACACCGTATCCGAGAGCGATTACGCGTACGCCGAAAACGTCTGGAGCCGGTTCTCCCTACGAACCTTGGGCGAATACAGCGATCTGTATTTAAAACGGATGTCTTGTTATTGGCGGATATTTTTGAAAATTTCCGCGACGAATGTATCGAGAGTTATGGGCTCGACCCCGCGTATTATATACTCTTCCCGGATACACGTGGGACGCCATGTTAAAACATACGAATATTACGTTCGAATTGCTTACAGACATTGACATAGTTATGTTTATCGAACGTGGTATTCGCGGTGGCCTGAACCAATGTTCCGGCAGATACGCGCGAGCCAATAACAAGTACACGCCGTCTTACGACCCATCAAAACCATCGTCGTACATGATGTATTTCGATGTAAACAACTTGTACGGTTGGGCGATGTGTCAATCGTTGCCCTATGCCGAATTTCGATGGGTCGACGACATCTCTGACTTTGGCGTTAACGTGATCGCTTCGGATTCACCCACAGGTTATATTCTCGAGGTCGATCTGGAGTATCCGCAACATCTTCACGACGCGCACGCTGACTTACCGTTCTGTCCGACGCGCGATAAGCCGCCCGGCAAGCGGCAGGACAAGCTCCTCGCAACCTTATACGATAAGAAGCGTTACGTCATACACTATCGCAACCTGCAGCAGTGCACGCGTCACGGCCTTCGCGTCGCAAAGATACATCGCGTATTGCAATTCGCTCAATCCGCATGGCTCCGCGATTACATCGAACTCAACACCTGGTTTAGAACGCGCGCGACAAACGATTTCGAGAAAAATTTGTACAAGTTAATAAACAACGCTGTATTCGGTAAAACTATGGAAAACGTGCGCAATCACGTCGATGTAAAATTATTAACAAAGTGGGACGGGCAATACGGCGCGGAGGCGATGATCGCGAAACCAAATTTTCACAGCAGGAGCGTCTTTTAGGAAAATTTGGTCGCTGTCGAATTGTGCAAACTCGAGGTGAAATTTAATAAACCGATCTACGTCGGTATGTGCATCCTAGACATTTCTAAAACGTGTTTGTACGAATTTCATCACGAATACATGGTACCGTTATATCGAGAGAAATGTGAAATAATGTACACCGATACAGACAGCTTGATTTATCACATCGAGTGCGAGGATGTGTACGAGAATATGAAACGCGATATCGCTAGATTCGACACGAGCGATTATCCGGCTAACAACACGTACGGTATACCGCTCGAGAACAAGAAAGTTGCGGGCTTGATGAAGGACGAGAATAACGGTGCGATCATGACTGAATTTGTCGGGCTTAGAGCAAAAATGTACGCGTTGCGAGTAGATAGTAAAAAAGATACAAAAAAGGTTAAAGGCGTCAAGAGTAACGTCGTAGCGAGAACGATAACGTTCGATGATTACTGCGCGATGAAATTGAAATGACTCGACAGCAGTCCTGCATAAGGTCAAAATTGCACGAAGTGTACACAATCAGCGAGATAAAAATCGCCCTGAGTCCGTACGACGACAAGCGATATATCGTACCTGATTCGACCGACACGCTACCGTGGGGACATTACCGGATACCCTTATAATGTAATGTAATGTAATGTAATGTATGTATGTATGCAGGTATGTATGTATGTATGAGGAAAACAAAGAAATATATTTCTATCTTTCTTTTTTCTTTTTATATTTCATATTTTATATGCTGTATACATCTTACACATATTATATTTTTATATTTTTTTACATATTTCAGATACTTTATATGTATTTCATATTTTTCATATGTTAAAAATAAAATACAGTTTGTACGAATTAAACCACATTGTCCTTGTGTATTCAAGAGTTGTGCGATCCATCAAATCCCAACCATTTCACGTAAACCTCGTCACCCTTTCTGCGCAGAACTTTCTCCACGAGATACACGTCCGGGTAAGTCGCGCGACGCAACTCGTACTCGTAGAACGCCCCAGCGACAGATTTTTTGCGATAGTCCTCGAGTAAATAGGTTACGGGATTAGTACGCTGCATTTTAACGATCTTGAACACCTCGGTGGTCCAATTTGGCGTGTAACCCTTCTCGAAGATCGTCTTGTACTTGCTAACGCGTACCGAGTCACCTACTTTAAACTTTGCCGGACCCGCGATTTTTATCGCGCTGTACACCGTAGCCAAGAGTCTTTCGGCGATCGCGGGGGTAACGTCGACGGGTCGCATACCGATCGTTCGATGCTTGCGCGTGTTGTAATCCGACACGAGTCGCGGCAACGCGTCGACCCACTTGTAAGTTCCGTTAAGCGTAAACATCTTCACATGTCGTTTTTTAACGTGCGATTGAATCGTTCGACGACCGATGCCTTCAACACCGAATACGTGGAATAATGATTGATACCGTGTTTCTTCACGAGACGTTGCACGTCGGCGTTGTAAAATTCCTTCCCCATATCGGTTTGCATATTTTTCGGGTCCCTCTCGCTATCTCGAATTATCTCTGCGATAGCATCAGCCGTCTCGCTTCCGCCTTTACTCTTGAGCGGTACGGCCCACGCGTACTTGCTCAACACGTCGATGACGGTGAGTATGTAGTGGTAACCTCTGTTGAAACGAGAGTACGGACGCATCTCGACGATGTCAGCTTGCCACAGGTCGTCGTAACCCCGCACTACGACGCGTCTTCGGGGAAAATTTCTTCTCGCCGGAGCATGCAGTTCCTCGACGAGTCGTAGCTTCTCGATATTTTTACGTCCGTCGGATTTTAACGATGTCATGTTTTTAGCTGTGCGGCTGGTCGGCGCGTAATAATATGTGCAAAGAAATTACATCATAATTTATATCTCTAATTTTTTAACCATTCAATAACCGTTTATTCCCGTTCATCGTCTTTCAATAATGGTTCTTTGTCATCCGTCATTCGTCGCCGTTCGATAGCCGTTCGTAGCCGTTCCTGACTCGTTCGGTAGCCGTTCCTGATTTGTTCGCAGCCGTTCCTGAGTCGTTCCTGAGCCTTTCGATAACCGTCCGACAACCATTCCTAAACCGTTCGGCCGTCCTTCAACCGTTCGTAGCCGTTCGTGAACCGTCCTTTGCTGTCCGTGAACCGTTTGTTGTCGTCCATTGTCGTTCGTTGGCGTTTCGTTAACGTTTCGTCGTCGTTTTGTTATCGTTCGTTGACGTTTCGTTGTCGTTCGTTGGCGTTTCGTTAACGTTTCGTCGTCGTTTTGTTGTCGTTCGTTGACGTTTCGTTAGCGTTCGTTGACGTTTCGTCGTCGTTCCGTTATCGTTCGTTGGCGTTTCCTTAGCGTTTGTTACTCGTTTCCAATCTAGCAATATTCGCACGCCGAAGCTCGTTTACCGCAGTCCGTAACGCTCGCACGTCTTTCTCTAACGCGGCAAGCTTCTCGTCTGACTCTTTCAGTTGATTTCTCAACGTTTTAACGCACCGATCCAGGTACAGTTTGTTGGCGTCGGTATCAGCTTCAGGTTGCGCTACACGGCGAATCTTGCGCGACCTCGCGTCAAAGTCCGTAACGGTGCGACACAGAGCGTTATCGCGCACGAAATTTCTCATTAATCCGCTCCATCGACGGTACGAAATGGCGTTCGTCACGTCTTTACTCTGCTCCGATATCCCAAATTTGTTGATATGCATCATCGATGCGAGCGACATTGATCGATCGATTGATCAGTTTTGTCGAGACACAGTTTAATTTATAATAATGCCGGCTTCGCGAAGTTCCTCGATGATCGACAGAATCTCGTTGTCGTGGCCGTTGTGACCTACTTGGTGCGAAGCGTCGAGCAATCGTAAACGATCCACCAGCTTGTTGGGATCGTCCCAGTGCACGTAGTCGATCTTGTTGTCGGTTAGCGTCATTTCGCGAGGCACGAATAATCCCTTTCCAGATTTTTTTCCCTTGGTTTCGATCGGTATCAGCTTTGCGATTATTTCTTTGTACTTGTATCCCCTGTTACTCAGTAATCGACCGTGCGCATCGTGATTGCGTTTATGCGCGCTCGTCGTCAACAGCATACTCTTGTACGTTTGCATATCATCCTCCGTATAGATGACGAAATCGGGGGCTTTCTTGAAGATCAACTCGTAAAGACCAGGTGTGCCGGCGTATCGTACGCCGTCGATAATTATGTTATCCGCGTTGTCCACGTCAAAATGTTTATTACCGAACATCATTCCATCGTTGTCGAGATAAACACCGTACACGGTGTCAATACCACTCTCTCGATCACCGCTCAGAACAGGCCAGATGTACCTTCGACCCAGTGAACCTAACTGATCTCGCAACGTTTCTCGACCCTTCAGCGTTTGCAATTGATTTCGGACGGATGTTACGAGCGAGTCGTCCGTGGTTTCGAAAACATCCTCGTTCGCGAGTAATTCGGACATCGTAGGTTGTACGGTTTTCATTGACGCTGATGGTGTAGAGGTTATCGGCGGTACATCCGGTGCAGCGTCCGATCGTTTCGATTTATGCGGTGTCGGTGAGTGATCCGACCTGACATTGGATCGTTTTCTTTTTTGCGGTGTCGCATCATCCTTCTCGCGCTTCGGGATGGATAACGCTTCGATCCCCGCGTCGGTGTTACTCTCGGGCTCGTTCTTCACCGCGATCGAGCTAGAGTTGTCGACGATCTTTTATAGCGGCTCGATGAGAGGTCTAAAGCGCCTGTCCAACACGATATCCTTCTCGATCTTACCGGTCTTCAAAGCGCGATGTTTCTTGCGAATCGATTCGCTAGTTTTCACAATTGCCCTCGCAATCTTCTCGCGCTCGCGAATATCCTCGTTCTTATCGATCGCAGCCATCGCGAAAAAGCAAAAATGTCAATCTCTCTCTCTCTTACGTTTCACTCCCGACGAAGTATCGGCAACGACTAATCGTTTTGCGGTATCGCGAACACGTTAAATTCTTTTCTGTATCGACCATCGTTGAGCGAGTTGTCCTTGTCTATCACTACGAATCCGTACTTGCACTGCCAACAATCGCGACACAACGCGCAAAATTCATCGTACGACGTATCGGTATTCACGTGATCGTTGTACACGTTTCAGGTTGGTACCATCCTGTTTGAACAGGATCAGCAGGTTCCGTTCGCGTATCAGATGTTTAGGTATTCTCGCGTACGTCTGACAGAGATAAAAGCAGTCGACGCTCGAGTGCCGACCCATTGAAAAGTACTCTCTCACCGCATCTTGCTTATCGCATGCCACGTCATCGAACACGAAGATCGAGTTTGGACGCGCCTCGCTCGGCGGAATGACGTCACTGTTGTTGGAGAACGTAAAGTAGCCGATTTCGTCGATCGAGGTTAGCAAATTCTCCAGATATCGATATTTCGGCTGTTGCAACGACTTTGAGTACACGTACACGTTTTCGAAACGTACGCCGTGCGGACTTTCCAGCAGGCTTATCAGAACGTCGGTTTTACCGCAATTCGAGGGGCCACAAACGATCGCGCGTATAGTAGTAGGTAGCATCGTACCATGCTTGCGCATCTCCGCGTTGTCCCCCATCGATCGTAATCTATCGTCGCAATTCGTTACGCGTATCGCCAAAGGTTGTCGCACGAATCTCATTTTTTCACACCGTCGACTGAGGAATGCTGGATCGAACGCCTATTTATAGGTGCGCGGAACCGCGAATCGCTCAGTAACAAAAATGTTCGTCCTGCTGTCGAGACCTTCCGATATTTGTGATTTGAGCGCCGAACAGTTACAATTTGTGCCGAAAGTCGTTCTGCTGCGAATGTGTGGCGATCACGTCCACTACCTGTGGGACAAGCTTCCGGAACATATAAAGGCGGATTTAGAGGTTCAACAATTTCATCGCTGTTACGAACATTACAATCAACCGTGGTAGCGAACGCACATCGACGGTCCAGCACCGTTGATAAAAGATTGCGGCGAATGTCAACGAAAATAGGTAGAGGCCTATTAAATCGCGCGATAAACGCCCTTCCTTTCGAGTTACATATCCCCGGCTATCAGTTTTGCGGCCCGGGCACGCGGTTACAAGAGCGATTAGCGAGAGGCGATCGGGGTATAAATCCATTGGACGCAGCCTGCCGCGAACACGATACAGCGTATTCCCGGAACACCGATCTCACCGAGAGACACGCGGCTGACAGGATACTCGCCGAGAAAGCGCGAACTCGCATCGTCGCGAAAGATTCGACTCTCGGTGAGAGAGCCGCAGCCACAGCTGTTTGAGCAGCGATGAAAGCCAAGACAAAGATCGGCATGGGTATGAAGACGAAGACGAAGACGAAGACGAAGATGAGGACTACGCGGAAAAGGCCAACGAAAAAACAGATACTTCCGACAGCGAAACGAGGCAGTGTATTGCCGATTCTACCGATGTTGGGCGCGCTCGGATCTTTGATCGGTGGAGCGGCTGGCGTGGCCAAGGCGGTGAACGACAGCAAAGCCGCGCGGCGTAAGCTGGAGGAGCTGCAACGTCACGATCGCGCGATGGAAGGTCGCGGACTTTATCTCGCTCCGTACAATTACGGACAGGGACTGTATCTCGGCCCATACAAACATGGACAAGGAGTGGCAACGAAGAAAAAAAAACGTCGAAAAGACGCTAAAAATGCCCACGGGTGTGACAACGAACATACAATTAGAACAATTGGCGAAACGTATGCGTATACCGTACTTTAGAGGGGTTTTCATGCGTGATTCGTTACCGATCGGTGGTATATATCGAAACGAGAGCGGCATCGTGAATTTGAATAGTACCAAAGGACCAGGTACTCATTGGGTAGCGTACGCAAAGAGGGGAAATCGCGCTATATATTTCGACGGTTTTGGTAATCTTCGACCGCCGAATGAATTGGTGCGATATTTCGGACGGAACGTGACGAAGATCGAGTACAATCGCACGTCCTTTCAAACTTACGATCAAAGCATCTGCGGACAATTGTGTCTGCGGTTTCTCCAAACGGTCGACGACGATCGGTTTGAATTTAAAGCCTGACGATGCGCCGTTAAGACTCAGTATTCGTTAAACATTTTTGCCGACATGTCTATGACATTCACGCTGACCGGGAAGAGTAGCGTCCTCGCGGCACACTACCATCCAGCCATAGATTTGAGCGACGGTGATTACGAGCTCGGTCTAACGAATTTTGAGACTTATCATACGATGTCGAACGTGAATTCCTCGAATAATAAATTTTATTTCGATGAGAATGACACGGAAATTACGATTCCCGAGGGATCGTACGAGATACACGCAATACACGAGTTTTTGAAACGTGCAATTTCACGGAAACGTCCGCGACGCGTAGTTCGCTCCGGCAATCGTGTCGACAAACGCGGTGATATCACGGTGATATCGCGAGAGGAGACCGTTCGAGCAAACGGTGACAAAGACGAGGCTGTAGAATACCCGATAGTGCTCCGTGCTAATTACAATACGATGAATAGCGAGATCAAGTGCGCCTTCAGAGTAAACTTTAACAAACCCAACAACATTGGATCGCTTCTGGGATTCTCGTCGAAGCGTATATTGCAGCCGGGACAGTGGCACCAATCGGACATACCGATTAATATCATCAACGTAAACATTATCCGCGTAGAGTGTAACGTGACCGCTGGTGCGTACAGCAACGGCAAACGCGTTCATACGATACATGAATTTTCACCGAGCGTGCCGCCGGGATATAAGATATCGGAAACGCCGGCACAGATCATTTACCTGCCGATCATCGCGCGGAGCATTACGGATCTAACGATACGAATCGCGGATCAAGACGGACGATTGCTCGATTTTCGAGGAGAAGAGATCACCATCAGATTGCACGTACGACGGCGACAAAATTAGCGTGCGATACATGAGATGCTCGTGTTGAGCGGAGCGAAAAACGCGAGAGATAACGCGAGGCCAGCGACAACAACGTCAACATTCGCTAATATCCAATCATTCGGTTGCACCAAGAAAAAAAACTCAACGCGTCGAACGTTGAATTTTTACAATCTTTGGGATTCGCGGTGCGAAATATCTGAGAAAACATGACCGATATCCTTAACATCGAAGGCAAACCGGTCTTTGACGATCGTATCGTCAAGATCGAGACTCACACGTACAACCCGTACGCCAACACGATGTTTGAGTATAGCGACGAGATACAAATACCCATACAACAACAGGATCTGTATACCTTGCCGTATGAGAGTTTTCTATACATCGAGGGAAAACTAAAGATAAACAAACCAGTTGAAGGATCTAATGTGGTACTGGGAAATAATTGCGTCGCGTTTATGTTCGATGAGATCCGATACGAACTCGACGGTGTGGAGATTGATCGTAACAAAAATGTGGGAATAACTAGCACACTCAAGAACTATGTAATGATATCATCCGATAAAACCGTGATTATGAGGAACGCCGGTTGGAATGCGCAGTACGCATTAACAAGTAGCAATAACGCGAATGGATACTTCAATTTTTGCGTACCGCTCTACATGTTATTGGGATTTTGCGAGGATTACAGACGCGTGGTGATTAACGCTCGTCACGAGTTGATCTTAATACGATCGCGCAACGAAAACAATTGTCTGCTTGGAAATTTGGCACTGGAGCCTGCGATCGACATATTCAAGATACAATGGCGAATGCCACACGTGGTATTGAACGAGATCAATAAGCTGTCGATGCTGCGCGCCTTGGAAAGCGGACGATACCTCAGCATGGGTTTTCGCTCGTGGGATCTGTACGAATTTCCGCTATTGCAGCGTACAACCAAGCATTCGTGGCCCATTAAAACCGCGACTCAGCTGGAGAAGCCGCGATATGTTGTCTTCGTTCTGCAGACAGGCCGGAAGAACGTCATGTCCGAGGATACGAGTCGATTCGACCATTGCAAATTGACCAACGTGAAACTCTATTTGAATTCGGAATGTTATCCGTACGACGATATGAATCTAGATTTCGATAAAAACAGATGGTCGATTCTGTACGACACGTACCAGCGTTTCTGCAAAAACTATTACGGATACGAGTATCTCGAGCCGAGTCTCGCAATCACGCAGTTTCTACTTAACGGTCCGTTCGTGATCATCGATTGCTCTCGACAAAACGAATCGGTCAAGAGCGCAACCGTGTATGTGCGATTGGAATTCGAGTGTAAGGAGAATGTGCCGCCGAATATCACTGCGTACTGTCTCATCATACACGATCGCGTGATTCAGTACAACCCGTTGAACAACGTTGTGCGCAAAATCACTTAAGTGTGTGGGATGAGATGATATAAAACCAATAATGCATCAGGATCAATCGCAGTCTTCTTCTTCTTCTCGACGTGCTGATATAAAAAACGTTATGTCTATACCAACGTTCGTGGACCTACAAGGATTCTTCGTCGGGATGAAATTTGTCGTAAAGGAGGTGGCGGTGCTGAGAAAGGTGACCGTTCTGGCGCATTACATTTTTACATACACCCTACCATGGAATCTCCTCACAAAATCCGACAAATCATGTGCTTCCTGGCTGATCGCGAATCACCACGGATTACGATGGGAAGACGGAAACGTGCCGTACGGCATGGCTAAACGCTTGATTACATCGGCCGTGCTTGGTACGGAAGAGGATGACGAGACGTCGACTCTCGTGTACGTCAAGGGATGCCAGAAACGAGAATGGCTGGTGGATTTGCTTGAGAATCTTGCGAGAGAAAATTTAATCATCGAGACTTTGGATGCTGATTACGAAGATATTGAATCTTTAAATAATCTAGATGTTACTAATACTATACGATGCGGAAAACATGTTAAGAATTGCGCATTACAGAATGTATTAAAAATATTTAGCTGGTGGTCGCAACGCCAAAAAAAATTGCAATATTTTTATAAATAAAATCTGTAAACGTATTTAATGTTTTTTATTTCTTATTCTCCCCACTCCTTTCCTCGCGAGTCGTTTCTAAGAATTCTTTTTAACGTTGACAGTTTCCCCTTCCCCTAAATTTTCAGAGCAATAACCCATCGCATCATACGTTGACCGTTTCCTCTTCTCCTAAATTTTCAGAGCATTGATCTCCCACCACATCATACTTCTGAAAAATAAGCGTCACGTATATTCGGTTAATTTTTATACGATCAGTGTCGTGTCAACTGCTAGTACCAACGGTCCACTTCTCATATCCGAGAGACAAAATGTACTCCGCTGAAGGAAGCACCAGCAACGGTTGCAAACGCGTGAATTACTACGTTCCACGAGACGAAATTAAGCCGTGCATGAAACCACGAGATGAAATTAAACCGTACAAGAAACCACTTGATTTGTAAGTATCACAAATGTTTCATACATACATATATATATTTTTGATATATGTTTTTTCCATGCTATTTTATATCTTTTGTATTTTTCAGATGCGATAAACCTCGTTGTATACCACGTATTTTGGTACGCAGATTTGCTTTGACGCGTACTGCTTATAAGTACTTGGATATTGGAATCAGCGTTGGAATAACATCTTACGTGGAATTGCATCTCGGCGATAACCGAGGCAATCAAATCGTATTATCTATCGACACATGGGAATCGCTAATGCTGAAACGAGCGGACGTTGAACGACTTGTGCAAACGCTCGATCATACACCAATATGGATTAACGATTTAACAATTGAGATTGTTAAAATAAGTGATGCGAGTGTTGTCAAACTTACGTTGCGCGATGCTTGCTTGTACATGAAACCGTCAACTATATTTTTCTTATTCGAACTCGAACACTGTGTTAATCACGAATATTTGAAGCTGTGCGAGAATTTAGAAGCCGTAAATGAGAGTTTCGATCAATTTATTCGGAGTTTGCAAAGTAATATGTTTGGCGCCGAGAGAGATTCTGCGGTCAAAATCTTGCGCGAAGTCTATGATAAAACATCTATCATAGATTGCGAACTATTAGCTTATGCTATGGATGAACTTTTGTCTGAAACCTTGAGACGAGGTGATGTATGGTAATATAAATAAATGTGTTAAAAATGAAAAAAATGAACAAAATGATTATTTCGCTACCCTTCCTCGCATATAAGATAGATATGTAACTGCGGCGCGACCGGGTGGGAGAAGGATAGCGCGAGGCGTTCACGAGTAGGAAAAGGATAGCATTCTATGGGCGTGCGAGAAGGATAGCGCGAGGCATGCGCGTGGATGATGATGCGAGATACGGCGTTCGTAAGGCGGTGCGAGAGAGATAGCGCGAGGCATGCGCGTGGATGATGATGCGAGATACGGCGTTCGTAAGGCGGTGCGAGAGAGATAGCGCGAGAGAGATAGCGCGAGGCATGCACGCGTGTAGGAGAAGGATAGTGTCCGCATTGGCGTGGAAAAAGAATGACGTTCGCGGGAGAAAGAGAGAGAGATAATGCGAGGCATGCATGGACGTGGGAGAAGGAGGCGCAGAAATAACCGACATTTTTTAATACAATAATAATAATAATATTTATTCAATATATGTTTAATATAAATCCGTGCGTGCGTGCGCGCGTGCGTGCGTGCGTGCGTGCGTGCGTGCGTGCGTGCGTAATATAAAGTAATAATAATAAAAATAATAAAATAAAATATAATAAGGCGGCGCTCCATCTGAAACAGAAAAAATACAAGTCTTATCAGTATAAGAATTTAAATATTATAAAATTTTTAAAAAATGGATACTTACAATTAATTCTTTGACCTCTTGCTCGGAGGCTCGTCCCACGATTCTTCCACATAGGGCTCGTAGGGCTCGAGCACGAAGAGGCGTCTCAGGTCTAAATGAAGACCGTCGGGACCGTTGTCCTCCCAGACGTCCTCACGTATCTCGCGCTCGTACCGCCGCAACATTCGTACATCTCGACGATGTTCGAAATTTAAAAATCCAGGAATCTGGATCTCGCGAGAAAAGTTGTACTATAAATTAAATTAAATCAAATTATAATATATATTATAAATAATTAATATATTATAAATAATTAATATAAAACAAATATTACTCACTCTTTGAAATACCACCAGATTTAACAGGGCTCTCAACAGCCCCATCACCAGATCGTGAGCCCACCATGCCGCGTTCCATTGTCCGCGACGCAATACGGCTTCAATTAATGACTGCATTTTATACATTTTTTTAAATCGCTAACACAGTCAAAAATATAGTCAGAAAAATAGAAAGACGAACGTTCACGGTGGTAACTCGAACGATACTATCCTGTCGCATCGGAAAATCCAGATCTGCTGCAGCAATGTTTATTACTGGCACGTTCAAGTGTGTCGGAGAGCACGGGCGAGGGAAAAGCACTTGACTTTTCTTCGCGCGACCAAAATGTTTTTGACACCCTTCGTTCTTCATTATATATTTTTCATCTATCGCGTTATGGTACCGCGATGGTTCTATCTTGTTTATATTATTTATAAATTCGAGCGGTAGGATATCGGCGCTCGCCTTATCATCTAATTCTAATGTTACGCGCAATAGTGCGCGAGCGGCTCCTCCTGGAAAAAATGAAGAGACCACCGCGATGGTTCTATTTTGTTTATAATAAATTATAGCAGCCGGACATCGGCGCTAGCCATTTGTAATATACCGATAAACATGTTCCGACGCGAATTCTAGCAGCCGGACGTCGGCGCTCGCCTTATCATCTTTCTACGAAATTCAATAATGCCGCACGTGCAATAGTGCGAGACGATATTTGTTTATAATGTTTATAAATTCGAGCAGTCGGACATCGACACCCGCCCTTTGTAATACACCGCGCCGATTATGCTCCCGCGATAAGCTCCCCCGCCCGCGTGACGTCATTCCCCCGCGCCACCAAAATCCCCCTCCGCCCGCGTGACGTCATGCCCCCTCGCCCGCGCGGGACCCCCCGTCCCTCACCTCCCCTCAGAGGACCTGAGTTAGAACCGGCCCTATAACCCTACTGGCCCTCCATCGCCCATTTTCGTGAGAACGCAACCAATATATGTTTTTCGTCTCTCCGATTATAATTTGTAATCGAGATTGAGGCATCTTTTTTCAATATTTGTACAAGTATCACAATACATTTTTTGGATAATTTGTTATCTCACTAAAAAAACCTCACAAAGGTTAAAAATATATACTTGGTGTCGCGACGCTACCGCGTCACTTGATCACTGTGGAAAATGCAGCAGTTTATTGCCTTCTATAATTTTAAATAAGTGTTCTCTCATTCTCTCATGCTTTTTACATCTTTGGAATATTTTTGTTCACAAGGGTTGCCTCCTAAGGCTATAGTCGTGGCGAAAGCCGCAGCGTAAATCTCTCAACATATACCATCAGGTTGTATTTGAACCTTTTCAAAAATAATGTTATCTTGATTTATCGTAGGATAACGTAGATGTATATAATTTTTTTCTTTAGCTATCAACTTACCGTATGTACAGCCAGGTAGGCTATCATATACGCGAAGTTTAGTGCCATCAAAGAAAATACATCGGCAGTGATCACTACAATTCCCTCCAATGATTTGTAAGCTTTTATTACTATCACTAGCTGCAATCATATGAGGAAACTCCAAATATTGCACACTTTGCGTTCCGAAATCAGAAGTTTCTCTTATGATGCGTAAAAATCGATCTAATGATTCATCGTTTATTTTGCTGTTTATAGGCAAGATATTATCCTTCACGACAGAGAGAGGAGCAATCGCATTTAAAATTTTTTCATGTCTCTCCACATCGTCTTTAGTAATATCATGTTTGTTATTTGAATAACTAACTATGATACAATCATCATCTTGCTCTGTATCCAGAGTAGCAACAGTAGTAGTAAATGCTTCTGCTTCTACAGGCAAAACATTTGATTTGCATCGCTTTTTTCTTCGGCAATATTTGCATTTTCTATAATATTTCGTCGAATAGTTTTTTGGCTAATTATTTGTTTTGCTGCTTCTTCTTTAGCTTCTGTTATATATTTTGGATCTCTGATTGGCATATGTCTATTATGGCGACTATCCAATATTTCTGGAAGCATGCATTCGTAGTAGAAGCGTGTTAGAAAAGATAGCATTTGATTTTTCCAGAATTCATTGTCTGTACTAATATGCAATATTTTTATGCTTTTTGGCGTCCAAACAGCAAAAATGCAATATTCTCACTTTGTTATGTTCAATTGACCTTGAACTTGCTAAAAATATCGGTGATTTCGATTCATTTCATGTTGATTTTTTTTATCAAAGATGCCTTTCAAAGAAGACAATGTCTCTATGCCTTCTTCTGCTGTCAAATGTTCAACCGACAGAGGACGTTTGATTTCCACAAGACCATTTTCCTCAATAAGTCCGTCAGGAGAAGCACCCAAGAATGGATTTTCATTATCAATGAACAATCCGCAAAGTTTTATTGCTTTATTTAATTTCATGGCTAATTCTTTCCTCACTACATCTTCATTATCGCGACCATATTTCATGGCTGCGGTATCAATAGACGGAGGATATAAAATGTTTTTTACAGTCAATGCGCAAGACGTTGTCGGTCTCATGCGACATACGGTTCCAAAATTGGATGCCGTCAACATTTCACGTCTCAATGATAACCATAATTCGGACTCATTTTGGTTTCTAGTCTCAAATTCTATTTCTTGCCAATTTACTCCATTTTCGAACAACTTTTCTAAATGATTTTGTCGCAGTTGCTCGAATATATCAGATGGAAGATCCAGTTTTTGCGATTGCGGACCGTAATAACGATCCGTTCCTGATTCTCGTTTGAATTTTTTTGCCTTCCCTACGCTTCTCGAGATTCTCTGGTTTTTGCAACTTTTATTTGGTGTCGCTTTTCCAGATTCTCGACAATAGGCGGAACAGTCTTACACATGCTTTGATGTAATTGTGTAAGTACTTGTTGCGTATTGTATTGCACAACTGCTCCTGCAATTCTAGCATTGTAAGAGCCTTTTTTTCCAAAATTAATACGCTTTCCACTTATTTGTTTGCAGATTATCGAATTGAATGATTCTGCAGGATTATTTGTTAAATTTAACAATAAGCTGTCGGAGTAAGCACTAAGATACATGACAGCACTTTCTGTTTTTGGATAGAGACCATGTAATTTTAGAAATGGTACATAATTTTTCTTCGTTTCATTACAATTCTCTTTGCTTATATGACCGCGAGCTTCACATCGCTTATGTTCGCCAAAAATATGACTAAGAATGTTCAATATATCTTTTTGCAATTCCATAGCCTGATAATGTTGAGGTTGCTTTTCATTTCTTCGTCGAGCGGCTACCTCTATAACCTCTCTTCGTATTTTTAAAATGTTGTTTTTACAACATTTCGCACCTCTACAAAGCCACGCTGTCTATGCATTTTTGACTGAGTCATCTCTGCCATAGCTTTAAGCTTTTTGCATAAGTTGCGAAGCAAATGATTGGTGCATTCAATTTTTTTGACTGTCACCATATGTTCACCGTATGGTCTGTTATCAACAATAGCCTGATATACGCTACTGTCACCATCGGCAACAACTGTTTTGTAAATCAGTCCATGCATTTCAAGGCTACATTTAAAACCTTCCGCGATGGCATCGCTCTCCATGCTTGTAGAGCTGGCATTGCGATCAAAATTTTTGTAGCATTTGTGAGCTCTTGGTTCCATACCTTTCCGTTCTGCCACATTACATAGCGTGCAAAATTTATTGCAGACACCGACGAAGAGAATCTTTCCCGTGCGGTAACCAATTATGGCTCCAATACCGGAAAGAGAGTCGTAGGCGTTGCCGTACGATCTCTTCATCCAACTACCATCCGCTACAACTGTTATATACGGAACTATACGTTTATAACCTCGTTTTTTTCAAGAGCGAGTTGCCTTTCAACTTCGCCAGCCATTTTCATATTTTCCATGGCTGTTTTTTGTAAATTATTGACTAATATTTCTCTATTTTTTACGTAAGTTGGCTCGGACAAACAAGGAACATTCGTGGATGCACACAGCTCTTCCAGCTGGGCATAACCAATTCCCACTGTAACAGTTCCTGCTACAGCGGCCGTATTTATGTCTAATGTTTCCGGTTCTGTGGGTTCTGACCAGATGTTGGCTTCATAATTGCACATTTGGCACTTGAAGAACAACTGCGTCATTAACCCGCGGCGACGAGAATTAATGGGTTTCCAATCTTTAAATTGGCACTCTATCCCTCGCGCATGATTATCAAATGTTCTGTAGATTTCGTTCCACAGAAAACCAATGTCGACAATTCGACGGCCTTCAGGCATGCTTCCCTGGATGCAATTTGTATCCAGAAGGCCATTTTCGATAACAAAATTATTGTTATCTTCGCAAAGTTCTACATTTTCATAACACATACCTGTATTTGCATTTGACTCCAGGCACTGCATTATTTGGGTATTAACTTTTGAATCCATCGTATCGGGGAGTGATTCCACCGATTTCTGAAAATCGATGGATTCGTTGCTAGTATCCTTAGTGCTCTTATTGTTAGAGTCATTTGCCTCTTGGGTTTTTACCAGCTTCAATAATTGTCGCCTGCAAAGAAAGATAAATGTATTTTGTTATATATTGTCACAAAAATAAGATATGTCATTTATTTTATCATTTATATAATATTTAAAAAATTTAATCTCTGAAAAATAAGTGCAGTCTTTTCTTTACCTAATTGGTATTAAAAATGAACTATTTATATATACAATACAATAGATAACGTTTTAACAACATAAATGCTTCTTAAATAATAATCAGAGCGCACATGCAAACCGCATCTGATGTGAAATATTTCTCAACCAGTTCACGAAAAGATCGCCTCTGGATAATATTTTTCTAATAAGCAGCTCACGTATAAATCGTTTCTGGATAATATTTTTCTAATAACCAGCTCACGAAAAGATCGCCTCTGGATAATATTTTTGTTCAATAACCAGGACGCATATGCAAACCGTATCTGGTGTAAAATATTTTTAAAAGCAGCCAGCTCACGAATAGACCGCCTCTGGCACTAACTACTATTAAACTACTACTATTGTTACTATAAATATATATACAATAGACAATTTTTAGTTATATATCAAGATGAATAAAGGATTGCTTTCTTATTTTTCAGAGATTTCATTTCTTTTAAAGTTAGCTACATTTAAAATAAGAGAATGACATGCATTTCTGATTATATTTTATAAAGCAATGTTTTAAGTGATTAATTTTATTTAATTATAAATATTATAGATATTATAAATTTTCTATTGCTGAAAATCAATTTTATTTTTAATAAAATTGTATAAAAACAATTTTGTTTGAAATGAAACGCATAAGTCATTCTCTTTTCAGTAATATCTACAAACTCACATGAATAATATATAAATTATTGTGATATTGAAATAAATATTTAAAAACTAGAGATATATAGAGATACATATATAGAAATATATAGAGATGTACAGAGATAATATACACACGCACGCATCCCCAATTAGACAAACAAGTACAGAAACATGGGGGAGAGAGAGAGAGAGAGAAAGAGAGAGAGAGAACGATATATGTGTCGTAAGTACTCTCCCTTTCTCATTCTTTAATCTACTCTTTCTTTCTCTCTTTCTCTCTCTTTCTCTCTCTCTCTCTCCCTCTCTCTCTCTCTCTCTCTCTCTCCCCCATGTTTCTGTACTTGTTTGTCTAACTGGGGACACGTGCGTGTGTATGTCTCTATACATTTCTATATATCTCTGTATACGTATCTTTAGTTTCTCATTATTTATTTCAATATTACTAGTTATATATACTTTATACTGAAATTGTTATATATCTATAACTTACCTTTTCATCCATCCTTTCGTAAGGAAACTCTGCGGCGAGTGAGAGGCAAACATTTTTCGTTGTACTTCCTTCCCATTGTAGTGTGTATGAATATTAAAATCTATTCTTTCGTTCGTTTACGTCAGTGCTCGGATTTAGTTGCACATTTAGGGCCGAAATCGGAGGCGCCGCCTATCGTTGCCGTTGCCCCGTCAACCGTTCGAGGCTGGACGGCCGAGCCGCCGAAATCGCGCGTGCAACGCTATGTCTCAGGAGGTTCCTATATAAAAAATATGCTGGAATCGTACCTTCCGCCAAATTATCATTAAAATTTGCTTTACTTGATAATTTTTATAAATTTCTATTATTAATATATTATATATGCAATCTATTATACACATATATATTATATATGTTATAATAATATATTTTAGAGACAGTAATATATATATAATATATATATATATATATATATATATAATAATTATAATTTTGATAATAGCTTTCCACATCACCCATGAGGTACTATTGTCGATGCGTTTTTTTTTAAAGTGGTTTCCCCAGTAGGCCTATTCCACTAAAAATAATGTAAATAATGAAATATGTGACTTGGCAGGAAAGCAATATTTTATATCGTAAGATATTATATAAAAACGAAAGAAAAAGCAGAAAAAAAACGAAAAAAACCAATTTGTATCAAATTTTAATTTGATATTCTAGGTCGTTTGCACGATTCTACTAGGGATGATATATCCACAGAGATTTTAGAAGAACTAACTCGCATCAGCGAGGATAATGATGTATGCTCAAAGAAGAACGTTTTTCTGTTTAATAAATTTCATTTTCGAGAAAGAGCATTCACATAAATATGTGGACCCAAACATAGAGAAAATTCGAAGACCGAAATTTGTAAGACGTGGATAACACGATATATCTAAAATTTTGAAGAATTCGACCCCCTTTTCTAATCGTGCCTTCAAAGAAAGATCACATTGCAAATCGCAAAGTTCTGCCTGAAATTCTGGGCTTTGTTCCTCGATTTGCACAGTGAGAGGATTCTCAAAAAGTATTAAATCTTTTCGTAGCGTTTCGAAATCTCTGAAACGTGAATCAAATTGATTAATTAGAGAATCAATTATATTAATTTGTTTTTTAAAATTACAATTTGTGCCATGTCCTCAAGAATTTGGCCAGAGGGAAAAAAGTGAAGAATATTATTTTCTAATTGATTTTTAAATAATTGCAGCTTATGCGAAAAGAATCGACATGACTAACTAATTGTGAAATGATTTGATCGGTCTTTGCAGCTTTAAATTCAAAGTATTTAAATGGTTTGTCATGTCAGTTATTAGAGCAAGCTCGCAAAGCGAGTCTAAATCTTCGAAAAAAAATTTAAATTCGTCATATTTTGTAGAAACGTTGTCTTGCAAGAAAAGAAATCTCTTTCTTATTGCAAAGAACTTTTCCAAACATTTTCCTGCACTGAGCCACCGAACTTCACAATACAGAGGCACATCTGTATAAGTTGCGTTATGCTCTTCGAGAAAGAGTAGAAACTTTCGATGAGAAAGAAATTTGTGACCGCCTTTAATTATATTAATAATTTTCGTGACGTTTGCATTGCGGTGCATAGTTTCACAATTTTCCCACATAACGCTTCTTGATGAATAATACAATTAATAACAGGGATCTTCAAATCTCGCTGCTTTAATTGACCGAAGAATCCATTTGTCGAATCTATCATTGCCCTTGCGCCATCAGTTACGATAGCTGAACATTTTGAAAAATCTATGTTAAATTTATGAAGAGTTTGGTTAACAGCTTCGAAGATATCAATACCCCTTGTTGTATTATGTAATGGGACAAAATCTAAGAGCTCCTCGACATATGAAAAATCGTTTCGCACGATTCGAGCAAAAATACTCAATTGACTCACATGCTGATTATCGGTGCTCTCATCGAGACATAATGAGAAAAAAGAGCAAGATTCTAATAAAAATTTTAAATTTTTTTTCTAAAGTATTAGCAATATCATTTATTCGAGATTTTATTGTCTTGTCAAAATTTCACGTGATAGTGATAGTACATCGTGCGATAATCCTACGGCTTGCTGTTACTGGATTACCTGAAGAATGGATAGAGAGCAAAGATACAATCAAGCTTTTGATAAGGTATGGGAAGAAATGTTTTTCGCACCTATTTATAATAAAATCACCTGTCTTCTGTGTGGTTATCAACCCTCTCTTTATGAAAAAATTTGTTCTTCACAGACATTATAAAAATAAACATTTAAATGAGTATTCGAAATATGTGGGCGAGAAAAATTTAATATAATTGAAGGATTAAAATTAGTTTATCAAGAGAATTGTAGTTCTCGTATCGATAATCCTACATCTTCGGTAAAAGCTCTTACAGCATCATATGCGATTTCAAATCTCATCGCGAAAAATTCCAAGCCGTTTCGTGAAGGAAAATTTGTAAAGGAATGTCTCATCGCAGCAGTAGAGTCATTTGGAAATTCGTTGACTCTTGAAGAAGCTGCTAGCATTCTTTTAAGTGACAAGACAATAAAATCTCGAATAAATGATATTGCTAATTCTTTAGAAAAAAAATTAAAATTTTTCTTAGAATCTTGCTCTTTTCTCTCATTATGTCTCGATGAGAGCACCGATAATCGGCATGTGAGTCAATTGAGTATTTTTGCTCGAATCGTGCAAAACGATTTTTCATATGTCGAGGAGCTCTTAGATTTTGTCCCATTACATAATACAACAAGGGGTATTGATATCTTCGAAGCTGTTAACCAAACTCTTCATAAATTTAACATAGATTTTTCAAAATGTTCAGCTATCGTAACTGATGGCGCAAGGGCAATGATAAGTTCGACAAATGGATTCTTCGGTCAATTAAAGCAGCGAGATTTGAAGATCCCTGTTATTCATTGTATTATTCATCAAGAAGCGTTATGTGGGAAAATTGTGAAACTATGCACCGCAATGCAAACCGTCACGAAAATTATTAATATAATTAAAGGCAGTCACAAATTTCTTTCTCATCGAAAGTTTCATTCTCGAGGAGCATAACGCAACTTATACAGATGTGCCTCTGTATTGTGAAGTTCGGTGCAGGAAAATGTTTGGAAAAGTTCTTTGCAATAAGAAAAGAGATCTTCCTTTTCTTGCAAGACAACGTTTCTACAAAATATTACGAATTTAAATTTTTTTTCGAAGATTTAGACTCGCTTTGCGAGCTTGCTCTAATAACTGACATGACAAACCATTTAAATACTTTGAATTTAAAGTTGCAAAAGACCGATCAAATCATTTCACAATTAGTTAGTCATGTCGATTCTTTTCGCAGAAAGCTGCAATTATTTAAAAATCAATTAGAAAATAATATTCTTCACTTTTTTCCCTCTGGCCAAATTCTTGAGGAACATGGCACAAATTGTAATTTTAAAAAACAAATTAATATAATTGATTCTCTAATTAATCAATTTGATTCACGTTTCAGAGATTTCGAAACGCTACGAAAAGATTTAATACTTTTTGAGAATCCTCTCACTGTGCAAATCGAGGAACAAAGCCCAGAATTTCAGGCAGAACTTTGCGATTTGCAATGTGATCTTTTCTTGAAGGCACGATTAGAAAAGGGGGTCGAATTCTTCAAAATTTTAGATGTATCGTGTTATCCACGTCTTACAAATTTCGGTCTTCGAATTTTCTCTATGTTTGGGTCCACATATTTATGTGAATGCTCTTTCTCGAAAATGAAATTTATTAAAACAGAAAAACGTTCTTCTTTGAGCAATACATCATTATCCTCGCTGATGCGAGTTAGTTCTTCTAAAATCTCTGTGGATATATCATCCCTAGTAGAATCGTGCAAACGACCTAGAATATCAAATTAAAATTTGATACAAATTGGTTTTTTCGTTTTTTTTTCTGCTTCTTCTTTCGTTTTATATAATATCTTACGATATAAAATATTGCTTTCCTGCCAAGTCACATATTTCATTATTTTCATTATTTTTTAGTGGAATAGGCCTACTGGGGAAACCACTTTAAAAAAAACGCATCGACAATAGTACCTCATGGGTGATGTGGAAAGCTATTATCAAAATTATAATTATTATATATATATATATATATATATATATATATACCCAGTAAGCAATTTGATAACAAATTGTTGCCAAATTGGCATCAAATTCGCTCAAAACTTGGTAACAAATCCAGTGCCATCTGTGTCCGCATTAAGCTTGTGTTTTGGTGACAAAGCTTGCTGACATAACCTGACAGCAAATTGACGGCAAATACCGAGCAAAGCTTGACATGATTTGACGTCAAATTTGTGGCAAAAATCGAGCAAGATCTGCGCAGGACAATCTGACAGCAGATTGTCAGCAAAAACCGAACAAATTCTGCAGCTTTTGGCCATTCATATAAAATAGTATATTTAAATGGATTTAAAGTCTCAACCCTAAGTAATAAAATGATGATAAGTTTTGGTCATAAAATGACCATTAGATAATTAGACATCCTAAGTTAGGTCTCATAAGACCCAAATATATCATATCTACGGGAGACCATTTTCTGACATTCTTTTGATGGCAAAAATAAGAAACACAATATACAAATTACAGTATTGTATATAAAAATCATATATTAATGTTTTAAAACGTATAAGTAAATTTAAATAATTTAATTTACAGAATTAAAGATCTTTTTGGACAGAAATTGTTCGAATAAGTGAAAATCGAACAATTATCTGTCCGATTTGCCAAAAATCAGTTCAATATCTGAATTTCTTGTATAAGAATTGTGTCAAAAATTGAACTGATAGAAATATATATATATAATATATTAGCGTTTTGCAGGCTTTATATACACTCATGACAAGAATTTGAATACGGGTATAGATAATGAATAACGCGCCGCATAGCGATAAGCGACTGAACTATTTTATAATACTTTGTAATAAGCTGCAGATTCTGTTTTGCTGCCAATTTGCCATCAGATTGCGCACTCGAGATCTTGCTCAGTTTTTGCTGACAATCTGATGTCAGTCATGTCAGCAAGCTTTGCTCGGTTTCTGCCGCCAATTTGCTGTCTAGTTATTAGCAAGCTTTGCTTGGTTCTTGCCGGCAATCTGCCAGCCTTAATCGGTAATAACAACTCTTGCACCAAATTGTACTTTTTGCTAACAATAATTTGTAGCAAGCACTTGGCAATATCTGTTAGAACA